>JAOXNO010000001.1:131663280-131718300 GCA_028565335.1 Limnodromus scolopaceus
ATTACAGTCTGCATATATGTGCAATGTGTCCTCACAACCCAGAAATCCAGCAGCATTGCGGTCTGCATCAAAAGAAGTGTAACCAGTAGGTTGAGGGAGGTGATTCTACCCCTCTTGTGAGACCCCACCAGGAGTACTGTGTCCAGCTTTGGAGTCCTCGACACAGGAGGGACATGGACCTGTTGGAGCAGGTCCAGAGAAGGGCTACGAAGATGATCATAGGGATGGAGCACCTCTCCTATGAGGACAGGCTGAGAGAGCTGGGATTGTTCAGACTGGAGAAGGCTCCGGGGAGACCTTTTAGCCACATTCTACTACCTAAAGGGGGCCTACAGGAGAGATGGAGAGGGACTTTTTATGAGGGAGTGGAATGATAGAACGAGGGGTAAGGGATTTAAATTGAAAGAGGGTAGATTTACTTTAGATATTAGAAAGAAATTCTTTAGTGTGAGGGTGTTGAGACACTGGAACAGGTTGCCCAGAGAAGTTGTGGATACCCTATCCCTGGAGGTGTTCAAGGCCAGGCTGGATGGGGCTTTGAGCAACCTGGTCTAGTGGGAGGTGTCCGTGCCCATGGCAGGGGGAGTAGGAACAAGATGATTTTTAAGGTTCCTTCCAACCCAAGCCATTCTATGATTCTATGATATTTCAAATTTCATGAAGATTGTTACTCTGGGAGGAGGTGAGACACATCTCTGCTACTGTGAAAGGAAAGGCAGATAGAGCTCAGCTAACTGGCCAGCCTGCCTGTGCCCCTGGGCTGCCCAGCCAGCATTGCCTGAGCGCTTTCCTCAGGGTGATAGTGAGGACACAGCAACAAACACATTGGGGCAGACTGGGCTATTGCGTAAGTGGTGGAGGAGTAAAGAAACAGAAAGATGCAATTTCATAGGACACCACCTTTCCTCAATTGTTTCATGAGCTGCAGAACTAATTATAAACTACAGGCATCACCACTGGATGGAGTGCTCCCCAGTCAAAAGAGACTTTCCTGTAAACCAGATTTAGGTGTTACAAAATTAAGGATGCCAGCAATGTCAATTATTTGCATGCTGGGAAGATACGTGCTATTTTTAGATTTTTATATCTCTATGCCTGTGAATTTGAGCTGTGTTGATACTAGTGAATACTTTATGATTATTTGGTGAGAAATGTGGTCTGCATTATACGACACTCTATGGTGCTCTGAATAGAAGTCGTGCAGGCTGAGGCATTCCAGACATTTCTCTGTTGTGGTATGTATCTGCCATAACACAAATGGAATAAAATACCCCAACCGGCCCTGACAGTCTCTCTGCTAACTCAGCCAGCCACCTCTGCTAACTAATATATTTTGTGATGACTTTTACTACAACATTATAAATTATTATCCTGCCTGTTGCTTTAAACAATTAGTAACACAAATTCCAATGTCCTGCCTCATCATATGACAACCCACCAATTATATATCCAAATGTATAGACTCACAAGATAGGCTATCATCTCTTGGAGGAAGCAATTATCGGACAATGCGTGTCAGCTGGAAGATTAAGGGCCCCGTGCTAGTTCAAAGATTTGAGTTTCAGTTCTCATGGTCTGTTATGTCAGTGACTTTGGGATTAATGGCCACCTGAGATCAAGATGATTTGCGTAGAAACATTAATGATGGTACAGTACAGTGTGGAGGGGTCAGGCGTGAATGACTGGTGATGAGTATTCATGGAGCTCATGGGAGGACCATCAGGTGTCCGGGAAGGGGCTGAAAAGAAAGCACGTAAAAATTGTTTACTTGTCATTTTAGACAATCTACAGGCCTCTAAACAGATTTCCTTTACACTTGCATTTTTCAAAGAAAAATTCTTTTAAGAAGCCTTGCAATGATAGGATATGATATTACACTTTTACTTGCAGGTGCTTTGGCCGATTCAAAGATCATTAATACATTTTTAGTCATTAAAGGAAATGCTCTCTTGATACCATGCAAAAAAAAAAAAAAGATGAGCCATGTTTCCTGCCACCAAGAAAGGGTTCTTGGCAGGTTTTATTTAAGACATTATATTACATATGTATATTACCATATATATCTCTTATATATCATATTAAAACAATTATAAATATATAACATAGATATAAAATATAGCAAATAATTTATTATATTAGGATAATAGATAATATTATACATTATGTATAATCAGTCAATATTTTTTACAGCATCAGAGTCCTTGCTGCAGAGACATTTTTGTTTAGCATTTGAAATCATCCTAAATTTGTTGCATCTGAATGGTTAAGAGAACAGCTGCAAGGAGGTAGCCAGAACTGCATATTTTGTGCAGTAAGCTAAAACTGGGAAAGGTGCAGTAGTATAAAATAGTGGGGAAAGAGTTAGTGTGAGCATAGATAAGGGAAACTAGGCTGAAACTGACAGTTTTACTTGTTCTGTGAAGTTGTTCCTTGACTGAGATAGTTTTGCCATCGCCATTATAGAAACCATACCGTTTTCCCTGCTGAGGATATTGCAGAACACAGGAGTGTGCGTCTGGGTAGCTGTGAACTGGCCATGACAAGTGGGTACTGTTTCAGGGAGAGATACTTGGAGTGGCCCAAAGCAGGGCCGGGGAGTGAGCTAGGAGTGTGATGGTGTGAGCAAGCAGAAGCCCATTTCTGGGCTCATTCTCTTTTATTTCAGCAATACCATGCTTATACGTGGCTAAGTGGGGTCAACCGGATCCCATGTTCACTTTTGTCCTTAAAATTTTAAATGATGGGAAATCAGTTATACATATAATAACTAGTGGTTTGTTACCTTCACTGGACTTTATAGTTCAGTGCTAATTTTGTTGAATTTCATCTTCCAGCTACTGTGTCTTGTTAGGCATTATTTTTGTTAAATCTCTTCCTCCCTGTAAATGTATGTAGCTTGTAATCAAGTAATTTCTTAACCTCTTGAATAAACTTAGATTAAGTTTCTTCAGTCTCCACCTAACAGCTGTATTTTTCTGCTTCTCCCCTAAGCCCTCTGCAAGTTTTCAACCTCCTTTTTTGTAGTGTGGATTCTCCCCCAAAGGACGTGGTGTTCTAGCAATGAGCTCACTGATGACATACGCAGAGAAAGTACCATCTCCGCCACCCAGTATTATTTCCCCGTTTCTTCATCCAAAAATCTTTTATGCTTTTAAATATGAGCTGTTCTGCTCAATTAGCTGTCTTGTAGAGCCCTGAGGCAGTTCCCCATTGTGGAGGGCTGATCTCCATTCTCTCTTCCCAGCTGCCCAAGCTTTTGTTTTGAAAACACGTTTTGCTTGACTGGGCATGGTGTACAGGGCAGACAAATTGCTCTGACTGCTCTTCTAACCTTCCTGATACCTGCATATTTTATCAGCGATTTTGAACTTACGATTAATAAAATTTTGATTTCAACTTACGATAAATGAATGGGATGATTCTGCACTTGCAGCTTCCCCGCTAATTTTTAAAGATCTGTGAATCAACCAGTCCCCATTCAACTTAACGTAGACCCCAGTGATGGCTTATAGGATTGCATTTTTCTTATAGTTAGTATAGAATGGCACAAATGCAAATAAGAAATCATGTGCTGGGCAATTATCTAAGAACATGAAATCTTCTTACTTGCTTTTTGAATGAAACTTGCAGTCTCAGAGAACAAAGCTGGATTTGCTTGACTTGGGAAATTTCTTTTAAATCTCGGTAGCTGCTCTTGGTCTGTAACCATTGCATAGCACAGCTGGGCTTTCCATTGACTACAAGACAGTTTAGTTTAACCCACCTTTTTCTGTGGCTCATTAATTTACTCCGAGAATGCACATAAAAAAAGATTCCCCCCCCCCCCCAAAGAAATTCCTTCTAGTGAAAAAAAGAAAAAAGTGAAGGGTGTGAATAAAACATGGATATTTCTTGACTTGATAGATGCATGGAGAACACTCAGAAAATCAGGAACTTTGCAGACAAAGGTATGGTTTTGGCAAAACATAATTTTCACTTCAAAAAGATATTATGAAAAAAAATGAGTGGGAGATCTTTTGAACACTAGGCCCCAAAATATCACATACATTGTTATCCATCTGTAAAAGTTTGAGTGATACTTATGGGGTGTTTGGGAAAATGACTTTTTTTTTCGTTCACAAGAGGATAAAAAAATCTTTCAATTTCTTTTTGTCCTTCTGAAATGCATAAGGTTGTCAGTTGTTGTAAAGACAGAAGAAAAAGACGTAGGTAGAGAACTTTCCTGTGTACATTGCCTAGCTAGAACGCTCCTTGCTCCACAATATGTACAAATGCAAATCTAAACGTTGAGAGCTAGATACATCATTTAAGAGGGTGACTAGTCATAAAGAACTTGATGCAAGAGGTTTTCCTTTTGTATGCTTGCAAGTAAGTTCTTCAAGACTTCTCAATGTAAATACAAAGAAGACTGCACCAAAAAAAAAACAACCCTCCATTAAAACCTTTCTTTCAAGTGTCAGTCACAAATAGAGGAAGCTTGATTTCACTCCACTGTCTCTGGAAAGACCATCTCTGCTAAGCTATCTTCACATGTTGCTCACTGATTAGATGCTTCTTTGTATTTGGATATATATTACAAGAAAAAATTATTTTCCCCATCTTTTGTATTTTACACAGGTCACATCCATGAGCTGTGAAAACAGCACAAACTCCACAACAAGCCTGTTTTACCTAGTAGTAAAATGCCTACACTCTGTTATGCAGTTACTCAGTTTAAAAGCTTGGTGCTTCTACAAGTTAATGTTTCCTCTTAAGAAATATGGATACCTTTAAAAGTAATTCATTAGCATTGTTCCCCAGTCGTCTTCTTCCTCTCCGGCTCAGCAGAAATGCTGCTGTTCGTTTGGAGCCAATGGCTCCCAGTGAGACTTTAAGTGGGAAGTGCGTCATACACCATGGTATTGAATCACACTCGTTTTTCTAATTAAGGATCTACCAAGGCTTTTATATCCATGATGCCTTTTTGCTTACTGTCACTGCTTTCCCTGGAAAGGGAAACAAGAAGGAACAAGATAGATAAGGTAAACAATTTTTTTTCCTAATTTTTGTTGAACTTAATATACCTTCTATTACAGTAGCCAAGCAGGGGGACAGCATACCGTGCAAGAGTAGTCTGCCTGAAAGAGGTGGCACAAACACAGCTCCTGGGGTTTCTCTGCTAGTGTAATGACTGATTGACATGATCAGAACAGAATTCTCGTCAGGCTCCTCTTAACGCTATCTTTAAATAATAACACTGCTCCCAGTGCTCTAGAGTAATTGTCTCTCTGTCTGCCTTTGATAGCATCAGCTGAAAAGTGTGTATTGTCTCCTAGGTTGTTAAATGCCTAACAAGTCTAGGATTCAGAATTAAGTTAAAGGAAAAAAGAAAGATACCTTTGAAACCACTTTGCATCATGAGTTACCTGCCTGCAACCTGAAGTGCCTTGCCTCAGCCTAGAGGCATACAGAAACTAAAAAGAGAGGTTCACTAAGCTCCTTCCTGCTGTGAAAACCTGTGAAGGCTTCAGAAAAATAATTGCAGTGCAGAGAAGGGCACCCACATCTCCTTCCACAAAAAAGACACGTGCAGAGGGGAGCTGGGAGTGTCCCAGTGGCCTGTCTGGGAGTGCACAGTGATGCTGTGTCTCAGGAGTGTGTTGACTGACGTCCACAGGGCTCAGATCTGGAGTTCAGGATAACAAAGCCATTCTTGTGGCTGTGCACCAATTAGTTATGGGGAGAAGACGTACACTTTATGTGTAAACAGCTATTCTCTCCCAGGTTTGTGGGGTAAAATACCTGTCTGAGGGCTGACTGGTGGGAAGAGAATTTGTGGCTGTTTAAATGTGGGATGAAGCCGTGGCTGGAACTGGCTTTGTTCTTTTTGGCTGGTGAGGACAGATGAAGGGTGTCACTGGCAATTTGTCTATAAGAAAGGCTGTTATAGCAATCAACCTCTAACTTTCGTTTCACAGAGTCTGCTTGTTATCTTTGATAAACGAAGTGTGCTTAGGACCAGGAGTGCCTCCTGAAATGGAGGGGCTTAACCATGACACCTGTGCATGCAAACACAGGTTGAAGTCACCGCTACAGTGTTTGCTTCACATGGCTGCAGTTCTACCAGCTGTTAAATTGCTTCGCCTCGGTGCTGTGCTGGGTCACGTTCCAGTGAGCACGACACTGTGGGCTTAGGCAAAGCGGAGTAAATTCACTCTCCTCCTTCACCGCCTCGCTTACCTTCCCTCTGGTGCTTTGTGTGACAAGATGAAATGTGTGCCACTGGACTGGAATAAGACAGAAAGCCACTTGCAGCTTCTTTAATATGATCAGGATGATGTGGACAAGGGAAACGACTTCCTGAGTTGATCAAACATCTAGGAGTCTTAAAAAACATTGCTCAGCTTGTCCAGAAAAGATCCACAACGCTGAAAAATAGTAATAATGCCCAAATACATCCATCACCACTCCAAATCTTCCCCTTACTAAACTGCTTGGAATTCTACTTGGCAATGATAAAGAATGGCATTTGAGAAAGGTCACAAGAAACATTTTCAAGTTCACCCGTCTGGAATAGATATGTATTTAGATTGCTCACTTGTAGTGTATTGATCACCACAGTGATTTCAGAGCTCTGCATTTCTGGTAAGGAGAACGATCGCAGGTAGTAGACTCAAACCTATCAGCCCCCTGTGACACACTTACAGCAGGGCCACAGAGGGAAGTTCCCTCTTAGTAAGGTAGGTACATCATGTGGGCTACTCCAGCAGTTGTCCTCTGTGAGGAAACTCAATGGAATTGATCCTTCCATGCAAGTGAGGCAGCTTCTTGGCATTAACCATGGGATAAGAGTGTGCACATCATTTCATAAGAGCCAATGCCTGGGGTTACCATCGCAGCTTGCCTCATGGTAGCTGTTCTTGCCTGTATTGTGTGCTGTGACCCTGCAGTGACTGTTATAGACAGTGAATCTTCCTGAGCTCACAAGCCACATACCAAAATCTTCAGCTGGCAAACAGGTACAAGGCATGTGCCCCATGATCCAGGATGACAAGAGGGAGAGCTCTGGAAGCATTTCAGAGGCAGGATGAGCCAATGGCTCCCCCAGAGTCCCTTGGCTCCACAAGGGGTGGGATTGTGCTGGGATAACAGCTGAACCCAGAGCAATTGAGTGATAATTAGCAACGACTGACCCCACTCACTCCATCAGGACTGAATTAACCAGCAGCTCCTGTGCCAGTACAGCAGCTGTGGTCATGCAGTGGCACACTGGCCAGAAAGCTCCATTAGAGCACCACTTCTTTGAATATCTTCCCACAGCCAAAGAACCTCTGCTTGGCAACACCTGTAGAGTGAAGGGTGCTCCTCCTGCTTTAAAAAAAAAAACAAACAAAATGAATGAACAAGTTCAATCCCTTTGCTCTTCAGCCACCTCAAACTCCTTTTAACACTCCAGATTGATCCAGTTTGTTGATACTGCATCTCTGATGTACAAAGAATAAATCCCAGCTACCTACCAGAGGCCTGAGCACTAAGGCTTCTGTATATGAGAAACTGCCTGCAGAAACTGTGATGCACCTGAGCTACTAAAGTTATTACTTGGCTATCAAACTAACTGGTTGCAAATTGTGTGGAAAATTCTCTGGTTTGTGTTATCTCTCTTCAGTGTTAATGCTGCAGCACCAGAGCCTGAGAATGGAGCAGCTGAGCTGCAGAACTACAACCCGAGATAATTCACAGTGTTTTAAGTCCCCTTACTCAGCACTAATAGAATTCCTGCTGAACTCAATTACTCCCACCAAAGCTGAATTAACTTGCCTCTGTAGCAATAATAGTAACTTTTTTGCTATATCTCAATAAAAATTGAGGGAAAAAAAAATTGAGCAAAAATTATTTTACTGAGTAAAACCTTTATACTTACCTGTCTCTAGAGTTTCACTATGGGCCATCCATAGCTAGGTACATAAGTACACATTTCAAAGCACTAGCCCAACACTTTCAAACAAAAATACCTCTGTTTTTGAATTAGATATCTATTGTCATTGGCCATCTGAGTATTAAAAGTCACTGAGTATACCCGTCCTTTTAAAATGTTTCAACATTTCTTGGGAAAAAAGAACAAAGACTGTCAGGTGCTGTGCATGTATTTTGGGTCTCTGTCTCCTAATTTTCCTCAGAGTAGGAAAGTACCTCATTGAGGTGGATGGATTTACGTGAGGAATATTCTGTAGAAATTGGGGTCCAAATTATAACATTGGCTTTAATCAGTGAAGCAGAGATAGTGGGCAGCAAGGAAGTAGGAACTTGTTAGCCAAGTCTCCATGTTTGAAATATAGGACAGGGCTAAAATTGCCAAAAATCATGCACTTTGTACACATGGCTGCTTTACATGTACAGCTCAACTTGCACACAGGACCTGCCCTAATAGCAAATTCCCAGTTTTACACTTGTCAGCAGGCAAGCTTAGTGTATACAGAGGAACAGCATGGAGGAACAATCTTACTCCTTGAATCGTACTTGAACTGGCAAGTCCTGACATATAATTCCCCTGATCTGCACAGAGAAAAGAGTAAATGGAAATCTTGCCTTACTGGATCAAATGTTATCTTTTTACTCCTTTACATCTTTTTTATTGGTTATAAACAAAAGGAACTTGCCCTTTAAAATGACAAACTTTCTTTTACTTCATTCATACTGTCAGAAATCATTGTTTAGGCCTTGTTTACCCATTGCTAGAAGCTATAGATGACTTTGCAGGACATTACTGAGAGGAAGAAGAGCAACTGTCCTGCAATAATCACCAAGGTGTGGCTGGCATGGGCCATACAAGGAAACATGTTTGAAATAACAATGCATGAAAATCTGGTAACTCTACTTTTTCACTGTATTGTCTAAATCATTCAATATGAGAGGAAAGACAAAAAGTAGTTCTCCTCTTTTCATCACATCTGTCTCATTAAGACATCTTCTCCTGTTCAGTGCAGGTAGGGTTTCACCTTGAGGCATTTTCTCTTCCACAAGAAGAGACATGGGAGTCTTGGACTGGAGAAGAGGAAATTCTGCCATAAGGCAACCAGGGGTGTTTTATAACCCTCAGACCTTCCTGAGGTTCATATCCTAATTTTACTATTCCAGATAATTTTTGTGGAGAGCTTAATTGCTTGTGAGACCAGAAGTGATTACTGGTTTTCTCATCTTACATCTTACATAGCACACAGTGTTAGAAAAGTTGTGTTGTTGCCCCAGCACTAAGCATACGGTTATGGCTGAACCAGAGAATTGTGTTGCCAAGTTCAGAGCGGAGTCTGGTGAAGCTGTGATATTCTGGCACAGATTGCACTTCTTCTTTAGGCTCTGTTTGGAACAAGCCTTTTGGTTAGCCTCTTCTCTGAAAATGTTTGTACATCAAGGCTTACAATGCTTAATGTTGTTATTTGAAAATCTTTCACTCATGTGGATGGGAAGTGCAATAATTACATAATATCACCAATAGCACTGGAATAAGGCAAAATAGGACATCCAGGCTTGTACGCTCTAAGGTTAAATAAGTGATATCAGAAAATTAATTTTACATATGTTTTTTGCTGCACAATCCAGGGAATGGTGACAAATGGAACATAGTCAGTCCAGCAAGAAATACCAAGAGGAATACCAAGGGGAGCCAGGAAAGTGTTGTCAGGCAGCAATGACATCAGCCTGCAACCCTTGCCAGCCTCCCTCTACCACGTCCACAGTTCCAGATTGCCGCTTTGCAAAGGGCCACCGCCCACTTTGTGTTAAATCACTACACACAGGACCAACTCTAAAAGCACTTTTTTTTTTCCAGTTTACAAGAATGTGTCCTGACTACCTGACATCTAATGTTAAATATGCAATTCATTTGTTCATATGAACAAAATATTCAGTATTGCAGATGGATTCCCTTCTTCTTGCCCTACTGTTGTCCCTTCTTCAAATTGCTTTGTTTTCTCCAGAGCTTGTTAAAAGGATGAAGGGTCCCATTTTAATGAGTAGATCATCCCCTCCACAGAGTGGTTTGTTACCAGATTATTTTGGGGCTGCATCCACTCTCACAACTGTTTCTCCAGGCTGCTTTTGAGAGTGTATTTGAATTCCTTAGTAAAGAATCTGTCATTGTGGGGGTCAAACAGATGAGGAAACCGGTGGCTAACTAATGATTTCTGCTTGCTTGGCTTGCTCATTTCATAAATATAAGAAAATGTTCTTCAGTCAATGACTGATTTATTTTGAAAGTTTAAAAATGTTAGAAAATACTGCATGGGAAGTGGAATTTAATCTTCCCAAAGGAGACGCTGGCCTTCAGTTTTCAGATATTACTTTAAATATACCTAAAAATCATCAATGGTTAAACAGAGCTGCTTCCAAGAATGTTTTATGGCTTACAAAGGTCAAACTAAAGGTTAGTTTAACTATTTTAAGTTGCATAACCTTCAAAAGACAGTGACAGCTGGAACAACTCTGGAATTTTATGTAGCAATCAATATAATGTCTGGAAAAGCATGAGAAGGGATATATAATTTTCAGAACTCACTGTAAAAAAACAGAAGTAATGTTTTTATTGAGAGAGATGTATTTTCACTTCAGGATAGATAATGTGCTTTTCTATACCATTGGAAAAAACTCAGTGAAGACGAAGTACTTCAATTTTATCATGAGGCAAACTCAGCAAAATCAATTCTGTTGTCCTCATTGACAGTTATTGAATTATCTTGGAGTACAGCTAGATCTTCCCTCTGTTTTTACATTGGAATAGCTCACACAAATTGGTATTACCTCTTGTGGGCATTATTCTAGGTAAGCAATGTGAAAAGGAAATTTGTTCATTTATTCTTGTACTCAATTTAAAAGGGAATTAAAATCACAGGCATTCTATTGGAAGTTATTTTTTAATTCTTTGTATCTACCAAGCAACATCTTGTCACATAAGCACTCTCATAATTTTGAGGTGAACATGTTCAAGCTTGAGTCTTGACAAAGGTAGGAATTTCAAGTCTGTGCTTAAAAAAAAAGGAAGAAATCCCAGAGTCAAATATATTGTTGACTGAAAGATAATCTTGTAACTGCAGCTGTATTTTTGGATTGGGAAACTTTGTGGTCCCTCCTATTTCTTTGGTAGTTGTCCTGAGAGATCTTTCACCTGTTTGATTCTGCCCTCCCTTAACCCTTAGTGTTACCTGATTCTGCAGATAGCTCCATTATGGGTTCTAGTCTTTTTCTCGGATTTCTACCTCTTAAAGTCTCTGCCTTTTGAGAATGAGGATATGGTATTTATTTGTGTCTGACTTTACAATAACAGATGCCATAAAAAAGACACAGTTTTCTGTCGGAATTGCATGTGAACATTTGAGTGCAAAATTTATCTCCTTTGCAGTTTAATCAACACCCTAGAAAAATAATACTAGAAAAATATTAAGAATAGAACATTGAAAAAATACAGAAAATAATTAAGTAATAAAAATGTAAACTTCTGAGTACATTGAAATAGAATCTAACATGGCCCATGTCCTAGTCTTCCCTCTTCCAAAAATAGCTTTGAACACAAGTTCCAAAAATCACTTAGATTGTATTAACATGCTTGAAAGAAAGATGTACAATAGTGGGGTTTTTTATTATTTGGACAGTCCTAGTGTTGGTTTTTTTGTTTGTTTATATTTTAATTCCAAAATTAAAACTTCAGTTACCTTAGTTAACTCATTAATAAGCTGATACATTAACCAATTTACTTTCTAGAGAGATTGAGCAGCTTTACCTTTTATTTTAAGCCACAGAGCTTATTTGTAACAAAAAAATATTTCCCCCTTTTAAAAGAGATTAAATATTTGCTGAATCAACATTTATTTGTTACTAATATCAGTTGATTTGAATCTGTATTTTAGGGATTTTTTTTATAAATTATTTTCAAATTTTATCCAGCTCTAGTTTGGATATTCCAGCCTTTGTTACTTTATGTATCGATCTAACCAGTTAATTATTCCTGGAAGTTTGCTGTTGTTAAAAATTAATTTAGTATTGATTAATCCGTAATTTTTTTCAAATGTATATTTAAATTATATGCTACTTTCTTCAGTCATTGACTGGAGCAATTAATGGCTTGCATGAGGTTTGTCCTTCATAAATATCATTAAAAATTACTCCTTTCAAATGGAAATCGAGCTTTATGGAGCTTGTTCTGTCGTGACATAATTACAGCTGTTTTCCTCTTCCAGCTCCAGGGGAATATATATCCATTAAAGAGTCATTAGATAAAGATGCACAATCAACTCCTCAGCAGGAACAGGAACCCACTCACCAAACCATGGGAGCACTCTAGGCGACAGGCTAAATGCAGGCACTTTTTTACTTACTCTCTTTCCCTGACTTTGATCTATCACTCCTTCCTGCTTGCTGCTGTGGCTTCGGTGCACTGACATCAGTAGGGCTGAGCGTCAGGTAAACCCAATGCTACCCTGGATTGGGGATGCCTTCAGCTAGATCTGCATGGATTGAAAATGTTCCTGGGCACTGAAGTCGACTGGCACAGAACAGCCCACATCTATGGTAGCAGATTTTGGTCACCCAACAGCTGGGTGACTGTATGCACACTGCCTACTGGGAAAAGTCCCTCCAACCCTCCAGCTCCCAAACCGTGCTCAGAATTGCTTGGGAGAAAGCTGGTTGATGTAGGCATAACTCATGCCGTGGGCCATCCTCAGCGCTTATTAGTCTAGGCAAACCTATCCCAGGGGCCAGAAATGTTCCCATGCAGTGTTTCATTTACTAATGAAAAGCTTTGAAGCTTTGCCATAGTTGGAGTGAGGATGACAGCTTGCAAGTGCCAAGGGTTAAGGTGCCCTGCTTGTAATGGCTTCCGAGTAGGCATGGTTGCAAAACAGCCTGTCATTATGGACTGCCAAGTAAAGATGGGCTTTGGGAGATTTTTTTTGGTATGTGTTTCTTTCTTGGATGCAAGCATCTAAATGCTGCCCTGGGAGTTCTTGGCTTCACTGCTCTTCCAAGAAAGTTTCACAGTCATAGGAATGCACAGCACTTCAGCGTACCTGAAAGGGGACAGCAAAGCTTAAAGGCAAGGCCATGGCTTATTCCTTACACTGTTTTAGCCACTGCTACAGGGTTTATGCGAGTGGGAGGACTTGGCCAAACATGGTGTAGATAGTGTCACAGTGGAGAACACCCTGTATGAACGCTATTAAATTGCTACTGAACTACCTCTCCATTTTTGCAGGTCCCTTCTTTGTCTTCTGAGAGGCAGGCGCATCCCTCGTCTGTATGGGATGCTAGAGATGGTCTAAGAACCTCCTGTAATGTGGCAACTGACCCTAATACGGAAAGTTTGCCAGTCAGTTTGCCTTTATAACATCTGATGAATCCAGCTGGAGAGATTCTGAATCATGGAGCTGCTGTTAGTAAAACACTGTTTACTTGTGTTTTTCTAATATTCTGCTGGGGAGTGGTGGTGCAGACTTCAGAAACCTGAGTTTTTCAGTGAACTGATATCATTCAGAAATGAATCTTGGAAGGTGCAACTCACCTTCCAAAATACAATGCAACTTGTACTAAAGCTGTTTCCTCTTGACTGAGAGTCTGTTTTGCTCCACAGATAGCTTTTTAATTGATTGGCCTGCAGGTAGACTTAAGGTAGGTCTTTAGGTTACCATCTTCAGTGTTCTTTTTGTTTCCACATTTCCTCTAGTTTCTGTGTAAGTAGCTCAAGGCACTCACACAGTCTCAGGCTGATAATCTAGAAGTGTGCAAGGGCTAGATCTATATTTCTGATTTCAATTTCTCTGCAGAGAGAGATGAGCTCTTCAACACATAGTTATTCATTAGTGTTTATTACTGCTGGATCTCCTTTGGAGCTGAAATGTCAAGATAACAAAATGCCGTGTTTTATTTTCAGATAAAATCAGAAACGGAAAGAAATGTTCGGCTTTCACTGAACATGAAGTTAAGTAAGTGGAGTTAAGTGTGCTGGGTTTATTTATATAAAGAACAATGAGAGGGAAAAAAGGAAACAAAACAATTTCTTTTCTTAATCTTTCTATATATTTCTAAATATTCTTTCCCACTTCTCACACTTTGCCTTCCCAAAATGGGATGACTTTTTGTAATTGTTTTGGAAGCAAACCGCCAAAAGGTAAAGCCTTTTCACCTTGATTCTGCATCAGTTTACAATGCAGGGAATCTAGGCATGGCTGTTCTCTGGATTCTTGTAGTAGATGGCACAAAAGTGTCAACAGAAATTGATACTGATATTACATTTTAGTTTTCTGTATTTTCTATACCCCAGGATGTTCCTATAGGCTGAAGTATTGTGAGTTTTCTCAACAGGAGTGGTTTTGCCCACTGATTTTATGGGGAAGATGTACAACCAAGCAGTGGGTATACGTGATTTCCAGTGTTTGAGTTTGTAATGTAAAAGTCCCAGCTGTAGCACAGCTCTGGATAATATCTCTATTTTTAAGAAAATCTGAGACCCTAGAAATGAACAACACTGACTTTTGTCCTGTTAAAAATCCAAAGCATGTCTCCCCTCACAACATAGTCTTCAAAGTAAACTTGACCCTGGCTGTGAAATTCTCTCACACGTTGAGATACCAGCTTTTTGTATTCCATGGACATGGCAGGTTTCTGACTGATGTTTGGTTTAGACATATACACAAAGTGCTTGAGGCACCCGCTGAGCCTAAACAAAGAAGCCTGAGGAAGGTCTCACCACATCTATTGTCTTACACTGACATCGGCCTTTCCATTACAAAGCCCTTCAAGACCAAAAGTAATCAATAATGATGAATGTGGTTTCTTCCCTGTGTGCATCTGAGACAGATGGAGGGTCACTGTGGACAACAATAGCCTCCAGGCAAGGGCCCTGACATGGTTGTTTAAAAAAATCCTCCAAAAGCTTACATAAAAACAAGGTACAAAGTTTTGTGGGTTTTTTCCAGATTTGCCTGCTTGATGACAGATTCCTTCAGCAAGCAGTAACTGGATTGTCTGCTCACATGAGGATCAGTGCTGTTGCAGAGCTGCATCCCTCTCTCAGAGAAATGATGGACAGTTTTTCTGCATGATTCTCTCTCTGCGTCTCCCTTCCTTTCCAAACTCCCATTTTCCAACCTCTTTGTACCCCTTTATGCATCACTCCTCTCTTGCTTATGCTGTCTTCTTCCCAGCATGCTCGTTTGCAGAGGCATCATATAAATGGAAATAAATGCCTCAGTTAGTTGATCTTGCAAAGAAACTGGTTATGGACTATGCCACATTTTAAACCTCCTTACATAAAGCTGTGTTCACTTAGGGTCAGATGAAGGAAGCAGTCCCACAGTGGCACATCCCCAAAGAGACTTCAGGTACCACTGCGATGCGTGTAGATGTAAGAAAGCAGTCTTGCCGAGGGGCCAGGAGGTTGGCTTCATGTTGTAAGCAGATGCTGCGCATACCGTATCTCATTCTAGCCTGCTCACATTTTTTCAACCCACAGCACATCTCCCCTGTATACACCAGTCCTCTGACAAATGCAAAATGAAAGGAGATCAAAGAAAGGAAAGGATCAGAACCTGATTGTTTTTCAAGTGTGGGTATTGTTTTTCATTTGCCTTAGAGTTCTCTTGTAATGCCCGTAGAGGTACAGCTGGGTAGTTGGGAGGGATGATGATGAGTCATTAGCAGTACCTGTAAAAGCATTTACAATAGCACTCACCTAAGAAAATTATTTTAGTAAAGCTAGGAGCAATGTCAGAACAAAAAAGGAACACAAACAGGAACCTATGAAGTTGAATTTGGCCCTCAATTCCAATGGGATGAGAGAGAAGCTTTCCTGTTTAATTGTTATCAACAGAAATCCCACTGTAAACGTAATAACAGGTTTTTATTAGAACATATTAGTAATTCATCAGAAACTATCCTAATAGTATTTTACATAGAGTTCAATAGATTGTGTAATAGTGGATCTAAATAGAGAAATATTACGTGAAGGTCACAAGATATTTTCAGGTTTTAATTAGCATATAGTAGGACTACTTGGTCTTTGAGTGTGGTTAACTTTGTTTCTGAATTTATGATCCCCCTCCTCATCCATAGGTAATCCTAACTCCGTGCAGTGCCCCACTAATCACCTAAAAGGATATGCAGTAGTGCCAGCACTCTTCTCTTTTCTAGACAAAGGCACATGCTGTCAGTCATCTACAACACCTTGGCTAAATTATTGACCAATGTCACTGTCCAGTGGAAAGGAAAGAGGGGAGCTGGCATTTTGAATAATTTATTCCAGTCTTCCCACATGGGGGAGGTGTGGAAATCAAAGGCTTCTGGAGTCAGTGGGGCTGCACTGTTGCAAATGGGGGCACCATTTAGCTCTGCATTAGGCTAATCCCTCCCTGTGGACAGCCTTTGGAAGAAAACAAAAAAGCAGCCCAAAGACAGATTGTTTCCTTTGCGTTACTAACAAAAGTGTTTATTCTAGTAAAAAGCTGGAAAGGAGCAATTAGAGACTTAAGGGAATACACTAAGTGAAAATGTGTTTTTGCTTATCCTGGAGTAGAGATAATTTACTAAATTGCCATATTTTACTTCTCGTGGTCACCAGTGACACAGTGACCCCGTTGTGGTAATGCTCCTCCACCATGCTTTGAAAAATCCAATAACCCTTGCAGCCGTCTCGGGATGCCGCTTGTTGCTGCCTGCCTGAGCCCCAGAAATGCGCTGTGCACCTTGTAGAGGGGACTTCCACAGAAAGTCCCCTGCCGTTTGCTGCCACCGGGCTGTATATACCTCCCTGGCTACAAGGAGGGCAAATGTGTCATGTCTTGCTATGTGAAAGGGAAGGGATGGCAAGAGGAAAGTGACCCTAAAAGTCCTTCCTGTGGTTTATTTGCAGTAATTCTATATTTGCAATGTGCCTTCATCCAAATCTGTTTGGCAAGCTAGTTATCAGTTCCAGCCCAGAAACTTTATTTACGTATCTGATCTCTACTGATCGGAAAAGATGAAGTAAGTGGGAAAGAACAAGATGGACAGAGGAAAATGAGTCAATGCAAGAATTACTTTTAAAATAGCTCTTTCTTCATTATTTTATGTTTTATCCTAAAGCCATGCCTATTCCACAAGCACAGATGTGTTTGAATCCTTTCTCTTCATACACCAAGTTAAGCATTTGCCCTGAACCCTTGCATCTGAAAGGGATGCCCAGGCACTGGGGTGGGCGTCAAATGACCCCAACAGCTTTCAGCAGCCTCGCTGCACGGCTGGCTGTTATCCTTTCTTGCACTGTGAGCAGTTCTGTAGCTTTGCCATTTGAATGCATGTGTGTGTGAGTGCACACACGTGTGCACTACAGCATATAGCAGTGTCGAGGCTGGGGGATGTTACTGTACTGTTGCAACAGCCGGCCTCTCCTAGACACATCCCTGCTGCATCTATCCATCTAGCTCAAGCCATCTGCTGCTCTGAAGCTATTGTTGTTCCTTCAAGGACATTAAACAGTGTTTCTTAACAGAAATGAAGGAAAACTTGAGAAATTACTACCCTTCCCCTATTTCAGTCTGGTATGTCTTCTAGTGTGGCCCCAGCTGTTTTCATTGTTCTCCACTGTATTTAAACAGAATTTAAAAAAAAAAAAAAAAAATCTGTACTCCTATTTTCTACTATCGTTTAGAATTTCCTCTCATCCCTGGAAAACTTGTACACAGTTCTAAAATGGAAGACAACAGTTTACAAAGATGAACTCTACAAAAAAACCCAGTGATAATCAGGTAAGGATACACCATTCCCCCTTAGATCCTTCCCCATTCTATTTGTTTTTTTTTCTGACCTCTATCCAAATCTCAGAAATAATGTTTTGAAGGTGGGCAGACTTGTATATACTGAACTAGCCGATTTTGGAAAAAGCAGCAGGCTGAATTCCAGCATCGTATCCTGCCGCTGGGTCTTCCTTCCTGCCTGTAGTCTGAGATCTACAGCTCAGGCTTCTGCAGCACGAATGGAGAGACAGTCAATAATTTATACGGAAGGGTAATTGGTCCCTCTTGCAGATCACTGGTTTCATGCTTCTGATAAGACATCCATCACCAACCAGTTGGCAGTTTCCATCTTCAGATAGTTTTAATGCAACGTGTATCTCTCTGCTGCCAAAAATATTACAATAACCTTCTCTCGAGATGGCTGAAGCCTGGGCATCATTAGCAAGATCCACATCTGAAAGGAAAGCCTGTAGGTTTTTGACCAAGCAGAGGTGAGAAAATACTGGTGTGGCTAAAGCTGCCACTAAAAACATCTGTTGCTATTAAAAGCAATAAAAAGCTGTAAACCATGAACAGAGAGCAGATGCACAGTCTTGGTTGGCTGGTCAGTGCAAACCCTGCCAGCTTTGAGCTCTTTTTCAAGTCTGTGGGCAGTGGCTCTATCTTGTGTGGGCTGAGCGGTAGATTTCTCATGCTCTGTCAAATTACTCTACTCCTGCTGAGTCACGGGAACCAGAAACATACAAAGGGGCACCGTGTCTTGATTCCATGAGATGCACTGAACTAAGGGACTAGCCATGCCAAGTCTTACCCTATAGAAGACTGACACTGTGTTAATGAATAATTTCCTGATAGAGTCCTCTCAACAGCTGTGTAAGTGTGTTATGTTTTGTCCTGTATTACATGCCAGAGCCCAGGCAGTTCTCAGCTGGGTGCAAAAAAAATGGAAAAAGGTGTGGCCATACCATCTTCTGTGTACTTTCCCTGTGCCTAACTAACAGGTGGTAAGTCCAAGATGTTTCTGTGGCATTATTCGGCCAAACATCTTTGCTCAATTAAACCATAAAAGGTCAATGTATTGCCTTCCAAGGGTAGATGCAGCAGTCCAAACTGAAGAGGTGGAACCCATTCTTCCTTAGAGATTTGGCTCCCTTAATAAAATCAGTGGTGGCAAGAAGAAAATCTGAAATGAAACTTCTTCCCAACAGGCTCACTGTTCTCAGGATGCAAGGGCTACATCCATACTGCCGGACTAAACACCCCCAGGACTGTTTTTAGCAGCTGGCAGGGAATAAGCCACCTCCGCCTGTGGTATTACACTTTCTCTCCCCACAGCACGGAGTGGCTGCAGGCAAACATCCAGTTGGGAATGGTGTCTGAAGTTGCTAGCTCCCAAACCACACCTGTCGACTGTGATAGTAGGATGTGCCAAAGGCTTGCCAGAAACAGTTCTAAAAAATTAACAATACAGATGATTGAGTTTCAGGGACAAGGAACTTTCCTCGGCACTGTAATAGATACACCAGAGTAGATACAGCCAAGTAGCCTACTTTCTAGACAAAAAGCTCTGTATTTTCAACCAACAGCAATTGTTTTCTGATGTCTAAGACAAGTTTGCTTTGGATATTTAAGGTATGCTAGAAGCTGCCACATCAACATACCACAAAATTAGTTAGGTATCTTGTCCATGTTGGACATTCCTAGCTGGTAACTTACCCTCCATTTGATCTTTTTCTGTTTCATCTCCTAGTTTTAACCATAGCCAAAAACAATGCTTGCAGTCCATGAGGAGTTTAAATTATAATGCTTGATACTGAAATTACAGTGTTTATGCTTTAAATTATACTTCCAACTTGGATGTTACTTTTTCTTACTACATCTAGATCAAACCCATGGGGCTTTTCCTTTCTGTGTTTGGCCATTTAGTGAAAATGCTTTCCTTCTGCCTGACCCACGCGATTTGTTGCGATGGGCAGGATGGTGTGGTCATGTGTCAAAGTGCAGAGCCCAGGTGGTGCCTTCTTGAGTTGTTTTTATGGTACTGAAACTGCCATGGCTTCTGTGCTCTCAGCATCATGCAACAAGAATTATGTTGTGTTTGACAAATTCTGCCTGTTGTAAATTACCTTGTACACCTAGATGATACATAAGTAAGGCCCAATAATAGCAAGAGCAAAAGCTGCTCCAGAACACTTCTATGCATCATTCATAAGAGTAACAGAGCTCACTGTTGAGTTCTGCTCTTGATCTTGAAGATACTTCTTACTGGATGTTGTTTACTAGTCTGACTAAGAGTGCTTGTAGAGATGTACGTGCTCATTAGGAACTCGTTGTGCTTGGTGTACGCTCAATCTGATGTTTGTTAATGAGGTCCACTGGTGCCACTTGTCTCTGGTCCTCCGTCCCTCACCCTGCTGACGGTTACACACAGGACAGTCCCACCAGAACTCATGGGCCATGATGCAAACTGAGAGCTGCCAAGCTGACTGCATTTACAGATTTTTGAGGGTGGGAGAAGTCCCTGCAAATGTCATTTTAGTTTCTGTTATACTGGTAGATTAGTTTTCTAATGCATCTGTTAATGGGTATATGTTTTACTAATCATTTATTAGCCATAACTCTCTAGCATGTATATATGAAAGCCACAAATATACTTTAATGTGGATAGAAAATGCCTAAAAGTAGCATTACCTAAATAAGCATCATTACCAAATGATAAAGGTTTTTAAAGTTTATTTATTTATTATTTGGTTTTCCCTTTTGTATGATGGAATTTTCTTTTGCAGTCATTTAAAATTTAAGCCTTTGAAGCTTCCGTGTGTTCAGTCATTTGATTTGATGGGTTTGCAGCAGGACTGCCCCATTGCACTGTAAAGGAAGACCAGTATGTATTTTCTACCCTGGTAGCTAAGAAGAAATCAGTTGACCCTGTGTGACTTTCCCTTCCATCACCCAATTTCCAGATTGCTCTCTGGTTTAATGTGGAAATTAAATATAACTGTTTATGATTCCTGACTTGTCCATGCAGCCTTGGAACCATTTTAAACTTCTGGGTATTTTGTTATAATGTCACTGACAGAGCTGGTCTTCAGTGCTGCAGAACAGCTTGATGGTCACTTGGCAAGCAGCAGCTGTGGGGTGTTTTCTGCATCTGTTTCTCACCTGCCAACATCTACTTGATAAACCTTGGGAGCAAAAACAGTCTTTCAGTTCAACTGTGCATCGTACACCATTGCGCTAGCTGTGCTATCACATCCTTATGGCTGAAAATGATTGAGCAAGATGGTGGAGCTGGTGTACCTTTTTCTGCCCTTGCGTTGTAATTCTGAGGGTGCAAAATCCTCATGAGCTGCACCCACCTCAACTCTTCCTGCCGGAGAAACTATTCATTGTGTTTCCTTTTGGCCATTCCTTGTGTTTCCTTCAGCAAGCATTGTGTTGCTGAGGAGGTAAGTGAAGTCCCTTAGATGTTCTGCCGTGGGACAGAGCTGATTTTCTTAGGTACCTTCACCAAGCAAGTGCTAGAACACTGAAGTACTATAAAAATCAGTGCAACTGTCACGTCTTTTGATGGTCTTGGCACAGAGCTAAGGACTGAAAAGGTCTGGAAGCTGAAGTTCCAGAGAAATGATGAGTATGAAGAGTTAATTACGTAGACAGGGCAAGTGACCAGATTGGAGGTGAGGGGTCTATTTTTTGCTTGACACTTTTGTGTCAATTGCTGTTTTCACTCATTTTTCTAGTTGTTCTGGGGAAGTCACTCTTTTGCTGTGGACTGTACTAAAAGTCAGGCAAGAACCACCCTGGTTCAGGAGAGAGGCTGTCAGGGTCTTACCGCCCTCACTGCATCCCAGCTGGTGTGTTGTCCCTTCTCGTGTGGTATGAGACAATTTCTGTACTAGGCTGTGGGGTCCCTCCCAGTTTGCAGCAGGGTTACATTCATCCCACGTGCTTCCAGTTTGGCAGAGCAAATTCAATTCTTTCCTCACCACGGCAGAACATAACACTTGTGATGCTTAGGGGTTTTTTTGCAAATCACCTGTAGTGAAAAGGCAAGGCTGTCCATTCCCAAGAAAGTGAAGCTGACAAACAAAAACAGATAATCTGTCCTGCAGGTGAGCTTTCTTTGCAGTACAATATGCAAGCTATTGGAGCCTTGTGGAGAAGAACAGTATGAATTTTATGGTCAGGGACTTAATAATTCTTAGAAATGAATCATTGCTGTCAGAGTTTCTATGGGAACAGAGAAATAAATGAATATTTAGGCTATTTTCAAATTAATTCTGTCAGAAGATCCAAAGGTTGTGCAATGGCTAGAAGTATACAAAGAAATAAATCATTATATTATTTAGATTTCGCTAGTTACTGTTACTGGGTTTTTTTGAGAAGTATGTTTTATACAACTTAGTCACAAAACATTTAAGCTCAACAGAAGACAAACAGGACATTTGGCTGTAAGTTCAGAACAATGAACTCATGAGGTTTATTTTTATATGGAAGTTCAACTTGGACGCATGCCATATAACACAGAAAAAAAGTTACCACTTAATGCCTTTTCTTTTCTCTCTTGAAATGATGAGGGCATCTGGATCCCATTTTAAATTGCAAACTAGGCTTTTTAGCTTTTTAAAATGATTTGCATAGCTTGAACTAATTAATGCTTTGGTTGATGTGTAGGCAGTAAAAGACAACATGACCCCAAGAATGAGAGAGGTGAAGAATTGCATGAATTTTGGCATTTCCTAACTTTCGAGAGCTCGAGTTGTCTACCCAAACATTTCAATGTAAGCAGGGCATACGCAGAGCGGATGTCACAAGGTAATATCAGGAGACTCCTAGGATAAGCTACGCGTGTTTCCCAGCATCACAAATAAATGTTCATAGAGCCTAAATGCGCAGCCTAATGGTGTGTTACCTTGAGCAAAGCCAACAGCCTCAGCCAGATGCATCTGGCCCTCGTGAGTTAAGAGCCATTCACTGCAGACCTTGAAGCACGTGCGAACTCCTGACACCAGAGGTCTAATTTCTGTGATCTCCACTGTTTCTGCTGATATTGGGCTGATGTCCCTCAGTTCCAGCTGGCTGGATCAGCATCGACCGATGCCCAGCCAATTTCCTCTCAGGTTTTGGAGTGATGGTTTCCTCCCTCCAATGAAACTCAGGTCTGCAAGCAACCCCCTGGCTATGTTCAAGAACGACACTTCTGCAGCCCCCAAAAACAATGGAAACAAGGAGGAACAGAGAATTTCTACTCAAGACAAATCCAGTTTACACGGAAATGAGAAAACCGGAACTATACCCTTCCAAACTCTACAGTAGATGTATATTCCTATAAGGCATGGCTTGGATTAGGTCTTGCCTGGCCTACAGCTCTTTGCAGCACTGCGATGAGGATGGTTGGAGGAGGGATTGCCCAGCGAGAGCGCAGTGCTACAGACTAGTGCGGCATTTCTGTAGAGCTCTGTGGGAACTCAACCCTTGATGAAACGTTTTGGTTTCATGATACAGCTTGTTCTGCCAAAATCATTCTGGCATTTTGATCGTGCTACCCTTCAACCTTCTGCAGCCTGCAATTCTTCACAGACAGCTTGGCTACAATTACGGCTTTTTTCAGAAGATGGCAAAATGCATATGCTGAATCCCAAGAGATGGGGAATGACTGTTACTTGAAGAAAATGTTATTGGACTTTTTTAAACTTGGACAAAACCATCTTTGTTCCTTGTTCATATAAATTGTTCTGAAGCATTTTTCTTTGAGAGAGATACTTGCCTGGCACCTGGGAAGGATGAGCCCCTGCAACAACACTGTCAGGGAACAGAGGGGTTGGGGAGCAGCTCTGCAAGAAAGCCATGGGGTGGTGGTGGGCAGCTAGCTGAATGTGAGCCTGTGGTGTGCCCTGGCAGTAAAGGCAGCCAGTGGCTCCTGAGCTGTGTGATCAGGAGCATGGCTCAAAAATCAAGGGAAGGGATTGTCTCCCTCTGTGTGGCCCTTTTCAGACCACATCTAGATATGGAGTCCAGTTTTGAGACCTGACACAGGAAAGATGTGAACAAACTGGAGGGAGCTCAGGGGGGACCACCCAAGGCAGTAGGGGACCGGGACACTTACCCCATGAAGAGAGACTGGTGGAGCTGGGCTGGGTCAGCCTGGAGAAGGGACAGCTTCGAGGCCCTAAAAACCCCCAGCACTGATGAAGGGTCATGGAGGAGATGCAGCTGGGCTCCTCACAGTGGCGCAGGGTGGGAGGGTGAGAAGCAATGGGCAGAAGTTAAAATGAGAGAGATTCAGGCTGAGAACAGGAAGAAACTTTCCCCATGAGGGAAGCAGTGGAGTAGGTTACCCTGAGCCGCTGTGCCATATCCATCCTTGGAGGGTTTCAAGCCCTGACTGGTCCAAGCCCTGAGCAGCCTGGTCTGCCCCCAGAGCTGGCCCTGCTTTGGGCCAAGAGGTGTACTGGTGACCTCCCGAGGTCCTTCCCAGTCTGATTTAGCCTATCATCCTCTGATCTTAATCAACTGAATATGGGGTCTTGCTCTAAATACACTTAACAAATGGTAGTGCTGCCGATGCTGCCTACAGCAGCTGCGTTGAGCCCGAGATCAGCCTGGTACCTTGCAGACATGATGGATGGCATCCAGCCAACAAATGATGGGGCACCTCATTCTTCCTTGGTTGCTTTTTAAAGGTATTTGAAAAGCTTGTGAGGTCTGGGTGAGTCTTCCAAATAGAAACCTAACCACACAGATTCATCTGTTTAAAAAACATATACAGTCTTAAACAACTGTACTCAGGTCAATGTAATGTTACATTTTACTATATGCTATTTGATACAGATTAGATTTGTAAATTGAGAAATACTGTAAGGGCCCTTGCCAGGGCTGAGCAATCCAAGAAATATTAAGTTAAAGTAGATTCAGATCTGAACACTGGAGCTGTATCCACAGTCTTGCACACCATCCAGCTTTTCTTAGTATCTATCACTGTTACTATTTGTTATGACAGCTACATTATTTGTGAGGTAATGGAACATTATAAAACAAAGCAGAGCTGTTTAAAGTATCAAAATTCCCTTATTGTGAGTACTTTCGTCTTAGGTTTCATTATTTTTTTGGGTCATCCAATATGTACATTTGTATAGTATAGACATGATAAATCTCTATATTAATCTTTGTGACCTGCATTTGCCCTGGCTCATGCGATCTCAGTACTTCCATGGTAAAAAACAACAGAAGACTCAATGGAGAAAATTTAAGGCATTTCTGTGTTTATAAAACTCACTATGGGCCTGATCTTGTAATTCCTTTACTTGGTTAAATTCTCATTATTCATCTAAGGACTGTCACTGAAGTGTAAGGTTACATGTAAGGAGAATTCTGTAGCATTAGGTCCTGGTGAGATGTTAACATTAGCAGTGATGATCCCTGTCTTCCATCAAGTGGAGGAAGTCATGGAAATGAAACAAGAAGTTCTTGTGGAAACGATTACATTGACTGCGTCTGCTGGGGAAAGCCGGGGCGTCACGCAGGGAAGCTGCAGGTGTGCTGGGGTGGGAGGGGGCTGACAACAGCCACATGCCCAATGCAGGGGCCAAGGACCAGGCAAGGGAAGCCTGCAGGAGCCTGGGCTCAGCCCTGCCAAAATGAGACCAGGTGCCACAAAGCCATGCAGGCCACCTGGCGGGGTAAGGTCTAGAGGGGAAGGAGGCAGTTATGGGGATTGGTATGAAAGCAACAGCATTTTTAAGAGCTGTTCTTCACAGTGGCCCATGATGTCAAGGCAACTGCTGGTTTATTATTCTTACTCCATTCTTAATCCATTATTATTATTATTCCTTTTATTATTCCATTTAATGTGATACTAAATACATACAAGCAGTAACCAAAAAGGACACTTTCAAGACCTGGGTGCTCTGCATGCCCTCCCAGGGCAGAGTCTTAACCTCCCTCTTCCCACCATCAGCGCAGTCCAGGAGTCAACGAAGGCTTTCATTGCTTCCGCATTAGGTGTAACGGCTAATGAGGAACAGACTACGTGTATGAGCAATCCAGCAGCCCCTGCCTGGCCCCAGGAGGGGATATGATGGCAGCAGCTCCAGGACATCCAGCCAGGGCTGCAGGAGTGGAGTGGGCACTGGGAAGAGGGGATAGTGCTAGGGAGCAGTAGGGGGAACCTGGCACCAGCTGGAAATCCCAATTTAGCCATTCCCACAAAACCTGAGGAAAACTCCTCATTCTTACTTGCTCTCATGGGAAATTAAACAAGTCTCAAGTCCAGCCTAACCAATTTTCCTAGCCAGAACTGTAAATAAACACAACAAGCTTACTAAGATCAACTAGCTGCACCTTAGCTGTTGCTTATCTGTGAGAGGATGCAGTGAATCAGATTAATCTGAGGAAAGAGGAGGAGAGCTTATGCTCTCTGCCGTTGTTTATTTACCTTAGATGAGTACTAGGTACTGCTAGATGCCTTCAAGTTTTAGTTTTCAAATCTCTTGCCAAAGGGGTGGGAAGATGTATATGAGAGCCAGCATAACTGACTATTTAATTTCACTTGTCCATCTTTTCCCTACTTCTGAGGTCTTTTTATCTCTAATAGAAGTACTTGTGCATACTGCCAGCACTTCTGTATTTGTGAAAAAATGACTTTTTTGGCACATGAGAATCGTTATGTGAAGTAAAAGAAGACACAGAACTCTCCTGACTAATGTATTTGTGTAATTAATAATTTTACAAACTGCCTCTGGAGATTCAAATTTAATAAGGTAGGTGTCTTTTCTCTTTTAGCCTCCTGTGCCATAAGCACAAACTGTTATGAAATTTTCTTGACTCTCCTGAATGAAATTAATTACTTTTTTAAAACTGCTCTCTGGGAGACCTAATTCTCTCTTTTTTTTTTTTTTTCCTGTGCTGCTGACATATTCCTAACTTCTTGTTGATCCAAATGATTTCAGAATCTTTACTTCTTTTTCCTCAAAAACCTGCTGCATATCTAGGAGAGATTTGTAAGAAGCAACGGCTCAGAAGCCCTTATTTCTAACTTTCTGAGCTGCCCTCAAATTTAAGATCAGACTGCTGGCAAGGAACAGCAATCTCTGCGCTAGCAAGGGATGTGGGGTCAGGAGTGAGTCAGGGCATGGGATCCATGCGGTTGTGTGCCAAAACTGGGAATGGCAGTGGATCACTGCACTGCCTGCTGTGGTGGGTAGGGAGGAGGTGATGTAAGAGAGGTTTAGGAGCACTGCTTTCCCCCCAGATTTATTGTGGCACTGATTGCCAATCCTCTTGCAGCCGCAGTGAGTTTAACAGCCTTCTGGGACTAGCACTGGCTTGTCCAGCTGCCCAAGAAACTTTCAGTGCACTTACAGTGCAGATTTACAGCGGAGCTTGGTCTTTGGCTATGCTTGGATTTTGGGGGATGCTGAAGCTTGCCATTGCCATGATTGTAGAAGAAAGCAATTAGAAAGGGGAGATAATGAAAAGGACATTAGGAGAAACAAAGGGGTTTAGCAAAGGAGGGAGAGAGCAACAGAAGATACAGTAGGTAAAGACAGCACATTAATTCTTGGGGAGAGAAGGAGCATTAAAGATGACTTGAGGACTCCAAATCATCAGCAAATAGGAAGCCCATGCAGCACTTACCCCTTTATGCAGTGCGGGAGCCATTGCAGGAGGGTCACAGGGGTTTCCAATGGTTCGAGACCTTTCTTAAGCCTGTGCATGTTTGATAAATGCTACAAGACCTAGTGGTGATGTGGCTTACTTCTTGGTTCAGGCCTCAGTGTCCCCATCAGGGGTTGCAGGAACCTATATATGAATAGATATCTGGAGTGGTGGTTCTGGTTCAGTTTCCTCTGAAAGGAACCTGTTTTACATGTACCAGGGACATCCTGCAGACTGGGCCAATGCATTGTAAGTTGGACCAAGTAGAGGATTTGCCTCAAATCATCTTTCTGCTCCTGAGCACAGCAGCCTCCAGGCACAGCACGTCTGCTGTGGAGTGACTGGCCCATGTGAGTTAGGAGATCAGAATCTGAAGCAGCTAATTAAGCTGTTGCTTAAAATGGACTTCATTACCATCTATTTGCAAATACATCTTTCTTAAAGAAACTTAAAATCAATTACAGCTTTGTTTGCTGGCTTTCAGCTGTTGGTTGCTGGCTTCTAGCTCTGACAAACAGTAAGTTGCCACAAGCACGGCAACGGCTCACACCTCCAGATAGGGAGGGGTGTGTGGTGCTAGCAGGCACCTCGTGAATGACCTGGGTTTGCGAGCTCCTCTTCTAATCCTGTCACTGAGTGGGCCACACCAGAGAAAAAGAACAAGACTGGTGCTGTAATCCTGTGCTGAGAGCTTCCCACTTAATTAGTATAAAAATGTAGCTCATTTGTGATGTTCAGAAATACTGAATTTCATGCATTTCCAGGAGAGATATGCTTTCATTCTGTTAGAAAAAAGAAAGGCACCTTTATCTTTTCCTTGCACCAGCCTGCAAAGAAGTTGTTTTGAAAAAGAAAATCTAATTAAAAACTGTTAACACAATCTTCACAGCTGAGTCACGTTCCCAGGTACCTCATGTTCCTCACGTTGTAGTCAAATAATAAACATCTGACTCAAGACTGAGGCTGCTGCTCCTGGGGCCAGGCACCTGAGTGCTAGGTGTTGTGCTATTCATTATCACGGTGCTTGAGATCCATTTCACATCTATCCCTGAGCCTGAGTCTTTCTCTGCAGATCATTTTGCTTTTCTTTTCCAGTTTCTTGAAATATTTCCTTTGTTTTCTTGCTGATGAGATTCCTGGAACTGTGAGGATCCTGGCAAATTCGTAGGTGCAGTTTGTTGTAGCTGAAATTGCAGGTGTTCAGAAGCAAACCTGGAGAGGGAGCAAAGTTTGCCAGTGGCACTGTTCAGAGCAGAGGAAGCCCATGTTCCAGCATCTTGTCTGCAAAAGGAAAATGGAAATAAAAGAAAAGGATTTTATCTGGGAGAATAGCAGAATGAGCAGAACTCAATACTGGTGCTACTACAAAGGCTACATAAAACGTTGTGGTCAGATGTGTACCTGTATTTATATTATATTGGATCAAGAAGTCACCACCCTCTCATATGAAGCTCTTTTAAACTCACCTAGATACACTGGAGCTGATTCATTTTGCCAGCATGGGATTAACATACTGTATTCACTGCTAGCAATTTTAATATGGTTTTGGTGGTTTTTTTTTTTTCAATATCAGTTTAACATAGTACAGTCACCAAAAATAACAATGTAGTTATCTGATTGCTAGTCAGCTGGGTTAAAGTTCAACCTAAGGGTCAACAAATCATAGGAAGTCATTCCATTTACAGAGATAGATTCTGGCTCAGGTACTATAGCTTATACTATTGATATTAAAATATCATCCTAGTGTGTTGCACAACCTGTCACGATTTTTATGTGGGGATAGATCATAGTTTCACAGTGTTTCTGTGCAAGGCTCTATAGTTCACCACCTAGCAAAATATTAATTGCTATTTTTTATAAATTTAACACAAGGAAACGTGAATTTATAGATTAATATTGCACCATAAAACCCCTAATAGAATATAATATTTGTCTTTGTTTCTGTGGCTTTCTCTTTTCCTAAGGATTACTCTTCAATTGGAATGACCGAATTCCTTTACAAAAGATGTTTTGCTACTAATCCAGTTTCCATGGGAGTATCATATTTAGGTATAAAACAAAAGAGAGGCAGTCCAGAATGGATTAGCAAACATAAATACTCCCAGAGACTGTGAGATTCCAGTTTGTTGGGGATCGTGGACAAAAGCGCACAGTAATGCCCAAATACTCATCTCTTGCACTAGAGACCTGATGTGCTGGAAAGCTAATGGGATTGATGCAGAAGGGCAATGTGGAAAGAATTGGCCTAGTTCCTGGAACTGTAGCATGTGTTTGATGTGCAGTGACATTATACTTGTGGAAATAAATTATCTAGCTCTGTCTGAGGGGGTCAGCAGAGAAATTCCTATGGCTAGACATGAATTGTCTTCTGACACTTCAAGTACCTTTTCTGTTTGTCTAGGTGTTGTGTTTTTTTTTTCAATTCCTGTTCTATCTGTGAAAGGGGTACTAGACCAGAGTACTTGGTGTTCAGGTGCTCCTAGATCTGGCTGATGGATGACACCTTTGCCCAAGGGGAGAGAACTGCTCATGTTTGATGACAGAAAAGGGATGTCTGTTTTCTGTGAATAACAGCATCGTTATGATTAGGTTGTTCTTTAGGTGCTGTCACAGCATGAGCTGGTCCTTTAAAAGATTTGAGTTAGCCTTTCCCCATATATTAATTGAGTCTCTTTGGCCTCAATAGAGTCTGGTCTAGGGAAGGAGAGTTTAGAAATCAATATCCATATCTATATAGTAACTATATGTAAACATGTTTGGATTTGCAGTCATAGTACATTTGTGGTATGTATGTCTGAAAACACATTGGTTTATTTCCCAAATTATATGCGGTATTTTTTCAATATGTGCTTACCATTTTTTCTATAACAGAGATGAGAGGTCAATGTCCATAATGACTGTCAAAAAGACTCAGATATTTCCAAATATTTGTAGAGGACATGCATTATACACAAGTGCTAAACTCAAAATCTCTTTGCAAGTCCTGACCAAAAAATATCTCTTTTAGTAGGTGGGAGCTCAGACTAGAATATTTTGTGCTCATATTTGTATCTCTAAAAAGCTAAATCTGTGGTTACTAGGGGTGCTTTCTGTGCAATTCCTTTCTCCAGTACTTGCGTATTTCTCAGGTGTCCTTGAACATCCACAGGAGTCTTTCTCAGAGCATATTTGTTCTTCCCTGTCCACCCCAGAGGCAGACCAACATGCAGCTACATAGACTGCATATTAGATTTTAATTTCATTCAATTCCAATATTTGTGATTCACTGCTCTTCACGTATTTTTTCCTTTTTTTTCCCCCTGTACAATAGAGTTTTAGATTTGGATAACATTTAGTTTAGAGCAGGATGTGAGAGCAAGAGAGCAAAACACCAATAAGCCTCTGTGAGACTTTAGCCAGCCAGGACGCTGATGGATAGTAGAGACAAGATTTCTGGGATTTTCAGCCTGCTCTGGTGTGCACAAAATTAATCAAATTTTATATTTCAGTCCTTGAAAGTTGGTTTAATATGTATCTGATGAAATTAGGCTATGGGCTCCACTAATTCTAATTACCTTGCAGTCAGTTAGAGGTAGAATAAATTTATGATATTGATAAAGCTGAGCTTTTTGTTTAAGCCAATTGCTCCAGGGAAGTGAATGTTCTCTCCCCTTGAAGGAAACTGCTCCAATATAAAGGCATTAAATGTTTAATCGTTTGTCACTTGTCTCACTTGCAAATACTGCTGATGGTTATGTTGTTTATCTAAACTGACTCTGTGAGAAATGGGAAGTGGTAAAAAATTCTCTTAAAGTTTTTCTGAAGACAAAGAACCTGTGAATTTTCTTGTAAGATTTTTTTCCACCTGAGCTGAACTGCTAAACCTGATGTTTGACAGATAATTTAGTAAAAGAGGGCAGCTAGTTTCTGTCTGTTGGTAATTTGAATTTCTGTACAGTGCAAGAAAGTTTGGTCTCCTTTATGAAAATGTACATTTGGAAAGTATAAGGGAAGTCGTCTGAATGTCTGCTGTAAAACTGGTGGATGTTTTTCACATGATTATTTGGCCTGGGGTAGACAGTATAAAAGTGGAAACAACAGTAACTTTGGATAGCTTTATCTCATCTAAGAGCACTGGAGAGAAGGGAAGCCACGAACTGCTGACCCTACGTACAAGCAGCGATCCTGACTCCTTCATACTGAGTCTTGCCAGTTGCGTTGGAAATCAATACATAATAGAGATTATATAATAATAAAAAAATCACTGTAGCATTATGTATCATGGGGCTTCTCTTTTGGATTTAACATGTAGGCCAGCTAGGGCAGTTGGCCAGTTTTCTTTCACTCCTTTTTGTTTGCTTATATTAGGGATAAGTGTTGTAAGGTAGCCATCCTGCTTTGATTATTGGTCTGTTCAAATTCCTTCTTAAAAATTGGTTTTGAAAAATCACCACTATTTCATGGGTGAGAGAGAGCTGTTTTTAGTCAGAGCAGTCAGTAGTTATCTCACTACTGAGAATGTGAATACTGAGGACCAGAGAAAAACATCTTTTTTTTTTATGGAAAAGCCTGTCCTGAAGCCTTTTGAAATTAAAGGTCCCATTAATTTCCCTCCTCTTTACATCATGTTCTGATAATATGGGCACTGGTCTCCAGGGACAGCAGGTGGGCTCTGGCATTGAGGAAGGATGAAATGTAGCTGTAGCTACACCGCTGAACCAGGCATTGCAACTTGCTACCAGTTCCAACTGGACCTTGGCACATGAATGAGTGCTGTTGTGTGGGTTTTTCCACCCCTGCTCTAAGCCAGCTCCACGTGTAGGCATTGGGACTGCACAGACCGTCCCTGCCTTGCACCTGGCTGCTTGGGAGCACAGGTAGAGCAGACAGTGAGCTGCTTGTGCCCATCCTTGTAGACAGCATCTTAAATTCACTCTATTCTTTCCACCATTATGCTGGAGCTTGATGTCCTCTGAAAAAAAGAGAATTTAGTAATGTGTCCTCTACTTTGCCCTCCCTTCTTCTCTCTAAATAAGTAAGTTCTTAGGACAGACACAGATACATTGGAAGCCCTGGAACTGCTTATACAAGTGGCTTCACTCTTGCTTTCCCAAGGGAATAAACTGATAAAGAAATATAATTCAGTGTTTCATTGCATTGGTCATTCACAGTAACAATGTGTCTTTCCTCTACATAAAACTGGTGGTTCCCATGGTGCTTTTCCTGGTGTTCTTGGAAAAAATTTCCTCCCTCTGCTGCTGCCCAAGTTGTGGTCATACTGAGCTTGTTCCGTTCTTCTCTAGGAAATAGCAATATCTTCATTTTGAATATGCAGTCTGTGGACATACAATGGAAATTTACAGGAAGAAAGAGACAACATGAATGTAAGACTTATATACGTCCCTTTGCAATGAAAGCTTCCCAGCTGTAATGCAATGGTACACAAGAACGTTGAAGCAGAACTAATTTTGTGATTGGATTAGCGTAAAAAGAAATCATGCAATGTGTATATTGTCCTAGTCCCAGCAGATAATTCACAGATATAAATACTGGGACCGAAAATAGTCGAGCTCGTTATTACTTTCTAAAACCACTTAACGTGCTATCTTTTCTTGCTATACCCTCAAATTGAAAGGCAGTAATTTTGCTTCCAGCCATGCTTTATTTTGTTGTGTGTTCCAAGATTCCTGGGGTATAACCACCACTTTTCAGTTGTGCACTGCTTGCTCTAGTTATGGCTGCTACAGCTCTTGCTGCGCGGATTATTATTTGTCAGATGCCAGCTATTTGTTCAAATTCACATAGTGTACTTATCTGCATGCTAGTTTGGCCACTAAACACATATGTATATAGTAGTAGGTTTACTGAGGCTCCACTCAATTCTTGCTGCAATCCTCCTGAAAATTTGCCTTGTGACAGAAAAAAAGCACAAAGATAAGTATTTCTAGCAGGGAACAAGGAATGTTATTAAAGGGGAAAAAAACCCATACTCCTGGAGAGTCAGTTGTTCTGAGAATGATGCTTACCTTTGCCTTCTAGATATGGATTTAGAAAATAATTATAGTCATCCTCATAAAGCACCCTTTTACAACATGGTTTCACCCAGTGATATAAGTTAGCATTGAACAACATTTAGTCACACAAATAGGCACGGCCAATTATGTGTCTTAAAAAAAATAGATGCTGTGAATTGTTTAAGTGTTTGGGAAAATGTTTCACTTCTGTCCATATTTATAAAATCTAGTTTATTGTGGTTCATCACACTGGTTCTCATTTTAAGTAATACAGCTTAAAAACCTGAAGCAATAATCACTGAGAAAGCAATTTTACAAAAAGTTTCTAGTCTTGGGAGACTTTCTTGATGGTTGGCATTGGCTGTATCATTAAGCATTTGGCACTTACCAGGTTTCATTTACAAAGCACTTTCTTTGTACTGTCTCTAATGGTATTAAGAAGAGAACTTGCAGTTTTGAAACAGTTCCTGCTCTATCAAGCAAGACAGAGCCAGAGCTGTGCCCTTGTCTGTTTTCTGGTTTCTACATTTGAAGTGGTCTGTTTTTAGCCATTTTGAATACAAATGCTGCTGAATAGGCTGAGGAATGGGAAATCCATGTGAGTCTTCAGCAATTCTGTTAAGTGCTGACATACTCTGAACAGAGTGTCTGTTCCCATGTCTGGAAGACAAAGATAGGGAAAGATCATTTTATTGCTCAAGTATTTTCCTTTTTCTGGCTTCTATTTTCCTGACTGAAATCAATATTTCAGGGCTAATGGATGAGGATGTCTGCTGTTGCTGCCTAAAATGCTGACCTTGGCAATCAATATATTTAGCTTGGAGCATTTGTGATGTCAATTACTATGATAATACTTCAGCATTTACTGCCTGCATAACGTCTGGGTTATTGGGTTAGAGTTCCCCTGCAACCTTATCTTTCCCATTTTCTCTCTTTTTATACTCTGTAACTGCTGGAGACTCTGAACCCTCGAGCACAACTCTGTTAAGCAATTATTTTATTAGGACTGGATGAATGATAGTTTTTGTTTTGTTTTCTAATTTGTTGATCATTTTGAAAATGCAGAAGGACAAGGAAGCTGTTCTGAATAAAACATTTCACTTCAACAGAAAATGCTTTGTTATGGTGTTATAAAATATTTTCAAGAAGATTTTGAAGATTTCTGGTAACAATGAGGTAAATTTTGCCACAAAGTTATTACATTCTGAAGAAACGGGACACCCTTTTGTAGAAAACACTGACACATTTGACTTAATTTTTTTCATTGTGGTCTGTAACTTCAGTTAATAATTTGATTGTATCTACATGGTTTAGACAATCAGTGTCACTGATTGTACTTTTTTTTCCTCCAAAAATAATTTCGTTTGAGAAATATCACATAGCCCATGATTTTAATGCTAGCCATTTTCAAGTGCTTCCAAATGGCATCTTTCTCCATTTACCTCTTTGTTTTATTCATAGAATCATAGAATCATAGAATGGTTTGGGTTGGAAGGGACCCTAAAGATCATCGAGTTCCAACCCCCCTGCCATGGCAGGGACACCTCCCACTCGACCAGATTGTTCAAAACCCCATCCAGCCTGGCCTTGAACGCTTCCAGAGATGGGGCATCCACAACTTCTCTGAGCGACCCATTCCAGTGTCTCACCACCTTCACACTAAAGAATTTCTTCCTAATATCTAAATCTTCCCTCTTTCAGTTTAAAACTGTTATCCCTCATCCTATCCCTCTACTCCCTGATAGAGTCATCCCCCCCCACCTTTCCTGTAGGCCCCCTTCAGGTACTGGAAGGCTTCTATAAGGTCCCCCCAGAGCCTTCTCTTCTCCAAGCTGAACAACCACAACTCTCTAGCCTGTCCTCATAGGAGAGGTGATCCAGCCCTGCAAAGCCCATCTTTGCAGCCCTCTCTGGACCTGCTCCAACAGGTCCATGTCCTTCCTGTGATGGGGACTCCAAAGCTGGACACAATACTCCAGGTGGGGTCTCACCAGAGTGGAGTAGACGGGCAGAATCACCTCTGTCAACCTACTGGCCACGCTTCTTTTGATGCAGCCCAGGATGTGGTTGGCTTTCTGGGCTGCCAGTGCACACTGCTGACTCATGTTGAGCTTCTCATCCGCCAACACCCCCAAGTTCTTCTCCTCAGGGCTGCTCTCAATCCATTCACCCAACCTATATTTGTGCTATTCAACACAAATAGTCTGTGGCCTGAAGAGAATAAACACTGTCATCCCTACCAACACTGGTGCTTTCTCTCTGTTGCATGTCAGTTTGTTGCTGAGTTTCTGTACCAAATTACCTGACTGCAGTAAAGACCTTGACCTTGAAATTAGATTGATCCTTGTGACCATAAAGGCTCTCGACACATCTAAGAGATTATTGACCTCAGTCCTGAGTTTCAGTAAAGTTTGTCAGTCTCCGTAGAGCATAACAGTAGATAGACCATTATAAATGATGGCTTTTTATTCATAAGGCAGTCTTGAACTGCAGCATCTAATCTTATTAGAGAAAATTAAGTCTTTCTTGGGGCTTTAAAACCTGTTTGTGGGAATCTGGCCCACAAGCTGTCAATCAACTGAAACCTGTCGCAAAGGTTTAAAGACTGACCACAGATTGCTAAAGAATGACAGCTATTGTACATGACTGCAATACCTTCAGGTCTGTCCAAATCTGCATTTTTCTCAAATTAAAAGAAGTCTGTGGTTAACAGAATGAATGCTTTGTCTGATATAGTATTGAAGGCAATTGTGACTATTGACATTATTTGTATTACATGGTGGTTTTTTTCAGAAGGAGCAAAGATCACTAAAAATGAGACTGCGGAAAGGTATTATTCATGTGTACTTGTATCAGTTGAAACGTTTGTTCCTCAGTCCTGTAATAACCAATACCTTTGCACACATATGGCACTGTTTAAAAGGTTTTCATATGCTTCTTATAATGCTGAATAAGAAAGGTCTGGACTGAAGCCCTTCGAGGTAATTGAGAGCTTTTCCATTTACTTCAGTGGGCTTTGGCTCAGGACATGGGTGAATTTAGTCTCTCAAAACCACTTGAACTATTGTTATCCTCATATACAAGAAGAGAACCGAGACAAAAAAGTGAAATGACATGCTGTCAGTCACGCAACAAGTTGGCAAAGACAGTATAAGAACTCAGTGTTTTTGCTACCAATCTGGTTATTCAACTACTTCTCTGTCTCAAAAAAAAACCCAACCCAGAAAAAAAGAAAGGTGGATATATTTATGCTAGTGAAATAGCCCTGTTGCATGGCTTGAGACTAAAGAGTCAAGCTTTCATTATTTCATTACATATAGGCTAACCTAGCTAATGATATCTCAGATATGCCCTGAGCTCCCTGTGGTTTATGGCCTTGCTGGGGATACCATACACAGGGGATGCAGTGATGTGATCCTCCCTCCCCTGGCCTGGCCTGCACTGCAGTCGCCTGGTGCTGATGGTGGTCACGTTGCAGCTGAGAGTCATGCTCTCAAGAGCCCCTGCACTTGTGTGCTCTGAAGGTGCCCAGATAGAACTCAGTAACAGCTAGACTGCAGGAAAATATTTATTAGATGATGCATTCAGGGAAAACAAATATTGACACAACAGCAGCCTACATGCCTGTTTCTATCCGCTGTGGTTTACCTTTGCCTGCGGCTGGTGAAGGTGCTCCCGCTTTGCATACTCCCGTAATGTCCTCTTTTCAGCATCACAGTCTGTTCTGACCAGAAGAAGTTTTGCAGTGTAAAGGAGAGCCAGGGTGCAAGCAGCCTCTCGGGCAGGAGATTTTTTTGGGAGCCAGCAGCCTCCCTTGCAGGGGTGCTGCCTTCTCCTTGCACCCCTCCTGCGTCAGTGGGATGGAGGACAGACCTTCCTTGGAGCTCCTCTCAACCAGGTGACCCCTTCAGAGCTCCTCGTAGTTTCTTGTGCTGTACTTATGATATCCCTAGCAGCCTTGGTTGTAATTTGTCTGATAATTTGCGATCTGTACTTCTTAATTATTTTTTTATTCCTGTGGCTTTATTTTTAATTTTCTGTCTTTTAGCCTGGGGGAGGGAGTCTGTTGCTCACTGTTGGCATTCCCTAGTAAATCTATTAGCTTTGAGTCCTCTGCAATACATGAGGAGGTTATTCCTGTCTAAGATAGATGTGCTTATTGCCTTCATTTATTTATTTTTTGGTATGATTAAAGAGCACTCTATGTCCAACTCCATGGTTTTTTAGGTTTTCAGCCCAAGGCTGAGCAAATAGCCCAGGGAGAAAGTTTTTTTCTTGTTGGATCCCCTCTGACCCCAAGTGATCAGACACACAATGATTCCTCTGCTATCTGGAAAGAAGAAAAAGGCAGTTTCTGATAATGCTACTTCTGCAGGTTGTTCGAGGGGTTGTTCTCAGCTGTTCTCCGAGGTGAGGAGAGATTCATGCTATTTCCATGCTGATAGAGACTGCCCTGCCAGTGCTGGCTGTATGAACTAGTCAGGTATGTCAAAGGAGAACAAAAAGCATATACAGCCAAAGGCTACAAAACCCTGGAGCTTATTCACCTTCCTTCCTTGACCTCCATACTGATTTGATTTGAGGCTAACTCATCACGATATTGAACGTGATTTACATGGTTCATTAATTAATAAGCCAAAATGATATTAAGAAGCCGTGGCGGCACTTTTAACTAATGGATCTGTCAAGTTCTCACTGAAGTCTTCAGGGATAAAGCCCAAGGGGCAGAATTTAGATTAATTCTGTTCATATCAACTGCCACTACCTAAAAGGTATGACCTGACTGATGGGTTGTAAGTGGTTATAAGCAATTGTGACCAGGTCCTAAATTTGGCAAAGAAAAAGCAGCTCTGAACTCTGCTGATCTGGAAGGCCTTGATAAAAGCTGTCAAAGACTTAAGAGCATGATCTTAAGCTTTGTCTGATATTTTGTATGTATCTGAGGTACAATGTTGAGACAGCTCTGGAAGGCAAGAATCTTTAATATTGTAAGAGTGAGAGTTTAATATGTGCTTGTGCAGGGACATAACAGATGCTGAGATCTGAACAAAAAAAAAGAGCCTAGATAACAACAACCATATATAAAGCTAACACAGGGTCTGCAGAGCAACTGGTTATCCCAGGATATAAGTGCTTTTCCTAGAAATCCTTTATTTCCTGGTGACTGTTGGAGTTTTGATTGAAATCATGGGCATCCCCTGAATGACAGTCCCATTTCTGCAAACATAGAATAGTAATTGGAAACTGTGCTCCTGGAAAACCATTTAAATCCTAGTGAAACAAATAAATATTTTTGCCTTTTCCTTTTAGAAGTGCTTTGCCTGGTCTAGGGAAGGAATAAAGAGAAAATAAAGCAATATCCTGCATTTGCCCTCTCTCTGTGAATGTCTGTCATTTAAAAGGGTGATGACTACAGACCATACTTTTAGGGTGGACTTGTATCTGCAGATCTCTGCAGAACAAGATTTAGAACAGGTTTAGAGGACAGTGACTTTATTTTATTGAATGTATGTGCTAAAGATATCACTTAAAGAAAAGATTATTGGATAAATCCTTTTCACTGCCTTCACGTATGTACATCTTGGAATGGTCATAGCCAAATAGAGAAGTTTGTTTATCAGTCTTTTTTATTCTATTTAGGTATTTGTAGCTACTGTCACAAATGGATCCAGTCACGGTATTCTCTCATGTGATGTTTTAGATCCAGTTGCTTGAAGTATTAGGCAATATGGGTGTCAAACCTGTGTTTGAATCTAAAGACAATCTCTTGCTGCAGCTGCCTTCACAGGTGTGAAGTTAGGCCTCACAAATGGCACCAGCCATGAGTTTCCCAGTTTACATTGTCCAAAATGAAACTCTTTCCTGATAGTATCAAATTGAAAAAACAAAATCCCAATTCTTTTATTAAGTTATTATCTAGGACACAGGCATTGCATTTATCAATGATTTGAAAGACCTCCCTGATTTCAAGATTTGAAATGGCTTGTAAATATTAGAGCTGAGTTCCAGATCTAGGTCAGATCTTTAAAGCACTTCTTATACATAAAGATATACTGCTATTGAGGTTAATCAGGTGGTTATATGTTTTAATTCCCGATTAGAGTAAGAGGCCTCTGTGTCAGTACAGTGCAACTGAGCCTTCATTGTTACAGGCTGCACTGGGATCAATGGTATTTCAGTAGTATGAGAAAACTGGAGAAGAGGTAGAAAGCAACATGAATAATTTCCAGCAACTGTAGTGAAAGCTGAGCAGACTTAAGTTGTTTTGGACTCACTAGGATTAGCCAAGTCGAAATATTCATCTCCTCTTAGTTTGATTTACCACCATTCAAGTTACAGAGTAAATTGCATTTGCTCTGTAAGCATCATTTTGTTCAATGGGGCAAATACGTATTAACATTGCCACAGTAATTGCTCAAAAGGCGTTATATTACTTGCTTATTTTTTGGAAAGTGCTTACAGATGCCATTTAACACCTCACAGTACTCGATGTTATAAACACAAAATAAATATCAATCCTCCTCTCAATGACCTGGTGATTTCAACGTGTAGTGAGAGATGAAAGGCAATGAGAGGAACAGAAAAGGAGAAGAGACAGATGAAACAGCATGTTAAGTAAATAGGGAGCTATTGCAATTGCATTGGTTCAGGCTTATCAGAGGGAAATGGAAAAAGCACGAGGGCTCGAGCCACCCCTCCGTTAGCTCTGCCTACTGCTACTTGTACTCCAGTCTCACGAGAGAGGAGAGAATGCAGCACAGTTTATCTGCCCATCAGCAGCCCAACCACGCCTGACTCTGAACTGGCATTTTGTATGCTTTTGCAATAAGAAAGTTTGCATCTATTGCCTCTGACCAAAAGCTAGATGTAGTATGGGGATGAGTGAGACTATGTAAAACAAGATAGGGTTTGGTTTTTTTTCTGTAGCTAATGCATAGCTAATGCTACTTTTCCATTAGCAGAGGTAAAGTAGAATTTGGAGTGAGACGGAGTCCACCTGCATTTTTGATGTCTCATGAAGCAGTTCTCCCGAAGCAAGTATCCAACTTCCATACTGAGTTGATGAAGGTGTACAGGTTCATCTTTGGAGGAAGACCCTACTTGCCTTGGGTTGTGAGTTCTCTGATACACAGGTATGAAGAAATCCCATGACTTTGCCACCCTTCTCTAGGTCTTGGTTGGTAGAAGTTATATTGTTATATCTAACTTCTGAGGTGGAAGCGAAGCAAAGCGAAGGCACACTTGGCATATTCAGGGCTGTCTGAATTAGTTGTACATATGGTGATTCCTGAGCAAGGACTTGAGGAGCTTTGCCTTACCCATGCCTTAGCCATTAGAGTCTTTAATAGTGGCCACTTTTTCCAGCTGAGTAACTACAGAACGGAAAGGTTCAGTGACTTGACTTTGTGGGCTCTTCAGCTTACTGGACAAGGCTCTGTTAGCTCAGAAGAGCTCTGTGGCTGACAGCCACAATTTTGACACCTAAGGCTTGAAAATACACTTTAAAATGACTCATATCTATCTTGTAGAGTGAAGGTAGGTTATTCCATGAATATGTGAATGGTTTATTTAGCTGTGTGAATACATCTATCTTTCTAAATTGCTTGATACATCTACATTTCTAAATTCTTAATTGCCAAAGCAAAGATAGCAGAATGATGTATTTCTACTACATTGTTAGGTCTGATTCATCTTGATGCTGCTGGATGAATAAGATCCAGTGTCCCTGTTAATGGATACTTTCTATGACCCAGCCATCAGAGAAGAGCGATGCATTACTGAGGATTTTCACTGGTAGGTACTTTCTGTAGAAATTGCACATCTACGAAGAGACATAATTGTTTGTTTCCAGATGTGGCCAGGGCTACTTGCTCCCACTCTCTGTTTAAATTTAATTCTCGTCTGAATCTTCTTTTTCATTGATTTAAAACTATGAAAGTAGTTTCTACATTTAACTACATGAAAGACAAACAAAAGCTGTTTTAAAAGTCTGATTGATTCTGAGCATTACGAATGTGTAGTGAGGGTAGCTACCTAACAGAGCATGCTTAGTGAACACTTAAAAAACTCACATACTAGAAGAGAAAGCAGAACTGAGATAACTGTACCTTTTACATGATTCACAAATAACAAGCATAGGGAGCAAACAAAAGCACACTTCATTGTTCCAGCAGTGTTAATGCTGAGCAGCACAGACAGGTTTTCAGCCTCTGTCTCTCTCCATGGTATGTCTCCGGAAAAAGAAAACTGAGAGGCATTCTGCAAAGTCATGCAGAGGAAGTGCTCCCCGTTCATTGTGCTTCCTCGCACGCCTGAAGGCGCTCTGTGTGTGAGCATTTGCAAGAATAGATCATATGTTAATGACTTACTAACCTCAAAGCCAAGTCCACATGCTATAAACCAGCAATATTACCTTTGTTTTGTGCACCGTGCTATTGCCTGAACAAAACCCATCATTTCAGAAAATGTCAGGTACAAGTATTTTATCAAGATGTGAACTGTGGAAAGTCAGCTCATACATTTACCAGAAAGCCATTAGGAGAAAACGTATATGTACTGAAAACAAGATAAAAATAATATATAAACGTATCCACAAGCCAAAAGTATGATGTTCTATTATGATGAAAGATGCTTGAAAAATATTAAGAATAACAAAGCAGATTCTTTCCTACCATAAAAAGCTCTGCTCAACACAGGAGGGCTTCACGACTGCTGGAAAATATGAGAAAGGTAAACATAGTACAATGATATCACCCAGACATTTTGAAAGGAGGTTTTTGGGTTTGGGACTGCAATTGGGCTGCATACTGGATTTGCATGGGTACTGTAATGCTAACGTATCTGCACGATGGGTGAATAATCTGGTACTGTGTGTCTTCCAGTGATTTTTTTTGTGGTTTTAAATTTTCTTTAGTCATTTCCTCATCTCTTTCTTGTTGCAATAGCTTTGATAGTTCCCCATGTATACCGCTTCTTTACCCTGCTGTTAGCCCTGAAAGGAATTGACAGGCCCCCTATCTGGCTTGTTAAGCTCTTGAAGCTTGCTGCATCCTGTATGTAGCATGTTTCTGATTATGCCGGCAACACAGACATTTGAGCTCACAGCTGCTGTAGGGCTGCCAGATCAATACACCCACAAAGCACAGCGAGCCTTTTGTGTAGGTTCAGAAATCAGATTTCTCTTGTCTAGAGGGCAATCTCTAAAATAAAATCTCCTAACATGAAGTAGTCCTCCTGGAGCTTTACTGACATATGCATTTATCAGTGCATTTAACAAGGCATTAAGAAGCTCTCAAGGCTGAGTGACAAGAAGGGGCTTCCTTGCTTCAAATCGATGCCACCTCCCCCTCTGCCTCTCCCCCACACCACCCTACACTCCACACGTGATAAGGCACAGCATATGTTTCTCCTTAGACTTGTCTGCAAAAATATCAAACCCTTAAAAGACGCATCAGTTGCGGACATAAACCTGTCAGAAAACAATTATCAGCTGTATCTTTTTGTGATCTTATTAAGTCACTTGGGTCTTGATAACCTTGCAGATACCCTCTGTAGTGGAAATAATCAAGGCAGAGATAATGCAATTTATTGATAAAGCGAGGAGTCTGACTCGGTCAGCTTGAATCCCACTCAGCTGTCAGTTTACATGGAGGGCTGTTGTTAATTTGTGGGGTTTTTTTCTTTTTTTGTATGCCTCATAGGACTCAATTTATATTATTCCTTCCCTCTGACATAGACAAGCCCACTTTTTGCCCCTCCAGCTACACTGGACATTTAGCTTTAGAGGTAGTATGCAGGAATTGTCAGCTTAGCAGTCAAAAGAAAAAAGCAGAGAAAGAAAGGGGTGTGGGCAATAAGGAAGGATCGGCCATAGCAAGTTGTGGAGACGTCACCCAAACTTTTGTCCTACCACTTCCCTGGGAATGGTTGTGTTAGGGGTGAACCTTACAGGAGTGCTATATGAGTTGCATTGGCAGCAGGACTTTGACTCTGCAAGGGCATGAGAATTTAAATCCATATGAACTGAAATGCAAAGAAAAGGGGATTGCATGTGTGGGATGAAGAGACGTTTTTAGCAATTTGGGCTCATCTCTATCTGTGCTTTTTCACTCACTTTTAAATGATTTCTTTAGGGATTGGATTTGAAGAATCAAATTTTACCAAATTTTACCTAATGATGAAATCCAGCTTAATTACCAATTTTTCCAGAGAGGAAGCTGTTGCCTCTGAGGAATGAAGGCCAAAGCTTGAGGAAATTGCAGGACTTCACTTCTGAGGAAATGGCTGGTCTCATCAAAAATGTGGAAATATGGCTTACATTAACTTTTGAGCAGTCCCTTTCACTTTGTTTTTGTTTTGAACAGCAGCCTTACAAAAAAAAAAAAAAAAAGAAAGAAAAAAAGATATTTTGCAGAGTGGTTTCAAAAAGCCCCTAAAGGAAAAGACGTATGGAAAGGAGATCCAGGTTTCTTACTGGCCCCATGTGAAGGCTGGAGCAGCTTTGCTTTGTACACTTACCATCAACCTGGTTGAAGCAAGTGAGTTTGATTATGGCTGAAGGAGGAGTTCCCCACAGAAGAAGAAGAAAACTTAAAAGTTTCTAAAAAGTTTCTAAAATTAGACTGTACAAATGTTTTTAACTGAGTCAAAGAGAATGACTAATTTAGTAAGGCTTCAACAAGACTAGAGGCCTGAGAAAACATCCATTAGAAGAAAAGCATTGGAAATGCTCTGAGATATATATTCAGTAAGATGAATCCATTTTTATCAGGGCTACAATTATACAAACAATTTTATATAGCTTGTTAAAGTTGTCCTGTGGTTCTGCTTCCTTATGTTATTAATTGTCATTAAAAAGGGACAATGCTAAGCAATATCTTTGCCCAGTTTCGTGTAAGGAATCATGAGAGGAATCTGTTCCTAACTAGAAGTCTGGGGTTGGGGATGCTTTGAATGCTTCATTTTCCCCAGTTTGCAGATTAAATTGGGAACTAATGACAGACTGATGAAAATCTCTGGAATGAAATATTTTCCTTTGTTTAAGGCAGCAGAGTCAGCAGTGTGTAGATCAACAGAAAGGAGCCCACCCAGTGCCTGTTTGACTGATAGTTCCTGGTCTGCCTCCTGTCTTTGCAGCTTTCAGCCTTATGGCCTTCTGCCTTGACAACTGACTGTAACCTGCTTTGCTACACTCTGGTTTCCCATTCCCTCTAATTGAGGGCATTGTGTCTTGTACACAATTTCTCTCCTACATCACCACCAGTCAAAGCGCTTTGTCTCCTGTGGTGGTGAAGGATCAAACTTCTAATGGTAAATAGCCTTTAAAAAACTTCAGAGTTTTTTTTATTGTCAAAGGTGGATTTCTCCTACACCAACCCTCTTTGGAGAAGTCACCATGAAGCTTTATACTGTAGTAGACCAGGAGGGCAGGATTCATCTCTCTGTGTTAAACCACTGAGGGCCTCTCTGACATCATTCTTACTGCCTTTGATGAACACCTGACCTAGGGGACAGTGAGTATTTTTCAGAAATGCCTGTCTCCCTCCACTGACCAGGCCAGGTGCCTGCCATTTTATAGATGGATATATTTACTTGCCGTCCAACCTGACCTTGAATGTTTCCAGGAATGAGGCATCTACCACTTCTCTGGGCAACCTGTGACAGTGTTTTTCCACCCTCATTGTAAAAAAATTCTTCCTTATATCTAGTCTAAATCTACCCTCTTTTATTTTGAGATCATTATCCATTTTCCTTTGCAAGAGCACTTTTTTTTTTTCTGATATTGTATTTATAAAGAGCACCTATTTAATCTCTATTTCTATCCCTCTACATTTATAATTTGGTTTTACAGATTAAACTTTCTACCAAGCAAAAGCACAGGCAGGTACTCTATGAGTACAAATCTAAGTACACAGGAGGACTTTTTTTCCAACAAGATAAAAATAAGAATAAAATACTGCATACAGTCAGATAGGTGTGCTCTAAAACGAGGGCAAGGCTACACGGTGTTGCAAGCTGGGAAACTGATCCAAGTAGGGAGCACTGGGATAGGGTTAGAAAAAAAGCTGTAGTCACTTGGAAAAAGGACCAGTTATAGTCCTTTAGGTTAGTAATACCAAATCATTTTGTGCAGGCGGGGTCACATACTCTCTCAAGAGTCATATGTCCCGTTCCCATCCTGTTATCAGATGTGTATCTCTCATATACCTAAAATGTAGACAACTTTTGAAATACACCTAGACATAGATTAAGCATGACACTGAAAGAGGGGAAATGCAGGGGATGAGAACTCACCATCTCAGATTTTCTGTGAATAACCAGTCTCTGTCCCAGTATCACAGAAAACAGGTCCTTAGACTAACTGGATTAGTTTGGCCACTTGACCTTCTTATATGACAGAGAAATTATTGTATGTTAACAATTTACCTGGTAAATTATTATATGCTGCATATACGGTATTCTGGAGTACTCTCACTACAGTCTGTCTGATGATTACATTCTAAAATCTTATTCAAAACACAGAGTAGTTGGAGATACTGTTCAGAGGTGCTTTCTAGAATGTGCTCAAATAATCACTTCCTCAGAAATCACTGCATTTCCTTTGAGCAATCATTAGTAATTTTTTCAAATGGAAAGAGTATCACCTTTCAGCTGGTTTTTACTTTGTAATGAAGACTTGTAGGTGCAGATATTTATGCATAATAATGCATCCTGTCTCACCACCTATGTAAATTCAGAGCTGACCTGTGGAAATCAAGCAGAAAGAATTTGTTGGTTCCCATGAGGAGAATGATGTTATGTGGAAACAGATGACGCTATCCCAAATTCAAGAATTATTTCCAAATGCAAAGAGCAAGGGTCTCAATTCCCAAGGCAAATACTTTCAGATGAATCAAACTGTTCAGGAAGTAGAACCATTCATCTGGCCAGCATTTTCTACCATCTATAGTGGCAGAGAAAAGCTCTGTTCATCTTGAGTGTAATGTAAGCAAGAGTATCGTAGAAAACTTTTTTTTCCCTTGTGGCCAGATGACACTGATGAAAATTTCTGGAATTGATCTACAGCACAGCTTGTTGCTGTGTACTAAAGCCATGACTGAAAGGAGATGCTGTTCTAAGAGGATGGACAGAATAGTCAGAGGTGTAAGAAGAAAATGAATCGGTGTATTCTTTACACCTGGTCAGTCTTCCTATATACACAAGACATAACAGAATAATTAGATCCACCCACATTCTTCCACATCACCTGTGCTAGTAATAGAGGGAACATTGCAGATAACTTCCCTTCTCAGTACTGATGGGCCATCTACACGTCCTACTTGAAGAGTTTTAGTCTTAAAAAAAAAAGTTACAATATCACATGTGGTATTTCATACTTACCCTTTACAAGACTTCCTTTGCTTTGATGGGTTTTCTGACTAAGTTACTAATCCTATGACTGGCTGTGTGTCTAGTCCTCTCCTTATTCATATGGTCTGTTTTGGAACAGGAGCCAAATGAAGACTGAGGGTCATGGTCAGTTTCTATTAGTCACATAGAAGGAGGGTATTTCTGTCTTAAAGAGTTTACAGTCCAACTGCATTTTGGTGTCTGATGTTGCACAGAAAAGAAGCCGGCACAAGCCATTCAAACCTTCCACCATCTTGAGAAAAAACAACAGTTCAGGGTCTGAACACTTCATTCGGTGGTCTTGATTTCATTAAACCACTGAGAATTGGTTTATTTTTATATGGTTAATCTGAACAACAAAGCTAAACACAATGTGGCATTTCAGAGAAAATGGAGTAGAAGTATTGAATTATTCATGGAAAAAAAATTTAGGACCATTCTTCCTTCTCCAACAAAGATTGTCTCTGATGCAGAAAATTTCCTAAACTCCTGCATGACAACTAATATTGTTTCTATCAAAGTATGAATGAGTCTTGCAAAATTCTGTTTGCTGCTGATAAAGAGTATTAGGAGATACGGCCATGAGAGGGTAACAGCTTTACGAAGGCAGGGCACAAGCCTGAGTCAACAACAGGACAAGAAAAAATAGGGAGCAGAAGAGACACTGTGTGACTACAAAGCAAAGAGAAGAACAGCAGGAAATGTGTTTTGATTCCCCAAGAATTGCTGGAGGATTTGACCCTTTGGAAGTCTGTCAGTGCTGGATGGGAGTTTCAATGCATTCTGGACAGTCAGGCCTTGGGGTAAATAAAATTGCAACAGGAGCAAAATGTTCTACGTTTTCATGCGTAAGCAGTAAAGGGATAATGATATTGATAAGGCTAGAACTTTGGGTAGTGTAATCTTTCCAGACATGAGTCACTGGTGGAAGGAATACGTAATCTGAAGCCTGGATGATTTTGATATGTCTACATGGTTGTGGGCTGCCTGACCTCTTACTCTTTCTACAGTAAAGATATGGCTCTTTTTTCTTTTCTCTTTTATATTTCAACATCTGATAGTTTTGCAAGAAAGCAGAACCACAGATGCTGGTCAGATCCTGCATATTTTCTCCCCCTTTTCCAAGCCCCTTTGTTTGCTTTTTGCTATGCACTTACGGTGACGCATCCCATCTGGTTCTGCTGTATTGCATGATCCAAGATAATACTTAGCACTGCTAGCAGTTGAGATGAGACACATCATAGCTTGTTCCCAGCGTGCTTTGCCACGGGCCTTAATCTTCTGCTTCCAAATTCTAAATAATTTGTAATTTCTTTTTAAGTTGTGGACTGGTAAGCATCCCAGGGAACTCTACGTTTCTGTGTCAGGGCTGCTTTTGCACCCAAGCAAGCTCGTTTAAAACTAATTCGGAGATCTTTGTACCAGCTATACCCTGTCTGGGCTGAAGGTCAGGCAAGCTGCTCTTGTGTTACTTTCTGAACCACCTAGTCTCATCACAGCCATCTTGATTATGTTTCAGCCCTGTCCCCTGTCCTGCCTGGTACCATCACTCTTGTCAGGGAGGGGCATTCTCAGAGTCCATTTCGGGCTGTTTTGTATTGCTGAGCTGTGGAAAAAACCAGCTGCGTCAGAGGCAAAGGACAGAGCGTGTAATAAGAAAGCATTCTTTCCACGCCCTCTGGTTTTTGTGACCCATATTTGAGTTTGAAACCATAGTATTTTGAACTGTGACTCACCAATTTTGCTTTATTGCTGATAGTCTGCAGTTGGGAAATTTTATGAGTTTAATCAGTGAAGCAGCTCTATGCAAAGTAAGGCTAAGCAGGTAGTTTTTAATTTCTGCATGGAGTAGGAATAGATAATGTAATGAGATTTCTGTCATGTCCAAAAGCATGTAAATTAATCTGACATTACAGGCATGGTCATTGCACACGCACACACACAAAAAGCGGAACTTCCTGCTTTTGTTTATATTGTTTCCCATGTAGTTTGTTTATTGCCATGATTTGTTTATTAGTCAGGTGGACACACCGTGCTGGGGCTTTGTCACAGAAATCAGCTGCCTCGTGGGACCTGCAGAAATGTCTGAGCAAAATTGGGAAGAGAAGCCCAAAGGGATTCAGTGTGGCCGTAAAGAGCAGGGAGAGAGAAATCTCCCCTGCAGGGCCCTGCTGAGGATTATACCCTCCCACGGATGCCCTGATAATCTCATAATCCCTAACCTATGACTTGCCTCTGATCTCCTCTCACTCCAAATTATTTAGGCTTCAAGTAAGAGGAAGTTTAGAGAAGAACAATTATGAAAAGCCATTTCCATTAGGCTCCTAAAACATTTTTAGCCAGTTTAACAGAGCAGTTAATGAGAGCAGTAGAAGAGACCTTGGGAGGTTAGCATAGATGTCTTTAATCTCTCTGCTCTGTTTTTCTTATCTCCACCACATCTGCTGAAGCAAACAAGCAAACAAAATGAGTTTCCAGTATGCACTTAACACTTCACATACTATAGTTGAAAAAGTGGACAAATTCTATATTTTTTCATTGATTTAACAGCTTTCATTAACATGATATATTTGACATGAAATATTCCCTCCGCATACACACAGACAGACTTGTAAATGATAGGTTTGGCTACTATTAAAAAGTAGATCCACTTTACCACTTTTTTTTTCTTTGTTTTGTTTTTTCTCAAAAAATGGATTATTCTGTTACAGCCCCGCAGTAAGCCTGTTGTACTACAGTGAGGAGATGGTTAGTATATCCTTTCTGGTTCTGCCATTTTTATGGATTTCAAATTAAAATAACTTAAAACATAAAAGAAACAGTCATCAGTTATTTGTTCTTTACAAATAGATGTAATTCTGGTGGGTTTCTTTATTTTGTTATTGACAAAACTCTAAAATGTGCATTATTCTGCTTTATGTGTCTGTTTTTATACAGCTCCTGGGTAAAAGTGAACTTTTACATGGCATTTTTCCTTATTGTTTATAAAATGTAGGATTTTAAATATTTGCCATTTCAAAACAGCCCCCTTCATCTCTCCCTCAAAGTATTGCAGTTTCTCTTGTTCTACTGAAGTTTGATTATAGTATGAAAAAGAGAAGAAAAACATGCATATTCCATAAACAACAACAGTAATAATACAATAATAACAATAACCCCAACAATTAAACGAGACCTGTAAAAACAAACCTAGTAGGAGTATTTGAAAGAAGAAACATCACAAAATAGGGTCGGGTTTTTTCAGTGTAGCAGAAAGGAGGGAATGTAGCTTGTCAGAGCAGAAGTACAGTTGGAATTCATTACCACACATCACTGAGTGACTCCCTTTCTCCTTCCAGGCTATTTTCTATTTGAACTGCATGTTTTTGGGGTGATAGCTGTTTTTTACTGTCATTTCAGCTCAGTGCTGTGATCTCAACTGGGGTCTCAAGGTGTTGCAGTAAGATAATTTGCAACAGGTAAAATGACAAACATCCACCATTATCTCCAGCAATATTTTCACAAGGCTATCAACAGAGTTATTTGAAAACTGTTCCAACTGTTTGGCTTTTGAAGGGAGATTTTGCCCTTCTGGACTGAGGTTTTTGTAATATTTCATATGATTATTTGTCTACAAAACTGTACTATCATATTAATAATTGGAGTAAATTTTGTAATTTTACAAATCTAAAGTAATAAATGTCATCACCACTAACACTGTAATTCAATTCATGGTGTCACATCCTTTTAAAGTCACTAGTAGTCTGGAATATGCCTCTTTCTTGCTGCTATATTAGAACCATGATATAAAAACGCACTGTTGACTGCGCAGGAAAATATCATTAAAAGACAGTGCTTTATCTCTTTTACCCCTTTGACCTCTCCCTCCCAACCATAACTAGTTTACTGTAGCTGTATTCTTCCTCTCCCAAAGCAAAAGTAATTAACGTACTTTTGAGATTTGCAGAATCTCATATTTCAAAAAGTACCTGGTTTTGTTTAGAATGGCCTTGTTGTCGTCGTGTGATTGAAAAATGATCTGAAACACTTTATCAAAGATCAAACAAACACAAACTGCACTTATCATTAGCTAAGCATTGGGCTTGGGCTGAGTCATCCCATCATGTACTGGGCTCCTGAACTCAGTATCATTCCTGATCAGCTCTGGAGTGTGGCACCCACAGGTTTAATTAGACTGCAACATGTCTGTATAACTGAGTTTGAGTTTAGCAACAGATACAGTGAAGACCTTCTCGTTTTATTACTGTGGTAAAGATCAGGCTTTTAAAAAGCACAAAATAAACTAAGAGTAACTATGACAAACTAGAAGAGACGGTCTATGAGAAGCTTATGAACTCTAATTTAAATTGGGAGTGTCTATGTGAGATTTCAAACTCCAGTGTGAATGTAGTGCTGGGTGCCTTCTCACTACAGTCTTTCTACTGCCATATTTGGCTGAAACTCAATGGGATAGTGACACAGCTCTAATAATGGAAAGTCATTAACCTGAGGAAATCTCATTCAAATGAAACTAAATGGGGCAATGCAATACCTAAAGCTTGCCAGGGTAAGTTTTGTCTGACTTCTTTTAAGGCAGCTGGAGCTCAGAGCAGTGGAATTTCTCCCTGAGGCAGAACAAAGGAATTAGATGTCATTTTGCAACCCTTCAACTAAAAGTGATTTCAAACCTGAGGACTTTTTGCAGGATAGAAGATAATGCTTCTCTCAAAGTAGGATTAGCTGAGAAAGTAGAAAAATGATGGTGTAAAGAAGAGAAAGAGAGATATATTTAAGAATATTCAAAATAGAATCCAAAGAACAACTACCACCTCAAATCACATACAGTTCAGATAGCAAAGACTAAAAGATTCTGACATATAAAAAAAAAATCTGGGGAAGGAAACAGAGGCATGTGTGTTTATTATTTTGTCTAGTTCTGTATCCTTCCTGTGCTAACTGAAGTAGAGGATAATTGTATTTAGAAACCCATATACATCTTGGGCATCTGTTAACTTTCATCTGTCCTGTATCACTGAAGAGCAACATGTAAATCCAGCATGCTGCAGGCTAGATTTAAGGAATTCAGTGTGTTTAAATCACTGCAGTGTCTGGAAGCTTAGAACAGGCTAGGACAGCCTAGAGGCCATTTAGCTCCATTTCTGTGATGAGATAACAGATATCCATATTTTATCTAAGAAGTGTGTCAGAGGTGCCAAAGATGGGACAAAGACCAGCAGACCAAGAGAAGATGAAACTCACGTGTCTGTCCTTGAGGTCCCACTACAGCAACCTGGCTAGTGTTCAGCTAGGGCTGGCCCTATCAGAGCTGAAACAATAACCAAGAATAATAGGAAAAATATATATTCATAGTAGTAAGTGAGCTTGCAAAAACTGCATTCTTCTTAAGCTCTTGGCCTCAGACCAGAACTTTTTCATCCAAATGATATCTTGAAATACTGCTGTTTAGTTTTTTTACCTGCTGGTTAATTACCAAAAGCCTCTTATTGGACTGCAGAGTGGATAGTTGAAAACATAGACACACTTTGAGGTTTTTTTTTTAAGCTAGTTCCTTCAGAAATAGGAGTTCCGCTTAGTCAGAATTACCTCTGAGTTTGGGAAATTTTTTGCAAAAATTTCCATTGAGCTTGCTTGTTTCCACCTCCTGCAAAGATTTTTCCTACTTGTTCGTGAGCCCACTTCCCTATCAATTACTCCTTCTTGGCAATCTGAGCTGGTTTAAAATCTTGTATACTAACATCAAGGAGGACTCATCCACAGAGGAAGTGAATGAGGAGTTAGTTTTCAAAAAGCAAGTGTCAGTGTTTCTCAGTCACATTAGCATTTTGTTTCTGAACTAGAAACTTCTAATGTTTGTCTCAGCTTCCAGGCATTAAATGGATCAAAGAGAAGGATTGGAGGGGATAATGCTTATCTGAGGTGCTCAAGCACTGGAGCACCCACAATCATCAGTTGATCAGCTGATCATCGTATTTCCACTCACACCACTCATAACCTAGGTGGCAGTGTTCACATCAGCCTAGCGTTACCTGACCATCTCTTGCTGTGAGAGAGGACATTACCATTATTGAGTTGTGATACCAGAAGTTGAAATATTTCAAGAAGGAGGCACTTCTTACACATGTGCAGCTTTTTACTGTGTCCTTCCCTCTTGTTTTTGCATTGTCTATGAGGAGATGTCTCTTCCCCAGTGGTTACGCATGTGTAGTGTGTAGATACTGAGGAGCTCCTGGTTCCTTCTGTAGCTGGAGCTAGCTTACACACCTCTACATGGCATAGCAGTCTACCAGACAGTCAGGTTTCTGAGTAGTGCTCATACACCGATTTCATCTGCAAGTGTAATACTGGGTGTCAGATGTAATGTGAAGGGCTCAGAATCCCCCTCCTGGGACAGAGATGTCCACTCCCATCACCACACACACACATACAAGCAGCAGTTTTCTTCAGGTGTTTTCAACACTTGTGTAAAGGTTCTACAACATGGCCTGGGATATCTTTTAAATGGAGTAATGAATGCAGTTAAATTTTAGATTATTCTAAAACAGATCTCTGCCTTAGTGACCTGGATATTTGTTAGTGCTGTTTTTTGCTCTATCATCTAAACCATTTTAAGTGGTAATTCACTCTCATATAATTTTCCCAGTGCAGACGAGAAGTGGCTTCCCCTTCTCTGTCCTTTGACCTACCTTTGATTTCTATTTCCAATTATATCTCATGCTTTGTAGTGGGTTTTGATTTATTTATGACATTTATTCTGTGATCTTTCCATCTTGCTAACATTTAATGTCAGGGTGAAGTCTTTCATGGTGTTGGGAACCTGTAGCCTCAGTCCCAATGTGAATTGAAGGGAGGCGAGCGTGTGGTGTGTGCAGTGGGAAACATCCTTCTCATGCTTCTGCTGGTGGTCAGCTCAGGATGTGACCCTGCACTGTGTATTGTGGGAAACAAGGGAGGACAATTAAGCCACAATTCCTGTGCTGTTCTGCTGCTGCTGCTGCTACTACTGCAGTGTGAGCATCATTGCCTTTCTATTGCAGTGCCACAGCTTCTTTTCAGCTCCCAAAATGTGTTGCATGGTGCTAAAGAGGACCTTCGGCACTGCAAAGGGAAAAAGCTCAAGAATATAAGAAAGAAAATAGAACAAGTACAGGGGAAGGGCCCTGAGGGCAGTGGGGGCTGGAACACTTGCCCCTGTGAGGAGAGACTGGGGGAGCTGGGCTGGGTAAGCCTGCAGAGGGGATGGCTTAGGGGTTGTGTGTCCAGCTCGGTGTTTATAGGATGTGACTCAAACAGAAGTCACACTTGCTTTCTCTGCAGTTCCATTCAGGTGTTAAACATGAACCGCTGCACCCTTCGGGACACTCCTGTGTGCTGGTGCCCCAGCTGCTGGTATCACACTCGAACAGGAACACGAAAGCAGAGACTGGTCCCTCCTCTGGGGTGCTGGCAGGAGACAGGAGGTGAAGGTGGCCTTTTCTGCTCTACAGGATTTCTCCTCAGTGTAAAGTCACTGCATTGTTGTCTCCAGGCCACTTTGTATTCCCTTTCTGAAAAGGGTTGTGCTTGGCCAATGAATTGTGTATGTCCTATATGCTAGTCCATTTTGAGGATAAGTTTCGATGCACAAAGACATGGCCATTGAGCTCAAGAGAAGGCCATATTTCAATAAAATGGGAGCTGTATTCCCTGAAGCTGAGGAGATGCTGACCTTCATCAACCCTCTAGCCCAATGGTTAGGACATTAACCTTAGAGTGTGAACAGAGGAAATGAGCCAGCAGACCAGCTGGGTCATGATCTCTTCTTCAATGAGGAAGTAAAAAGTGCTAGAAAGGCCCACAAGAGATATCCTTTAATGTGTCCTATAGCCCATTGGTTAAGCCCAGCTGTTCGCAGAGGGGTTACAGTAATCTCCACTGGCTGTTTAAAAGGTAAACTCCCACAAACCAGGTGATGCTTCTAACAATAAGGATATATTATGATGATAACTCCCCTCTCCTGTTCTGTTTTACCCAATTGTCTTTGGAAATAAAACCAAGCAAACAATGTATTTTGTTTTGGAATTGATAATTTCCATTTCTTTGGGCTACAGTGAGTTGAAATGGATTCTACTTTCAGGTAGTGATTTCATAAGTACCCTAGTCTAGGAAACAGCTAGTTTTGTCACTCACCTTTTTTACAATCCTCACAAAAGGACTAAGAGTGGTGATGAGGAGAACTTTGTAGAGTAGGGTTGATGGTTGGACTC
>JAOXNO010000001.1:131718400-131736386 GCA_028565335.1 Limnodromus scolopaceus
CTTTTTTACAATCCTCACAAAAGGACTAAGAGTGGTGATGAGGAGAACTTTGTAGAGTAGGGTTGATGGTTGGACTCAATGATCCCAAGGGTCTTTTCCAACCTAAATGATTCTATGCCAGGGCGTCCCTGGGGCTGGGGGCTCCCTGGGAGCTGGGAGTGTTGGGGGTTCCCCGTGGTAGGTGGTGGCATGGCCCATCCCACCCTCAGCTGGGACCAGTGCAGCCCCAGCCCTGGGGGCTTCTCCCCCAGGGCTCCCCCAGGCAGCCCTCAAGCACCTCCCTGGGTACTGGGACATTCTGAGGCTGGGCTGGGCTGTTGGTCCATGGGTGTGGGTCAGGATCAGGTCTGGTGAGGTGGACTGGGGTGAGACATGGCCCTGGGATGGCCACATGGTTGCCCTCAATATACTAACCAACAACACGATCAGTGTGGGCTGGGCTGTCAGTAAGTGACTGGTAACAAATGGTAGATAGAGAAGTAGCAGGGTTTCCCCGTTTCAGGTTAAAACCAGATATGGATCAGAGCCTTGCACGTCCCGGATTGCATTATGTCCTGAGCAAACTTAGTGCTGGCTGTGGGCCAGGAAGTAATTTTCCAGCCATTTTTCCAGCTGCAGGCTGGAGTGCCTTGAATGTAGCCTTTATACTCCTCTAACATCAGGCCCTGAAACAAAGACTATGTGTGCTCTACAAAGACGTTTTGTTATAACTAGATGGATTGTATTTACAATTGGGATTACAGTACATGGGAACCAAGATACAGAAATATAAATGAGAAAAACCTCTTTCTGATGATACTGAATAATATAACCCCCATAGGATTTGCTGTATACTTACATAGCCATCATGTGGCTTATTGGGAAAGTTGAAGGTATTAGTCTTGTAAGGGTCTCGACACATCTGCAGTTATACTCATGAGTCTGTTTCAGTATAGCATAAAGAAATGCTATGCATGTTTAAAGCGATGTTAATTTTAGAGTTACCATAGAAATTGCTGGCATCTCAATATTTAATTTAATTTCACAACAGGACAAAATCCAGAGATTTAAAAACCTTCCTTAGAATGGAAATTCTAAAATTCTTAGGAAAAAATATTAAAAAATAAATAAATCTGGAGTTCACTGAAATGTTTTACTATGCTTATTCAAAGCATCACAATGGTTTGTGTTGATTCATTTCAACACTGAACTGCAGATCACGACTGTGCATTGTCTTGAGGGAGCTGTAGTACCAAATCTCATTCATTCTCACACTGTGAGCAGGGTCCCTGGCTTGACTCCATCTTCTGTAATGCACACAGAATCACAGGGCTTCCAAGATAAATCCTACAGTTTTGTTCAGAAAGGCGTTATGTGCATTACAGGAAATGGATAATGTCAGCAAAAGAACAAGAGAAAGGAAGCCCACAGCTATAGACCACAGAAGGCATAAAACATTAGGAAAAGGTCACTATACATTTGCTTATTCATGCCAACTCAAAAGAAAGAAAGAAAGAAAGAAAAAGTCCTTGCAGTCATTCAGACCAGAAAGACTTTTTCTCTTACATAATGAAGAAGCCTGCCATATATACCAGTAAATGTTATTTTCTTTCAGAGAATAAGGTTCTGGTAAGCATAGCTATTCAGGTGATCTCTTGCAATTTGGAGGACTGCATAATCCTAATATTTATTAGTGTGCCACTGTCAGATAAAAATATCCCTTATATGGATAAGACATCTACAAGGAATGTATACTTTTAATAACTACAGTACTCACTTTGACAAATACCAGTTGTGTTTGAGTACGAGTTTGCAGACCCATTGGGCTATCCAAGGCCTTAAAAGGTATTCACTGTAATTGCTAGTTGGTGGAGAGGAAGAAGCAGAAGAATTCCTTTATGTCTCAATGTGACCTAAAAATAATAATAAAATTCAACATCAAATGATTTTGACTAGCTTTTGTGTTTCGTCAGCTCATGATATGGTACATCAGGCAATCTAATTCTGTGGACATTTTAGTATCCTGTATGATATAGAAACATTAGATGCCCATTGGAACACGCCAAATAATACTTAATTCTCTGAGGTGATAGAAATGAAAAAAGGATAAATACTGTAACTTAAAAGAGTGCTTCTTGTTAAAGATGAGTGTACGCTCTTAAGTAGATCTGTATTTTGTCACCCAATTTCTTCAGTGTAGCCTGCCTTGTTAGATATAGGAAGGCATTTCCTCTGCTTCCCCATACGACCCTATAAATACGCTGGGTCTTGTGGAGTATTTTCCCTCATTCTGATACCTTCTTATACCTGTGACAGAAAATTACCAGTAAAACTGTTTCATTCCAGCCCTATGAACCACAGCATATTCTTTTGTGTGTGTCATGTAGCAATTGACCATATTTCTCATCTGTGGTATTTCCTTTCCTTTTTTTTTCTTTTTTTTTTTTTTTTTCAAACTATTACTGTGCACAGAAAACTGTATAGCTGGAAATGCTGTTAGCCTTCTAGTCAGCTGGATGTTTCTGTCATGAGAGCAATGACTTGGGATTGAGGCAGTGCCCTGCTTACTGGGGCAAATCTGTTGCCTGGCCTCCCCCTGCCCAGCATGCTGTAGCCTCCTCTAATCCTTCTCTTGTCTAAATTGGGTATAAGCTCCTTGAGGTAGGGGCTGCCTTTGAGTAAATATTTGGACAAGATATGGCATGATGCAATCTAGATATTTTTTGGAACCTCTAGGAACATAATCATGTAAACAGGATCGTTTTATATGAATCAGGATTTTATCAGTGAGCAATTTACTGGCACATCGCAGTGGGGGCCTGAAATGCAATTTTCCTTATGCCGTGTGCATGCTGCAGAGTCACTCTGACAAATTGTTCAGGAGCTGGAGCTTTTCTCCTCCACAGAAGAAATATTGAGCTAAAATGAAGGCCAGTAAATGCTTAATTACTGATACTAAGCCATCTTTCATACATATACTGTGAACATGAAACATATTGGACGGAGCTGCTGTCTGGCGCATTTTCATAATATGTGAAACTGGTAAATCAGAAACAGATGGAAGTATTGAAGTGGGAGAATTGCCCTATTCCCTAATTAACTTGATAACAATGCAGAGAAATAGCAATATTTGGGGTTTGTGGAAGAGCCGTTGGGTTGATATTCTCACAGATAGAAGATGGATAGCTAGGACATGAAAATTATTTACCAGGATATATATACATTATTATATTACCCATTCATATTTATCAAGGAGAAGCTCATAAAACATCTGTCTTTATGGTTCTCTTCTCTATCATTATTACTCAAACCATCAGATATTCTTCTCTAATGTATTGTATAAAGTGATTTTGCATAGCAGCACAATGCCAGACATAGAGTTGGAGGAATTTACTCTTCTTTTCAATGGTTTCCCGAAAAAAGTTATGAATTGAAGGTGAATCAGATCAGTACTTTTGCTTATTAAAAATGGGTCTAAAGCAACAAAATGGTTGATTGTCGCTTCGGACCAACTCATTCTTCATCCAGGAGAGCTGGATTCAAATCCTTTTAAAACCACACCTCAGGGCTATTCAGCTGTCTAAAGAGGTGTGTACAAACTTTTGCTCTCCTGTGGTTACAGTTCTGCTTTATGTACCTGATCAGAGGTGCAGCTGACCAGGAACTAGAAGTTCAGTGTCTCACACCTTGCATAGTCCTTCAGCTAGAACAGAACTGGGGACCCATCCATGCAACCTTGGGGCTGGAGTTCCCTCATACTACCAGCAGCCACATCACTTTAGGACTCCTACCAGTAGCCTAAGATGTTATTCTCACCCACTTTTGCCTGAAAAGACTAAGCATGACCAAACCTAAAAAGACTGCAGCGGAAGGGATGCAATCCAGCATATGTCCTATGGCTTCGTGGTTAAAATCCTTTTCTGGGGGTTAAGAGATGTGAATTCAAACTGCTGCAGGCAGCAAATAAGATGGACCTAGATCTCTTAAGCCCTGGGCAAAGATTCTAAAAATCACTGAATTACTGAGCAAGATGACAGCTACTGTCCAACAGCTTTCTAAACTTAAACCTTCTGCTCTCTTGCCTTTCTTACAAATGCTTTTCTTTAAAAATCAGTGCGTTGGTTTTTTTTTTTCTTTAGATTGCATAGAAAACCTTTGAGTGTTCCACCCACCTTCTGCTTTTTGCTTTATTTGGCAAGAAAAAGGAAGCTTTTAATACATTTTGATCCAAACCAAAACGCTTTATTTGCGTGTTTTCTTTTGGCTTTAGATCTAAAAATCCAAATATTCCGACAGTCGCAACCTTAGCAAATGTGAGAGCATGGGTTTAGTGCCGTTCCTCTTTCCACAGGGTTTCCTCTGGGCAAGTTGCTGTGTAAGGTCACACCAAAATAAGATTCTGCTCTTAGTGTGATGTGTAAGGAGGCTCTGCGATGCATAAATCAAGCTTTCTGAAAACGTGGCTAACGGCACAGTGAGCCCAGGCGCTCCATTTCGTCTCCCCGCAGCCAAATGCAGCGGGCGTTGTGCAGCCACGGCGAGAAACCTGATATCCCCTGCAAGCTGCAGGAAATGGGGCACTTATGAAGTCCAAGCATATTTTTCCTGAGTCATGATTATGTTAAATGCAATTACGAGGTAAAAATGGAAACGGGGAGGGGGGAAGGGGGGGGGTGAAGACAAACAGAAAAGGATCCCATGCAATTACTTTTCTTCTCTACTTCTTTTTAGAAAAAGGGAAGTGTTTATACTCTGGACAGGGGAAGAGGGTGTTAGAGGGTGTTTCCTCCCTACACTTCTCTCTCTCTGCTCCCCATCCCCCAGAAAAACTTAAAAAATCACTTTCAAGTGAAGCTTGACCCTTCTTTTTGTAATTGGCTTCATGGCACTAGAGCATTTATGATATATCAAGTATTTGCTAGCTGTGGTCTATGGAGCAATTGCTGATGATCTCTGACGAGCTCTTTGGCATCATATGCTAGGGACTGGCGGACAAACCCCCACAATGGAAGAAGGTTCAGGGGGCAGGAAAGGTGGTCATGAAGCTCAGGGAAGAATGAAGGGAGTGACCACAGCTATTGCACATAGAGCTGAAGTCATCTCAACACAAAGGGGACTGAAGGGTGGCCTTTGTTTTTGATAAATGGCTGTATCAGTTGAGTGGATCAGCTGACACATTGAGTTTTCCCTGAGTTAATCAAAGGAGTGTGAACACCTTCTTGAGTTAGAGAGACCAGTATGGGGAAAGTCTTTACATGGCTCAGTGTGGAGTATAACTGGCCAATCAATAAAATGAACTTCAAAGAAAACAACATGCTTGAACTGGCTTCCGCCCATGTATTCCTTCCCAGTGACCGGGGATGTCCAACATCATGAAAGTGAACATAGAGAGACTGGAAATGACAATGAACATAAATGACTATATACTTTTTAAATCTCAACAATTCCTTTGCATCAGTAACATTCTGAAAGAATCCCTCCTCTTTCTTTACTCATATTATACGATAAGCTTTTGGAGTAAGGATATTAACAGCTCAGGAGTCAAGTATTCAGAAGTTAGAAAAACTCATATTTAAGGCTCTTTGCATTGCCAACTACAAGACGATGTACTGATTTTTGTGAGTTTTTATGATGCAGTTGTGGGAAAGTAAATTATATGCCACACTTCAATCATTAATTATTAAATATTCTCTGTTGACATACTTTAGTTGTAATTGCTTTCTTAGTCACTGTATATCTCTTGTTGAATGTATTTAAAATGTATCGTTCAGATCGTTTTTTCACCTGCCCTTTTGGACAGAAGACATCTGCCAAGTTGAGCTTAGAATTTCTAGGTTCTTGTAACAGTTTGGTTATTGATTTACTGGAAAATATGCCTGTTTCTCACTCAGTCTGTAGACGAGGACAACAGTTTTTCCAAAATCTCCTTCACAGTTTAAAAGGATCAATTAACATTTGAAGATATAAACTGTGTAGGAGAGACAAGTATTATTATTTCGAAGTCTCTAAAATATTATTGCTCACCAGAGGTAATTAGAAAATGATGCATCCAGACCAGTACTGAACTGTTTCTTAGCAAGTCTCTAAAAGAAATAGAGTTCTGATTTTCTTCCAACATTTTATGACTTACAGAAGGTTTTGTATAATGCAGAAATATTATTTTAAAGTTAGAACAACTTAATGTCTTTATAAACACTACTTTCTTTGACATATTTCAGTCAAATGGTTTCAAATAAGACCTTTTCCTAAAGAAATAAGTGAAATTAAGCTGAAGCTGGAAATAGTGCTAGAATTCCTACTGGAAAACAGTGATCTATAATTGTGTTTCAGCTACTATTTCCTGCAGGGACATATTTTAAATCACTGAAAATCTTACCAGTATATACTTTGGTGTATTTGGGAGTGAAATATCCATGTGTGAAAAGTGATTAAAACACCCTTCCTTCTGATTTCTCAATTACTGGTTCTTTCTGACAAATACAGACCATTTTTAGTGTCCTACAAGCTTAGTTACGCCATATTACCACATTGTTCTCTGCAGATTTATATTCCTCTAATGGTCTTCCGAAGGTGAAGAGGCAACATTTGGCAATATTTACATTATGTGGTGGTCGTATCTGTTCAAGGAAGTATTTCAGTTACCACACTTTGTGGCAAGAGTAAGAATGACATTCAAATCATTGTGCAGAAATCAGATATGGTGTAAAATAAATGTATTCAATAAGAAATAGACAGAGTTATATATGCAGGGATTTTACCTGCTAGGATCCCTCACCCCCACTGTATTTTCTGAAGCTGTTAATTTAGACAAAGTTTAAAATAATGTTAAGTACATCTTTAAGACTTTGGAGGCTTGGCAATGTTAAGTCTTTAAAATCTAGTCTAATATCAAGCCAGCTGTGGTCTGCCCTCACCAAAATTGCTTTTCCCTGAACTACTCATTTCAAATGCCAGCTGGCCAGCAACCAGCATATACGTAATGCATTGTGTATTGACATTGTGTAGCTGATACGGAGCTCAACATGATTTTCAAGGCAAACTTGGGAAACTTCCCAAATTATATCCTAACAAACACCACTGAAAAGATCAGACTACTGAAGTGGAAATAGCTCCATAGCATAACATAGCTTTTACTTGATTGTGTAAATATTAAGAGAACTTTAAAATTATACCCAGAGACAAGTTCATTCAATTTAAGACCCACGTTAGCTCTCTGAGCAAAAAATCTCAGTGCTTATTTGATTTACACCTGGTCTGAAAAAGAAATACTTGTACAGAAATATTTGTTTGAGTGTCCGTCAAGGAAATCTATGTCTTTTGTGATAAAGGATTCTGGGAGTTCCCAGGCAGAAGTATGATAACCCACAGCTAGTATCTCTTCATAAGCACTGCATGATGCAGGGTGGATGTACCTACCATTCTCTGGGACCATCTAGAAGTGATTGAAATGAAGACCTGAGGAGGACCCAGAATTGAATTTCTAGCTCTAAGTGTGTGCAGGACTACACTCATTTCCTTGGAAAGGCCCACAGGCTGGATGAGAATTTCCACGTCTTCTGACCAGGCCGAGTCAAAAGATGAAGTTGTACCATAGTACACACCTACCACACAGGGTAGATACCACCCCACTTTTCCACCAGGGGCTACAGTGCAAGATAAACATGTCCATCGTGGCTGAGCATCTGATTCTTCCCTCTCACTTGTGTGTGTGAGACACTTCAATGGAAGTAGTCTGTTATCTCCAGGGAAGACAGACCATATTTAGAACAAATGATCTGAAGATTCATTAGGCCCAACAAGCTGTACTAGATATATTTTTTTTCTAAGTGTATGTTTTTATGGGAAGCATTTATGAATGACAGTCTTTCACACCAGTCCTATCTTCACGTGATGGAGCATTAAAGATTTTCTCCAGACTCTGTGTTTTTTGCGTTGCCTAAAGGTTTAACTAGTTTGCATGAATCTCTCTTTGCCTGGAATCATAGTTGTTTTTTTTCCCAGAATAATGAAGCTGTTTCACAATCACTGGCAGACATGAGGCCAATAAGATAACATTTCCCACATGCTTCGCATTCCAGCGTCTTGGAAGGGAGCTTTTAGATATGGCTTCTTAAAAGCAGTTGGAGATTTGAATTAAAATGTCTCTGAATGTGGCTCCAAGTCCCAGTCAGTCCATTTCTTGAAACACTGAGTAATACTGATGTGTTGACAAAGTATGGCTATACAAATCCATTAACAAAAGTCAACACCTGTTCAATAGAAAGCAAAAAACTCTTGTACCCAGCTGCAGCAGTAAAATTAAAACAAAACAGAAAACCTAAAAGGTAAAACCTCCTTATTTTCCAATAACAAATTAAACTGGGCATTCCTTTTCTACTTGCCCCTGCCCAATCTAACACAAACCTTCCCAAGGAGCAAGAAAGAGTTCATATCCAAATTCCCAGTTTCCTTATGCTGTCATTCATCCATTTATCTGGCAATTTATTTTTTTCAAATAAAACATACTTTTTGTATGTTTTGAAATTGCTTTGTCATCCATAAACATACAAACATACATTTTGAAATTGCTTTGTCGTCCATAAACATACAAACATACAAAGGAGTCTGGTGGTGCTTTTTTTAGTGTAGTAAGGTAGACTTTATGAGGTATAAGGTTCTTCCTATTAGTTTTTGTATGGTTCTGCCTCTTGGAGAGTCTCTATACTGGCAATACTGACAGTCCAGAGAAATGGTTTATATTTTCTCCAGAGTACACTAGAGAAAAATACCAGTTATTCCATTTGTGCACAGGCAGTGATCATTTCAAAGCACCCTTTTTCAAGGTGAAATATTATTAGAATGGCTTGTGAAATTACTCTGTGCTTTGTGACTTTATTTTCTTAAAAATTCTGGATTCTTACAGTGTGTGAGCATCTCGCATATATGCAGATCTGCATCCCTTCAAATCTGATACTGCAGGTGTATTGCAATGCAGAGGTATTGCAGGAAGCTTTACCTTGCTTCTCCTTCAACTCTGTAATGTCAAAGTACTTAAATTTGTGCCTTTGGTGCAGGAGAAGCCTGTCATGTGGAGCCTGTTCTTCAGGGAAGGTGTTATGTTTTTGTATGGTGATTTGGCTTAGTAATGTAGTTAGGCTTTTACTGTGGTTTTTCGTTTCCTGTTTTTTAATGGTGATATGTGTTTACCTTAGAGAGAGCAAGCTCAAAGAAAGCATGCTTTGCCGTGGTCAGTTGTAAGTTCCTGAGGAAGTTCATTCCATGGTCTGTGCACTATTCCCGGGAGAGCTCTCCCCTGCAGAGAGGGAGGCACTACCCTCTGCTCCAAAATTCCTTTCTGCTTAAGCCGTGATGTTAGCTGCAGTTCTCACTCCAGTTTTTTAGCTGAGCTTTTGGATTTGCTCAACTTGAGCCACTACGTGCCTTGAAGGCTTTGCCATTTCACAGACAGTTTGTGTGATGTTGATGTCAAAAGCTGATGCAACCTTGGTACAGCCCATCTAATGCTGTGCTGCTGAGGAGAAAGCTCTCTATTAAGAGCAGTCCTCTGCAATTTGTCATTGGTGAATGTCTTTTCAACAAGTAGAGGAATTCCAGCAAAACACAATGAAACAGTTTTACCAAACCGCTCAAAAGTAGGCTCATTCATTATTTCTCAAGGCTCAAAACCTCATGGATTCTGTAATGCTTTTGAGTAATGAAACAGTACAGGGATATTGCATGGCACTTCTGTGTAGAAACATTAAGGCTAGGAGCTGACGGAATGACTCAATGGAGTGCCAGCTTGGGCCATAGCCAACCACAGGGCCTTGGATGGATGTCTGCCTCCGAGCTGTGGACCAGGTAACTCAAGACACTCAAGCTTTTTCTGGGGGTAGTACAGGGAAGAGAAAGACTGTTCTTTGCAATAATGACACTTCCATGGGAATTGAGAGATTTATACTTTCTAGGTCATCGACTTCCTGAGAGGCAATTAACTCTCAGGTTTCCAGATAAGACTTACAGCCACCTGGGCAAAGGGAAGACTATTTGCCACTGTGCAATCCAGAATAGAAGAATTCAGGAGCCAAAGACTACACAAGAAAATGTAAACCTGCTTCCACAACCTGATGAGGAGGCCACTTCCTGCTGAAAGTCAGTCCTGCAGTTGAGGGAATCTCTGCTCAGCTTCAAAGGTGAAAGCTTCTGAGCAGGGGTAAAAATGGAAGGTAAATCAGCTCCTTGGCTCAAAGTGGAGACAGGGGTTGAATTTTAGATACTTCTGGGAGTTAAGTGATGCTTTACATGGGTTATCTAAGGCTTTCAGGAGAGGCAGTGAACTGAACTTAAGCTCCCACTGTCAAAACTGCTCTCATCTTAATAACACTGCCACTTCTCTTGCCTTGAATCTGGCCAGACATGTCAGTGAAGAGCTCATCAGCTCTCTCTTTACACCCAACATAATTCACCTCACCTGGTGAGGTGAACAAACTGGATTGGTTTATGGAAGGTCCAGTAAGCCCCAAGGCGGGTATGAAGACTAAGCTGGGACCATGTAGATAAAAGCATGGGAGAAGTAGAAAAAAAAAGAGGGACAATTTGAAGGGAAGGCACCTTTGTTTCAGGGCCTCTAGATACACTGCACAGCTAAAGAAACCACAACCTAAGGCACAGGCCATTACTTGATGAACATTTTAAGCAGGCATGTAACAGTATTGCAGTCAAAAGAAGCAGCCATGGTCTTTCCCCTGCCTTCCAGTCTGTCCTCTCCAATGCCCTTCCCTTGTGCTGGCAGCACACATGTAGCTGCAAAGCAAACCGGAGGGAACTGCTGGGCTGAAAACTGACTAGAGAGCAAAAGGTTATTTTTAACTGGTTATCATAGCTAGATAGTAACTAAGGAACAGTAAGCATACATACAGAAGAAATACTCCCACTAGGGAAAGAGTCTGCCACAGAAACGGTGCCCAAGCACAGCCCCTCAAAAGTGAATGGCAAACACCACACATTCAGAAGGAAGCAAGGTCTCACCAGTGTGAAGCCAATGCATCCTGATGCAGCTTTGTCTGTCCACTGAATACAAGACCAGAGAAGTATTAAGGATGCCTGCGCATACCAGGTTGCTGTGGTTTTCCCTCCAAGTGGAAAACAATGGGGGAGATCTATTCCTTGCTGGAATACACTTGCTGCATTTATTTCCTTTGGGCTACTTCCAAATGGGGAGCAATATGGCTTCTGCTTTTTGACTTTTCCCACATCTCCTTTTCGGGAGATTGTGCATAATACTTTTCTCCCAGAGTCCATGAGTACTTATGTCTCTTATAGACATGAAGTCTCTGTCCTCCATTCGTTACCGCTTACGAGGGCACACAAAACACGTCTCAGCTCTTTCCCACTTCTTTTGGTCTGTATATAATTAGCTTTATCTTCCATTCACTTACCGTAAATGAATGGGCTCTGGGGCCTCTGGGAACAGGGACTTGCTATACTGGTGCAAGAGGTGTAGCCCAGCAGGCTCCCTCTGACAGAGGCACATTATCTGTAAGGTTGCTGGCACCACGGGTGACTCTGGCAGTCACTCCTGTTGCGTGTTGGCAGCTCATGCTGCCAAATGATGGCTGCCCTGTGGGCAGAGACGCTGCTGCCCCTAGTTGTTGGGCACTAGAGTGGATGCAATATAACCTGGGGCATGTTTCGGAGCTGAGAATTCCTTGGATACTGCGGTCTTGGGTATTTACTGTCTGCTGCACGCTGCATGAGGACAAATGATATTTAAAATGTGAAAACATCCCAGAATCTTGAATCTAAACCCCTACAGGACTCAAGAACTCACATTTACTGGGTCATTGTAGGTTTTTTTCCTGGGGTTTTATTGCTCAGGTTGAAAGGGCCTTTAAAACAGGGGGTTTCCATTTTAGTTCTCATGTCAATGCTAATGTATTTTCATTAAAGCACTCACAAGATAGCCGCAACATCTGATCTTCATAGACTCAGGCTGTCAGGGCCCAGAATCACACTGAAAATTCTTGGAAACTTTCAGCTTTTCTAAATTTGAGCTAAGCCTCTTGCTCTGAAACATTTTGTAACCCAGACACCGAGCATTTGCCAAAAGATATACTTGTTATTTTAGTCTAAATTTGAACACATTCTACATTGTCTCCCTGTAAGTTATATTAAAGCAGTGCCTTTCATTTCTGGTTGGTATTAAACCTTAATTAATTACAACACGAAGAAGAACATTTAGAATCATCTTACGTTATTTACTCAGCTGCACTTGAAAGTGCGTATCACCAAATGAATATTTGCTTGCATTCTATCTCTTTATTTCTGTTTGAGACTTCTAATTTTGTCTGCAATTTTGTCATTTGTTGTACAAAAATTATATTCCAATTCCACCAAAAACAATCTGTGTTTGCAAGTACTCGGTTGCAACCGTCGAGTCTGCTTCAGAGCTGATTTAACGGGGTGTGGAGGTCATGTTACACTTCTCTTCCTCTCACCGCATGGGCATCACATCTGGAATTGGGTTTCTTGTGTGCATGCTATCAATTCCAAAAGTAAAATCTGCCTTCTGTGAATATTAAGCAGCATTTGTTTGCAGTTTGGTATTCTGACAAGCTTTTCTGCCGGTGACCTCATTTGCTAGAATTCTGGGGAAAGGTAATACATATGGGATTCTGAACATACTGCTGTAGAACCAGCCATCAACACTCGTGGGAGCTTTTATTTTGAGTTATTTATCCAAATACAATTCTCAGGCATCAGAAAATCACTACCTGAAAAGTTGCATCATTACCTCATTGAGAAAAACCGAGAATTCACTGGAGCTTGACTTCTGTATAATTGAAATTATCTTGCCACAAAGGAGCCTGCACAATTCATTAGAAGGAGACTGACACAGGTTTCTTTCAAATATTTCAGCCTTTTTGTCTTCAGGTGGTCTTTAATGAAAGAGAGAGAGAAATGGGAGTGAAGAAATCCTTTCCTCAAAGGTATACTCTGTAAATAAAAATTACTGTTGCTTGCACAGGGAAAGGTTATGTGCAGTTGCTGTCACAAAACTGAAGATTCTGGAACATTCAAAGTAGCCTTTTTTATTAAAAATAATTAACTAATCCAATGTAACTTCTGGGTTTGCTATACTTACTTTTTTATGATATCAAATGGTGGTAACCAGTCAAGTAAAATGTGACCAACAAGGGAGCAATGCCTCATTTGTTGCTTTGTAATGCAGTACAGAACAGTAATTAGAAGAGAGGCAAAAAGTAATCCAATATATTCAGCCTACTGCTGTGAGCAGCATCTTGAGAAGGCTGACGTGCCAGAGTTCCTCTACCTTTTGATCTTCCAATTATGACAACATAGTCTTGCACTTTGCAGCTTGTTATCAGAGTAAACAGTATTTGCAGTTCAGCTAGGGGTTCAGGTAGCATGAGAAAAACAGCCTGCCATTCCATTTTCTTGTCAAAACCCATGAATTAGGTATTTTCAAGACTCTGGTTGCTGGTGTGCACCAAACCTCAGTGAAAAATGCAAGTGGAAAGCTGCAGCCCTCATCCTTTAAGACAGTGTCAAGTCACAGCTTACAAAATTGCTGTGGAACAAGGCAGCAGAAATTGCTGTGCTCTCCTGCATCACAGGAACATGCAGTCCAAAAAAATGACATCTCCGCGGCATATGGTGTTTTGGTGGCTGTTGTTTAATGATGATTCATGAGCAAATGAAAAGTAAGGAAAGAAAGTGAAAGCAGACTTGCTAGAGAGAGAAGGATAGGGAGAAGGTAGCAACACTGAAAATAGAAAACACGGCCTTAGAATGTCACCTAGAGGAAGACCTTTTGGACAAAGTACCGACAGCGAAAGGGCCTTGGTGCAATGAGGAAAGAGAAGGTCTCTTTCTCTTCGACTCTCACTGTCTTCAAAAGAACTGAATGTTTTGCATTTCATATAAATAAGTAGAATTTTATCTCACCATGTTCACGTTTGCTCCCTCTCCCATCCATGGGATGCCATTCCTTCAGCTCTGCCATGCATGCAATAACTCTCTGCATTCTGCTGACCTTCTCCAAGAGCCAGACCCAGGGTAAAAAATGCCCCTTTTGGCGTGAAAGAGAATCAAGCCCAAGATCATAGCAAAACATCTATCCTTAACTTCACGGGCCTCCTTCAGCATCAGTTTCCCAGACCATCACCCTGTATATTTGATGTCTCTTCCTGGGAAGCAGCTACAGGAGGAGCTATGGGGGCTCTTCTGTATGTATGCTCAGCTGGCTTTTCCCTCAGAGATGTAGAGAGGAGGAGGAGAGGTGCCTTCACATGCCCCAGCCCTTCCACACTTTTGATCAAGCCTTTGTACATTGACATTTCCTTCTGTAGGGGCTTGCTTCAATTTATCACCATTAATGCAGTGGCATGGGGGTTTTTGTTGTTGTTTGTTTTGGGGGTTTTGGGGTTTTTTTTTGTTTTTTCCCCAGAGTTAGGTTGAGGGTTGGACTAGATGATCTTAAAAGTCCCTTCCAACCTAGACAATTCTATGATTCTATGATTCTATGTTAAAAAGCTAGACCTTTAAAGCTGTATAAAATCAAAAGAGTTACTCAGTAAACTGAAATCACCATGGATAATATTGTAGAGCCTTTAGAGACAGCAGTGGTTGCAACACCATGCTTGGTCCCGGGACATGAGACCGTTTACAGTCTCTGTGAAGAAAGGCTGAGCTTGTTTTATCACAGAGAAAAAGTCAGCATAAGTAACATGATGAAAGTATAGAAAGCCTAATGAATGGGTTAGATATGTTATTCCCATTTTCATGGCTAGGATGGCAAGATCTGAATGATTATTTGGCACTCACAGCTTATTGTTATTAATTCCAGGCTCTTTTGTAGCAGTTTTTCTATCAGTAGGTCTCAGAATGCTTAATAAAGTACGTATTTTTTTTTGAGACTAATAAACACTAAATATATGTTAGGCATATCATAAACCATGTAGTAAAAATAAATGCCTCCAAACTGCCTGGAGAAAGTAACAATTTTGTTTTTCTGCTATGAACAGTCTCATTACAGAAGGAAGAAGTAATTTTTGTAAATAGCTTAATAATATTCAGATTCCCTGCTTGAGACACAATCAGTTGCTGAAGTTTTACAACATATTAAGTCCTTACTTTCTGAAAATAATGTACCTTCCATTTGATATGTGAAAACTGGTCACGTTACAAAAATTTAGATCAGAGCGTTTTATTAAAGGAAATTTATAGAGCTTATAGAAAGTCTCTATTGTTAAGAGTGGGCAAACATATGGATAACATAAGAATGAGTTTGAACTTGAAACCTGAAACCAAACTTCAAACTGGTTGAAAATGTATATTTAACTCAGAAAAAAATCTCTGCCTGCATCTGCAATTTCTAGTCCCTATAGGCAACAGAAATATTCAAAATAACACAGGGAAGAAATGACATCATTGATATTTTGATACAAACAGAACCATGCACATATCTCAAAAAATATGTGCTCTTCTGAAATATAATGTGATTCATCACTCAGGGCACACAGATCTAAAGTGTACCTTTGCACACTACAGATACAATACTCAGTAAAAGTGAAAAAAAAAAGCTGTCTGGTGGCCAGCACAGTTTGCAACAACACTGACAGATTTACTTTGTGAACTTTTGTGATGAATATATGAGCTTTAGCTTTCAAGGTCGCGGTATTGGAGCCTTTTTTAGAGCACGTTTTCCACTTTGCTAGGATTATTTTACATGCAACAGGAAAGGAATCAAAAGAATGGTTTGCAACTTTTCTTTCAAAGAGAGACTGAAATGCTGAACTACTTTATTACTTCTTGCAATCTGAACTTTAAATTTTTCTAACACCTTGCTCACCAAAGCTCATTGCCTTTGCATCAGGAGGCTCTGACAAACACACGGGTTTTTTTCTAGGAGACAATGTGCATTAGTAAGTGGGCCACTTGGACTACTGAGACAGCAAGAGCCCTAACAGTGAAGTAGGAGTTGGGCACATTTTACCTGGCACTGAAAATGGTTACGGAGTGCGCCGATGGTCTGTTGACACCTCCTCCAAAGTCAACGTGCAATTGTACCTGTGACCATTAGTGACCTGGTCTGAAACAAAATAGCATCATACATGTTGAGCTTGCATTAAGCTGTTTACTGACTTTTGAGTGTGTATTGCTAGTAACCCATTTTACCTAGTTGGTAATGGGCGCTTTCCTAAGTCAACCTTTTTGACTACTTAGAATATGAAGATTTCTAGTTCTGTTATTGAATGGAAGATTTTAGTTGTCTACCTCCAACTGTTTTGTATGTTTTCTTATAGAACAACATGGGCTATAGTCCGATTTGATCTTATTTACAGTGGCATTAATCAGGGATGTGTCTATTGAAGCCAATGGCATTATAAGAGGATTAGGCTGGGAAAGGTGAGATAAGAAGCAGGCAATGGCAGCCCTGTGTTGTTCAGAGATGTTTTTCTGCCACGAACGAGTATTTAAAGAGCTACAGGAGCAAGAGTGATCCCAGGCTTTTAGAAATACCTGTGAATGGAGTGCAATAAATACACAGGAAATGTGTCTGTAGAAGTACAGAGACAAAAGGTTTATATTCCCTTTTTGTAGCCATTACTAGGATACCAAGTGGTATAAAAATGACTGTCTTGGGCCTGATTCTGATCTTCCTGGTTATCAACTGAGAGAGCTGCCTGGCTGTAAACCTGCTGGGAGATTAGAGTGAGGCTGTTTGGTGCACTGATTTCCTAAAATATGTGATTAGTCATAATCATGCTTCAAAACACTACACCCATTCTTCTAAGCATTTTTTTATGACTTAAAGAAAGTCATCTGCCCACCTGAAAGTTAGGGAATTTTCAGTATTTCATTCTATAGATAACAGTTTTGGATCCCAGGGAGAATAATATCTTCCTGCATTTTATTACCACGTACAGAAAAAGGAACAAGAGGAGGTGACTCCCGCATCTTAATACCTAGCCTGTGAGCGCTTGTGCTTAATGAAGGCCAGCAAAGTGATTGGGTTTTTTTTCTAGAATAATATACTGTGAGCGTGAAATAGGCTGTACCATTCACTTTTGCAACCTTGGCACACTCTGACATTTCACAAGATTGTTTCACAGTCAGCAAGAAGCCTTGTGGAGGATGACGGAGGGCCCAGTTCTGCCCAAGTGCTGGAGTCTCTCTGCCCTGTGCTCCAGGAGGAGCGGAGAACCGGCTGTGTCACTCTCTGTGCACAGTGCTGGGCAGGTGCAGATGGACCAAAGCAGCACTTGCCAAAGATCCACTTCAATGCCACATGATTTAACTTGAGACCCTGGCATTTTTATATACTAAACTGAGTGATGTTATGCAGCCTCATATTGATGTTAAATGGCAAATCCTTATGTAGGCAAGGCGAAAAGCGTTGCCCGGTTAGGTATAGTAACTCATAGCTATGTATAGCATTCATTCTGTTGTACAAGCCTAATTTGTTAAACAGTGTCTGGACTGTGCTTTTGGCAATAGTGCTATTACAGCACAGTACGCCCTTGGTATATTGCTGTATTTTATAGCACTGGCAGCAAGGAGAAGATGGACAACAAGGTCTACGAAGGCAAAACACCTTCTGGGGACTAAGCAACTGTGGAGAAGCCCATGCACCGACCTCACTGCTTGCAATTACTAACCACAGCTCTGAGTAATACACTGTCCTGTAAAGATCAACAGTAGTTTTCATTTGGGCAGAAATACCTGTTTCAGCAGTTACAGTGAGGACTGCCCAGAGAGAAGCTTTTCCTGTAGACTGATCTGACAGTCTCCTCTGGCCCTACCATGACAGGATGGCTGTTTCTGATGCAGGTCTGGGCTGTTGCCTTCCTGCACTTACGTGACTGAGCCTCTCCCATGTCAGGACCTTTTTATTCCAGCCCATGACACAGGGCTGTTGCCCTTCTGAAGTCTGGGTGCCATTGCAAGTACTTCCCAGAGAAGCTCCAAACTAGGCACAGTTGTTCTTGCGCACACCTTGGCT
>JAOXNO010000001.1:131736486-131751114 GCA_028565335.1 Limnodromus scolopaceus
TGGGTGGGTGGGTTGGTGAGAGAGTTTCATGCTTTCTGTCCAGCCAGCTGAACACATCGATGTTCCCAAACCTACTCAGGAGTGAAAGGGATGCTTCAGCAGCCTTCCACTACCAGAAATGTGAATGTCATTTGCTCAGTGCTGTGAAATATTATTATTTCCCGCAGACTACAGGGGGGAATCTGGATTGCCCCTGATTTTAATTGACACACTTTGTATGTGCTGTTGGTTATTTTTCTGCTAATATTATTTAGCTTTCATCAGTTTCTAATTGATTTCTGGTATGGAAAACCATGTGTGTGCAGCTGTGAATTCAAGGGGGCTGAAATCCAAATGCTATTAATCGAAGGGCACAATCATGGAAAAATAATATATGCAGAGTTAGTATGGCTTTTTCCAAATGACTTCCTTCTTCATTAGTGTTCCTGGGAAGGAGAAGAGGTGTGCAGTTTTAAAGCATGAGGAGGCATCAGGCAGTTGGAGGGAAGGCATGTTGATCAGGCTGCAGTTCTGTGACATGGTTCCTAATGAGCAGGAATCAACATCCATTACTTCAGCGTGCCAGATCAGTCCCCACTCTCCCGCTTGCTCTCTAACCACTCCTTCAAAAGCATTTTTTAAACTCCAGGCTGCTGGAGACTCACAGGCTTCACACGACCACAAAAGCATATACGCAAGCACATATGCACAAAGAGCAATGAAATGATAACTGTTCCACTCTGTCATTTAATGCTTGTAATTTAGAAGAGATTATTCATCTTGGTTTTGCTTTGACAGAAGAGCGGTGGACTTTTTTGAAATATATTTTCCCAGTTCAGAAGGTTAAGAAGAATTCTGTGCCTGCAGGGGGAAAAATGAAAAGAACAAGAAAGAAAAGGGGGGTAAAAGAGGAAAAAAAGAAAAAGTCTGTCCATGTCTGGATTTCAGAGGGATGGCTCCAGCAGCCTCATTCTCCCCTCCTTCCCTTCCTCCCTTCCTCAGTCCCCCACCCCTTTGTGTGCTAAAGTTACAACCCAAGGACTTGGAGACATTTCAAAGGAGCGTCACTAATGAAGACCACATGTGCACTGTTCCTCTTGTTCAGTCCAGAACAAAGCTGAACTGTAAGAGCCTTCTCTCTACGGGGGGAAAACCAGGTCTCCCCCCTTCCCCATCACCCACCCACAGTTTATGAATGAGGCTTTCTCAGGTAACCACCACTTGGTATCAGAACAGTTTCAGGAGGAAATCAATCATCCTTCCAAGAGAAAGCCGTAATGCAGAGAGCATGCATTTCCGTTGCCAGAACATCCATCGGGGTGACACCAAAACACCCACGTGTTTGACAGTGCTGCAGCCTTCGGCCTTTGTGCTTGCACAGCAGCAGCGCATTCACTGGAGCATTTTTTCGTTTGCTTTTGGGATGCCTCCTCCACATTGTCTCCGTCACCGCAGGTTTGTAGAAGAAGGTGGGCCACAGTAGGCCCTGCTTTCTGAGCAGCACCAACCGAGGAGGAGGCTGAAATCCAAGTCTGAAGCACATCATCTCTGTCCGCAATTAACTGTGTTTCAGGAAAGACTTTCACCAAGTAATGGGGAGCGGATCCTCACAGTGGTATTTTTGTCAGACAAAAAAAAAAGGGAAGCTGTAACCTGAATTTGTGATTTCATATCCACTTGGTGCTCGCTCCTCAGCAGTATTTTGTAATTTAACGCTGGTGACCATCTAGGAGTAAGGCAAATGGTTGAGGGCTCCCTCTGAGAGAATATTTGGGTCCTTGCTGGGCTTACGAGGGGACCAGCTCTTGCTCCCAGCTGAGCTCTCAGTCTCCTCATTCCCTTATGATGGTTAACAGCAACACTGCAGGGCAATGGCATATGGGAAGAGTGGGTCAGCCTCACTTCTCAGATCTTTCTTCTGAAAGAACGACATCAGTGGAAGGTAGTATTGGTCTCCTTAGACAATCCAGTTGGCAGCCCTTGGACTGCTGTAGTTATCAGAGCACAGGTTGTGTCACTGGGCAACTGGAATGTCTTGCTTCCCACGTGGCACTTCTGCAGGAAGCCCCAGGAGAGTGGCCAGGAAGGGGATAATCCTCAGACTTTCGTTCCACAGACACTTAAAAAGGGCTGGGGATTCTGCTGAGGAGAGGGGCAGGGCTGACTGTGCGAGGGGACCAACCGACTGGGGGGCTTGGAAACATGGCATATGTATTCAGTTTGGTGTACTACCAAGGATCAGCCTGATGCAGACAAGCTTTGTAAGTGCAAGGGTGCTTCATACTTAGATCCACTAGCCAAATTCAGCTGGCAGAAATATCTCAGGGCTAATCATTTTCTAACACGTTCATTAAAATACATGATGAGGGAGCCAAATCTCTTAATTCTGTTGCTCACAAAACTTTCTGGCGTTAAGAGAAGCCATCAGCAATGGACAAGGGTATGTTAGGACACAAGGAAGGTGCCCAAAAAAGATACCTACCAACCTACACACTGACAAACTCATGGATGATTTTCCATAGAGCAAGATAAAAGCACACATGGGCCCAACCATGGTGGCAGCCCTCATGGACATAACACTGCTGCTGTCTCAGACAGCTGAGCACTATGATGGAATAAATAAATACAAAGAAAAAATAATATAAGCAAATATATCTGAACAACATCAAAGCCAGGGTGCAGTAGTGGTTGCTGGTAAAGCTGTACCTATTTTCTGACAGGAAGCTCTTCCGGCACAACTGCCTTTCAGAGCCATTTCTGGTTTCCAACAGTGTAGGGGTTTGTTCCTATAACAAATACATTCTTGTGGATGAAACTGCTATTATTAAAAATAAATGGGAAGAGGGAAGTGGATTCTATGGAAAAGTGACTGCAGAGGAAGAGAAGTGACCTCTGTGTGTTGGTTAGTGAGAAAAAAATTAGTGGAAGCATTTGACGGATCATAGGACTTCTTAAAAAATCACTTTTAAGTACAGGATTAAACCACAGTATATATATGGAAGACGACATAGTCCGAGGATGGCTGTTTGTTCATAAGTGATCTAGGGTTAACAAAGCATTCCAGGGTTTTATGAAAGCACTTTTAAACAAATAAACATTACCCTGCAGTATTTACAAGCTAAGCACTTCAACGTAATCTCCATGCATGAGAACCTGAGAGGAAAATTGATTGAAATCCCATGATAAACTGTTTTGTTTAATTGCCTAACCTCATGGCAGTAGAGAAAAGCAGATAAAATAAATAATGAAAAAATATCAAATTTTAAATTTGTGATACATTTAATCACTCAAAGTGCAGATTGGTAATCAATGTGGAGTGCCTAAAATATTCCCATCCTGGAAATTTCCTTTTAAAGTGGTAACTGGATCACTTTTTTTTGGATAATATCAAAATGGGTGAGGTTTTTTTTCCAGTGTAAAATGGCATTATTTACGCAGACCAAGGGATTGCTGTAGCCTTGGCTTCTTTGAAGCCTCTGCGGGTTGGAGCCTGTTCACCAAATAAGGCATCCTAAACATTTCTGCTGCTTCTGGATTCCTCTTCTCCCCACCAGGTTTTTTTTTGCTGAGTATCTTGTCTGCCTTCCAAACACATCGTGAGGTCCTTAGATCTAAACCAGCTGTGATTTCATTCAGCACTGATAAAATGCGATTGAGTGGAGCAGGGGCATGCTCCTGGGGAAAGGAGAAGACAGCTCTGGAGTATGGTCATGAACAGGAAAGCAATGGGGAGCTCCTCTGGAGTCCTTCCCACCCTGGCCGAAAAGGGATTGTCTGACTTTCCCATCCACTTCACTCTGGGGTATGGGAGTGCTGCCGCACAGACCCCTGTCTGGGCAGAGGCCAGAGGGCTCAGCTTCCTCGCTGGTTTTCCTCTCTTGCTCTCCAAGTGCAGCTGGGGTGTTTTGGGTGGGCTTATGCTGTTTCTCCGATCTGCTCGGTGAACAGAGTGAGGAGCAAGGAATCAGCGTCCAGGTAATCTCAGCTGGCATTAGCCTGCCCCAAGGTTACTCAGTGTCAAGTGAATTGCCCTGATTTCTTCTGACCCCAAATCTTCTGATCTCTCACACCATCATGTAATGTAATTTTCTTAAGGGTGACTGGCTTTGCAGAGCAGTTTATCTTTATAGATAGCAGGGAGTAAATAAAAGAAGAGATGTGAAGTGGGGAAAAATAAATTGTTTTATGCCAAATTCCAAACTGCTTCTTTGAATATTTTCATTGCGTAACAGATGCTGCCTACACTGCTAAATTTCCCCTCATTTTTAAGGCTGACCTAACCGGCCTGGTTTCCTCAGCCAGCTGAGGCTGTGGGAATGTCACCTCTGTGAGGCCAGCCCCAGGCACGGCTGCCTCGGCTGCCGAATGATCGGGACACCAGTCCCATAAGCATAGTCCCAGCATGGGTTACCGCCTCTGCCACACCTCCTCTGGGCCGTTTTATATAGTGGAACGAACAAGACACTGACTGACTCTACAATCTGTTGGATCGGTGTCAAAATTAACCTTCTCTCTGAAGAATGATGTAGACAAATTAGTGGCGACGCTAGGGGTGTTGGCAATCTCTCTCCCGTTACGTGTCGCGAGCACTGCTCTGCACAGCCCAGGTGCCATTGCAATACATGGGTGTAAATGCATTTCCACATTTCCTATATCCACAGTAGATTCAAACATAGGTAGACATGTGGCAGTAGGCTGGTTCATTTGAAAGCAGCTACCTTTTTATGAAGGGGGACAGCTAATTGTACACAACACTGGGGAAGAAGAGTAGCCTTTCATTTTGCTCCTGCAGTGGTGGTGTGCAAGGGCTGTGAAATGAGAAAGCATTTTACATCTTTAAAGGCAAATATTCTCACAGCAGTATCGGCTGTGGAAGCAGTCTGGTTAATTCATACAGCGGTAACATTTTCTTTAAGTGAAGATTAGCTCTGAAGCTCCAGTGTCTGTTTTATGGCATCACAACCCATTTTGTCAGGAAATTCTCCTTATTTCTTGCCTCATAACTGTCAATGGCATTCCCCGGTTTCTTTAAAACCATGGTACTGACTCAGTCTGTTTGGAGACAGAAAGCTATTTTGACTTACAGGTTCAATTCCTGTTGACTCAAAAGGGAGAAAGAAAATGCAGAGACTGAGAATGAAAACATTTTATATTCCAGAGGTTACTAACAGACAAATGTCATTAGGGAATGGATGGCATTTGTCCACAAACTTTTAAAAATATTTTTTCCCGGCTGAGGTTGAGCTCTGTATGTGTTTTCTAGCAGACACTGCCATGGAGACAAGTGAATCTGGATGTGCTCTTTGCTTCAGCAGTTGTATGAAGCCACTTTCTTCTTGGTTCGGATCTCAGAAAGGAGCCTGAGCGGGGCTTGTGTGTTCTACCGTCCTCACTGAGGCACCTGCAGGATCTCTGCCATCAAAATGAGTGCAGCTCTCACTTCCCCACCCATTTGGCAAAAAGGGGAATAATACAGTTATGCTGGCAGGGATTTCTTTTTCCAGCAGACTGTGGTTTTCACAGTTCAGCTTTATGGACTTTAAAATCTCCCACTTCACACGTCTGTGTAAATATGATGGAAAATGGGAAGGGAAAAGTGCTGCTCAGGCACAATAAGGAAACCATTACTGGCCATTGTGGTTCGGACCATGTTTGTAAAGCAGGAACCTCTTAGACAAAGGCTGACAAGTGGATCGAATGCAAAGCGAGACCTTTCTCCTCCCATCACCACGCTGTTTCAGCAGCTCAGTTCTGGAGAGCTTTCTGCTGCAGGTCGTAGGAACATGGGACTGAGAAGAGCTTCTCTTCAGCCATCATATCTTTCTTGTGCCTGTGGTCTCTCATGGAGCACAGCAGGAAGAAAATAGAAAGTCCCCCATTGTCCCATCCAAGAGGAGGCTTCCTTACCGAGGGCCTGACCACCCAAGCCTGTCTGTGCCTGGCGCCCTGCAGTGGAAATCACTCATCCCTCTGCTGCAGGAGTCCTCCCTCTGCAGATTTTGGTCTCATCAATGTATGTACCAGAAACATTTCAAAGTGTGACTGCTCCTTCCTACCTCCTCAGCAGAAAAACTCATCTCCAGGGTGACGGGAATTTCATGTGTGATAATTTAGCTGTCTTCCACCAGCCCTTGGGCATTGATCATCAGGTATAGCAAGTGCCCTCTGCCATGCTAGTGGCAATTGAGCAAATAGAGCACATAGTGCACTTTCCACCCTCCAGCACTCAGTTTGTTAAGGGATTTCAGCTCCTCGTGCCTCACCTCCAGGAAAATGTAGGAGTTTGGTCAAACAAGCCACAAATCACATCCTGTGCTAAAAAAAGGCTTTTGTGTCTGAAAAATGCATATTGAGGTGGACACCTTAAAAACAAACACTACTGTACATTTTTCATCCTGGCTGCTACTGATTGTATTTGAAATTATAAACTATAAATTATATGGTGGTGTGGGAGAAGGAGGGAAAATGATGGACAGACAGACTGTCAAGCCAGCCCCCTGATAAAATTGAGCAGTTGCTGGTGTAGTTGCCAAATGAAGACCGGTCTTACCAAAAATGCCAGAGGAACACCCTCCCCAGGCCCTTCCCCATAAGCAGGAGACTGCATAATGCCAGGGGTGGGGAGGGAGAAACTGCAGGAGAGCAGGTCTGGGTATGCACACAGCAGCAGCACAGGAGCCTTGCATGATTGAGGTGAGCCCTGGAGAAGCAGCCACATTTTAAATGATCTTCTAAGGCTCCCTCTTAGCAAGTATTAAGAGATTTCCTACAATCACAGGAGCTGATCTGGGGATTTCTTTAGCAGCTGCTTATTTAAAAATCAGCCATTGTCCTTCCTTAATCTGAATTCAGATCAAGCCAGCTATTAATGTTCCTGTTAGCCTCATTAGAAAGTCTTATTTTTAAATTCTTTGCAGCAAGGTGACACATACAAAGAATGCAGGATCACAACACAACCTTGACACTTAAATGTGAAGAACACAGCATTTCTTTATTACGCGTATCAAGCAAGGGGTCCTTGCACAGCATTGCTACAGGTGTAAAAGGAAGGTGCGTTAATTTCAACAGCTGTAAGATCTTTTAAAAAGAAGGTTTTCTTGCTCATCTTTTTGTCCAGTTTCTCATATTTGTTTACAGCTGTTTTCATAAAAACAAGTAGATGCTGTGGTGTCTGAGTCTGTATAGGGGATTTGGACTGCTTTAGTGTGAATTTGGATTATTAACGTGAACATAAGGTAGCTGTAAATCTCTAGCTAAACTTATATTTAGGCATCAGACCAATATCATCGGTAATTTGAATTGTATGATATCATTTTAAAATTAATGACTATTAAAGCCTTGGTCTATTTCTTAACGCCTGTTTTCATTACTTTTCTAAGTGCAATAACTTAAGACCAGATCAATAAACTGTGTAAGTACAAATAATTCCACCTCAACACAGAACATAATCTTGACTGAACTCTAAGATTATGAATTTAAATGGAAAATATGAGTGTTGTCTTCAAATATCCCTACAGGGATGGCAATGGGGAAGAGGATTGTGTTTCCTGTTTATAATAGACTCCGTAACAGCTGAAAAGTAGTTCTGATTTAGATACAGTGACCAGTGAATATCAGGTTAACTCTCAAGCTTCCCACTCCTTTCTGAGCCTTCCTATCTCTCAGTGGGGCTGAAGTCAGACTGCTTTTTCCTTCCCAACCCTTTTGTCCCACAGTGAAAATTCTGCACAGCCAAATCTGGACCTCTATAACGACTATGAAACCGCTTGTCATGGGTGACTCTGGCTGTGAATCTAATAACCCTGGTGCTGAAGGCCAGAGCAAGACATATTTTTGCTATTTTTATGAGATAAGAAGGGTTTGGATCAGCTGAGAAGGGGTCCTTCTAACTGTAGAGCATGTATGCTGGTGTAATCATCATGCAGTAATGCCTCCATGAGAAAAGGTTTGCATTACAGTTCCCTGGTAAGAAGTGCAAGAATTAAGCATAAAGCAAAATAAACTTCTCTCAGGATGCAAATAAAAACTCATTTCCAAGCGAAGATTGCAGGTGTGTGTGCAAAGAGATACTGCGCATAGAAGACCTGTGCTCCATGATGAATAGAGGCTGTGGTTGTGTCTTTCCTCTGGGACAAGGCAGAAGAATAATGACTCTTCATACCCACTGTGTTTTGGTTAGGCTAATTACTAGGAACTACAAGAATTTGCAACAAATAATTTATCCAACGTATTGAAGTCTCATTTTATGTTCACTTAGTGCATTATATCTGTAAACAAACGAAGGACTTAACATCATGCACAAACCTTTGAAGTTAAATATGGGTTTGGGCCCCAACCCTGAATCTCAAGACCTGCTGAGACAGAAGCTGAACCGTGTGCTGCCAGGCCTGATTCCCCCCACCCTTGGATGTATGGGGCCACTTAAGCCTTCTTGCCTCTGAAAGTAGCTCAGCCTGGCCTGAGGCATGAGATAGCAGAGCTCAGCATTAACTCTCTGTGACTTCTTTGTCCAGGCTGGGTGAGTCAATTGGCTCTGAAATACAGAATGGTGTAAAGAAATACAGAATGGTGCAGAAATCCTTTCTGCAAGCTGAGGTTTTCTCCGCTCCTAAGGAAATATGGCCAACAGGAGCGAGACTGAGTCTCCTCCACATCAATCAGGCTGAGGATGGGGCCTTTGGTCTCATAAGAAGCCAAACCTGACAACATTAAACTCTAAATTCAAGCTCAGCTGTGGACTTAAAATGCTGACGTGACTTTCTCTGCTCCAGTCTGCTTCTAGACAGCATTTGATAGGCTCATTGCCCTCATAAGCATTTTCTAAACGGATGCGTTAGGTACAGGCTTCATGATGGCCTTTTAAAGCAGGACCAAAACCTTATGAAATTATGATTTGCCACTGGAAATAGCCAAAAAAGCTGGGTGAAAGCCCAGCTTGTGGGAAGCTCGTTTGATGAATGAGACCAGAAGGGTGATGATTGCATGGGAAATAGCCCCATGCCAGTAGCACACATTACTTGGACACACCTTGCTGTTGAGGCTGGCATCTGCAATGTACTGCACTGCACTCTTTCCTCCTGGGAGCTGTTCCGATGCTGTCATAGAATCACAGAATTGTTTGGGTTGGAAGGGACCTTAAAGATGATGGAGTTCCACTCCCGCTGCCATGGGCAGGGACACCTCCCACTAGACCAGGTTGCCCAAAGCCTCATCCAGCCTGGCCTTGAACACCTCTAGGGATGTGGAACCCACAAATTCTCTGGGCAACCTCTTCCAGTGTCTCACCTGTCCTCACGCTAAAGAATTTCTTCCTGTGCACAATTTGAAGCCAGGCAAGGCTCAGCCTTACCTCTGACCTGTCTCTGCAACACTGCCAGGCATTCACAGAGATTTCCCAGGCAGTGTTCATGACCGAGCACACCATCCTCATGCTTTGTCCCATTGCTGCTACAGAAGCAATAGCTATTAGACAGAGAAGTTTGCAGAATAACAGCCGTGGAGGTGGGCAGCCTTTCTTCATACAAAAAAGCAATAGTTAAGATATTTAGTGCTACTGAGCTTGGCATCAGAAAAAATAATATTGCTTAGGTCTAGGGAAAATCTAATATGCAATGAACGGGTAGTTGCTCTGCCTCCAGGGATCGACCTGTGATTTGGGTGGCAAATGGACACGATACAGAGTTGTCCTTTGAGGATGCTGTCTGGCTTTAACACTGCACCAAGAAACACGTCACCTTTTCAGATCCCACCCCCGCCTTGCCCAACAGAGCTCAGGATCTTCTCCCTTTGGGATTTCTACAGTGTGTGTGTGGAATGGGAAGTCTCTGTGCAGTCTGTGGGGCCTCCAAACCTCTCTCTTGGGCAAGGAAGTGAAGGAATGCTGGCCAAAGCAGGTTGGCCTCTTCCTATAGATTCTCCATGGGGCGAAGGTGATTCAACTGATCTACACGGCCTGCCCTTTTGAATCAGAATTAAAACCTTACTTGAGACCCAATATAGAGTGTGATGAAAAAAAGAATAAAGCGAGTCAGAGGCAATGTCCCTCACCCTCTCTGTTTTCTCTGTGCGAGTTATACCTCTTTGTATGCAAATGCTGGCCCCTTCGCTCCAGAGAGTGGGTAGAAGAAAGCTGCCTGCTTGAATGAGGCAGCCGGCAGCATTCCTCCAGACCCAGGGACCAGGGTGGGGTTTGATCAGCCAAGGGAGAAAAATGTCAACATCTGTCTGTCACCGCACGGCAAATGGCCAATTACCATTTTTTTTCTGCCTCCCTAAGCCGTGGTCAGACAAAGCCGCCCAGCTCCCGGCTTTGTTGCCTGCACCATTTCCCACCACCGCTCCACCTCTGATATGCTAATGGCAAAACTGAACGGTTTTGTGTGGCTGAAAAGGATCTTTGGACATATTCACCGGGTCAACAATCCCAACTGCTGCGCTGGGGCTCGGCCTGCTGCGCGAGAAGCCTGGTGCCAAGGGACTTCCCTCCCTCCCCCACGCTCCTCCCTTTTTTCTTTTTTTTTTTTTTTTTTTGGAAAAAAATAAATAGTGGAATTAACCATCTGGCCGTCTTGGTGCCCAGAAACTTAGTTGAACAAATTATGACATGATATGCTCCCCTGAAATACTTTCTGGACTGACAAGTGACAAGGTGGGCTGGGCTCTCCAGCGTGAATCACAATTTGGGAGCTGAGAGAGGACCAGCTCCTCTTGGCTTCAGAGCAGCACAGAGCAGCAAGGTGGTACAGAAATACTTCTGTGTTTATACAGTTGGCTTTGCGTGCATTAGAGCAAAAGTAACACTGACAAACAGTCTTTTGTTTAGAAAATAAACCCTGTCATACACGCAATGCCGGGCACAGAAAGCAAACTTGATGACCTAATCCTATCTATTGTTTAGTAATAGTAATGCACTTAAGTAGTAATTCTAGATCTGGTTGAAGAATAATTGCAGAGTTTATCGGGTGACGAGTTTCCCATTCACTGATGTTGTGGCAGTGCCAGGGGAAATGGGCTATAGCGCCCGAGACAAGGTGCTCGTAAGTCTGTGACAAATTGATTTTGAAGTATTTGTCGTTTATAATTAGTCACCTGAACTAAGTGTGAACATTATGAATGATATGCCACTCCTTTTGCTGATGCTGTACTAATACCATCATTGCTTTATAAAAAAGCCAGCAAGTTGGCAGGTTCTTTGACAGTAAAATCTGAAATTCTGCAAGCAAGCTAATGTTTGTAAGCACAGTAATGTGCCTTCATTACTCAAAACAACTATGACACATATAAATGCATCGACTGCAAGCACCCTATAAAAACTGCTGGACATAAGGCCCAATGACATAAGATAAAAGCTGAAGAAATTTAAAAGCTGAATAAACAAGGCAGCCTAATAATTTGATGGCTTCCAATTGACCCGCTGCAGAAATCTGGGTAAAGCTGGGTCAATACTCCAGCCAAGGCAAAGGTGAGAGTTGTGTGTGTTGTTTATGAGACTACAATTTTAATAGAGCCTACACGGTAAACAGTGCTGTAATAAAAGCTGACCTTTGTCACAGCTCATTTTATTCTCGTCTTCTTAAAACCTGCCTGTGAGCAGTGAGAGAAAGGTGGACTGTCTGGATCCAGAACCAACTCACCGTGAAGACTCATTTATTCCCACATTGGAGAATTAGCAAGCTGAACATGTGGGGTTTTTTTTTCTCCTTGTTTTTGGAGAAGACGTTCAGCTTTGTCAACTTCCCCTGTTGGGGCTGTGCTGGGAGGCACTGACGCATCACCCGTGCCATGGGCTTGCAGCTCTTTCTCGTGTGGTTTGCACTGACTCCCAGCACCGTGCCTCCTCTGCGGGAGTGTTCACCCAGACCCTGGGAAGTGCTGCCGGCGGTGCCTTCTGCCGCTTTCCAGGGAAGGACTTTCATAAAAAGCGTGCACAGCATGAAGGAGGAAGCAGATGCGGGCTCGCTCTGCACACTCCTCTCCAGTTCCTGGCATATGGTGGATGGTTTAAAAAAAAAAAAAAAATGGATTTGAATAGTGTGAAAATCTATTCATCCTGTATCACAGAGAATAAATTATTTCTTTTTGGTCATATGCTGCGTGTTGTCCTGGCTGCACCCGCCTGTGCTGTTATGAAGGAATGCTTTAGACTCGCAGGCTGTACAGATCAGAACAACCCTCTCTGCTGACTTTCTGCGTGACAGAGGCCGAAGATTTTCATTCAATCACTTTATTGTCCGAACCATCATTTCTGATTGTGCTTGTACCTTTAACGAAAGAAACCCAAGCCTGATTTATGGCAATAAAAGAACAGAAAATTCAATGCAACTGTAAGTAATTGCACTGCCCCAGTGGCTTGTTGCTGCTCATGTTGGAAAAAATGCTTTATCCATGGTGTGACATTTTCTGTCTTCAGCCTCGAGCTGCTGGCTTTTGCTACATTAGTGCCTGGGTTCACAGTCCCTGCTGCTTCCCTGGCCCACAGCTTCCCTCCTGGTCCCCAAGGCCATGAAACAGCTGCGTATGGCCACGGGTGTGTGGAATGGTCCATCAGCCTTCTGAGCTTGTATGAACTCTCATGGGGCAGGCAGGGCTCAGGAAAGTGGGCTCCATCCTCCTTAGTCCTCTCCCATCCTCTCCCCTCTAAGTCTGCACCTGTTCAAATCATCTGCAAAGCTTTCCTTTGATAAAACTGAGTTTATTTTAATCTCTCTGGCATGCTTTCAGACATCACTTTTGAAGCTCTTCCCTGAAACTTCTTTAATTAGCCAACAGTATTTTTAAAGCCCAGGCACTGGAGTGGGATAGACACTACAGGTTTGTGGTAAAGAAAGGTGGGAAATCACGTTCAAATTAAGCTGAAATTAAGCTCAAATTTCGTATTTCGTTTATGTGAGGTTTTCTGGCTTGTTTGACTACTCTTACTACCTGAAACTGAGGGGTTTTTTAGAGTGTTTCCAAGTCTTTAGTCTCCGCCAGCCTCCCAAGGATTCAGGCATGTTACCTCACCCACCATATACTACCTCAAAGCACATAACTGACATAAGCAGTTAATGACATATAATGAACTTTCCCTCCAATACAATAAAATAAGAGCCATCCCTTTTATTATATATATTTTAATTATAAGCATTTCTCTTTACTGAATGCTAGTGATGGATAAACAGCTTTGGAGTAAATCAACACTCAAATGGCTTATCTCTATGAATACGTTATTATTGCAATACTTTCATGCATATAAGCTTTCTTAGTCTTTGCTTCCCTAAGAGCAGTTGGAGTGGACGAGTGCGTATGTGTCTGTCCATGCACAGAACTCAGCACCTTCATGATGCTGTGGGTCTGGCTTCCCAGCTGAAGCACAAGCCCCTCCTTTTTGTTGGACCTTGTACTTCTCCAGAGAATCACCCTGCTCTTTCATTTGCCGGCAGGTTCTCTCAGCCATGTCACCCTGCACATCCACTCTGCTCATCCCTGAGGTCTGAATAGACTTTGCACGAGAAGATGTCCCCTCTGGGAACTGGCAAATAACAGAGTCCCCAGACTACTTCCCAGAATAGGTGTGGATTTACTTATGGCATGAGGGGCCACCCTGGGGAAAGCAGCAGACTGGTGACCCGATCTGCTCCAGAAGCACCACCCAAGAGGGTGGTCCTTCTCCCAGTTACATCCCACACTAGCATTACCTGGCTGCCTTTTTCCTCCTCCCCACCATTCACACTGCAGTTAGAGCTACACCCCAGCCAAAACAGCGCTTGTACTTTTAAAAGAAGTGAAACCAGAAATTCATCTACATCATACACTACCAGAGCTGGGCTTTCAGAAAAAAAACCAAAACAACTGCTTCACAGTAATCAGCCACTGGGAGAGTTGCACCCTCAGGGCAGGTGTAGCCCTGCACGTTGTAGTTTATGTGTGTTACCCCCTTGCAGACACCAAGAATGCGATGCATCTGAGGGTCGCTTCTGTGCTGCCCATACACCCATGCTGCATTCATGGCGGGGAGAGCGGGTGCAAAGTCTTTCTTCACAGGCGTGTTTCACTTGGCTTTGTACACATCTGTCTGCCTGCACTTCACAGGGGGGAATTATGTCTACCTAAGTGAGTCTGGTACCAGACTTCTTATCACTCAGTCACTGGTGCGTGGTGAGCCTCTCTCCCTTAGCATCCTTCTGCTCTTCTGCTGAGGTGGGGTGGGATTGCAGAGGCTCACTGGCGGCTCTGGTCTTTCAGCAGGGATCTGGACTGCTCTGGGCTGTGTGGCATCCCTGGCTGCTGCGACGAGACCCGGGCAGGTGGGGCCTCCCAGCCCTTACAAACCCACCCGCCCTCACAGTTCCCACAGGCTCACACCCTCAGGTGGGTTTTTAAGACCTGCTTGTAAAAAGAGGTGCATTTCTGCCCCCTTGCATTTACACCCTGAGGGACAGCTGTGACAGCAGTGTGCTTTGTTGTACCAAGAGGTGCAACAGATTCATTACATCTTGTGAATCTGCTGTTGTTTTTTTTTTTAATTAGACCTTGGAGTGTGCAGCACAATCTTGGGCTAACAGGGTCCTGTTGGAGTTCAAGTTGGCACTAGGGAAGGAAGGAAGGGAGGAAGGAAGGAAGGAAGGAAGGAAGGAAGGAAGGAAGGAAGGAAGGAAGGAAGGAAGGAAG
>JAOXNO010000001.1:131751214-131765740 GCA_028565335.1 Limnodromus scolopaceus
AGGAAGGAAGGAAGGAAGGAAGGAAGGAAGGAAGGAAGGAAGGAAGGAAGGAAGGAAGGAAGGAAGGAAGGAAGAAGTGAGCAGCAGAGAGGGCTGAGCCACTGCACAACAGCTCCTTTCCTCCTATCCTTGAATAATATCCCTAATAGAGCTAGTCTTGCAGAGAGCCTGTCGTCATCAATAACATTATTTAATAGGAAAATGCCTGAAGGTGCCAATCAGGATGTTAGAGGAAGCCCAAGCCTTTGGGAAGAAGCTGTTTGTTGCCCAAAGTGCAGAGAGCACTAAGCACTGGCCAGACACAAAATAGTCTTGTACATAGCTGAGAAGCCTATTGTTTGTCAGAGACTGCTATTTTTGTGCTCATATGACAGCCACAGAGATGTGTCTGACCCATGAAAGGCCTGCATCCTCTATTTTGTTTATAATTGCCATAGTTCTAACTACTGCAGCCTCACAAAAAAAAACCCAAACATTTTTTCCTCCTCTCCATAGGTTTAAAAGGCTAATAGGTGGGGAACATGATGCATACAAACATGTATGTATATGTATATATACACACACGTGTACATACATATCTTTTTCCATCAAATGCCTCACGAATATAACCCAAATATGGAGAACAGCTGAAATAAAATAACAGACCTATTGGCACAAAGTCACATGTTAGTTGCCGAAGTCAGTCACACTGCACCAGCAATAAGCTGAAAGCAAAAGAAACAAATAAATATGCAATCTTCTCTTTTTTTCCCCTCCTACTTAATACGGATTACAAGTGTTTTAAAATTGTTCAACCTACTCTTGAAATTTGAAGCAGCAGCAGCATACATTTGATTGTGGTGTGAAACAAGCCATAACACTTCAAAAGGAGGATGTGTAATAATTTCAGAAGCCTGCTTTTCCTTTTGTAGCTTCTACATAATACCAGGCTTCAGTCCAATTTCCATTTTAGTGGATACTGGGGAGGTGAGAGGAAATGTTTATTTCAGTGACTGGGCAAATCAAAATCATTTTTGCTCAAAACACAGAGGCTCTGAGAAGGCTCCGCAGCCACCAATTCTCCGTTGGCCAGACACCCGACAGAGCTGGGGATCTGCGTGGGGTGCCTGGGGGCTCCGGCAGGGTTTGTCTGTGGGCATGGGACGGTCAGAGCTGTGTGAAGGAAGCCTTTTGCCTCACATCTTTTGCAAGCTGCTTGATCTGAACAGGTCGAAAAGGTCCAGGAGATCAGGTGACCAGGATAAAACTGTTCTTGCAGGGTAGTTTTCCTTCCTCTTTCAATAGCTTGATGCCATACATAACAACATGTAATTCATTCTAGCCCCAATGAAATCCTATAATACTCTCTTTGTTATTATTATTGTTTCGCAGGCATTGGACCAGATCTGATGTTTTTGAGGCCTCAGCTCAACATGACAGAATTGCAGTACGGTTTTTCAGCATATATTTATACTGGAGCAACAAATATTCTGCGTTCATTCAGGAATGGCCTGTGGACTTCAGACACCGGGGGTAAGAAGCCCTTCCCTTCAAATAGGGGCAGGTAGACAGGGGCCTGAGCCTGGGAGAGTACGTTTGGGTGTTGGCCCAACATCCATGGGAAATTTTACAGTGGCTGTTTAAGACAAAGTCCCTGCCAGCTCCCTGCTCTGCTCCTCTGCCAGAGATCATCACTGTGCCGGAGTCAGTGAAAGGAAATCTCCTTCCATGGGATCCAGTGCCTGAGCTCAAATCTCTGATGAAGCTGCTTCATTCTGATACTGGATTTTACCTGAGACACTCATGTGTGTCGCCCTCTGCCAGCCCTCCCACAGGAGGAGTGGATGGGTAGAGGGTGGTGGATCACCAGAAGGCTGAGGACCAAAACCATCTTCAACTACTACATCAAGGTTCCCCTCCATGTTTCTGGAGAGATGCTGTGACCCCAGGCATGGCGCCTATGAGGAATCTACCTTGTCCACAGTAACTCCAGTCTCCCGTGGTAGCTGCTTTGATTTCTCATTGTCATTGTAAAGCAACAAGGAATCAACTTTTCTTACTTCTACTCTGCCCTCTCTCTTCCTTTTATGCTTGTGGCTTTTCCAGCAGTAGCTGCCTACCTGCAGTTTCCAGCATTCAAAGAAGAAACTGCACACCTGGGCATGATGTAAAATATCTCCCTCAAACACCTTTTTTTCCCTGCATTTATCCCTACAAATATCAATTGCAAAAAGAGCAGATGGCCTGGATATATAAATTTTATTATAGGTAACAGAAGAGGAGCTGTAGCAGATGAGAACATGCAGTGCTCATGTTTTTGTAAATGGCCCCGCGGTATATTTATAATAGGAAGACGAAAGGTCTGGCTTGTACTGGGGAAGCCGAGACAGCCCAGAGGTGTAGGTGTAATTCGCACCATCAGGCAGAGCATATAATAATCTTACTTGATGATGTTTTATGCCTGCTCTCATTTTTGTCTGTGAATAATGGAAGATGGAGGAAAAAGGACAACTTGTGCTATTAACTCTGCTCTATTGGCAATTTCTTCCTATCTTACTCTGCTTTCTTTTCTCTTATCAAGCCCCTTTATTTTTCTTTTGCCTGAGTGGTTTGTGAAATATAAGGAAAGAATATTTATACAGTCTCCTCTCCATTACAAGCACACCAATTGCCTGCTCTGTGTGTGCGTGCACCAATGTGTGTGTTGTGTTCAAGGACTGTTAAATGTCACGTAACCAAAGCAGAGCATTTCAGTCACGTGGCGCTGACAAGCTGCACTCATGCGTAGCACATGCCTTTCCTTAGCTCAAAACAGATGTTGTTTCCCTTGACAGATCCCACTCTAGATTCCTGAAAATAAAGTTTGGTAAAATTTTGTGGGTTTATTTTGGTTTGGGTTTTTTTGGGGTTTTTTTTTGTTTGTTTAAATAGGTTCAGGTTAATAAGCACATTCTCAAACTAAATTCTAGAAATGAAAGACAGAAAATAGATGTTTCTGAATTATTGATCTCTTTACTTTCCAAAATAAATTATGTTAAATAGCTGTTCTCAGGGCCATAGCTTTAATGAGAAACACTGCTGTAGCTACATTTACCTTTTCTATAATGCAGAGGCCCTGCAGCTGAATCCCACTTAGGACTGGGGCTGTCATCCTTTCTCATGACTGCAATGCTCCTGATGCTCAGCATCTTTCTTGCAATGTTATTCAGATGGATATGATAATAAAAAAGATTTCATATGAGTCTTGTCTTATCTGGCTGTATGTCAGACTTGGTTTGAGCACCCTCATACAGACAGAAATGACTCTCAGGAAATTATTACCTAGCACTTTTCTGGTAAACCATGCTGCTGGGTGACCGAGGTGGTCATTAAAGGAAATCGTGTTTTTAAATGTTTGACAGGAAAACTAGTAGAGAGATAGAATTGTCATCTGTTTGCATTGTGTATAATGCTTTTTGCTGAGAAAAAAAAAAAGGTTAGAATTGAGCAAGTATGCCATATTGAAGCAGAAAAAAAAGAAAATAAATTTATCAACTAAAATGCTTGCATGCCTGGGGAAAAAGGACATTTTCCAACAGAAGAAATTAGTCCTGCATCTTTAGCACATATTTCACTTTGCCTTAAAAGGAAACAGACACTGTTTTGAATTAAATGAGATGTTTGCAGTATTATGTACATGTGTTTCATTTGTATGGGATTAATAACAGAAAGAATTGAGGAGGAACATGGAGGGGTTAAATACATTTCTGTCTGCCAATACTTATGCTTGTAGGTAATTTAGAAAAATTGGCTTTGTGCTTGTAAAATGCCACCTTCTCCTGCTCAGTGATTCCCTTTGAAATATGGGACCATGAAGGGCTGTTGTATCTCTCTCCTCTAAGTCAGTAGAATTATCATCTACAATAAAGACCAGTCTCTTTTCATTGCGACTCATTGCTGTGATGACTCATATGGATTCGCTCAGAGGACAAACCAGATGTGTACAACCGAGCATACTTAAAGCAGGAAATACAAAGACCTGCGCTGTGGTGAGCTTTGCTACAGGCCACTGTCTCGCCTGTGTCTAAAATGGCCTGGTTTCAACGGTCAGCATCTACAGGAGGCATGGACCGGACAAAACTACACCTTGACCAAATATCCTCTGTTGTTTTCCTGAAATATGAGTCTCAAAACCATCAAACGACATTGCAAAATCATCTCTCTTGTTCTTCTGAAGCAATGGTTTTCATTTGGCTAAGATCTTTGAAAATGGCACTGTCAAAGTAAATGAGCTGATGCCCTACATTGTAAATCATCATGCAAATGCTGCTTAATCATAACTCAACTTATATTTATTGATTGGGTTGTGCGGAGTTATCATAACCTGAAGACCTGGATGAGAAGTCCAGCCATGTTCTTGGATAAAGACAAACATAATATACAGAGGAGGATGCTGAAGATGTTATCCAAGTTTAAAATAACCCTAATAAATTCAGTACACAAACACTCCTGCAAGGATCATATTCACAGCTAATAACTGCTGTTGCCAAGTTTTAAAAAGTATTCCTCCTCCACATAAAACATCTACAAAGGTGATGACCATGTTAGTTACTTGGGTTGATTTTATAAGAAGTGGTGCAGGTGAGTCAGACTGTTCCCATTACGGCTCAAACTTAAAATAGCTTGCTGTAAATAATCTTTTATGCTTAACAAAGCTCGTACAATTCCTGATAATTAATTCATCACCCACACTGACATTAAAAAGGCTGAGATCGTTTCTGGTGTTGTCTGGTTCAATGTAAGAATGTGTCCAGAGAAATTACTGAAGACTGACATTTTTGAGATAACTGCTCATGTTCTTAGGGCCAAATTAATCACTTGAGTAAACCGGTCTATTTCTTTCAAAGTCAGTTGAGAATTTATGGGCACAAAAAATTAATTAAAAGTGTTACAGCCAGCCTGTGGGTTCCCTTTTGAAGAGGCAAAATCAGTTGGTCTGTAAAGGTCATGTTCCATATCCCGGCCCCGCGGGCACAGCGTGGGACAGCTTCCTCTCTCTCAGACCAGGGCGCAGACGATGAACCAGGCTGCAAAGTATTAGGATGAGCCCAACAGCAGCTCCCAGTGTAGCAGGGGATAACAACCCTACCGTTCTCTCTTTCCTGTTTTAAATGCAATTTCTGTCATCAAATATAAAGTCCATCAGCCATTGTCTTTCAGAGAGGAGTGGAAGAGGTGATCTTTCAGCATCTCTGCACTCCCAAATGCCCTGGCAGGAGCCTGCCACATCCTTTGCATTTTACAAATGTTAAGGACACCAGCGAAGACACTAATATTCCTGGGGTTTTTTTACTTCTGCAATTATTAATGATTTGCACCACAGTGGTGACACAGCGAGTAGCACAACTCTTCTCTGCCAACCATCTTGAATGCCAAACAGACAAGACAGGTGTGAGGAGAGAAAGGAGGAACACAGCCAATGTTATTTGGTAGGACTGAACCAAAGGTGAGACCAGAGTGCAACTTTCACGTTTACCTTGTGGTTTCCCTAGGGAAGCCTTAAAACCCAACCAGCCCTGTTGCATGCCTGCATTTCCACTTGCAGGGGCAGGTGCACCTGGGGAGAAGGCAGCTGTAGCTCCTTCTGCAGCCTCTGCCCTGCTCAACCACACTTGCAACACAAGTATCTGAAGGGGGTCTACAAGAAAGCTGGAGAGGGACTTTTTACAAGGGCATATAGTGATAGGACAAGGGATAATGGCTTAAAACTGGAAGAGGGTAGATTTAGATCAGATATAAGGAAGAAATTCCTTACTTCGAGGGTGGTGAGACACTGGAAGAGGTTGCCTAGAAAACTTGTGGATGCCCCATCCCTGGAGGTGTTCAAGGCCAGGCTGGATGGGGCTTTGAGCAACCTGGTCTAGTGGGAGGTGTCCCTGCCCATGGCAGGGGGGTTGGAATTAGATGATCTTAAAATCTCTTCCAACCTAAACCATTCTATGATTCTACATACCAGGAGTGTGATGGTGATGCCCTCTCCATTGCTGTGACTGCCCCAATCTGTTACCAAAAAAAGGTAAACAGGCACAAATGAAGAAACTTAAAGACACCCAACCTCAAACCATGAACATTTCCTCTTCTTTCTGCAGATATTTTCTTTTTTCAGTAACCTCATTGCGAAAATCTGTCCAATTACAAATGGAGGTGTGGGTAAGCCATGAGCTGCAGCCAGCCAGCAAGGCAGCTTCAGCCACTATATAGTTGTTTTCTCACTGGGGGAAAAACAGACACTAGTGCTTATAGTAGCTGACTGCCAAATCTAAGGAAAAAGAACTCGTTTCTTAACAGCTATTGTGCCCTTCTGGGGGAGTGTGAAGCGTATTTACTTTGTGGGGAGAGTAAAAGCTGGGGAGGTGGCAGACATGAGAAAGTTATCTTCCTGAACATGTCAGGAAGACACTTTTTTCTTTGTAGAAAAAAGTAAGAAATGCTATAATGGGAAGAGTAGATACTAGGGCTGTGGCAGAAGAGGATCAGTCACACAGATGGACCATAACTGGGACATGTAGGCATGGAGGAGGAAGAGGGACATTTGCCCTTGTAGTGGTAATGGATTAATGGGTACAGTAAATTTATGCCTTGCAGTCACCATTGGGGGAGGAAATGAATGGACAACAGCAGCAGCAACAGCAAAACATCTCGACAAACACATCTGGAAGACCACAGCAGTAACAGCCATACCTGGGATTTTGCTGTGGCTGTGTTGTCAATTGGTGGAGGGTGTTGGTGAAGTAAGGCAGCAGCGCTGCCTCAGGAGCTACAACCAGCAGGTCTTTTCAAGGATTTGGGGTGGAGTTAATACGCATATTGTTGCTGTTCAATGAGATTTCATCCCTCAGCTACCTACGGGGACCCAGGAAACACCCTTGTGAAGGCTCAAAGCCAGGAGACCTGACTGTGGAAAAAAAAAGGCCTCCAGCTTCAGAAAAAGGCTTTTCCTAGACCATCAACCCATTGTTTCTATGGGCAGCTGGAAGACCCTGCCCCTGGGGAAGCCCCTGCTATGCCCCAACGCATGCTATGAGAGTCTGTGCATACTGAAGCTCAAGGGCTGGTTTTACACATGGAGGTGGAGAACAACCGTAGGGGCCTCTGTCAGTCAAGGGTGAGCACAGCATGGTACATCTTGTGACAGCCAGGATAGACAATGAGAGACATCTATTAAGTTCTTGTTTCATGTGGAGGAGATTCTGGTGACCTTCTCCTTGCCATGGAACTGTGCCCCAACTTCCTCCCTGAAGATTACATGAGAATTGAGGAAAAAATCAATGTAGTAATGTCTTACCAAATTTGCAGGAGGGATGAAGCTGCAGGTTTGGGAAGTGAATAATCTCCTGCATCTTAATAGGATTATTACCTCCTGAGTTTAGAGCTAGCAATTTAAGTAGAACCATGATGAGCTATTTTACTTCTGATCGCTTAGAAGTTGCATCTATCTTATTCCATGGTATTAAACTGCCTCTCCTGTCTGCGTGTGCTCTCAAGCCCAGCTGCATAAACTCGCATCTTTCCACCAGACAATTTAGATGTAATTGTATCTCATCAATGAGAAAATTAGTGGCACTCCGCAAACTTAGAGTGTGGGCAGTATTAGAGACATCGCAGTTAATATCAGGATAAACAACATACAGACTGCTGGAAAACTTTTATTTTCCCAAGGGGGTTTTCTCTCACTCATCTGTTTTTTTCTTTAATCAGCATTTTCAGTGAATACAGCACAGAAATTCTGTGTCATCTTTGCTAAAGCTAGGCTTTCTCTGCAGAAGACATGCAAGATCCTGTCAGATAAATTTGCAACAAACTCATTCCTTCTTCTGAGAGAGAGGCAATGTTAAAGTTTCATGACGATAAGGAAGGGCCTAATGTAGGCATCTGGGGCTATTTTAGGTGCCATAACGTACCTTCTCTGGCTCCAAAAGGGTGCAGATCTTCTGCAGGTCCCTTATTGTATCTGCCATTTGGATGTCTCCGCCCAAAAGTAACATCTACAGTGTCACTGCCTGCTAATGTTTAAGTGTCTGAATTGCTTCCTAATAAGAAGGGGTAGGACGAGTTGAGTGATGGTTAGATGGCATGTGCTGCGGTCACAGGTGCCTGGAGACCAGCCCTTCCCTCATCTGCGTAGCAGCAGTCCTAGGAGCTTGTTGTTACCACTGACGTCATCTAAGGGGAAAATAGTATTCGGGAAACAGGGAGCAGTTTCTTACACCTGTTTGCATGGTGACAGAACAGGCTGCTGCTGACCCAGATGCCTGGTGGGGCAGGTAAGGTTATGGGGTAGGGAATCAGTACCAACAGCTTCAGCTGTAACTTCCAAGTATGGATCTGTGAGACAAAAGCATCTGGAGTCATAGAAAAAGTGAATGTGCAAGCAAACAAATGTAGATGTAGGTGTAGAATTGATGAGTACTCTAGTCTTCTTTCTTTGAAGAATATGGAAAACATCAAATACAAAAGTGGTGATGAATTTCATAAACATGAGTCTCACCTGGATATTCTGCTTCTTCACATCCTTTCTTTTGCTCTCTACTGTTGTCTTCAACTACTATTAAGGCACCTCTGAGGGCCTCCTTTGATTTTTTCTTTTTTTGCATCTCACAATAACAGCTCTTCCCTTTCCTCTGTAGTGGCCTCTAGGTTCTTCCTCTGGAGTGGCCTTTCTGCTTTGTTGTGCAGTGGTTCTTCGTCAGCTGGGGGGTCACACACACAATTCCCGGATGCAATCGCATGTGCTGACCACTGCAATCCATCTGCTCTCTGTCGTACTCTAAAGCACTGGTTTTCCAAGCCTGTAGGTCAGGATGCTGTAAGATGAAAAAGAATACTGGAGTGATTATGTGTCTTAAGTGGGGAGGTAGGGGTGGAAGTTATTTGAATAGACCTGTTATTTTACTACAATTAATTGCTCTTTGTGGACAGACTAGTGAAACTAGCTAGCAGGTCTTTGGGGTTGGGATGCTATACTTCTCCTTCACAACCTAGAAGACCAGCTCTGAGCTCCACCCAGTTAACAGCGTTGGAAAGCCTTTATTGGAGAGGATATACTAAGTGTTTCTCTCACACAAATGCTTTATCAGTGGCTTTACAAGCTCCTGTGTGTGATTTACAAGGCACAGCAAAGAGTCTGACTTGCCCAAGATTCCTGTTTGGATGTTTGCCTTTAGTCAGGGGAAAAATCTTTAACCCGGAGCCTGACGCAGTGAATCACTGTCGCACAGCTGTGGCACGAGCACTGTGTCTCATGGTGGGCAAAAGCATGTGCAGCGGTGCTGGCTGAGCAGCACCGGCAGTGACCCTTCCCCAGAGCGACCCTTCTGCGCCAGTTCCCCAAAATCCCACGGTTTCCATAAGGGCGCACAGTTCACTGAGATCATTGACTGCAACATATTTCAGCGCATGCTTAAAATGAGGGCTACCTTCAAGGGGTTTTCTGAATTAGGATTTAGGAACTCAGCCTCTCCCATGTTCCTCATTATAGATGCTGTGATTTTACCTCCAGTTGCAGACACATTGATTTACTCTTGGAAGAGAAAGGGAAAATCGATGAGGAGTAGAATGACTGCGGGGCGAGCTGCACACAGGCGAGGTCTGCAGGAGGGAGGCTGGAGAAAAGCTGCAGCCATTTTGAGATGCTCAGAGCCTCTTTTCCCCTGAACTCACCCTTGAAAAAAAAAAACCAAACCAAAACATTCTTGCTTTAATCAAGAGGTTTAGTGATCCTCTGTTACAAGCTTGCACAGCCCACATCACATTTCTGAGGGCGGGATGGCAAAGATCGATGACTAGCCGCTTCTGCACAAGCAGCCGCTGCTGGCATGCGGTGTGTTTTCATATCCAGCTGCTGAGACACCTCTCGTGTTGCGTATTGATTTTCCTTTTGTTTGTCAAAGGCAGAGTTTACGTACGGGAACTAATCCTCTGATCCCTACAGGAAAAAGAGCAAAGATCATTTGTTTCCGATGAGCTTTAAATGAAAATCCAGAGTGCTTTAATTAGGTAAATTCTTAGCTCCCTAACCACTGCAGCATTGTTTCTTGCCTTGCCTAACTGCTGGACACTGTCTGTCTGTCTGTCTGTCTGCCTGTGACCCCTTCACAGTAGCAGGACGTTTTGGGTGCATCTGCCTCCTCTCTGCTGACATTCGGTTTCTCTTGCAAGAGCAAGAGCAAGAAATCCAGAGATTTCTGGAGTGCTGGTGTACAAGCCACCCCTCTTGGGCAGCAGATAGACACACCAGCTCTGAAAAACTGCCCAGGCCCTGATCATTCTTTATGTGGTTAACACAGGAGATGTGGATATCTTGACACCACCTACATAGATTTCCTTATTTCAGTTTCCTCAGTGGGCCAGGGCTTTTCTCGTATTGACATGCAAGCCCTATGCAGTGCCCTATTTCTCCTTCCTTTTACTGCTGACTTCTCCTTTGTGCCTTGTTGACTCCTGCAAGAGATGTCTTTGCTGCTGCCTTTTTTTTTTCTTTTTTTCAATTTATTTTTTCCTCTATCTCTCATTCTTAAATGCTTAATTTCCCTGCCAATCTTTCATCAGGTGAATTCCTAATCAGCCTCATCGAGCGAGCCTTTTGCCCAGCAAAGCGTTGCCTGGCTACAGTCTGTCTGGCATCAGGCGCTGAAAAACGGCCTTGCCCTGAGACTGAAAGCCTAAGCTTTGTCCAAAGGTGTGCCACTTCAATGGATGGTCGTCAGAGTTTAATGACCTCATTAGTACTCGTTTGCAGAGTGCAAAAGCGAGCACTTTCGCTTTCGGTGAGATACAGATCTGAACAAAAGAAACAGGGAAAGGGTAAGGCAAAGGACGCTCATTTCCAAGATAATTTGTAGCCCAATCTGGGCATAGATGAACTGCCTTTAGCAGACAGCAGCAGACACTGCTAATCATTGTCTGCACTGCCATACCCTTAGTCCTCTGAATGTGTATATACATCCTTGTATACATGGGAGGCCAGTGGGAATACACAACCCAATTAAGAGTATATATTTCTCCAGTTTCAGATGACAGCAAAATGATCGGAGGTCTTCTGAAAGCTCATGGATATCTGACCTTTGTATTAGACTCATGGAGGAAGAGTCTACTCTAAGAATGACTCCCACAGTGAGAAAACTGTCCTTAGGCTGGACCATGAAACATAAACATCAAACCTATTGCTATTGTTATTAATACCAATTGTATATTTTCATGCTACTGTAACACTTATTCCACTGGTGTGGAACAGAATGGACTAAATCTTTGATCATGTCCATTGTCTGAATTATTCAAGTGCAACAGCTTCAAAAGGCCCTGGGGTTCACTGGTGAGGTTCATCTCACCTAACTTGAATGACCTGAAATGCAGGTGCCCCTTATTTCTCAGTCACTAAAGTCTCCCCTTAGCCAGACATAAGAAACAGGCAAGGGGTGAAAGGACACATCATCCATGTTCATCCAGGTTCATGTCTCCTTTTGATGAGGAAGACTAGCTACCTAACTTAGATGAAATTAAGTGGGGTGAATCCTATCCTGAGAGATTAGTAACTTGTTTATAAAATGAACCCTTCTCCACAGGGTTTCCACAGGGTTGTAGCCATGCAGCAGAAGTCATAACCAGCAAGAAAGCTGGTTAGAATAGAACAATGGGCCAGCTCAGGCACAGCATAGCAGTGTAAATGCAGAGAAAGTCCTAGGGGACAATAAAATATGCTGTGTTTTGTTTTCACCACTAGTATTTCAGAAATGAATCTCTGAGGAAATGGGAGGAGAAAACCGGGAGTCACCACAAGCTGTATTTGGTATAAGGAGCTGTATTTTTGATAGAGAAAAAACATGAGAGAGCTTTGAGAGGGGACATGGGGAGCCCAAAATGCTACAGAGATGGGGGAGAGAGGGCAGCCAACTAGGTCAGCTGAGACTCTGCACACTTAGGAGAAACCTATGATAATGTTTATAATGTATAACTCCATTTTATATATATATGCATTTCATACTTTGTAGCTTTTGCTTCTCATTTTTCAGATGTCTGCTGCTTTATTAAACTTCTTCATTGATGTTAGAGATCATCTCTAACAGGCACAAAGTGCTTTACTACTCCAGGATTGACTATTCCAAAGATAAAATGGTGACTGCTAGTGAAAAAGATGTGAATGTCTGAGCCTTAAAGAGCAGAACACATGGGTTAGTGTGGGGGCCATTGCTGTCAAGGCTCAGCATGCAAAGCAAGCAAAATGAGGATAAACAACATCCTTCTGGCATGGCACAGGCCACAGAAAGGCAGCTGTTGCTGTTATCTCCTCCTCTGAGTATTTTTGAGACTGCCAAAATTTTCCCATCCCATACAGAGACAACACAAGGCTTTCAAAGGCTGTCATGACACATCGGAGAGACTCTGTAACTGGTATCACTGTACCAAAAGCACTGACAGAGGATACTGAGTTGTGAAGCTCAAGGCATTGAGCTTGCTCAGGATGAGCAAGGGCTTGACTCACCATTGTCCTCTTCTGTGATCAGCGTCCTAAGCTCCAGGTGCTGGCTTTCCTCTGGTGGGATGTCTCTCACCCAGCTGAGTCTGCAAAGACCTATTAAGGGAAAATGATCCAAGACACAAGTTCCAATGAAGATTTTGGGGTATTTGTTGTTGTTGGATCTGTATTTCCTGAAGGAAATGTGTTGTATTGAAAAGTTAGTGGCCTGACCTAGTCACACTTTTGTTGTGATGGCCATGGACAGCTGCTCTGCATGACCTTGGGAGGTAACTCAAGAAAGCAAATTGTAGTCATTCTGCACAGAGCCACAGCTCCATGGGAAAATGTCTAGGGATCCACACCATGAAAGACAGCTGACATTATTATGTTAGCTGCTGTCCTAAAAGTATAAAGGACAGTCCATATCCCATAGAGTTTTCTCCAGTTGTCTCTGAATTAAGTGTTTAGAGGAAAAGAGCAACAAGTATGTCTTTCTGTAAGGCAGGCTTTATGATCTCCACAGTCTGGCTGGCTCAGTTATGCTCTTTAGTGTACAAAGGAAGAATATTGCCTTCTGCAGAAAAAAAAGAGAAAAAAAAGGCAAACAAAAACAAAACAGCGAATTTCTATAGGATGGTTTATATGAGAACTCAGACTAAATTATCATAGTGGTTTCTGGTAGACTGACTCAGTTATGCATCAGTGAACTTGGAAGTGATTTCTGAATGTGGCACTGGAGGGAGAAACCAGGATGGTCTCTTAGAAAGGACATTGAAATCTTTCAAGAAATCCAGCCTGCCAGCTGCACATCTAAATCCTTCGAGGTTCACGCTTCAGCTGTTACTTGCAGTATCAGTTACTAAGCATGTACACACATGCCAAATAAATGACTTAACAAGGTACACATGGGCACTCACTCGCCTTCCCCCATATAACAGACAAAGGAGGCCTCCATGCCATTTCTTTTCTATACACAGAATTTTTGTCAGCAAAGAGTGAGAAGCTAAACAACAGCTTCCCTCATAAGAAACCTTAAAGAGCTAAGCAGCTTGATTAATTACTTAGGGATTTCCCTTGGGCTGTTACTAAGGTAACAGTGTGGAAGTGTTTAAAGATGGCTGAATATGCTGTATACACTGGAGGATAGATGGTGGCTTTTCAGGAGTGAGTTTTATACAATAATAATGTAGAAAATGAAAGGTGTGTGCATATTGAAAGTGTAGAGCCCACACAACTCTATGAACCCCCGGATGCATCTGCTCAATACAGAAAAAAAGAATCTGCTTTGGCTTTCAGGTGGATGTAACAGGAAAAAAATATCAACACCCATTTAAAGGGTGCAAGGCACATGTCTCTTCCCAGCTCTACACGGTCTTCATTTTGCTGACTGATTTAAAATATTCTCTCTCTCCTCCTCACCATGTTGGCCCAAGGCTACCCTCCTACTCTCCAGGGCTCCTCTCTCAGACGGAGATGCCCACGCATCTCCTGCTGGTGGAGGCTCCTCCTGCAGGTGGAGGAGCCTGGTTCCTCTGTGGTACCCACCACAGTTTGCTTTGACCTGTGGCATGTCACTGTGCAACATCCCCTGTGCTGAGTGATGGTGCCGCATAAGTTCTGGTGGTTTCAGGCTCCATAGCAGTAAGGCCTTTTCTAGTCAAAAGTGATGAGAGACAAAGCAAGAGGCAATTATGGTAAAGAATATACCGCCATTGCTCTTTGGGTAATATGGGAATGTTTGATTGCATGGGAGGACAATCGTCTTGACTGATGTTCATGCCAGAATTTTATCAATGTTAATGCCCAAGTTAGTTAACGCATTGAAGGTAGTTAGAGGGAGGGAGTTAGTTAAATCATAGAATCATAGAATTGTCTAGATTGGAAGGGACCTTTAAGTTCACCTAGTCCACCTATCAACCTAATTCTGATAAAACCCCGTTGCTAAACCATGTCACGAAGCACTATGTCAACCCATCGTTTGAATATCTCCAGGGATGGTGCCTCAACCACTTCCCTGGGCAGCCCATTCCAATGCTTAATAACCCTTTCAGTGT
>JAOXNO010000001.1:131774055-131800023 GCA_028565335.1 Limnodromus scolopaceus
CTGAAAGGGTTGTCAGGCATTGGAATGGGCTGCCCAGGGAGGTGGTTGAGGCACCATGCCTGGAGGTATTCAAGAGACGAGTTGACATGGTGCTCGGGGATACGATTAGTGTTAGGTGGTGTTTTGTGTGGTGGGTGTGGTGTGTGTGTTTGGTGGTGTGTGTGGGGGTTTTTTGGGTTTTTTTTTGGGTTTTTTTTGTTTGGTTTTTTTTTTTTTTATTTCTGTTTGTTGGACTAGATGATCTTAAAAGGTTCCTTCCAACCTAGGTGATTCTGTGATTCTGTGATTCTATGACAGTTTCAGGCATTTCCACCTCTCTGTCCCACTTTCACTCTAGGTTCCATCTCCACATTCTTGTTACTGCCCCAGAGGTCGGTCCCACCAAGAGCAGTACCAGCACAGCCAAGGGGGCAGCAAGTCGTCGTGATGAAGTTAAGAGGCAGTACGAAAAGACACAAGAATATCTTACACTGACTTCCAACAAAAAATGCATCAGTGAGCTATATCCATGAGAATTCAGCAAAGAAAGGTTGGTGAATGGGTCTGCTGCTGAAGGGAGGATAAGTTACCATTCAGTCTCTGGCAGGACCGCTGTGTTTTTTATGTGATGTCACTCATAGTAAAAAGTAGTGGCAAAGCTTAATTTTTGTTATTCAGATCTGCAGTGGTGGTCCTGAAATCACAGAGGGAGGTGATTTGTTGAAAAGAATAGTAATTATAACAGCAGTAATTGAGCAGACTACCAGACGTTTGAAAAACTGTTTGCATGGTTGGCTCCGAGGGTGGTGGTTGATGGTTCACACTCCACCTGGAGGCTGGTTACAAGTGGAGATCTTCAGGCGTCTGTGCTGGAAACTACTGATGATGTTTAATACATTTATCGGTGACCTGGAGGACATGACGGAGTGCACCCTCAGTAAGCCTGGTGATGAAGCTAGTCTGATGGGACCAGTCAATATGCTTGAGGACAGGGAGGCCATCCAGAGGGACCCAGATCGTCACTAAGAGTGGTGCTGATCTGGGCAACAGGAGCATGATGATGTTCATCCAGGAAAAATGCAGAGCCCTGCACTTGGCATGGACTAACCCCCTGCATTGGTATGTGCTAGACCAGGGAGCTGCTCTTCTGGATAGGACCTGGGTGTTCTGGTGGCTTTTAGGCCAACCACAATCCAGTAAGGAGACCTGACAGCAATGAAGGCTGACAGCATACTCAGCTATATCAACAGAAATATTGTCAATATAACAAGGATGCAATTTATTTCTTCTGCGCTTGTGAGAGTGAGACCACCCCTAGAGTATTGCATCCAGGTTTCGGCCCACAGTGCAGGAAAGGCATGGACAAACCAGAGGGAGCTCAGGGGAGGCCCCCCAGGGTGGTGGGGCTGTAGCACTTGCCCCAGCAGGAGAGGCTTGGGGAGCTGAGGTTGGGTCAGTCCAGAGTATAGATGGCTTTGGGGGCACCTGATAACCATCGTAAACACAGTTGGTTTATTACCAAATGTGTTCTTTAATAAGCACACTCCTAATTTTATTTTTATCTTCTCTTTGGTTTTTAATTCTCTACTGTAATTTGGCTTTACAATTCAGTAGCTATTCCATTATGCCAGAACAGTTTGATTTGCTTTGTAATTCCACTATCCATACTATTTTGCAGGGACAATGTTAATTGCAGATATTCTTCTCTCATGTATCTATAAGACACTTATTTATCATAAAAAAGTATTACTCTGCCTCTCAAAACATAGTTTTGTAATGGTAACATAGAATAATTTTTTGTAATAATTATTTACCACATCTCTATATTGAGAATATTTGTAGTGGTCTGCTCCAAGAGCATAAAGTATCATGAAAAGAAGTGTGTAACTATATCAAATAACAGGCAAAACTGGATATTTGAACATATAATTTTGACTGTATATTGCTACTTGCTATTTCCTTTTGCGTGCAAACTTAAAGAATGTCTCTGCAAAGCAATGGTTGAATGCCAAAATATGATTTTATTTTCCCTTATGCTTTTTTTTTTTTTATTCAGATGTTTCCAGGCTGCTATCTGGATGTGATTTCTTGCATTCAGTTATGCTTGTTTCCGTCTTCTTTCTTATAAGAACATAAATGGCCATTTCTGGAAATCTATAGTCTGGTTCCTCTTTTTCAATGTCCACTGTATGCTGTGAGATTCCTCCTCTGAATCCCTGCAAAGGGATTATGGGAGTCATCTAGAATCATTCAATATTATTTCTTTTCAGTGACAGCATAGTATATCAAGTTCAGGGAATTCACCACATGTTTGTGGTATGTATTTCCAATGAATGAGATTTGAAGATATTTTTGGCAAGTAAGGCACACTTGCACATATACTATACCTGACTGCATTTCCTTCTCCTTGGTTCTCCAGAAGTTACAAGCCCATGATCATCTGTATGCACACATTTCTTTCCTTTATTTTCACTCACTTTTTGCACAAGAAATTCTGAGCATAGTTGAAGCTGTAAAGAAGCATTAATGGCCCATAAAAACAGGTGGATGAGATTCTTTTTAACCTGTAAAGGCTTTGCTAATTCACACTAGCTGACAAATTGAACTTTATAAGGAAATTCGTTTGTTTTGAATCACAAGCAAAGTGATTCTTGTGTGAGGTCAAGAAAGAACTGAAGTCTCAAAGCTGTTAATGGGAGAGTAGAACAGCCTGGTTTAGGATTCATCTGACACAATGTGACTGTCTTGCAGCCCAGGTGTCTACAGAGGAGCCAGTTGTCTCTACTGTCTTCGCAGATCAATGGAAAGAAACAGGCACTTCTGTAGTGATATTCAACATATCCTACAGCACTTGCTCAAGAGAAGGTAGATGAAAAACTCTTTTTTTTGTCTCTGACTACAGACAGAGTCTAGGGTGACTAATTCATATATCCACATGGCAGATGTCTAACATGAGATAGGAGGACTCCCTCTCCAGATATCCCAAAACTTCATCTGAGTTTCAAATTGAAACAAGCAAGATCAGGAGTATGTTGGTTCATCTGCTTTTGCAGCGGCTTAAGAAAGAAAATGCATGAAGAGTTGCTCTTAAAAGATTTGTGTGTTCTAGAAAACTGGCCACTGATCTGCTCTGAGCACGGTCTTCATAATGTGACTGAACAAGTTGCAAGTTTCGTGAAATTTGGAGAGTTTAATAAAAAGTTCTAGCATGAAGAAAAAAAAAAATTAAAAAATTCTTTCTGGTCGTGTTGTCATTTACAGCCAAAATCTGCAAATGGATAGTCCCCATGGGAGCATGAATAGGCAAAACAATATTTAAGATAGGAACATAATTTAACCTTTGCAAAGGGCAAATGCTAATGCTGTTTTGTAATCTGCTGCTTGCCTAATCCAGTATCCATATCCTTTTATCTGATTCTACTTACACTCTAAATTCTTCAGAGCCTCTTTTCCATGTCCCACGGAAAAGGTTCCACTGGTTTCTGTAGGCTTCATTAAGGCTTAAATTTGCATATTGAGCACAAGGAGTCAGTATAAAAATATTTTAACATTTGTAGTGCTGGACTATATCTGGTCAAATTCCGATCTTCTAATTTTCAAATGTAGAATCAGATCCATTTTCATTTACCCGTTTTCAAACCAGCTCAAACTACCTTTTAAGTTATTCTGGTCTGACAAAAATCTCTCTAATGTGTAAAAGCGTATGACATTTATAAAGGAGCTAAAATGAGTAGTCTGCTACTAGGCTGTACTGTGTTATTTTTAGTATACTACTTTTAAAAATAACATTTACAAAAATGATAACAATGTCTTGTAGAAAAAGCGTTATTTTCATAGGTCTGAAACACTGAGAAGTCTTTGGATGAGCTGTATATTTTCCCTGCTCCTGACTGCACCTACTTGGAGGGCACTGAAAAACATTGGGTGCAAGCCAAGAAGTTCATAAGTGTCCTTAATCCAATTCCTTGGCACAAGTGATTGATACCGCGCTTGTAGTAAGAGGCTAATGAATCTTTGCTTAATAATGAAAACTATCTAGATGAGATGAAAGACTTATGCAATTCATTCTGTTAAATGCCCTTATTTGGAAGAGTACTTAATTTCTTGTCAAGTACTTGAGTGGAAGAGCTGATGCCTTACTTTGTGAACGATGTCTTTAAGCTGCTGTGGCCTGTAAACCTTTGCAAAAGTTTAAGAAAACTTGCCTTACTTGATAGGAACAACTTCTGCAGGCTATGAAGTGGGATGTCTATAGAAAACTTGGAAGTGGTTTAGTGAATGAGGTCATGTAGTGGAAAGAACACCCATGTCCCTGTGGTCAGATAGTTCAGATCTACAAGAGGCCATCTTCGTTTGGTTCTCTGAAAGAGAGACTGCATTTTTATGCAATTCTCCAGCTCAACAGATTTATCTTTCAGAATTCCTTTTTCCCCTCTCTCCCTAGCCCTTATGTCCACATGCAGACGGCTTGTACATCATTACATTCAAAAATCAGGGCTGTTCCAACCACTTACTGGAAAGTACCTCATTGCAACTTCCTATTCTGGCTCACAGGGTAATGGTAGCTCGTTTTCTTGGGGAAAGGTAGTGTTCGCTGACACTGGAGTTTCTAGTGTTTTGACTGGAATGGTAGGTTAGATTCAGAGACCCAGGTAAGTAAGTGGTCTCTGAACCTGAAGCTTGAAACCCAATGAATCTTGCTGTGAGATTCACAGTGAGATTAAAATATGGGAATGTCTTCAGTCATGAATCTGTACAGTCCAGATCTGAAGCAAACAACAACCAGTTTCAGTCTAATGCTGATGAGTTCACCCAGATCAACTTTTCCTTAATTGCCATTTTCTAGTTCACTTGAATGCTGCTTGCTTTTCTTCACTGAATGCATGGATATGACTTTTCATGGATATGAATTTTCATCTTCACACCGTCTCTATCAACTCCATCCTTAGCAGTAAGCTATTACATTTTCTTTCCCTCCACACACATTGCTTAGGTAATAAAATAAGAAATGCTTTAAAATGCAATCAGCCTAATTCCTGAGCAACAACAGCCTTTAGAAATCTAGATATTTTTATATAAATCAACTGAGGTTAAGAGATATTAATAAATCTATTTAAACCACTGTCTCTAGGGGACTGACCAAATGTAATTCTTTTTGGGCATGTTAAATGAAAAATCACTTTCAAGGAAAATAACTGTCAGCAAGGTCTAATATGTGATTCTGTTTTGTTCAAAATACATGTGTAGATAAATTATATATCTGAAGAACTTTGTTAACAGATGCATCAAGTGAAAGAGCCATCCAGTTTGAACTGCTAACAGATTAATTCTAGGCATCATGTGAAATATGACTAAGAGTCACTGTTTCCCCAGCAACACTCTAGCAAAGGACAGCACTAAATCTTCATGGAGAGAAGCAGACATTATTCTTATAGAAATTTCCGTGCATGCAAACAGTTTTGCCAAAGGCCTGGGGTGTGCTTTGGAAAGTCTAAGGTCATTATAAACAATAACAAGTTATAGCAAAATTGTGTGCCAAAAATAGTATGTCACTGGAAGCATCTTTTAAAGTCACTGGTGTGTTTTATTGGCACAAGATACTTATGTCCTCAAAATATTTAAAACCAAGAATGGGCTGATTAGAGTAGACACTTTAAATATCCCTTCCAGGGAATGGCATTCCCTGAGGTGCTCTGTAAGGCTCTGCATTCTCTGGCTTGCTTCAATTTTTTAACCAGTGGCTGCCTAACGTAAGCATGAAATGCACCAGGCACAGACACCTTGGCCCTTTCTGGCCCCCCAGGAGGACTGCCTAGCCCAACTCCCTGGTCAGATAGCCTGACTTGTGTTCACAGAGGTGCCTGAAACCACTTTGAATACTATTTAGTCACAGAGTGCTTGATCATTTTCCAGCTGAATAAAAACATTATCTCAGGGAAATCCTCCCTTTCCATGCAGAAACTGTTTCTCTTCCAGTTAGCAATTACATCTTCTGTCTTCCCGTCCATTCCAAACCCTGCAGAACTTCAAGTCCTGGGATAATGGCAGCAAGTCAATTTACATGGGAAAGCTATACCAGGAAAGCAAGATGTGTATTTTTAGCTATTACAAATAAGATTTAGCAGTAGGAGACAGAAGGAAGCGTTAAAACTATGTGACCTGTCAAGTCTCTGTGGACCAACTGTTTGGGAACCTTTGAGACGGCAAGATACGCCATACTGTGAACACATGTAACCCTATTTTTGTTTCCCTTTAAATCCCTAGACTATTAATTCCTTTTTAAAAAGTAATCAAAAAAGGAAAACAAACCAACCCTTTCCAGAAATAGTGACTTTTTTTTTTTCTTTTTGGCAGAGGGGTATTTTTACCACTAATTTTTAAACAGTTTTTGTTGTTTTTTCAAGGTGCCCTTGAGATTACTCTGTGGTTGGCAGGAATACTGAAATATGCTAGCATCAGAAAGAAGGGAGCACTCTAGCAGCTGTTTCATGCCAGCGCATATCAGGCAAGTGTTTTTGCTATTTGCAGTTTTGGTGAAAATTTTGCAGGTGGGTGATTTCACTTATCTTTCAGTCTGTGTATGGCTTTAACATGGATCATGCTGGCTGAGTTTTGGAAACAACAAATATTTTGAGAACCTTAGCTGAAAAGAAAGGATTTTCTCTTGCTCCACTGAGCTGAAAATACAAGCTTGGCAGGGAGCAAACTGTCATGATTGGCCATATCACTCAGTCACTATTGAAACATAAATGCCCTCTTGCAAAGAGTTCATCCAACAGTGTCAGTGAGAAGGAAGGATCATCCTAGTGCAGTCAACAACACAGAAAAGACAGGATGAAAATAACATTTCCTAGCCTTTCTAACATTTTGCTCGTGTCTTTTTTGCGCCTTCCAAAGATTAATGGGAGTGACTTGTTTCCTTCAAATACATAGTTGAAATGTCAGGAATAAGATGCCGTATTTGGTAAGAATAGTGTTGATTCAAAACCAAAATAAGCGTAATAAAAGTAGCAGACTATCCAGCTTCCATTATCTTAATTGCCCTGGTGTAATATAAGTATCTTATGTGAACACATTATATATTTCATTAAATTTAAATTTTGGATGTTTTATGAATATCTGTTTATTTCATCAGGCATCTGAATCATCTGCAAAAGATTCCACTTGGTATCTGAATCTCAGGCTGAATAGGACTGATGATATCCGAAATACAAAGCCAATCTCCAGTCCTACAGTCAGTTCCTCACAAGAAAAAAAGAGATATTTTTTGTATAGTCACTGAAGGGTACTCTCCCTGAATACAAGGATCCATTTGTGTAAATTTCGACTCAAGACCAGGGCCATGAAGAAAATTGTTACCTTACTTAAATTATTAATAAAAACAATTGCAATTGGATTTACAGAATTATAAGAGAGAAGAGAAGAGAATGAACTCTATCGCTGCTGCTGGAAATAAATCGAGCAAGTAAAATAGAAACACTCTTCCTATAACCTTTCGGAGTCTGCTGCTAGTACCCTCCTTGAGTATAAGGACACCAGCTTGATGGAGAAATTACATGTCTGTGGTAGAAGTCACCACAAGCTCAGCACTGAAAGAAAACATTTGGTGGGCAGTCAGACAAGAAATCTACACAAAAAGCAAAGGGATCTATGGAATCTGACAGGAGCTTTCCCCATTTGTGCGACATCAATTATAAATTCATAGCACTGGCACCACATTCACTTTGGCTTGCAAACAAATAATTGGTCTCCTCACTGTTCCTACCAGTCCCTGTACAGTCCAGATAACACAAAGGGCATATTGTTGTGTTTGCCTCCCTTATCTGACAAGGTAGTAAATGATATGCAACATAGTTCACAAGAAACTTGTATATAGTTTTTTTGCATAATGCAGCAGAAAAAGGCAAAGCCACATTTCCTCTCCCCATTTTCAGTTTTTGCTTATTCTTCCCTACTCTCCTACTCCTAGTTCTCTTCTTTAAGGAAATATGTTCAAAATAATTACATTCACTTATCTGGACATAATTTACAGTGAGGTGTGGCAGAAACATGTTGAGTGAGCAGAATAGGAAAACTAATTCATTTGATTAAAAACATCCAATATTTCAAGTTTAATTGGTAGAAAGGTTATTTCCTGCACGTGACACCATTGGAGCCAACCCTATTTGGTGTCCCTTAACTACCACTGGCTTCTGAAGGAGCTCTGCATATTAAGCATTTCAGGTTCACTGTTTTACTCATAGATGTAGCTGTACTCACCCTGCAATTATTGGATTTGAGATAATCCTCAGGATCTGCCTGCAGACCTGACTGAGTCACCCATTTCATTAGGACTCACTGGACACAGACAAGCTAGGGTGATGTAAAGTATGGGATCACACAATGACGTCAGTGTGTCCAAACTCAGATCATTGCACTATATACCTACAACTGTATTCAAGCATATACTTAATACTGGATGATATTTCAAAAGAAGTGAAAGCATAGATCTGTTTTGCATAAAACTCCCTATTTTGCTGGACCTGCCAGGCCAACCAGTCCTCCCTAGAGCAATCCTGTGCCCACACAGCAAGGATGAGCTGAGACACTAAGAGGATTCAGACAGACTCATCCTTCAGCCTGGTCTATAGTCCAGCCTGCAACCTGCTCCTTAGTTGACCCATGGCCTGGGTTCTGGGATACATGGGTGAGAGGGTGGATGGGACCAGGAGACTGAAGATCATAGAATTATAGAATATTTTGGGTTGAAAGGAACTTTTAAATGTCATCTAGTCCAACCCCCTGCAATGAGCAGGGACATCTTCAACTAGATCAGGTTGCTCAGAGCCCCTTCCAACCTGAACTTGAATGTTTCTAAGGATGGGGCATCTGCCACCTCTCTGGGCAACCTATTGCAGTGTTTCATCACCCTTCCTTATATCTAGTCTTCCTTATGTCTAGTCTAAGTCTAACCTCTTTTAGTTTAAAGCTATTACCCTTTGTTCTAGCGCAACAGGCCCTGATGGGGCACTTCTGGTGGCGTACTTCTGCTCGGGTCCCTCACTTTGGGATCTCAGCTTTGAAAATAGTAAGCTATGTCCTTAGAACGTACCAGTATGACTTTTTTGATAATTTTTAATAACATAGCTAAATCTTTCCTGAAGAGGAACTGATACCATGCTTCATATAAGAAGTGTTATATTTTTGTCTGTTTCTAAGGGCTTTGTCGCTGACGGTGTCAATAATATGCTGCTTTATTACCAACCACAGAACATTCATATATGTGATCAAAACTAAGTCTGGTGTCTCATCTCTTATGGTTTACATCTTACTTTTAACCTTTTAAATGGCTCTACCACATTTCTCAATATAATTTACATCCTTGATGGTTTTCTGCATATGAATTCTTTTTCCTTTGTGGTGTTGAAGGAACTTTGCTTCCGTAAAGGCCATGCAGTTTATTGAAATGAAGCAAAGTGGAGGCCATCTTTTCTTGAGACATTGTGCCATATATGAAATGCAATGTTTTTCCAGTACAAAAAAATCTGCTACACGAAACATTGTAACATATTTTGCAGATGCGTTACTGCTATATGTATATATAAACATATATATATATATAGCCTTCAATGGCTGTGGCTCAGCACATGACACCAGCAGAAACAGGGGGATGAAAACAACCCAGTCATACCTTGACTGCCTTTGAGAAGGTTGAGGGGACACTGACCATGGTGAATAACATCATGGGAAATGCTCCTCTGCAGAGCACAGAGGTAGTACTAATTTAGGGACCCAGCCTGCCAAGTGGAAGAGTGGCTACTGGACGTGGAAATGTGACCAGACACACAACGTGAAGCTAGTGGCTTTAACTGAGGGTGGTAAGGTCTGAGCTCCCACAGACATCAGTGAGGACAACCTGTGCAGGTATCTACACCCCAGTGCAGTCTGTGCTGACAGCCGTACCCCTACCACAGCACCACGTTTAGTACCCTATCCAGTTAAACTCAGCATAAGTCAAAGATTATGCGCTTCCCAGCTGCTCTCTTGAATCCTAGGACTCATTAGGAAACAAGAATTATTCCAGGGTGATTCAAGCAGAACTCAACCCACCCTTTCATATACACACAGGGCAGCAGGAGTTTTAGATTCAGCTTCCTCATCATGTAAATTATTAGGTTTTTTCACAAATAATTGCCAGTTCAGATCTTTACTTGTTATAAATTACTTAATTTTCTTGTGGTTATGTCAGTTTACTCCACTGCAAATCCAGTCTGATGACATAATTGGAAATCTGGGATAAAATGCTAATCTCCAAGAGCATCATAGTCTCTTCACACAGATGTTTCCATAGCAACATAACCATCATGATACAACCATGATGAATGGGGGTTTTATGTGATTTATTTCCTTTCCTATCATTTTTTTAAATGAAAGAGTATGGATGGGGACAGTATAGAAATAATACTAATTGGTCCACAAGTACAGGGAAGGATTTGGCAGAGAAAACGTGATTATGTGTGTAAGGGGAATATATAGACATTAGTTATGAATAAGAAATGGGACTATGGTCTCCCTCTAATATACATGTATTTTAGATTTAAAAACCTTGGCAGCATTTATGTAGATGTATAAAAGTCTCCATCAAAAACACTATACATTCTTTACAAGTATTAATTTTCTCACTAACCAGAATAGTATATTGAAGTGCTAAATCAACTGCTGCTGCCGCATCTGTCATAAGCAGAGGCAATCTCCTGACATAATCAACCCAAGCCAGTGAACATCCCTGTGTAAGCCTGTTCCCTAGTGTCTCTTTCCCAAAGGCCGAAGTCCTTGAGCAGCAGGACTAACGATGACTGGTTTCCTAAGGCTTTGTGTTTCAGGTACCTAATGCAGTACAGTTTCTAACCAACGCATTTTTGACATTTATTGTAGTCATGATAGCTCTCCCATATGAATTCCCTGCCATTTGATACAAGTTGAGCTCATTCATCTCCCAGTACAAGAACTGACAGGGTCCATCTTCCATGCCTTATTTGAAAACTTTTAGAAAATTAACATATTTAAGATCATTATCTTATCAAACTCCATCCCATCAAGCTTGGCTGAAATTGATGGGCTAAGAAGTTACAAGTGGACAGGCAAGTACATTTGCTGTTCAGACATATCCTTCTCCCTACGAAAAAAAGATGAATGAACTTCACAAGATATCTGAAAAACAAGAATCTGAAGCTTTTGTAGATTAATTGTCTTATCTGTAAGGTCCTTCACCAGTCCTGTGCTGCAGATCCAGCGTGCACTGCAGAAGCACAGGGATCGTGGGACAACAGCCACTGGCTTGGAAAATGCTGAGCACTGGAGGTGTTGTACAGGCAAGGAGAAACCATCTCTGAAGAGAGGAACTGATCGCCAGGGGCAGGACCCACCTAACCAGCTCTTCAGGTTTGCCTCTCTGTACTTGCAGGGAAAAAGTGGGTATCTTGTTTGGATCTTTTCCAGGGTAGAAGTGATTTTAGGGACTTTTCCAGATCACAAATGATTTATAAGGCACTTACTGGAACAGGTATGGCAATAAAAAATAGTGCGAGTAAATCAGGCATTACCAACAGCCACATGTTGCTACAGATAAGACTGGGATATGCAAGTTTTCTAAATTTGGGTGTATTTCATGCAGACTTGTGTCGTCTCTTCAGTTTTACTTACTACTGGAACTTCATTCAAGTGTTTACTAAAGCCTTCACTGCACGTTTCAAATTCGCTATCCTTCCTTCCCCAGAAGGAACCTCAGGAGAAACTGGTACTCTCAGAAATCCTCAGCTGCTTTTTCCCTGACAAAAGGCTCTGCTTTGCTGAGTGGAGGAGCCGTGCCCTGCCAGGATGGCACAAACCAGACCCACCAGCACAGGGGTTATCATGTTCCTTCAGCAGTTCCCCTGAGGTCCTCCCAGTCACCAGGGCGAGCAGGGAAACTGCAAAGCCCAGGCACAGCAGAGATGCAGCCTCAGGCTTTCAAAAATGACCCAGTTCCAGGATTTGATGTAAGTAAAGAAGAGCCTCTCTGCTAGCCTATCATCACTAGGATGGCTTGATTTTTTTTTTTTCCAGAGCTCATGGGTTGTTTTTTAACTCCAAGAGCACCAGAATCAGGGAGCATGGTGCTGGATGGTGCCCTGACTCATGCTCTCATATGCTGTCAGCATCACAGCTGGACCTGATGTTAGGATATGTCTTAGCACACTCTTCACATCTCTGTGAAGTTGAAATCTCGTGCAGACTTACTGTCCAAAGCTGAATTCTACTCAGTTTTATGAGGACTTTATATTTAGCCCACATTTGAAAACAAAAAATCCAGATTTGAGACCAAAGTGAAAATTGGGTGTGCAGGTTGCAACACCCCGTTAAACCTGCAGGGACACTGGGTTTGAACAGAGAGATACCTAACCTCCCACGGGTGACCCCACAGGGACAGCATCAGCCCTCTGATGGGCAATATCTGCTCCAATGGCGACATTTGCCCATGTGGACAGATGAGGGCTGTCTTCCAGACCTGCTCTGGAGCAATCCAAAATTGAGCAGGTGGTGGGATCACAAGCTAGCCCCTAAATCAGGGCAGGCTATAAATCCGGATTTGTATCACTTGCCCGTGGCAGAGATTAAGTGCCAGGTGCAAAATCTGAACCCCCACTAAAACTTTCCTGTTTAGTCTAACTGTCCCACATTACCGTTTTGGTTGAGCCCTTCAAAGTAACCTAAGCCAAAGATGTACTTTCCTCAAAAGTGTAAAAAGAAAATACTTTGAAATGATATGGCAAGTACAAAATGAAAACACGCTTAATATTTAAGGGTGTCTGCGTGACCAAAGAATTTTTTTGGTTTTAAAACTGAAATTTAAGAGACCATAAATTCAATGATGTGGTGTATTGTCTTTAGGCATTTTTGGAGAGAAATCACAATATATATTTAGAAATGCCATTCATACATCATGTTAGTTGTTTTTGTTTTTTTCTGAGTATAACTTCATAACAAATTTTAGCATGTGTGTTTTTAGTGTTTATGGCTGGCAGCTGGATGACAGAATAGACAATATTATTATGGATTATAGGATCAATAATCCACGTGCTAAGAAGGATTTATGTAAGAGACCATAACAGCTTAAGCTTCAATAAATAACGTGTAACAGAACACAGAAATAACAGACATCCTCTAAATAAAAACAACATTTTTTCTGTATCAGAAAGGAAAATAATACATGTAATATTAAAATCAAAGTGCATTTATTTAAAAAGGTAAATAGAACGTATACCGTTGCTTTGTAAGAGGTTTAAGTGCAAATTTTCATTAATCAAAATACGCTTTGAGGCCTGAAAGATCAGAACAAAAGAAGCCTTTCTTGTCTCTGCCCATTTTATCAGCTTCCATGATAAAAAAGAATTTTTTCTTCTTCTCTGTTTGAAGCTCAAATCACAGTCCCTGAGGGAATTCATAAGGCAGCAGAGGAGGTGAAAATAACCTCTACATTTGAATACTACGAAAGCCAAGACATGAGAAAAGTATATGGGAGCTGATATTTCATTCAGGGTTTTTTTTTGCCCCATATTCCTTTTTATGTGAGGTAATGCATTTCCTCTTTTGCAGAGGGAGCATCAGTCTAAACACTGCACATCCTGGCTTTCATGGTTTATAAAAAGAAGTAAATGTGATCAAAACTTTTTTTTTTTTTTTTTTTCACCTCGGCGATACAGCAGTAGCTTTGATTTCCTTAATTACACCCATCACTCTGGAAAGGTCATAGTCTAATTCTAGTTACTATTCTGGGAGCAGAAGGAATAATTCTGAGTTTTTTTCACCTGCTTTCACAAACCAGCGAGGCGTCCTTCTTTCTTGTACAGGAACAGCTACATCCTCCAGAGATTTCACCAGCATGTGACTAGTCAGTCAACAGGAAATTATTTACAGTTTGATTTTTAATTACTTGTGATAATACAAATGCCTAAGAAATTGTAACCCAAGGACAAACCTCCCCCTCACTGATAAAATTCAGATCATTTAACACTGTGTTGCCACATGGTTCTTATTTACAAACAAACCAACCAAACCAGGTTAAAATTCTCTGGCTTTCTTTTGCTTGCTTTCCCATTCTGTGTGTATAGGAAACCCTGAGCATGGCCCAAAACAAAACCACAGCAGATGATGTTTTGCAGATGACCTGCCCGCATCTCAGGGACCACCAGTAACCCATGAGTTGAGAAACTGCTGTCCACACAGGGTATAGCAGTACTGTCCTTGGGATCCAAAGAGTTGCAGGCTGCAAGGTGCTAACCCTTTTGGCCTTAATCCAGTGACACATTTAGGCATGTGCTTACCATTAAACACCTGAGTTGCCCTGTGGGCTTTGGCTGGATTACCCGTGTCAGACCGCTCTGCTGGATAACAGCCAGAGCACTCAGCACCGTGCTCTCGTTTCAAGAGGGAAGAGCAGGGAGAAAGTTCATCTGCTTGGTGGTGACTAACAAATGCCAAAGACGCTACAACTCTTTTTCTTCATTGCTGGCCTGATTTATTGCCTCCTGCAGTCAATGGAAGGATGCCTTTGGCCTTAATGTGATTAAACAAGGCTCCACATGATTAGCTAGCTAAACCTATGACTTTTCTGGCTTTTCTGGTAAAATTACACTGCTAGCTGATGTAAATCTGTATTGTTCCACCATTTCACTAGCTTACTAGATACATTTACTAGTATCCCCTACTTTCCAATGGGTAGTGGATGGTATCAATGGATACTCTCTTTATGGGCTTAACAAAGGCATCATTATAGTAAAACCCACTTGTCAATGTAATTTCTTTTCTTGTTTTGATTTCCTCAGTTCCTCTGAAACAATACATCCAGCTTTGAATATCAGTGTGTTTGTAAATACTCTTTCGGAGTGCTGTTATGAGTAGTTTACAGTTCAGTAGGATACTTCTTGCATCCGGTTCTTCTTCTCAGGATATGACCACTAATGTGATTCACCTCCAGTTGATTATGTCATTGTTTTAGCCAGCTGGTAATTAGGGTTGAAAACCCTGGTGACTCTTCCAGCTTCGACAGCTCCACCTTGGCTGCTAATTTCGGTGGTGGGAATGGAATATCTTCAGTTCTGGGATGGTTGCATGTTGTGTTCCACTCATCTTTTGCCTGGAGGATTGAATTATCACCTTTCTTCTTTCACACCAAAGAGTAAGGGGTCAGTTGCCTCTCTGTGGTCTCAAAGTAAAGGTGGGGATTTCTCCCCAGATGCTCATATCCGCAGCAGGCCCCCAGCAGACAGTTGCTGGCCCCCAGCTGCTGCCACTGGCTCCCAGGTGGGTTGGCAGCCCATCTGGCAGCCTGCGCCACTCCCTAAAAATAGGTTTCCTTCCCTTGGCCTCTCCTCCTGTGAAATGCATACGCCTGGTGTTTGCTATGGGCATCAGGTCAGGTGTTGCAAAGAGCAATGTCCTCATCAAAAGCGCCACTGGCAGCTGAGCTGAGGAAGCCCCTCTGCTTGTGAAATCCTGTACCATAGGAGGGATCTTTGTTGCCCTGCGCAGCCTCCCCTGGAGAGGTCTTCACCCCTGGAGGCAGGAGGCTGGTGGAGAGGCTGCAGCCTCACCTCAGGAAATCCCTGTAATCCCCTTACTTCTGGAAGAGAAGATGGCTCTACTTCAGCATGTACCAGGTTGCTGGTTTTCTTGCTTCCCTGCTCCAGCATGCTGGTGCCTGGAGATGTGCAGCCCCAGTAGCCCAGCCTCCTCCTACCCTGTGTCCCTGTGACTAAGGTTATGCTTAGCCACCCGTATGCTCAGCCGTAGGCACAGGGAGCACCCACAGCAGTTCCCCCCAAGTTGTGCTAGGCCAATCTCCCAGCGACAGCGCTCTTAGTGTCGGGAATCATTCCCATGAAAGACATCCCAGAAACATGGGGTAAGATTAGACACGTTTAAGCACATGATTGTGATTCCCAGTGCAAAAAAGGAGTTCACAAATACAACTACAAAGGAGCTGTGCAAGTACTCTTTTTCCCCAGAGTAGTTACTGGGCTTCATGCTTGTTTGAGCTCTTACTATAGTTTCGCTCTTTACTTTTAGCAACCTGATAAAGAAAGATATTTAGCCTGTCTCCCAAACTGTGTTCAACCTAATGAAATGCTTGTTTTATTACAATTAATTTTAAGAAGGTCAGGATTTTAGCTCATGCTGATGTTCCTGGAAAAATATTAATTTCATCCAAGAAAGCTGACATGAATGGTTCTGGTACTGCACTGTTCTCTTCGTGTATTTTCTTTGGTAGAAACACTATTTTCTGAATTCAGGCTAAATCACTCACAGCAATTTTAGTCCCCTGAAAGGTATTTTTGGCAAGCACAATGGTTTCTCAAACACCTTTACCTGCCTCTGTTCACTTCAGAAGACAATGCCCCTAATTTTTTATACAAACGCAAAAGAACGACCAGAGCAGGGCAGAACAATAGTGCAGGTGACCCCGTGCTCTGTCTCCAGTACAGTGAAGCCTGTACCTTGGCCCAGTACAAGGAGTTCCCTGACATTCCCAGAAATGCTTAGGAAAGGGAGTAGGAATGCGGGTCATTCTCCGGTGATCCTTCCCCTCTCCCGGTGCAGCATCTGGCTGCCAGTGCCCTGGGGACTTGCTGAGCTGAGGCATGCTGAGAGGTTCAATAGCCATCCCTGGCGTAGCTCTTGTATAACCCTCCTTGGATACAGTCGGGCTTTGGCCTTGGCAGCATCCTGTAACAATAAGTTCCACAGTTTAATTTCCACTGTGTGAAAGAGGGCTTCCTCTATTTGTTTTGAGCTCACGGCCTGCTAATTTCAAAGGGTGGCCTTACTTCTGTGCGGAGGCAGGAGGGGGAAGCTATTCCCCACCCACCTTCTACAGATCATTTAGGATTTATACACCTCAGTCATCCCCTCTTGACTCCTTTCCAGCCCCAGCAATCCCAGCCTGCTTAGTCTTTCCTAGTACCGCCGCCTTCCCATACACCTAATTGCACATCTTGCTCTCTGCACCTTTTCTAGTTCTCCTGTGCTCAGCCACATCCTGCTACGAGGGAAGGAAAAATCCTGTTTTGCAATATCCTTCCACCCTGTCCCCGTCTGGCAGGTAGTAATCCATGGGACACGCACCCAGGAGATTTCCCAGGGACAGCGCAGGGCTGTCGGAGGGCCCAATGGGTCTCCCAGGGGAACCGAGCCCTTAAATAGCCTGGTCTGCAAGGGTCTCTCTAAGGAAAATCCGTGGGAGGTTTTATCCCTTCCCATCCCAATGGCTTCTCAGCAGGACACTCACAGTTCCCAAAGCTTCTTCCTCCCAGAAAAAGCATCCCAGCCAAGGAGGACACATGAGGGGTGTTGCTCAGCATCCATGGCAGATCCCTGGTGCCCCAGCTTCAGGCCAACACCCAGGCTGGGAACTATTTTTATTAAAAGCAAAGAATTGGTGTGCGACCTCAAGCAATTTCCCTCATGGTTTGGGTCTTGCCAGGCAGGTGATTGCTCACAAAAGTCCTGTCCATGGGCCACGGGGGTACAGAGTCGTCTCAGATGTGTGGAGGAATTTGAAGCTGAGACACCAAATGCAGCAACCCCATATGCCGGGCCTAGGGCCATCTTAAGTCATTTGATAATATCAGGCCTCCTTCCGTGCTCACTGACATTGGATTTATTCCACAGATTTCGGCCAAGCCAAACCTTCCTGGGGCTGGCAGAGATGGGGAGGGATGGAGCGGGCCCTTTGTGCAGGATGGGCTGGCAGCCAGCTATGGAAGGGAGCTAAGGACCTGGTCAAAGGACGGCAGTGACATTTACCACAGCGGAAAAACTGGCTGCTGGCAGTCCCACTTCCTTCGCTGAAGGGACAGGACGGCTGGACAGGCTGCTTTTGCGGGGGAGATGTGGCAGGAGGAGAAAAAATCGCTTGTTTCTCCTTGAGTTTCCATTTTCCTCATTTGAATAATGATCTTCCGCATTTTCCCAGGAGTACTGCTTTCTTTGAGATGTTATTGCCAAATATCTATCTTAAATGTCACACACAGAGAGAAAATAAAATGCATCTAAACAGAGCACTAGACCTGAAGGGGTGCTGAGGACCAGAAGCTGATAAAAAAATGACCCTCCTGGGGTGCCCTGCAAGCACTGGTGTTGAGTGGAGCCATCTTCTTCTGCCGAGACATTTGAATGAGCATCTGTTGTTGCTGACTAAATAACAGTATAGATTGAATTAATCCTTGTGACAGGCAAGCTTTCTGCCGGAAACAATAGCATTAGCTGGGAGAGTTAATTCCTGGGTTTGTGTTATTAGTCACCCCAACCAACGTACATTCAAGGCAAGCAGCGTGACAGGAGCTGTGCAGTATCTAATTCTGCCACCAGTCCATTCTTCTTGCTGTCCCCTGCTTTAATTAGGTGCCATTAATCTGTCACTGGTTAATGAGGAACCCATATCAAAATGTTCAGCGATATAATATAGTTGGAGTAAGATCCATTCTGGCCACTTGAGCCTTGCGTCCCAGCCCATATGGAGCTGCATTGCAATTGCAGCTGTTGATTAGGCAGCTGTGAGCCCATCCAAGCCACATTCCCTGAAATAAGTGGCATTTCTTTCACTCCCTCTTCTGTTTCTACCACAACAATGAATGACTGTGAGCAGAGGACTGAGGTCTCATTCTGCTATTTGCTGTACAAATGGGAACAGGCATGGCTGAAAGTTTCAGAGATATTTTTAAGCTCAAGGTCAAGATAGAAACCAACTGGGATTTTCTAAGGCTTTTGGAGACCAAATTCCCTAGAAGTTGGAGGGTGTGGAAGAGGGAAGGCAGAGTTGCTAAAATATTTCCACAGGTTATTTCAAGTTAGGCAGCAGAAGTGCTTTACAGAATGGATTCAGTTGTGGCCCTTTTTAAATATCAGTGGGTATCTATTTTTATATATTCTTTCCTGAAAGCAAGGTTAATCTTCCAATTTTGTACAATTTTTGACATGCTTGGGCAGATCATTGTGGTTGGTTTTGTAAGTCAGAAATACTTTAATCAGAATATGTTAATCACTGAGTGCTCAGGAAGGCACAAATATTTCCATGCACAGAGCTCAGTGAAGGACCTGAGTCTCAGCAGTAAGCAAGAGACAACCACTGTGAGGAAGAAGAACATGTAAATATGGAAATCTAGTTATTGTAAAATTGTATTTATTTAAAATAGCACACAAAATTACGATAAAATATCCCCTTCTTCCAACGATTCTTTAGTTGACTTTTCCAATTGCATCTCTCTTACCCATAAAATATTAATTCAAAAAACTCAGTGTCAATGAAGGATCGTTAAAGAAAGTGGGATGCTTTGCCATGTGATCAGGCTATTCCTGGCTACGATTTACTCAGTGTTTGCAGCAATCACTATGGCGCAAGGTCTTCAGAGACGGAGAGAGTACCTTTTCTGCTCCAGTTATCTACTTTCTGTTGTATGTGTTTGCTGTACAGTATCAATCTTAACTTAGGATATAGCCTTTTGTCACTTGAAATTATTCCACAGCCTTTTATAAAACAAACTGAGAAACTGATAGAAATTCTCATAAAAAATCATAAATATTTTTGTACTTGATTGCCTCACTTCTGGTTTCCTTCATCTCCTCATCCCTATGTAATTGATAGCAACCGCATTATGGAACAAGATATGAGTACTGACTTTGAAAATAAAACAGTTTCTTTTTCTACCACAATCACTTGTTATAGTTATTATTTTTTGTTTCCTGCAAATTGTCTTTGTGAAAACAGTCTTTGACTTTCAATCATTTTCCAGGCTTTCTAGCTACAGTGCACACTCCCCAGGAGGCAAAGTGGCAATGGTCCTGAGGAGGGGAAAATGAAAATTTCATTGAGTAGCTGTGGCGTCTTATGTAGTATTTTTCAGTTTGGAACTTTCTTTAGTTAATGTTTCTGCAGCAGTTTCCTGCCAGCCAACTCTGACACTCGGGATATTGCTGTGAATGTAAGCCACCATATTTTTGAATGCCTAGCATCCCTGGCATCCCACATCTCATGCACAATGAGACCAATTTGTCCCAGGCACGTGGGACTCACTGTGTAAGAGACATGTACCCTGCCTGTGTTCACCATGTCCAGTGCATCTGGAACACGTTGTGATTGTTGCACATACCCAAGCAGGCACATTGAACCCATTACATCTGGGTGACACCAGAGTGACCACAGAACTCATCTGTGCACAAATAGAAAACCTGCGGTAGCTGGACCCCACATACTTGGGCTGATCTCCTCACATGGACAGTAGGACTCTCAGATTTGTTGGACTTCTATCACCCTCTAAACACATTTTGACTAATACTTATTTTCATCCCCTTTCCCTCTTGTCTCTTATGGTCCACTTCTTGAGACAATTCCCTCAATCTGATAATCCTGCCCTTCAAGCCATTTCACCAGTAGACTCCTAGGATACCATAGAGTATGGTCTCTGTTCACTGGAAAGCAAAATATTTTGGAATTTCCCAATTCCAAAACAGATGTCAAAGAAAGATAGGGAGATTTTTCCCTAGTGAAGATCACTTTTCAGAAGAAGGTGTTTCTGGTTATCTTTTTAATAAAATGGTGTTCTAAGCAGGGTAACAGCCTTACTAGTTTGACATTGAAATGTTCTTTAAGCCAGCCATGATGGCACCATAAGTAGTTTGATTCTTCACTGTAATGGATCACTTAGACTGGAGGTCAATTACAAATTGTCCAGCCAGAGGGCCCAAGGTCAGAGAGACTGACTGAAGTCTGCAGAAGATCTGAGCTGGCATATGTAATGGCATCTGCCTAAAGATCCAGTTTTGCCCCAACTACAGCCAAAGAAAGAAAAAATCTTTCAAATATTTGTTTGAATTTGTAGTAGTGTTTTCAACAACTAAGCTTGCATATTTTACAGGCAGAGTAAATATGGTAAGATTCAAATTTGTCTTCATAAATATTCACAGATGCTGGACTTTTTGGAGTTTACCCATGTGGATATTTGCTCTGTAAGAGTTAGTACTTTCATCCAGTTGGTGCGGAGGAATTGTATTACTAGACTTCTGTGACCAATTACAAGTAAATGGTTACACAGACATTAACCAAGTACGTCTGAAAAAACATTTTCTTTGAGGATACAAGTTTTCTGTAAACACTGTGTTGAAAGCAAACAAGTTAAATGTGTTTTAAGGTTTTATTTTTGTTCTTAATTATTCCCAAAGCACTAATCATGGCAATATTTTAAATGTGCTTAAAGGGGGCTCTGTAACATGGTTGCTTGTTCTATGTTGACTTTCTGAATCTTAGATGCTAAAGTGGATGCAGAAGTGGAGATGAAGGATAACTTTAATTGAGTACATTTATCACTTTAAGCATTTGTACAATTGTTTAAAAAGCATTTCCTTATATATAGTAGCTTGACTATGCTAGCCATGCTCTATATACTAGCTAGACTTCAATGTGAAATGATAAGGCACATTACAGTAAACAGGCATTTCCTTATATGAATAATTTAGTCTCTGAATATGCTTGAGCAAAGACTACTGACACGCATCTGAATGCTTTGACAGTCAGTGCTTATCTGATGCTCAAAACCTATTTATGACATTCATTTCTATAAGTAGCACAGAGCTGCTAGGATGCCAGTGAAACACATTTTTTTGTGACACGGGTAATCTTTCATCTCTCTGTGGGCTATAGAATTCCCACATAATGCGATAGTAAAAACATCTGCATCTCAGTGCAAAGAAAATGATCACAGTTTTTAGAATCTATGCATTTAGAGTTGCTGCCTCTTTCTTTTTAAGATTAAATTCCTTCATATGCCCACAAATAAAACGTAGTGCATATTTGGTTCAAAGTCATGTTTTTCTGAATGAGGCTCTGTGTTCATTTTGGTCTTTTTCTGTTTCTGAAAAGAAAAAACAAAGATCTAAAGTTCCACCAGGGTTTCAGGCTGCTGTGGTCCTGGTGGTTTAGATTTGCCTTCACTAATGAAAAAAAATAATCCCCTTCCACATGCCCCACTTTTAAAACCATCCTTTATTTTAAGCTTTTCAAGATGCTCATGTTCCTATCAGTATCAGATTAAATTCCTACAATATAAGTAAAATGTTGTAGAATGAATTTGAAGCAGAACAAAGCAAAACAACAAGCACTTTGTTATTGAGAAATCACATCTTTCCAAAGAACAACATCTTTATTTTCATTTCCCTCAAAAAAGACAATGTGCAATACTTCCATAGCAATGACCCTAGTGGATGTGGCTTAGTATTTTTGTAGCACTCAAAATTGAGTTATCAGTGACATGTAGAAACAGCCAGACAGACTTTGAGTACTGTGAACACACTTGTGCCATAAATTCCATTGACAGTATTCCTTACTGATGCTTATGGTCAGTATTGACATGAACTCCATGTTGAGCTACTTCAGGGCATGCATGTGGTACCACTTTCAGTCTTGAGTATTTCAGTCTCCCGTCATTGCAGCATCTGATATCTCTGTTAGACTTTTCTTCCAAGAATATTTAACTACTAGAGCTAATGTTTGAGGGGATGGGAGGGGGGGGGCGACAAATTTTCTTGACAAATCTTGTCCCTTTGATTCACCTGAAAAGATCACCTACCTGCATGCATTTTAGATCTATCCCACACCTTGGTGCTGGGGTTATAGTAAAATAAGTGTTCAGCCCCAGGTTTACCAGTGTAAATGGCTTCTTTTAGGCTGCTGTTCACATCTCTGGCTGCCATCATTATAAAATCATATCCAAGCAGGTCAGCCCTGGAAGATAAATCATGTCAGCACAAAGCTGGTTTGTGAGCTCTGATTTATTGGCTTTGTTAGGCCTGCAGGGCTTGTGAATCTCCACAAACTGTAGTCTGAACTTTGAGACCAGCCTGCTCTGAAGGCTTGCATTTTTGTTTCCCTAATTAAAGCACAAGTAAGCTGTTACAAAAACATTTGTGACAACATGAGATGAGTAATAAAAGACAAGAGGCTGGTCTCCCAGGAACAGTGCTACAAGGAAGCTGCAATGTCATTATACCAGTTGATTTGAGCTCAGGTAACAGAAGTTTCTATTGAGGTCAGATGGGATGCACCCTTTGGTTGCCAGGGTACCTTTGCTGCTGGGGTTTTGTACATTTATCTCCCTTCTGCTTTCAGAGCCCTGGAAATTCACTTCAGTGAATTCACACAGCATTCTTCCCTTTCACAGTGATGTTGCAGTTTCTCCAGGTGCCAATATCACAGACTGTTTTATTGATGAAGCAAAGATAGTCTAAAGAAGCATTATCTTTTTGCATGTATTAGGATGTTTGTATTAGTTCTTTCACCTCATGTACTATGAGAAGGTATAATCCAAAAGCTGAAAGTGTCTGTATATGGAGATAAAACTTACTCCTCAAATTCTATGAAAAGTCCCCCATGACAGCGTAGCGGCCAAACCAACCTGCCAAACCAACCTTGCATTCTATGTCCCGAACCTGCTCTGCTCCTGCCTTGCTGCAAGCACCCCCTGCACCCTACAGCTGCCTGACTTCCAGCGCTGTGGGTGCTTGCACTGCACATCTACACTGTGCAAATGCAAAACAATTGGAGGACAGGCCCTGCCAAGGCACTGCTCAAGACTTACAATATCTCAGATACTTGCAGCATTGCTGCCTGATTCTTGGTTCACTGTCCCATGCAGCTGATGCTGATGCAGCTGACCAACCTGACCCTGCTCCCCAGCACACTCCAGTCCTGTGAGACCTTGGGTGGTAGAGAATTGAAGTGCTGCCACCACGAGCAAGCCACCACTCAGCTACCTATGGGCTCCAGCATAACAAAAGGCCTATTAGAGGATGCAAACCTGGATACAGAAGTCCTTCACCCGCCATGTAGCACATACTCCTTCCCTGCCAGGTGACCTGACTTAATCCCTCTCCCAGAGGTCTGTCAGGTAAAGAATTTGGGAGAGTAGACCTGTCAGTGAGCTGCACTTTGCATGTTTAGGAGCAGCAGTTTGGAGACACTCTGCTTCAGAGAGTAACTCACTTTGACCAGAGGGACTACAACGGTCTCTGCTTTCATGACAGCATTTCATTGTGGCAGGGAATCGATGGCTCACTCTCCCAGGGGAGCCCTGGGCATGAGTCGGCACCCCCAAAGAGGAAGGGAGGTATGCCAGTGACTCCCCTAGCTGCAGCAGTCTCCCTTTGGCTCTGGGCTCACATACACCATTTGCCAGGTATTCTTCTCTGTACACTGTGTGATGGCATTCAAATCTTATTGCAGTTGATTGGACTCTCTCCATTGCCCAGAGGGATGATTGAAGCCAGGCCACAGTGGACACTGAATGTATTTTGAGAACAGCAGTAACAAAAGGTCATACAAGTGAGGAAAATCTTAGTTCACTAGATTCCAATAGATACAACAAACTTCAATATGAACACAAAAATGCACCGGGTATAATAGTGCAGCACTATGAATTGTGAAGCTGTGTTTATTCCTTTGAATTCAAGCAGGAAGGAAAGGATTTTTGTGGCTCTGGTGCTGGGCCAGCCTGTTTTCCTTTCCCTAGCTCCCAGCTTTTGGAAACAGGAGCTTCTGCCAGCAGCGCTCCCCACCTCTGCCCCTGTCTCCCCATAGGCAGGCTCCAGCTGCCTCATTCCCCACTTCCAGTCCCTCCTCCAGCAGCTCACCTGGTGTTTTCTTCACTCATCCTTTACTGTCACACAGCGCAATTTTCAGATATTCATCTGTCTTGCCGCTTGCACTATAATGTATGCCCTTACAAGATGTGAACATTTTATATCATCTGTGGAGTGCAGCAAAAGTGGTCTCTTCTGGGTTGCCCGAGTAAGCAGAGCATCCATTTTTCCAAAGAAATACTTAAAAAACTTTGCATCCAGGATAAATGATCATCCAAGGTCATTTACTGGGCTGCAAAATTTCTTCTGTTTTTAAATCCTCATTAGAAAGTGAGAATTTATTCTTACATTCTTTAAAATGTCTAGGCCGTGTGGTAGCCCTTTGCAGAAGGGTACATTTTGATTTCTGCTAATTGCTGGGAAGTGACATTCCCATTAATCCTCACTAGTACAAGCCACGGATTTAGAAACTGCTTTTAGATACAACCACAGCTCTGCAAATCCCCTAAGATGGAGCCATGGGCAATGGGAATATAGAGGTCACTTGAGTCATGAATTGCAAACTCTGCATCCTGTCAGATGGTATTATAGAGGGAGGAGAAAGGGGAAAAAAATTTTGGTTTTATTCCCTTGAAAAAACACTGCGAGAGTTGGGGGACTATACTGTTCCTTGCAAGAAGTAAGAGTTTTCCCAGGTTGGCCACATGATCGCCTTAAACTGGCAACTTGTCATGATAGGACATGCTAAGAAATCCAAGCCTGGATCATTTGGAACTAAACTGAATTAATTCCTGAATGCAAAAGATCTGACACTTAATGAGAAAAAATGGTAACAGAAAGAGCCGTCAGCAGGCTGTGCCTGACTTCCAGTTGCTCCATTGTTCACACAAGGGTTTTGAGTCCAGATCCTCTGGTAACAAAAATGTTGGCACTCTCGCTGTGTAGCACTCCTTGTTACTCACACTAGTAGGTCTACTTAAGGTAAGGCACAACCCTCCAAATTGTCCTGAAAGAGACTGATGAGGACAAAGATGCCATCAGGTCACTGAAGCCAAATAATACAGCTTTGAGGGAGATCAATTTTTTGTCTGAGCAATACTCCTGACAGGGTTTATCGCTTCCTCATGAGATTAGGTGAGTTAATCATAGAATCATAGAATCATAGAGTCATAGAATCATAGAATGGTCTGGGCCAGAAGGGACCTCCAAAGATCATCTGGACCAGCCTCCCTGCAGTCAGCAGAGACACCTCCAACTAGACCAGGTTGAGCCTCACGTTGAATATCTCCAGGGAAGGGGCCTCAACCACCTCCCTGGGCAACCTGTTCCAGTGCTCCACCACCC
>JAOXNO010000001.1:131800123-131831586 GCA_028565335.1 Limnodromus scolopaceus
AGCTCCCTCAGCCTGTCCTCGTAGCAGAGGTGCTCCAACCCCCTGATCATTTTAGTGGCCCTCCTCTGGACCCACTCTATCAGGTCCATGTCCTTCCTATATTGAGGGCTCCGGCCGAGTTATGGCATTGTGCAGTGTCACCAAAAGGAGTAAAACTTCAGCACGGTGACATCTTGGGAGGGTGGTGGTGGGGCTCTGCTGGGATGAGGGGGAGAAAGGCAGCTGCTGCATACACTGCCATCTCGGGCAGGTGGGTGGAGAAGAGGGAAAACAAAGCAAGATCAGCAGCCGAGCTGCGATGCAACTAGCAATGGCTCTGCCTCAGAAGTACGGCTGGCCCAGCTGATAACGGCAAGGGCACTGATACACATGTCTTTGCCCCCCGGCACAGGCAGCCGTGCATGCCCCAGCCCCAGCATCTGTGTGGGGAGGGGAGACAGCAAGGGCTGCGCTACGGAACAGCACATGAGTGGCTTTTGTTTGTTTGTCTGCCTTTCCCTATGGGAAGGCCTCCCTTACTGCTTCCTGCTCTCAGCTGGAGCAGCTTGAAGCCTGTAATGGGGGGGAGACCATGAAGGGTGGCCATGAAGGAGGGGTCAATGCCCCATACGTGGGAACCTCTCAAAGAACAAGTCCCACTGAAACAGTCCAGGAAAGCAGCCCTCTGCTACATAAACAGGTGTGCCCCAGTAATTCTTTATTTCAAATCATCATGAACAATAGGATCAAGTTCTCTTTTGAGCTTTTTCATCCTTATGCCTCCCAGGGAAGGATGATGTCATCTCAGTTTTACAGCAAGGGAACCTGCAGCAAAGAGAAGAGCATCCAAGAGGCACAAGGTCACCATCAAGCCAATGGTGCAGCCAAGAACAGACTCAAACATATTTCAGTGCATGCATCATATAAATATCAGCTCATTCTGCTGCTTGTGCTCTACAGACTGAACAATAATTTCAATGAGCAGGTTATTGCGCAAGAAAAGTTTGTTTTCTGCAATGTAGTCATGGGCTCTAACTATTGTTTCTGTGGAAATAAAAAATGAAAATGGGTGGATTTTAATTTTTTTCCTGTTACATCTCTGTGAACAGTTTGGGGCTTGGGTATAATGCCTACTATTTTTCTGAGTCCGTTATTAAAATTTTCTCTCTTCAGTAAGGTGTGAAAGGGTTAATTTTTGCTTCCTGCAAAACCAGTAAAGTCTGCAGCTTGGCCCAGCTAAACAGTTAACACTTCAAAGTTTCTACTGGTTGGAGCTAACTGATAACAGCCTGAATATGCTGATGCTTGGCTAGTTTATTATTCAAATTAAATATTTCAAAGGAATTCGGGTTGGGACATCATGCCTTTGAAGCTATGGAAAGACCCCAGCTTAGGGTTACCATTTCAAAGAGATTTTTACAACTTTTAGAGGCAGCAATGCCAGTGGTGGCCTGAGAGTTGATTTGCAAACTGGCTAGACTGAATAAGCTGGGACTGGCTTAGCTGAAACAATGCATGAGGTGTTCTGTGAACTGCACTGTAAGACACCCTTGGAAATGTGTTTTTGAGTGGAAGGATGAGACAGAATATCACTGAATTTTCAGGTTGTGCATTTGTTCAGGTTGTTTTGAAGCTGGTCTGAGACCAGCTCATAAAGAGATATGTCAAGAAAACTTTTGCAAAGATGAAAACCCAAGAAAAACAGAATGGTTATTTCTGTCTGGGTGTGATCAGAACTCACAGATAGGTATAGTTTTCCTCTTGACCTCCCTCAGTCACATTGTGAACCTCAGTCTGATAATTGCAAATCACTCTATGATTCTGTGATTGGAAATCAGGTTTGCTAACCCTATGCATTCAGTGTTTATAAATCAGACATCCAAGGTATGAGATATAAATTTGAATATCTCAGGGTTTAAATATATTATTGCATTGGGTTTTAGTCCTTATTTATTTGCAAACTTGATTCTTTAAGGTTTACAATTTAAAACTTTCCTCTTAAAGGCTAACAGTTTTTTCAATTGTATCATAGCAGCAGCAATCACAGGCTAGGGTCCCTTTTTGATGGGTGCTGTATGAACACAAAGTGAAATCAAGGTCTCATTTCCAAAGCTCTTAAAGCCACAAATCATAGAAAAAATGCCTGGCCTGAGTGATTTTGACAACGGAGTCCCATTTTCATCATTTCTTAGACATTTCACCTCTTATGTCCCACTGAAAGCTACTTAGTCTTGCAGAGATAAATGGAAAACAGTTTAAGTAGCCTTAAAAAACTGAGCCTTGCCATTTGAGGTAACCCGACTCATCAAAACTGACATCTTAAGAATAAAACTAAAACCTGAATAACGCAAAGGTGGTAAATAAACTATAAAGAATAAAACCAAGAAACTATCTCTAAGGAGACCCCAACAACCTCTTTCACTACCCACCAACACTGCCCAAGTGAAGCTGCAGGGAGAATTTAAGACAGACAGTACAAAGCATTAAATTTAACTTGCATCCTAGGATCTATCCCTTTGCTCCATAAGCCCCTTGACCTTATTTGTTCAGTTCAGTTGTTGCATTCTTAGGGTGACAGGAGTAAGCTTTTACGGATATATTTTCTAACAATGATATTCCTGCTCTATTTTCTGCTAGAAAGCGAAAATGGTCTTGCCTTCCCTTGCTGTAGGTTTGTGTTTAAGTAATTTATGACTGCATTTTTAAACACTGTCAAATAATTTCATACATGAGACTGATCTTTAGCCTACTGAGTTGAATTTTTTCAATTCATTTGATCATTTTATGTAAGATAGACTGCATTATTACAGTTGCAGGCTCGGTCAGTTATTAGTCTAACTCCAGATATGGGGCAGGCTAGACTGGTGTGATTCCCATGAGAATCCCCTATTGAATGTGAACCCCATGGGAATGACTTACATGCACAAAGGATTTGGCCATAATGTTATGAAATGCAAACTTACTCTCCTCATGAGGTCATGAGGATGCAGATCAAAGAAGGAAATGGATGTTTTTCAGGCTTGATGGTGTCCATGCTTCAGTCAAAGATCAAAGGAGAAGAATAGGAGACTAATATAAGGTGGAGATTTCAGTAGGCATCCTTTTACAGATGCCAGTGAAATTATACTGACATGCAGCTTCATCAGTCAGAATGAAAATCCAAGCATAGAGAAAAATGAAAGGTCAGCAGGTAACCTCTTTAGCACTAATTGAACCCTCTGGGCAATGACTGACTGATGCACAACTGGTGCAATGCTTTCTGGGTACGCTGCTTGTAATGAAATCATTCACTTGATGGATGCAACTCGTTTTCCTGCCCACTATGCAGAGCTGCCCATGATGAAGATCTCAGTTCAAAGATTTCATAAGAGAGGGACTGCCTTTTGAAAAGAGCCACATTAATCAACCCTTCTTTGACTTAATGAAGAGTTTTGGGGGTTGGGGTTTTGGCATTTTTTTTTCCTTAATTTTAAATAGTACAAAGAAAATAATAGAAAATAAGACATTCTTGGACTGGAGTCTAAGCCTCTTCTTATGGACTAGTACAAATAGAAAGCCAACACAAAGACAACACATCACCTACATAAGCTTTTAGCTATGGCCATAAACTAGCATAGATGTGGTCTTGGGGGAATGCTGGTTTTTATGGGAGGACTTGGCTTGCAGTGATACAACTCTGTACACAGAGTGTAGCTGGAAGCAGCTACACTGCTTCCTGGAATCAGCTTCAGTGATGACCCCAGGACTTGGCCTACACATTTTCTCTGGTAGGCAGCAGGCCTTGGCTTGGTCCAGCCTGACCACCAGTCCCAGCTGCTTCAGAGACCAGAGAGCCCAGAGGGGCCGTAGCTATCTATCCTGCCTGCTGCCATCATTGCAAGGCCAGCCAGGCTGATGGGAGGCTCTACAAAACATTGAGATCTGCCAGTGCTGCAGATGGGTACATGCACTTCCAGGGATGCTCTAAACCCCAGTACAATAATTTTTCACTGGAAATACCATGGCTTATGTGGTACTGGCCTGAAGGGTGCTGCTACAGACGGGCAATGTGGTATTTGTTGACTTTGGTTGACTTTGAGGCTGTGCAGGAAAAAAAATCCAATCACACACCAATTTTAAGTTGCCTAACCTGTATAGATTAATGCATTTTTTCACAGGTGAACAAACTATACCAGTATAACAAGATAACCTTAACCCCAGTATGTGGGTTGCACAATATAAAACCTCCTAGTAAAATTAGAGTAGCACACGCTTTTGTCTACTGTTAACGTCCAATAAGTCCTTTCAACAGGTCATAGCGGTTGGAGCTAGTTAGATTTCTGAATTCTTTTAAGCAAGGAAATTTCAATCAGTGGTTATTTCCCATAAACTGTTCACTGTGACTAATCGTTCTAACACTTGCTGTTTCTTATTCATGGTAGGGGAGTGTCAGGCTCTCTACTCCAGGGACTTATTTTTCCCAAAGAGTTCATCTGCATTGGCTTCCCTGGAAGCTAAAGCCAATGTAACAGCAGGGGAAATCTGTTCTCAGATTGTATGACTAGAATTTCTATAAATAGGAGTGACTGATGTAGAGCTATGAAAATAATTGATTTTTCAGTGTGGCGGCTGAACCAAAAAATTGAGAGGAAAAAATAATTTAGTCCATCTCAGCTCAATTTCTTGGTTGGTTTTTTTTTTTTTTCCTCTGTGCTTGGTTTTTGGTCTGTGGGCTGAGCAAAATATTTCATTCAGCTTCAGACAAAGCCATTCTTTTCCCAACCAGGTTGTTTCTGATGAAAAGCTGAGTGTTGGAACAGATAGGCCAGATTTAATAATCACCAGAGAAGATGACGACATGCAAATGTACCTGGTATAAAAGGGCCTGCCACACAGGGCACTCCTCCAGGAGACCAGGCTACAGAGCCCTCCTCTGTCCACAGGGACCCATCTCCACACCAACAGGTTCCTCATCCACGTTGTGTTGAAGAAGCAAGCAATGGATCCTCCAGAGAGGATACACAGGGGTGTAGCATCTGCTCCACTTGTCTTCAAACCTAACTGTCCAAAGAGGCGTGGAAGGGATTAACCCAGCTGCCTTGCCTGGTAGGGAGCACTTTTTCCAGGGTGGCAGATGGCTCTTCCTTCAGGGACTGGCTCTAGAGTTAAACCTAGGCTTCCCAGGAACATGCCTTGGGATTTGATTTCAGCACAAATTATTCTCTAAATTGGACGAAAACAATTTTGAGAAAGATAAAATGGCATTTTTTACACAAAGACCATCAACTCCATAAAAGGTCAGTTCTTAGCTGATTCTTGTATGTGAATATATTTATGATAGCCTTTTGCTAAGACAGATACTTTTCCATGGACATTAATGTGAATGACCTTGTATACATTTCTGTAGATAAATCAATGAGAAGGGACAGAGACAGCATCAGACCAGCACTTGTAAGAAATTTCTCACAGGTTCTGAGTGTTTGGGTTTCTTTTCTCCTGATAAAATTGAGAACTGCCTTGCTTATCTCTGTTTAATTAGATTGAGAACTGTGGCTGCCATGACACATGTAGCTGAGCCAATTTAAGAGCTGATTGTTACCAGAGGGGGTGAAGTCTCACTTCTCATCCTTCACACCCCAATCTTTTTTGTCCACCAATCTAGCTATCTCTTGGGCTGAATGAGATACGTGAGCTGAGAGGTGAGCTTATATGAGCTGATTTAACTCGTTCACCTGCAGAAAAATGGCTGCCTTTTCTTTTGAGATGATTTTAAGCTGGGTTAAAGAGTGAAACATCTCCTGGAGTGGCCCAGACAAGGACTTCTCCCAGTGGCTGGTTGGCAGGAGAAGGGCTGGGGCTGTTCTGTGCTTCTGCTACTGTGGCAGGATTCCTGTTTGCTTTCCAGACTCAGTCCCTGGTTGCATTTTGCTATGTTGCATTAGTGCTTATCTTCTTGGTAACTGATTCCGGCTCTTAAGCCATTGCTAGAGTTGGTAAGGTTCTTTCCAGGCACTTCTGTGGAATTAGATAAGCCTCCAAAAGGGCAGTTTCCCATATTGCTCTGCCTGTGAGTCATGCTGTGCTTAATGTGCAGTCATGCTCGTTTTGACAAAACAGGAGATAATTCACCGCTAGATAGGCCTTCAAAATGAATGTGAGTAGTCTCGTGATACTCTATATTATATATGATTATAGACATGGCTGTACTTGTTCAGGAAAGGAATTTGTCCCGAAAGAGACAGATGCATAGGAAAATCTCTTTCTATTTTCCTGCCCTACATTTTGTTTAATAATAAGGGATGAATAGAGTTTAATAGAGGGAATGGAAGCAGCTGTGTTGCAATTAGAAGGCGTAATTAGTATTTGCCTAGAAGTTTAAACATACAACTGTACTGGGTACAGGGATGGCTTAAATGATCAAAAATGACTGGTTGTGTGGTTGGTGCTTCAGCAATCTGGTTCCTCCTGCGCAGCTAATGTTAAGCTAGTACAGTACACTGAAAATATAATCCCTTGCAAATCACTTTCTGGATCTGAAAGTAATCAATTATCTGTGACTGATTATGGTCTTTGGGCCAGAAAAGTACCAGACACCTGCTATTTCCATTCAAGCCACTGAGAATAGTTGGTGCCCTCCTTACTGTTAGATCATTCATGCTTTCAGCGTATTCAGATTTGGTATTGTAGTGTATTGTTAGTTAAAATGAGGACATGCACTGACTTCCCAGCAACAACTGTCCTTAATGATGTCCTTATTCTAGGTTTGAGATAAGAGCCGTTCAAATACTCTTCTGTTTGACTGCCAGTTTTACACAATTTCCTAATTTAGCATGAGACCAAGGGCAGTGCAGTTTTATTTAGTATTGTGCTTTCAAATTATATCTCCAAAAGCTTTACTGATTTAATTAGTATTTTTGAGAGTGTGCAAAGAAAGGATGAGAAGATTTAGATGGTAACTGGCTAGCTGTGGCGCAAAGAGGTTTTCAGATCAGATCTGAAAAGAGATGGAGAAATTTGAGAGGGCTGTTGCTGATGCAAGAAATCTCAGAGGAGAGCAGTCGATAGGGGCAAGGCTCTGCTCCGGGATTGCTAACAATGCCCTGCTCTCACCCTTCGCAGAAATGTGTTTGCTTCCTGCTCCCGATAATCTCATGTGACTTCTGTTACTAAGCAGGGAGAGTGTCAACATGCTAACTGTCAGCTGGAAAAATCAAGTAACTTTTTTTTGTAATCTGGTTAGTAAGGAAATACTTTAAGAGTAGGCTAATCAGACGGTAAGATGGAATTATTAAATAAAAGCACTGCTATTGGTTTCTGGATATACTAAATAATTACCATAGCTATTAACAGTGAAGTAACTGGAGAATTTCAGAGTGGGGAAAATCTGGTCCACAGATGGATTTTCTTCGTGGTTCTGCCAAGCCTGCAAAAGCAGCAGGATGGGATGTGGATGCAGACATGAATTCATTTCATTTAAGGACATGAGGACATGGCATGTCTGAACAAAAGTCAAAACACGGGAAGGGCAGGCGGGTTAACGTACAGATATGGAAAGGGATTGGAGGACTCTGTTGTTCAAAGTGGTGTGGGTGCTCTTTACTGCAAAACCTTACTGCATCTGTCTTATGTCGACAACATGCAAAAAAAAAAAAAAAAGAGTTTCTTAGCCTAACCTTAATTTAAAAATAAAATCACAGAATCACAGAAATCTAGGGGTTGGAAGGGACCTCTGGAGGTCATCTAATCCAACGCCCTGGCAAAGCAGGGTCACCCAGAGCAGGTTGGATGCATCCAGGTGGGTTTGGAATATCTCCAGAGAAGGAAACCCCACACCCTCTCTGGGCAGCTTGTTCCAGGGCTCTTCGACCCTCACAGGAAAGAAGTTTTTCTGCATGTTCAGATACAACTTCCCGTGTCCCAGCCTGTGTTCGTTGCCCCTTGTCCTGTCACCAGGCACAACTGAGAAGATCCTTACCCCATCCTTTTGCCACCTACCCTTTAGACATTTATAAGTATTGATGAGATCTCCTCTCAGTCTTCTGTTCTGCAGGCTGAACAGCCCCAGGTCCCTCAGCCTTTCTCTCACCCATCCCTGGTGCCCAGCCACCTCCCCTGGCTGCAGGAGGATGCTACTCCCTTTCATTAGGGCAGCAGGACCCCTTTTTCCCCAAGTTTCTGCAGCTCTGACACTGATGTGAAGGTGGGTGAACCTATGGAAACATTAAGTGTGAGAGAAACCTGTAGTGAAGGTAAGATCCCTGCCATAAATCCAGGAGATGCCAGTACAGCATCCCTCACTTGCCCAGAACTTCTCCTAGACCTTCAACAGTTCCCCAAACCCAGAAGAGTACAGCTTCATATAAGTTATTTGCCACCATAAAAAAAATATGGTTTTGTATACTGTAATCATTTCATAGGGTATCAGTAAGCACACTCATATGCATGACCATTCCTTTTGGATGCTTCTCTCATTTGTACTTTATCTTGAGCTAGTTGTTTCCTTTCTAGGAAAAGTGAGCGAAATGTCTTCTTTTGCCAAAACTTTAGTAAGACTAGGGAAAACTGTTTCCATCTCTTAGAACATTCAGCAAACTACTTAGATGAGACACTCCTCAGAACAGTTCAACTGGAAAATCTTAACCATGCTTCTCTTTCATGTGTCTTCATGTCCTTGTCAAGTTTTCCCATTGCCTTCAACCTCAGAGGGATGAGAACAGATATTTCCTTCTTCCCTTTCACAAAATACTCTGGCTGTAGTGGAATAATGACCAAAAGGCTCCATCAACACAAGTCAGATATCATAATTTCCTTGGAGATCTGTTCTTATGTTCATCCCCACGTGGTCAGTCAAGAGCTTTGAACCTTCTCCTTCCCTACAGCTGTCAAGGGAATAGACTTTGTTCCCCTGACTATTATCACATGCATGGTAGGTATGAGCAGGGACCTGCATTCCCTCTGATATAAACTGTAACTGCACTGAAGTTTGCAACTAATCGGATGATTAGGAGCATGGGAAATATTCCTCAAATTCTCTTTGCCCTCTGTGCGAGGAATGGTTCTGGCACTGCCCTCAAGAACAGACTGCCCTGCCTGTAGGTAGCAAATTTAAAACCCAGCCCATGGTATGACCAGCTCATGTGGCCTGGGGCACCTGGGACTTTATGCAGACTAGCACAGCCCAGGCAGACCTCCACAGGCTGTCCACAAAGTGCTTCTACAGAGAAGCGATGCAACTGGCAGATGGCACCTGCTGGGCTTCTAGCAAAGAAATCCCTGCACCTCTCACATCCTCTCCATTGGGTACATACACAGCCACAGCATCTGGCAGAGCAGAGAAGGGAGCACTGATTAAAGGATTCACACCTGCAAGTATGGTCATTTACAAAACACTCTCTTGGGCTAGCTACTGAATGACCACAATGTGTTTATCAGTCTTTTAGGAGTCAGATGATGGATGTCCTCTAGGCACCCCACAGCAATGGTAGATACCTGCAGTAGAGAAGCTATGTTGCTGCTACAGTTTATGTGCTGCTGTGACAGTGGCAGAAGATGTAAAGAGCATGCCATACCTCTTCAAAAAGGGTTATAAATTGTATGCTGCCTTTTGAACTGGGAAGAGGTGATTAGAAAGTAAGTGTGGAGCCAGGATGAATGCTCCCAATTTCATTACTGGCACACATGGCAACCTCACTTATTTCGGCTCTAAAATGAATATAACATCTGTCCCCAGAGGTATATTATGTACTTTGTCTTTTAGTTCAGAAAGGGTTTCAGGAAGAAAAAAACTATGTCTCTCTGGCACCGGGCAGTGCTGTGCATGAGTTACCCAGACTGGTAGAGCTGCATTTGTTCTGTAGTAAGAACAAATACACACCTGCAGGAATACTGACTGGATATTTTTTTTTTTAATAAAAGTGTGGGATCTCTCCATGTTTCAGTTTTATGGTATTTCATCTAGAGTTTTTAAAGTTTCATGAAATTTGGACTTTGAGGAACTGTATATTCTTAAAATCAAGACCTTTTTAAAAATTGAAGCACCAGAAGTTACGGGACACTTGAAAGTCTTCCATAAGGTCTTACCACGATCTTCCTGCTGTCTCAAATTAATTATTTTCTTCCACACCAATGGTCAGTTCAGGAATTTCTGGTGATAGTGGCATTCTATGATTTCAAATCCGGCATTTGACACTTTTTCCTGCAATCCCCATTAGTTAAAAAAAGATTCACAATAATGCTGCCATTAGAGCAATAGTATTAATGGAGTTTTGATGGCCTAAAGACTTAGAAGCAAGCTCTGTGAGGAAAGTTTAAAGCTTTATTTTTAGGCAAGCTGATATGGGTGGGGCAGGGGGACCGTAAAAGATTTGTGCATGGAGGTCAGAAATAGATGTAACCATTCAGTCTGACTTCTTGTCCCTTCAAGTTGCACGGTGTCCCTTCCAAATGCTGAGAGCTTCCACACTGCAATAGTGCTGCCATGTGTCTAGGTGGGCTGAGGACCTCACCACAGCACTGTGGGGTGGCCGGACTCTCTGCACCTCCTCCATTCCCCAGCTCAGAAGCAGTGGGGTGTGCACCCCCCGACATGCGGGCAGGCAGCCTTATAAGATCCATGTCATGCTGTATAACCTTTAATTTGCCGGAGGCCACATTTCTTACACAGTGATTGGCAAGGTTCTTGTTGGACATGGTTTTTATTAATTCACTGCTAGCATCTGTTTTTAACTGCACATCTAGTGTCTGTGTCTCGCTGCGCTAGAGGTCATACTGCGTATAATTGCAACATTGGCTGAATATAGACATACACTGCACTGATGAGGGATTTACTTATTGCCTCCCCATGTCTAGCTGAGTTCTTGGATAACCATATTTTTTGAGGTTACAAGGACAATGATGACATCAGAATACTCTTGCAACCGTTTCTGGTGAATCAGCAAGTAGGAGGCAGAACGATTTAATAAAATAAATGTTGAATGCTATTTCCTTTTCCTGTCTTCTTCATCCAAGTATAACCTGCTTGTCAGATATCCAGTCTATTCAACGCAGTCTCCTTACTTGTTGATGTACAAAACAGTGGGTAAGTGGGGTGAGAATAAGACCATGACCCCCACTGTGGCCATTGTTCTGCAATACTCTTGCTGTTGACAGCCTTTCAGAGTGCAACTGAGTTTATTGAGGCACAGAATTTTTCTCTCTCCCTCCACAGGCAAATATATTCTACAAAAAAACCCCAACAAAAAACAAAACCCCAAAACAAAGCAAAAATCCTGTGGTGAAAAACTGAGCCATCACATAGGGAGACATTTCACTCCATCAGGAAACGTGGCAAGCTCTACTAACAGCTGCTTTGCTGTAATCACCACAGATTACAACATCTCCACAGAGATGAAGAAATATAGATGCTGAAACTTATACAAGGTATTCTAAATAAACTGAAATAAAGCAGTATTTGTGGAGACAGGACTGCATCTTGCTATCTCTCTAAATCCTGGGAGGAGGAAAACTGCCCAGGATGATGTTATTTGCAAGCAACATTTATTCTCAGTGGCTACTGATCACATCTTCTATTCTTGTAGAGCTTCTCAAAGCATTAGAATTTCCATTAAGACCCAAACCCATATCTAGTTGTATTGAATTGGCTTTTTTTTTCAGGAAAGAAAAGAAAGCCCAACACATTCACTCCTTTGACTCTTATACACACCAGCAGATAAAAACACCTTGCATCAAATTCATTTAGAGATTAAAGTTGGAAGGATGTGTGTGAAATCAAGGGAGAAGTTTTGCCACAAAGAAGCACTTCAGAAACAGAAAAGCCAGAATAAAATTGCTGGTAGAACAGAAACAAATAATCAAGCAAGATCAAAAGTGCTAAAACCTAACAAGCTGCGTGTTGAGAAAAAGCTATTTGGAAATATCAGATATTTTCCAATGCAGCTTATTGCAAGATGGCTTAAAAGTCTTGGTCTTGAAGAGAAATCCTTGCCTAAGGAGCGTGATCTCGTTAGCTGTTGTGGCCACTCTTTCATAATGGGCTGTGTTCTTGCAGCACTCCCACCTTTCAAGTCCTAGGGAGGCTTTACAGCAAGGAGCAAGGAACAGCATGCAGAGGGGACAGGAGAAGGTGGCTGAAGCTGGGACACAGCATTGGTCAAGGACCTGCTTTTGGAGGATGTCTCAGGGCTTTCTCCCGCCCATGTCGCCCTCCCTTGCAGCATTAGTACAACTCTTCCAGGGCAGGAGCTGCTATATTCCTGTGTGGGGGGTATGATGGAACGCTACGGATCCACCCTAAAGGGGTCTCTTGATGTTGCTATGAATAAGCACAATCAGAAATGCTCCCCCAAAGCGGGCACTGGTGGTGCTGGGCTTTGCAATGCTTTGCACAGTGCAGGAACTATATCAGAGGATTCCCCGAGCAGAAGTTTTCCAGCTTCATGGTCTCGAGTTTATGGAAAAGTGAATTTCTCTCATCAGTCAAAGCTTCTCCACTTTGATTCCCTCATGTCATCTCTCACAGCCTTTGCTGTGACTTTTTTTTCCTCTGAGTGTTTCTTCATTTTTCTTCCTTTGAGGGAATTAACTGATGAAGAGAGGCCTCTACCTGTAATCACAACTGCTCCCAAGCCCTAGCTGTTCCTCCAGTATCACCTCCACACATGCTTTTCCTTGGAGGGTTGTGTAGGGCATGTCAGGAGGAAAACAGAAGATGTTTTCCTTCATCTTCTCTGCTCTTGAGAAAAAGATCCTGCACTGCGGGTGTGGTCACATCCAAAAGATTTAGCAGTGATATAGTGTCATTACAGCTGTGATGGCCGGAGGGTACACACAGTGAAAGGTATGTCAGGAATGGCAATATCTTTTCTTGAGCCAAACAGTGTAAATGACAGAAATGAGAAGCCTTTGGGTGCAGAGGGCCTTTCCCTGTGGGATTATTTACAGGGACAGTCATTGGTTACACAAGGGACATCTCTCGCTTCTACCAGCTGTGCTGTGTTACCTGATACATTAGCAATCACCATGCTAGCTTTGCACTTTCTTGTCACATTTCATTCTTGGTTCCCAGGAACGTTGATGTGCCACCAGAGCATCACAAGTCTGTCTAGGTAAGGATCAGACATTTCACCCTGTCAATAAACGCAATCTTCTCTGTAGGGGGACACAAAAATAGTAGTATGGAAGTGGCAGAGATTTAGTAGTGTTCAGACCAGGCTGAATAGACAGAAAATTATGGGACCATCAGCAAAATACAAAAAGGTGGCACCTCAGCAGCATCAGGGTAGGTAAGAGGTATCCCAGGTCTGCTGTATCTGAAGCCTGGCTCCTTAGCAGAGGTTCATTTCAGATGACCTTAGGTGTCTGTAAAGCAGCTGAGCTATTTGCCCTGGGCTCCCCTTGCAAGCAGGGAGAGAAGTACATCTCAAGGATGTGATTAATCTCACCTATAATAGGTCAGTGTAATAGTAGGTCAGAGGAATCCTTTGCTGGACACATTTGTTCCTCTCCGTTTGCTATAAAGAGGAGTCAGCATGACTAATGCAGATGCCCAGCACCCGCTTTGTAAACGTCTGCAGTGAGGTAGAGGAATCCTGCCCTCCATGCCCAGCTTGGCCTGTAGCCAAAATATGCTTAAATTGCTGCCTGAGCTTCAAAGTGTATTTGACGTTACTCCTGAATTTGCATTGTGATGTCACTGATGCTGAGAGGCACAAAGGGGGAAAGAGACATGGGTTGTTTTTTTTTTCCCCTGAGAAACAGAGAGACAGCAAATAAGCACCAACATCGCCTGGACCAGGACTGATAGTATGTGCTTGGGAAAGCAGAAATGGGAGCACTTGTTACAGCTGAGGGCTGCTTGAAGGAGGTTTGAAACCGTGCTCTTTGTAAAGAGGTGTGATTGCAACAGAGGACATCTAACTTGTCCAACAATTCTTCTTCCTCACAGAAGCGACCTGGCGGGGAGCACCTGGACCAGTCAGCGTGAGCAGCTGGCACACATCCATCTGCAGAGCACAATTTCATCCCACACACCTTCCTCCAGTCCCTCCCATCTATCCCTGACCAGGCCAGGACTCACCAGTTGTAATTACACGGGCAGATTTTGTTTCTGTGACTCTCCAGATTAAAAGTCTTTCCAAGTTACAGTCTGCTTTCTCTTCCGTGCCAAAATAAAAAAAGGTCTCTTCTTGCCATGCAGTACCTGCCCCTGGCTATCCTGCTGTCAAAGCCCAGCGGTGCCAGGGCACGGTAATATCACTGCAAGGTAAGAAAAGCAAAAGGTGCCACAGGCAGGGCTTATGGCTTTGATTAACAGGGTAAACCTGCTGTAAGGCAGGCATCAACACCCCTCAGGAGCTCTGAACAGAAGAGCTCACGTGTGCTTGGTCTCATTATAAAAGCAAAACCACCTTAGCTCCCGGAAGAACAAATCTCGATGTAAGGACAGGCTGGGCTGCAGGTGGGTGATCCTGCCTGCCTTTGGGAGTGGGCCAGTTCCCCATGGTCCGCAGCCCCACGCTGCTGATGCTCACCTACACCTTAGGGCTGCCTGGAGGGAGTGCTTCTCTGGGGAGCCGCAAAGATACGGTGGCAAGCAGTACCTGTCCCCTGGGCCTCTGCTTTCAGAGTCCACAGGAGGGGATGCTGGCAGCGATGAGTGGGCCGGGCAGGCTCTACAGGTGGCTCTGCCAGCCTGGTGCCACGTAGGTGGCAGCAGCAACAGCAGGAGTTTTGTCAGCGGAGGTGGAGCACTTGGTTCAGCCGTATGCTGCACAGCTGTAACTCTCCTTTTGGAAGCGACTTTTGGGAAGAAAACCTCCTTCGTTCTTCTGTTTCTCTGAATCTACTTCTAACTGCAAGGCACTGCCACCCTCCCTTAGAGGAATAAAGAAGAAAACAGTGTGAACACTCAGAACGTGAGATCAGCTGGTAAAAGCCACCCGTGCTTGCTGAACATGCTTGTTCTGCGTCAAAACCGTGGGTGATTTGACAGAGGGGGAAAATAGGGAACGAATTTATGAAGTTGGGGCAATTCTGCAGCCTTTTCAAGATCACTTTTCAAGATCAACAGCAGATAAAGCACTGCCCCTCCCACCACGCTGACACTTTGGAGGAGAATAGGAGAGCTGCACTCTCAGTTTGCCTTGTTTTGAGCAAATCTCCAGGTTGGGTTTCAGCCTTATCTGTTGGTAAGTGCAGTTTCATTCATGAGCCAGTCCCAACCGCCCCAGAAGGGTGGGTGTGTTTTGCCACCTGGGACAAAAAAAAGACATTTTAAAGGAGTATTTTACCTAAAGCCAAAAGTATAAAAGCACACATTTATAAATAAAGCAAGAAGGACTTTTTTTTTCCGTTTTGTTTTCCAAAGGGGTGAAGGAAGCACATTGCTCCCAGGTTTTCACATGAGTAAATCTGTCTTTCAAATAGCGCTTTTGCAGCAAAGAGAGTAGGAAAAAGGAAAAAAGACCCAAGGAAACACATAACTCACCTGAGCACTGTGAGTTATTTGTATCTGGCTTGTCATATAAAGCCATTGTTAATTTTCTGTAATTTCCCCACGGGGTTAAAAGACTACTGGTCGAAAAGCATCTGTGTGAGGACAGATGCCAGGACTAAGAGGCACAATGTGTATTGACTCCACATAAATCTATCTAATGTTTGAGTTTGAGTCAGATTATCACAAAAGAGCTGAAATGTGGCTTCTCGAGAAGAATGTAAAGGTATTTTAGACTGCTCTACTCATGAGGAAAGCAGGAAAAGGCACCCTCCCATTTATTTGAGGTGTTAGAAATTATTTGCTCGGTAAAAAAAAAAATAAAAATCCATTCACTTTATTTACATTTTGAGCAAATGGAAAAGGAGACAGGCAGCATCTAACCAGAAATGAAAGCAGGAAAGAAGGTAGAAAAGAAAATAGCAGACGCCAAAGGTGAACTGCCTGATAGTCTGTTGTCTCCAACACACAGATTTTTAGAATGAATGCTTGCAAATAGATAGTTTTAGGAAAATGCATTGTCCGTTTTCCTCCAGCATTGTACCCCAGCGCTGGCAGAGAAGGAGAAAGGTACAGAATCATCTGTTCCCTCCTGATAGAGTAGGAAGTTATTTTCACAAGAGAGCAGTGGAATTAGACTAAATTGCATGATACCTGTACAGAAGTATTTTTACATGTTGAATCAAACTCTGGTGGGCCAATATTCTTCCTTTCAGCAGGAGAGATACAACTTTTTTCAGGGATCTGTGCCTGTTACATGCTATATTCAGTACTCCGGCAGCTTTATTGATGTAATATATGAGGTACTGGAAAGAATAAATGTTTTAAGAAAAAATATCAGCCCGGGGACAAATGGCATTATCACTAATTACACTTTACTAACTCTGCCTACTCACGAGGAAAAGGGGTAATCTGGAACAAAGTATGTGGTTACTGCAGGATGAAGGAATTCTGCCTGGAATTGCAGCTCGCAGGGAGTGACTCATATTGCACAAACAGCAGAGGTGTGGGTAGCACTAGCAGACAATTGCCTGTAATGACTGCCGCGTGCAACATAATGAATGAAGCACTGAATAAAGAGGGCTCTGCAAGTTGCTGTTCTGTGAATGGCAAGCCTTTCATTTTAAGCTAGAGCCCTGTATCACAAATATTAGGTTTGATAAATACGCTTTTAAGATGTTTAAGTATATCCATGAATGGGGTAGAGAACTGAGACAGCAGACATTGCATCTGATTTCTAGAATTTCAGTCTGGCTGTAGCATTTTGAGAGACTCAAAATGTACTTCTATAAAGGCAAACGATCATTTCTGAAAGGTACATTCCATTTGAGGTTTGATATTATGCATGGAAAGGATGTGGCTATTTTTTTTATTCTGGTCCAAGCTCACCTTTTCAGACATCGGATGTATATCCTGCTGTTTGTATGTGTTCTTCCACTACTCACCTGCAGTAGCGCTGCACAGTTTGTGAGGAAAAAGGGGTATGTTCCTCTGGCACAAGTCAAACATGCTTTGATGGGGCACTAAGGCCACTCGTGGCTATCATCAGACTAGCATCTATGGTTCCAAACTGCATCTGGCCTGTCTATTGGCTGGGGTTCACCAGCTAGCAGATAGTGTGCAGTCCGTAGAAAGGGAGAGGTGAGCACTTCATTCTGGTCTCGATATAGTCCTTAGCAGCTGTGATGATGTTTGGCAACTGAGCTGAAAGTCTGCCAGGTGTTATTTCAAGTGCAAGGGCCTTGCTTCGTAAAGGCTGGACACTGAAATAGACCAAGGAATACTGATTTGTGAATTATTCTTTGTCTGCTGGTTGAAGAAGCATTTTAAATACAGTAATGATTGCATCTTAATAATCAGATATATTTGCAAAGGCTTATCATGGGAACCTGTACTTCTAAGGACGGTAACAGGCGATATAATGAATGAAGCACTGAATAAGTAAAGACTTCTTTGCAAGACATCTTTTATGTGAATAGGAAGCCTGTGATTTGAAGCTAAAGCCTTTGATCTTGATATGGAAGTGTCCTGACCATTGTGTTGCAAGATGCTTCTTGCAGTGCAGCCCATCCCTTTGTGTCACCACCTTGGCTCAGCAGCTAACATAGGTCAGATACTGAAACTGCATTTACCGACAGCAGGCTGTCCTGTTATCAAAGCATCCCCCCCTACAACAACAACAAAACCAAAATGATTAGCTTACAGGAACAGTGTGTTACTCAGCATAAGTTTTATTTTACTGATTTCAAGCTATTTTCCAGATTTTTAATACGACCACCTTTAGTTTCCAAGCCAATTTTGATAATTTTGTTGCTCTTCTGTTATGCCCTGATTTCAATGTCTGATCTCTGTGTTTATGCTGCCTAATACTTCCTGGGCACAGGTGTCCTGTCCAAATACCAGCTAATGAATGTAGTCAATCATCTTCCTCCCACTTATTTAGTTGATGTATAAAACTCTTAATCCTATGGAAGCACACCAAGTCATAGTTACTGCCACTGTTCCTATATATACAAAGCAAAAATCACTATACCCAAGGAGAAAAATGCATTTCTGATGCAGTTCTAATCATGGAATAAAAAATGGGAGAACTTGAACAAATCTAGGACACTTTCACAGCAAGGGGTTAATACTGAGAAACATGTAGTCTTTGGACCTTGGATAAACAATAGCCAATGCAGAAGTTTATATCATTTATAAAAAGGAAGGTGATCTCATGTGCTACAGAATCACGGAAGTGAGAAATGGAAAAAATGTACTTGATCATCTTGACCTCAGTTTAGGCTTGTTCTGTGCAATACATTTTCTGGTGCCAACTCCAGCTTTCTTTTAAAGGTGACTAGGGATTTACTGTTTGTTGCAATCTTTGTTCATTTCTAGATAATGGTTTACACTCATAATTGAGTGCGGAACCTGAATTTTCTTTGTCTTAATTTCAGGTCGTATCTCCCATTTCTCCCAGATAAAGGCTGGCATTAATTGCACTGGAAGCATGGACAGCTTATCCCTGAGTAATGACAGTACTACTTAATACAGAAATCACCACTATCAAGAAATTAAAATGCCAAAGCATTTTTTTTTAATTAAAAATATGAGAGTCAAGTACTAATGATTACAGCCTGGTCATTGATGGGTCAACCTGCACGGAAGAATTGGGGGTGGACTGCAGGCTTTGCTGGTGCTTAGCCGTGACTGTTCTCACAGCTTGATTGAAATGGGACAGAATGGGGAAGAAAAGCAAGCTTATAAAGGTGTCACCTGTTGAAAAGGTCTAAATTGGAGAGGTTAAGAGTCTAAAGGTAAAAAAATGAATGGCTGAAGGAATGGATGGTTTCACTTATTTTTGTGTCCAGTTTGAAATGTCTTGGAGAACTTCATGGAAGCTTACTTGCATAGTTATTAGACTTCTTCCAAATCGCACTCCCTCCATGAATCTGAAGGCCACTTTCTCCATGCCAGGCCACTGGCCTCTCAGGAGACTGAAAGCACTCAAACTTCAAGCATCTAATAGGGTACAGGGCAGAGATTTCTCCTGTGTTTCAGATTCAAAATGTTTTTTCTTTTTTTCCTTAGTTCTGGAGACAGTTTACTTGATATGGAACCTAACTCGACCAATTGAAGTACCAATGACAGAAGAATAAAATGAAAGAGAGATAGAAATATTTTTAGTGAAAAGCCAGCCCTATATTTCATTTAAAAATTTAATGTCTGAGAAAACGTCAAATGGATTGGGTTCTCCGTGGCTCCTCAGTGACCCCCACAGATGCTTCCTGCCTTGATTTCAGTGTGTTTGTAGCCTTTTGTAGATCACTTGCATCCCACGCAGACATCCCTTTACCAACATCCTGTGAACCTCTAGCTGTGTTTCCTTGTGAGCGCTTGGCTTCCTACAGCAGAAGGACGGGTTTGAGGCTGCTTTGCTGTAGCCAAGCACACAGGGAGCTTGGCTCGCCTGTACGATGATGCAAACTGTGGTAAAAAATGGTCTCTGTTTGACCAAGGCAATAAATACAGTAACATTTCTGTTTGATTTTTAGTGTTGACTCAGACTTTGTGTTTTAAGTACAGATAGTGAAGGCAAGTGGCTCAGGAGTGCTAAACCACAGCAAGACTCCGTCTCTACTGGCACCATTCCACACAGAGTTCATGCAGACTTCTCCCAGCCTCTATCCCACAAGTGCATGGCTTGTCCCTGATGGTAGTATTAACAGTGATTCACTGCTCAGGTGCGCGATCAGCCACCAGTCACCTGTTTTTGGAACAGCTCAATCCCAAGCCAAATAAAAGCTTTTTAGCTAGTAGTGACACGCCAGTACACCTGGTGCACTGCCTTGCAAATGACTCCCTGTAAATGTATGATATGAATCTTAATATCAACTTTACAGGAAGTTTTCAGCCAAATGTAACTGCGAGTCTGAATTTCCCCTTCTTCTCTCCTCCCCAAATGTTCTTTAACTCCTCTGCTGGGAGCAATCCTTGGCTATTAAACCATAATGTTCAACTATTGAGTTGGAAATAGGCTTGGCACAAAGGGTTACCTAAAGCTTACACAAACCAGTTTTTCCAGGTTGTGTGGGGAGTGTGGTTTGAAAGAGTGGAAAGTTACCAGAAGCAGCACAAAGCGAGGTGTCAGTGGATAATGAGAAGGAAGGATCGCAGAAACAACTGGGAAGCCTTAGCCAGGAGGATGGGAGAGACAAGCTTGCGTTTAGAGGGGGGAGTTATGACAGAGTCCCTGGACTCAGAGAATGCAAAAGACGAGTTGTAAAGGCAAATCTGAGCTCACTGTAAGTCACTTTGCCCTTTCAGAGAAATGTGCACAGTATATGTTAGTTGTATCAAGAGCTTTTTACTTTCCATGCCGCTACGTAAGCCTTAGGTGTTGGTTTTCTATGTGGGGCGTGTGTGTGCAATGATACACGTGTAGTGTGTGCACTGCATATGCACGTACATTGTCCCGTGCATGTCATCTGCCACTGTAAAGTGGCGTGGTGAAAAGGAAGGCTTTGCTTTCTGTGGTAAAGAGGTGCTCAAAGCATGGGGAAGTGGAAGGCCATCACCCAGACTTGTGGGTAGGGAGGGAGACCACCATCTCTCAGACAGCCTGCTAGATAAGGAATTTGTACCACAACAATATAGATAAAAATTCATGAAGAGTTTACCCACTCTAATTGGGGTGACATACAGTCTGTGACTTCTTACTTATTCCAAATAGGCTCTTCCAGCCACTTCTTTTCTTTACCTTTGCACCATCATCACACCTCAAGAGCAGATGTGGAGGCAGGGAACACATGCTGTGCCAGATGGCTTCCAGAAGTTACAAGGATGAGAAGTGGTCTCCTGAGCAGCCGAAGAGGGAGTTTGACCAAACCTATAATTCTGAAATAAGCCTTTCCCCCTGGTCTCTGCCCCACGGCAGTCCCAGGGAAGCAGGGGGCAAAGCCTCTCCCCGTGGTCACCTTACCTTCTCCTGACCTTGCCCAGCAGGACGGCACCAGGGCTGCTGTGAGCAGGACTGCCTGCAGCTGCAAGGGATGTTCAGCAGATGCAATTTTTTTCCAGTGCCTTATGAGTTGATGGGGGATTAAGTGGATCCCACTATATAGCTGGTAGCCAGTGCTACACTAATGGCATTAACTGGTTTTCTGCTGGCTGTGACCTAGCTCAGGCTTAGATGTCTGCACTGCTTTAGGCCATGTCCAGTGAGGTGATTCCCTGCCTTTGGGAGCTATTTTGTTATTTTTGCATGGAGGAGGCTACAGACATGCAAGATGTAGTGATGCATTTCTATAGAAAAAAGGATCAGAATGTAGTCCATCGGTGAAATGTCATTACTAATCTTAATTCCTGCTGGATTTTGTTGCATCTTCCTGGTTGCTTTCCATCATGTGTTTTAGCCATGATGTTCAGTTCGGAATACTGAAACAAATACATCAAAGTCTTGAATCTCTTTCTTCTGCTGAGACCTTTCAGGGAAAGGAAGATTTGAAGTCAATAAAAGGTAGAATTTTCCTCCTGCCAAACACTGTGCTGTCTGTGAAACCGCACACCAGCCAACCCGTTGAGGAGAGACCATGTAGGGCCTGACTGAAGGCACAGGCTGTGTCCACACCACCTCTCTGCAGCCAGACACCTCGCACCTGAGCAGGTGACATCCCCATCTGCCTGTGCTCAGAGGAGCCCAAAACACCCATGATGAGAGCGGCTTCGGGTGCTGCCCATACAATGGGCCGCCACCACTGCTACCAGTGGGACCACCACAGTCCATCCCTGAGGAGACAGCAGCGGTTGTGGCTCAGCAGGGAGGCAGCCACCCTTTGGCATCACGCCGGCGTCACCCTGTCCCCGGGGTGCTGAGGAGCAGAGGGAGGGCATCTGGCAGGGGGCGGGCAGGCAGACAGGCAGGGAAGACAGGGCAGGCGGGGGGGCAGGGGAACAAAGGGAAATTCATTGAGGGAAACCAGAGGGGGTTGTGGCCCTGCTTTTATTTTTAACAACGGGCAGCTGTGAATTTTTACGCAGGATTATTTTAGGTCTCCGGCCAGGCGGTTTCATGCTTCGTCGTTCCTGAGTTTCCCCTCCAGCTATCTGAATCCAAGTGATATTATTTGCAATTACTTGAAGAAAGCAGAAGCTCGGAGGGAGTGTTCTCGGTGAATGGCTGTAATTTCTGTGCTGTGGCTGCCCAGAAGCTATTACGGCTCTGCTATCTCTGGCTGCCTGCCAGCGGGAAGGATTCCTTCCAGAATTAATTGCATTTCCCGCCTTATAGGTGTTCCAGGGAGGGGGGGAGCAGGCTTGCAATCGGTGTTACCGCCTCACAAGTAAATAGCGACATGTCTTCTCATGTGTGCTGTAGAAGGGCAGCACGAAGACACACATGCCATTGATTTTCTAGGCCTCTGCCCATAGTTGAAAATTGGGAAAGAGAAATTAACTCCAGCGTTAGGCTCGTTCTTGTTGCTGTTATGGAGGAAGTGGGGGCTGCGCCTACAGGGCCTTATTCACAGTGACGCGCAGGAGCTGTCGCCTCTGTGTTGTGCTGTGTGAAAGGAGGATATGCAAGAAAACTGCAAGCTCAGGATCTTTGCCGTTGTTTTATTTAAATGTTATTTAAATATAGAGCTGCCTTCACTGCATCTATATGGCATGGTGAGTGGGTGCACAGAGTTGAACTTGCCCCTCATCTACACAACATAGCTGCGTTTGGGGTGGTTTCAAACCTTCGGGCAAGGTTTGAGATGTGCTGGTTGAGCTCGGGCTGCCTTTAGCACAGGCCCCTTGCTTGCCCCATGGAGCAGGACAACCCCGCTGTTCCCTCCCTGGTCCGCTCCCACGCATGATGTGCACTTCTGTCACACCAACCACTGGGAGGAGGGACATCCAAGGGCAGGCTGCCAGACCACACATCACAAGGGCAGGTGGGAACTTTTAGGCAGGTGCAGCCACATCCTGCCCCTGCAAACACAGGGGATGCACTACGCAGAGCTTGTGGCCTCCTCTGGTGATCAGCGTGGCCCTGGGGCAAGGAGCACAGCTAGTCTCAGCCCCTGGCCCGGCACCAAAAGGCAACACCAGGATTTGGCAGATCTGTGAGGTCTGTTTATAAAAAAACAGCCTGTAAAGCTCAATGGCATGATGGCTGCCCCATCTTTTATCACGCAGGGAGCTGTGCCAGCCACCTGCTGACATGGGCTGCATCCATGAGGATGTGCCAGGTCCATGCAGAGCAGCCACTCCTTCCTCTTCCCCCTTTGCAGGAAGGGAAGGAGACATCTCCTGAGAAAGCTCCCCCCTCCCTCCCTCACTGTATAATGAGTTTACAGGCTGGATTGCAATCTGGCTCTATAGATTTCTGCTTTATAACTTCAGTATTTTTATGAGAGGGCATCTTAAGACATTATGTATTGGTAACAGTTTCATTAGATGCATTCAACAGACCTGAAGTGATGGTTAGGTAGCAAGAACCAGGCAAAGGGGAAGAAAGCATAAAGAGAAAAGGAGGAAAAAAAGCCACAACAAAATCCCTTTTTCTCTCTCTTTTAACACCAAAGTGCCAAAGAGCCCAGTGCTGAGACCTTTTGCGCACTGCCACGAAAATGTTCATGCTGAAAAAGACATCAATTTATTAAAGCACTGGGGTCATTTTGTCTGCTGTCTTTTGATCTCTTCCTCTACAAGGGAACAAAGAAAATTAGAAAATAAACTAGCTGTTCATGTAACCTAAATGGAAGCAGAAAATGCTGCTACTGCATGGCTTTCCATACTGTTGTCCTTCTCTGGCTCAGCTCTATTCACTTCTGTTCTATTGCGCCAGGACTGATGTAGTATAATGTTATTGATAGTATTTGTATATGACAGGTTAGATAAATAAGATTAGTGATATCTGAGAAGGGGCCACAATCGCCTTTCTTCAGCTGTCAAGCCAAACCTAATTCATTCAACACCCTTAATGAGCTTGGGTGGCTACTCATGGTATAGGGCCCATGCTGAAAAAGTACACTGGAGTCAGCGTCTGAGCAGTGTGACGAGTCATGGACCAGCTCCCAGGGGGGATTCAGATGTCTGACAGATGTCTTACATCCCCGCATTGCTGCTTGGCTGCACATAACCACAGAAGCCAGTTGGTTCTCTCAGGGTCCATGTTTCTGTCCATGAAATCACCGAGGTACCTGCACTGCCACCTCTACACATGCATATACCCATCCTTGCCAACAGCTTGTGCCTGAGCACAAGTGGGTATCACAAACCTTGGCTGCTTCGCCTCTGGGCCCCAGTGGAGAAACTTATGGTAGGATAAAAGGAATGTGATGCCACTTTACACCCAGCAGCGGTGGGGAAGCCCACACATGCAGTGTGACCGCTCTTCCCATACCTTCCCCCTGCGGAAGCAGGAACAGGACCGTGCAGACTTTCCACCCTGAGGGGCACATGGGAACTTGTGAGCTGTAGAGCGCTGGTAGACAGGCACGCTATTGCAATCTCTTCTGGCTAAACTGTTCTGCTTGGCATAAATAATTAAATGCTATGGGGTCACACAAAAAGAAAGTGAGATTAGCTTGGGAAGGTACTCGCTTGGGAGACAGAATAGTTAGACTGAAATCCCTGTTTGGGCATTTAATTATTTATACCAAGCGGAACATTTTTGTCAGAAGAGATTAAGAGACACCCACCTAATTTAGTAGTCTGCTTATCATTAAGTTTAGCAACGGTCAGGCAGAACATTAAAATGATGACTAGTATATATCTGCTTAAACAGAATCTGGTCTTGTGTTTACCATTCCTCTGTTGACAAAAAATGCACAATGCTTGCTTTGTGCATGGCTCTAACATCAGTAATGCAATCAGTATTGTTATAACAGAGCATTAGTATTTCCCTAGTAAGAGATCATCTGACTTCCTCGTCATAGGCACTGAATTAGTAAAAATTATACAGATACCTAGAAATGATTGAGTGCTGCTGTAGAAAGGTGCAATTTTAAATTAATGTTGTCTCATGTGGGATGCAGTGAAAGAGGCAGCTTACAATGTGGGATAGGTCGTCCATACCAGAAAAGAAATCACAAATTTGCTTATTTGTTAGAGATGCTTTAAATGTGAACTGCATAAACAAAAGGATCCCCTTCATGTGATAGAAAATGTTTGCTTAGAATTCAGAATTTGCTTCCTTTATCTACTGTCAACAAAATGACCTTGGTGTTAAAATATTAGTGGAAAATTTGATTTAGCTGGTGAGTGCTTCAAGTGGAAATAACTATTGTTGGCTGTCTGCATGAAAATGGAAAGCTGATGTGACAGCTGATTTGGTTGAACATGACATAGCTGTATTAACCCACAGTAGCCAAGGGTGGTGAAGTCTGGGTTGTGGTCACTGGAAAAGCATGGAGAACATGGAGAGCCTGTCCCGTCAGACAGCTCGAGCTGCTCACTAAACCAAGAGGTATGGTATACCTCAGTAATTTTTTGAGAATATTTCTGGAGCAGGATATCTCGCTCAAACCAATGTTTTGCAATTGGCTTGGTATGTAAGATTCACACTTATTTATCACTGTGCACAGCTCTGTGGAGATTCCTAGGCAGCCAAGAGGCATCCTCAGGCAGAAGGGTACAGCTGTATCCTTCACATCTGCCCTTCTCCAATGCCTACAGTTGTGTTGGTGATCTTGTACACCAGCTGTCTGAAGCCAGCATGCTGCCATTGCCATTGCCGTCAAGACCATGCAGACTCCAGGCTCCCAAGCCCTTCATTTCCCTTAGCGGGTCAAGAGGAGTCCTTGCATGATCAGATGCAACTAGAGCTTCAGAGGTACTGTGATGCACAATTGCACACAGTGACTGCTCTTTTATGAACTGCACTGAAATGTTACTAAAATACAAAGGAGTAACACTGGTGGTGTTAAGCAGAAGATACACTGCCAATGTCAAGAAAGCCATTTATGTCAAGGTTTTCAAACTCCCAGATAATCTGGAAACTGCTTAAAACATACACTTATTCTACTCATGTAACTTATTTTGCCTATGAGGGTCTCTCTGATTTCACTCCTTCAGTGCTATTAGCACTTCTCATCAACTGTTTCCTTCTTAGAGCATCATTTGGAGAGCTTTTATGTGCTTGTTATTGCTAAGAAAACTTCTTTGGATATCCATCACATATGATTTCCCTTATCTGTGTTTTTCAGACTACATCTTGGCGGGATTACACCACAGGGCAGTACTAGTGTTCCATGTTTTCTGATTAAGTCACTAGCCTCATCATTGTGCCAATCTACAGTAACACCATGCCATATTTTAAGCTCACATTAGAACAATTAGTTCAGGGATGTTTCCCAAAGGAGAAAATGGCAAAGCTGGGGACAAGGGTCACTGTCCCAGTTTGGACCCCATTCACAGCATTAAAAGGGTCAGAAGGTTGTAAAGGGATTCTAGTACTCACTGATTTTAATAGCAGAAAACAGAAACATCAAAACCTTCTGAGGACTGTTCTTGTAAACAGGACTGAAAGTGAGCAAAAATGGCTATAGGCACCAAAACCTTTAAGGTATCACTGCAAATTCTGGTCTGCATCTCCTAAAGGTAGGATGCAGGATCACTTGCAGAGTATTTAGGTTTCCTTACATCTGCCACTGGTCTTTAGAGCTACTTACGCCTTCTTGTACCTGCAAACTGGGGCTGAAGAAAGGTGGAAACAGAGGTCAAAGCAGAAGGAAATTTTCCTTCTAGGAGCTTCTGTGCTTTGCTGTAATTGCCTCTTCTGCTCCCTTCTCAACATGCAGGTTATATAAAGTTCTCTCAGCTTCATGGCAGTCTGAAAAAGGGATTTATCTTTTTAGAGTGAAAATGGGGCTGATGCGATGCTCAGAAATGAGAGGACAATTGCAGTGTAAAATTGGCTTGCATGTGCGCGACAGACTGGATGGTGATGTGAAAGGAAGATTGTAAGGGCTGATTTGATTAAAAGGCTGTGAAAGCAGCGTCTGAATGGGTATGTCTGGAATGAAAGGGCGTCTGGGGGGATGATTTTCTTGCAGGGTGGGGCTTTTGGTGCTTTCTCTGTAGATGCTGCCTACAGAAACACTGGGATTTAAGAGCACACACTTGGTTTTAAGTCTGGGACAGGCCATATTTTCAAGGGTGTGCATGGATACATCAATAATTTCAATTATTTTAATTTTATTTTCTGAATGCAAGGGAAATTTGTTTTTCTTTTCAGAGGTAGAGTGATACTTTAGGAGTTCTGTACAAGACCTTTTCAGTATCACGCAGCATCTGCCTACAACAGGCCCTCTTTTCTCTATCATATTGTCATTTAGTAAAAGATTCTCTACATAATAAAGACAATCTGGAATAGGGAAAATTCACAAAGCTTACAGGATCATGTGAATGTTTCATATTCAGACATCACGATGGGTTCCAACACAAAAATGGGACTCTCAGATGTGGTCACAGTGCAAACTATTGTGCTTACTGTTAATGACAAAAGGAGCTTTAGGTTGACAGCTAGACAATAAACAAGAAAATGTTGCTCTTCTGTAATAGCTACATAGCAAAACTACATCTGCCTGTCACACATAGCAAGCTATTTAAATATATAAGATGTGCTCCAAAACCCTGCAGAAACAATCTGCTGACAGCAGCACTATGCGTTGGCAACATGCCACTGGCAGGTGCCTATGGTTAAAAACACGACCAAAATTTTACATGTTGCCACAGAAATTTAAAGAAGGGAAACTGAAGCGCATGTTGATTCATAAAATGTACTGGTCTTTCCTTTTTCTTTTCTTAGTAATCTCTAATCAAGTTGAAATTGTCTTTCTAATGAGTTATTTGCTACCACAAACCCCAATGCTTTATTCATGAACATTGTTGAGGTGCCTGGGCAAAACCAATCATAAATCATTACTCACATAGCTGAAATTTTTGTCAACATCTTTCATTTCCAATTTGTATCAGGACAGGGCTTGCACTCACTTGAGTGAACAGAGAGACAGGTTGAAACCTGAGCCAGGCTTAAAGTGATTTCCACACACAAGAGAGCCCCTCTCCTTTGGTGGGAAGTACATGGGGAGATTCTTACTGTGTTGTGATACTCAGTAAGTATTCACAATATTTATTGAGCATAAAGTTGCCTCCACTGGATGAATTTGTATCAGTGGAGTTATTATTCATATGTGAGATACATAAATAATAGAGCCAGAGGACCTCAGCGTGCTGCAGCCTCAAAGCCACATGATATATAGGGATTTGAGCGGGAAGCATTAGTAGCATGCAAGTGATTTGTTAAAGAAAACATGTAATTTAAGGAACACTCCTTTCGAAGGATAGAGAAAAGGGTCCTTAAGTAGGAATCTTCTATCAAGTGGAAGTGGTGTAGACTGACTTTAAGGGTCTCTGATTAATATTAAATAAGAAAGCAGGAGTGCAAAGACAAGCCTTTCAAAAGCTAGAAAAAGTAAGACTGTCCCTCACCCAAGCCTCAGGAAACAGGGTCAAGCTCCAGGGGAAAGAAAAGGAATTTATGTAAACACAGACTCCAGCCAGAGGTTTAGTTGAAATATTTGGTCCTTTAAAATCTGAAACAAAAACCTTCCGCAGAGCTGTCTGCCTAGGTTCTGGGTTTGGTAGAGTAGTATGTTCCCTTGTGTTTTTATTCATGTCACCATAATGAAAGCTGACTTGCTTTTTGAATAATATATGCTTTATCTACATAGTGAGAGGAACTGAAATGAACATCATTTACTGCAGGTTTATTTAAAGGGCGCCTCATACTAAACAGAGTGCCCTTTATAGCTCTAAGGGTTTTTCAAAACAAGGAATGGAAAAACTAGCAGAAAGTACATTTTCATTGTAAGCAAAATACCTTTGAAAAGCTTGTGTCTCCTGCCTTGTAAATGGATGAAGGAGACATTGCACTGGCAAAGTATGTGCTAGCTTTGGGATGTCACACGACCAAAGAATCAGGACCCAGAAACCACGAGTCTTTTTATGACAAAACTTATCTGTGTCTGAACACAGAGCAAAACAGACTTTGCGTTGGCATTTCCCTCTGCAACGTCTGGATGTAAAAGGAACAAGATTTGGGCCTTGCCTAGTTACACCACCCCTGCCATACAGATGCTGGAGGAGCTGTTACCCCATTTGACAGCTCTTTCAGCAGCTTGTGCAAGGGACAGCCATCAGTTGCTGCTGCCATGCAGCATTCAGTTTATCCCAGTAACAAAAGACTACAGACTGCAGGTGGATCTAGAGAATAGCTAGGGAACAATAGAGGAGCGCGGGAAGTCAAATTGTAGAAATGTTCCTGATAAAATGTTACTTGTCATAGAAACTTTTGGGGGTGGCTTTTCCTCCATCATCTTGTTCTAAGACTGATTCAAACGATCTCAGCAACCATTGTTGCTCACTACTTTTACACCTTGGGTATCAAAACACCCCCCAGTGCATCAGCCACCAGCTGACCAGGGCAGGCGATATTTGCCCTGGATATTCAAGCAGATTCTGGCCCTGCAGTTCTGCTAAAGCAGCAGGAAGCCACAAAGCATTTAGATACACAGCTTCCTCTCTCCTTGCTTGTCCTCGTTAATATAGTCCCTTTGCAGTATGCATAGAAGACATTGCAACAGAAAGACATTGATTTAGGATTTAGCTACCCTTCCACATGTGCCTCTTCCACAGATCATGTGGATGCAAAGCTACAAGGCAAGGGACACCACAAGAAGTAGCAGTGTATTTTTCATGCCTCAACTATTGTAACTCCCTCTGCTATACGCTGCTCATGTCCCAGACCTCCAGATGAGTATAAGCACAGAATTCAGCTGCCTGATTTACTTCACTGGTGCAAGGAAGCCTTAACAACATCTACACCATTACCTTTATGGTAACTATTTTAAGGTTACGTTGCCTTTCCATCCCTAGCTGGGTGCAACGCAAGAACACAGTCTACCTATTTTTTGTTTACTGTTATTAATGTTATTTTGGTGAATAAAAAAAAATGGCAAAATGACAGAGTATATAACCTCTAATAGTAAATCTTCCCAACAGCTTTTGCAGTAGAAATAGGCCCTGGACATGAGGAGGAGTTCTGTGAAGCTTGGAAGTCTAAAGGATGAAATCTATATACCCTCACCCCATCATGGTGGTAGAGCAGAAGCAAACTTTTCTTTAGTAACCTGCTTTTCCTGTGACTGGTGGGAAATACAGCCTTCAAAAGTCGATGGGTCTATGAAATGGATAAGGGAAGGTGGGCCCACTTTGGTGTATTATTGTTATACTAGAACAAAACTCATTCCAGAAAATGAATGCCAGCAGCCACATGAGTATGCAGCTGTACAAAACATCTGTGTTTCAAGAACACAGTGGGAAGTGACCATATGCACAAGGAATCCTAATTCTTTTGTTTAAAGCTAAACATGAAACTATAACAGGAAGCCTTCCGGGTGATTAAAACCAGAGCCTCACCGCAATACCTGATATCCAAACAGGTATGAGCTTTTTAGACTTGTATAAATCCTGTATTAATGGAAGATCATTACATATAAATTAGTTTTCTTGGAAGTTGAAACAGCTTCATTTTTAACAGTGTCTGTGCAGAAGCCAGCACAAAACAATCCAGTCGAGAGACAAACCAAGGATGGAGTTGTTCAGTGCACCAGAAGCAGGTGTAAGACTGGGGACAGTAGACATCCTCATGGTTTCATGGGACTCTGTAGCTATTAGGAACCTCTGCCACCAGTTAAGCTGTGATTTTTTTTGCAGAACCTTGTAGCCCAGAGCATTAATGTTGGGTTTGGGGTTTTTTTTTTTTGAGGAACATGAGCTAGGGTGTAATAGTAATTAGCTGGAGCTCTAATAGTACTGCACAGTGATGTTCAAACATGGACTTGCTTCTGCTAGGAAAACTCCTCATGCCAATGCTTGCAAATCAAGAAGAGCAGGAAGTATTTTCCTGGGTCTGTATAGTTCTCTGCCATGAAGAATCTGAGTCTCTCAAGAACTGTAAGTAGTCCCAGTACCTTCTAAGTCAATTAACTGTGCAATGGACCAGGTGTTACTCCATGATTAGTTTGTGCACAGGACTTTTAACCAGCACAGTGAAGAGAGACAGCCCCAGTAGGATGCAGAGCTCCCTCTGCTCCTACTTGTGTGCCTGCAAGGAATCTGGGCAGGATCCAGACCTCAGCACTACCCACAATAACACATGTAGCTTCAAGGGGAAGGATTCATTTTACCTAATTGAAGTCGTTTGACAGGTAGGCACACAGCCTAAGACAGTTGTGCAGGTTATGTCTGTAGTTAATGGAGAGATGTAGGCATTTCCAGGAGCAATTTGTCCCACTAATGTCATGTGGCAGCCAGTCTGATGTAGGATTTCTGCAGCTCTCTTCCCATACTTGGTTGCAAATCCAAACCCTTGTGCTCCGTCTTTGGTCCTTGACTAAATGCATGCTCAAGGGAGATGGTTCACCAAAACTGTGTTTCCTCCTCTCCTCTCCTCTCCTCTCCTCTCCTCTCCTCTCCT
>JAOXNO010000001.1:131840905-131896686 GCA_028565335.1 Limnodromus scolopaceus
GGCAATATTTTCTCATTTAAGAGTTTGTCCCTCTACCTTTCTGCTACTGGAGATTGACCTTGGTGGAATTAGGTCTTGTGGAAGTGAAGAAGCAATTCCCTGGGTGCAGGCATGAGACACCTGCCTGGGGGGACACTAGCAGGCAGAGGACTGGTTTTCGCTTGGGTGTAGCAACAAAGTAGGTTTTTCTACTAAGCAGAAAATTCTATTTTAAACCACATTCTGCTTTAGCAATTAGGACATGTGAGGATAAGACAGGGCTGGGGAAGAAGGGGCTCCTCAGGCTTTTGTCATTTTGACCCTGTCTTCCCATATTTTTCCACAGAAGCCAGGCAACCTTGTGCAGTTGAAGGCTTTCTATACCTGTTTATTTGGCTTTGTGAAGATGTATAGAGCATTGGGCATATGGGGGAAGCTGTGCCAAACAAATAGCAGGTCTCCATCTTCGAGAGTAAAGATTAGTGCAAAGGCATGATTGAAGGACACTGCTGTCAGAGGGAATTCTTTCCATTGACTTTAATGGGCTTTAAATCAGGCACCATTGTAGCCAGGATTTGCCAAAGTGATTAGTGACTTTGGATTACCCTTAGCATTTGGGAAATCTCTTTGTGTCATGTCAGGCACAGTTAAGTTTGAAATATATGTAAATAAAATACACATGCACAAAGTGCTCCTATCAGTGTTAAGAAGCCAATTTATATGCGCTATAGAGCTGAATCTGCTCTTAGCAAAGAAAATTGTGGTGTGGTACAAAATAAATTTCAACTACTAAAATGACATTTGAAAAAAAAACACAACCTGGACTTGTCTGCAGAGAGAACAGTGCAGCTGGGAAACGGGCTGCATCTGCTTTCTTTGGTATCTCTGTATTTGACTGGGTTTAGCACGGACATCCCAGAAGGCAAAGCCACCCCAGTCAAAGTCTGTTGATAGAACCTCTGTTTTGTCCCATATTTCTTTCTGGATGCACCGGTTTTCTGTCTTCTCCACTTAAGTCGAAGCTCTAGGATTTAGGCCTATGTCTCTTGCACCTCTGTGCAGCACTGCAGGGTGCAGGGACCCCAGCCCTGGCTATAACTCCAGCTCTTGTATAGCCCAGTGATGAGTTTGGCTCCCATCCTATAAGAGAAGGCAGGCACACACCTTCCCATCTGTTTAAAAAACTCCAAGCTGATCATTCTCCTCTGTAGGGCATCACATAGTGATCAGTATACATGGAAGTATATATCAGCCTCTCTGTCTCTCTGAAAATCCACGCTCTGCCTACTGAGTAACATCTCCTGCTGCTTGAGCGCCATGAGACACCAGCTGAACCAAGACCTCTTGAAGGGAGCTCACATAAGAAGCTGAAGAATATGATAAGAGATCACTGAGCAAACAGCTGTGGACATTTAAAATATGCCTGCCCTGCTGGCAAAGATGACTTTCCCCCAGCAGGGTTGGCAGAAGGACCGATGTACCCAAGCCTCAGCCGCTGCATTCCCTTACCTGGGCCCCTGAGGCTGTGGTTTTGCATTACACCTCAGCTAATAGGAGAACTTTCCAAATGGTCCTGCTTCTTGGCCTTTCCCTCTGCCTTGAATTGGACCTGGTAGTTGTCTGGCTAAGGAATGAGAAGACGTAGCAGCTGAGCTAATGAAAATTATTCTTTTCTTTCCCACCGCACCCTGTTTTGCAGGGCTGGTTTTTGCCAGCTCAGCCAGCTGAACTGACTCACCCTGTGACTGTTGGAGCCCACACCAGAGCTGGCAGGAGGGACCAGGGAGGAGCAGGATAGCCGCTTTCCACCATAGTACCCTCTCCCAGCTCACTAGGTGTAACCTGAAACTAAAAACTTACTTCTAAGACACTTTTATCAACCATCTAAACTACTACATCCGGAGGTGAACTGTTTTTATAAAAAAAAATTAACACCCAGCTCACCTTGGGTCAGGTTTGATCTTTCAAGATTCCCCTTTGACCTGTCCTGGTGGCAGCTGCCCTCTTTGCCAAGGATTTCTCCAAAGTGATGATGGAGCAGGATATGGGTCAGATGAAGTGGGGTCAGTACTGCCACCTGCTCTCTGTGGTCGCTCACTGGGCTGCAGCCTTGGCCCAGCAATAGGATGTGATAGCAACCCGTCCCATGACTGGTATGCAGGTATTCTCCATTTCACTTGATGGTGGCACATACTTTCATATGGCAGGAGTGCCCCTGTGCCTTGGTGACAGGTTTAGCAGGGTTCACCTGCCATGCTGGCACAGCCACCCATGTCCTGTGACAGGAGTTATCTGTGTGCTGGCTACAGGAGAGACGTACGGTGAGTCAAAAGGACCAGACTGCATGAGTTGCCCAAGAAGCTGCTACTTTCACACCAAACATTAAGACTTGCCAGCAAGTTGGAGTGTGCTGATGCCCCAACCCCCATGTGTTTTAAATAAGTAAAGATTTGGCTATTTGTGTTGTATCATGTTGTATAAGGTAGACTCAGTTCAGTTCCTCCACTTCTTCTCTGTGGCCACATCCTCTGCATTTTAGTGTCTGTAAGTGATCTTGCAGGAGAGAAGAAGAATAGTCCTATCCTGAATAACCTGGAGTCTGGAAAATGTGAGTAGGAATTCCCTCAGGCTAAGGAGCAATTTAGGTACGAGAAAAGTCTGCCACGGATGTCTCAGGTGCATGAGAAGAGAGAGGCTGCGGCTTATGGGTGTCAGATTGTGGACATCTATTACAGTTCTCTGGCAGTCTTTTAATGAAAGGTCAGACTTCCGTTGCATGTGCACAGGTACTTGGGGCACACATAGCCGAACTTTCATCAAAAACAAAGAAATTCAAGATAAAAACAGAAATCTCTCAAAATCTGCCGAGGTGAGGAGAAAGGGAAATGTCTGGGAAAAGCAGGCAGAAGTTAGCCCTGAGCAGAGGGAGAGCTCATAAAGTTATTACAAAAGGAAGCTGTAGGTGCTGCATAAGTGTTTTAAATGAATGAAGCATTTGAATTCTGTGATGATCTTGCTGGTGAGCACTAGGCATGTCCACGGCAAACCTGCCTGGCCCGGCTTTCTCATGGGCAGAAAGAGGAGGAACACTTTGGGTTTGACTCTAAAATAGGCTTCGGGATCAGGTAGGTTCCCTGTTGCTCAGTCTGGTCAGGACTAAGATTCTTCTGGGCAGAGATGGAACTGCAACTTGAAGCACTTGGAGAATTTCATAGTGATGAAGCAAGGTACCTGTGAAATTTAACATCCTTTAAGCTAGAGGGCAGCTGAGAAAGAGCTTCTGGGCTTTGTTTTGAAGCTTTAAACATTTAAAAGAAAGACACAGTGAAATGTATGTGTGCTTTCACTATCCCATGAAGGATGCTGGAGGTGAAATTTAGCTGCAAAAGCCCAAAGCAAACTCTACATCTTACCTGAGGACTTTAGACCATAGAGGTTAAGACAACCGGCAGACCTACTACATACCACCGCTGCACAGTGGTATCTTGGTGAATGTGGTTGCCCTCCATCCGAGCAGAGGTGACTGTTTCATGCTTCTATGAGTAATGCTGGCTTCCTTCTGTAACAAGTCCAAGTGATGCTGCTTCTGTCAGGTTCAGGGGCTCCGGCATCAGGGCTAAAAAAATTGAATGAGTAAGTGCTGTTCTCCTGTTAGCTGAGGTAGGTAATGTTTCACACAGGGGCTCACTCTAGCTTCCCTTACACCAGCAGTTTAGGGTATGTTCAACTACCAGCCTCTGAAAACTGGTATTTTTTTGCCAGCTGAGAAACTGCCTTTCTGTCTCATGGTGGAAAATAGCAGAGAAGCTTGCGGTGATGCAAGTTTTGAGTGATCCAGTCCCAGCCTTGATTGTTGCTTTCTGCTTGGGAAAGGTGCCAGGGGTGCTGTAGCCTCATCAAGCAACAGCGGTCTCCTTCAGCTCCTCAGAACAGCACTTCTTGGAAGCAGTGTCAGCTCCTGCCTACCTTTTGTGAAGGGTGCCTGGTCTGTCAGCTGAAAGGAGACACTGAAATGGTAGGTGCCAGTACAGGTTCCTTACGTTTCTCTCTGCACCAACAAGCACAAACCTCAAAGCCACGGCAGCAGCATCCCCAGTGGGACTTCATACAGGGGAGACGAGGAGATTCTTATCTCCAGGTCGATTTACATCAATGCAACTTCCTTGACTTCAGCTCGGGGTACAAGCTTACGTCGATGAACACCAGAGCCAGCTGCCACAGTGGTCCCCGCCATGCAGCTGAGCATGTGTGTGCAGGTCCCCCACCTGTGAAGGCCACGTCTCAGCTCTCCCAGCCCACGCTGCCACAGCTGCTCCCCTCTGCAGGGTGCTCAGCGGCTTCCCCAGGCAGGGCAGCCACTGCGGTGCTGGCACACACTGACTCACCCCCACTTCTCCCTCGCATCCCTGAGGCGCCTCTGGTTTCCAGGGGGAACCAGCGAAAGAGAAGCCATTAGAAGAGAATAGTGCAGGGGATGCAACCCACCTTAGTGGAGAGAGATGCTGAGATGTTATTATCTTTTCCTCCAGATCCCTTTTTTTTCTTTTTCAATACACACACACACACTGGGGTTGACAGCGTGAGCAATACTTTCCCCCAGATTCTAGCAGCTAGCTACCAGCCTTTGCTCTGATCTGAAGCATGAGCATGTTCATAATTGTACTGAGACTGCAAACCAACCTGTGACGGTTTATGAGCCCCACTAACAGACACCCGTATTTTGTGCCTTTTTTTTTTTTTTTTGTTAAGGAGCTGGGACAATGCTTTGTGTTAAAACCTCCCACAGACATGTGCATCTCAGCTTCTGCTGGCATGGCTGTTTGTGTGAAATGACTTTAATTGTTCTGAGAAGTTATAAGTTGCTTGAAATTGAGTTAATTGTAGATCTTTCACTCTAGTCTTGCTAGAAAACAACTGCTATAAAGAACCGAGCTCATGCTGTGTGCAACCTTTATCTTGAACCATAAGAAACAGGAAACCTGTGTGGCTTTTCTTGCAACAACCCGACATTTATAGTTGCTTTCAGGGCAACAGCTAGTGAGATTATGCAGCCATACACCAATACACCACAGCTCTCAAAGGGGAAAATTTATCAGAGGGGCTCCTGTCCAGCTTTGGTATGCATTTGAAAGAGAGCCACTTCAATTTGCAAAAGGTCCTTTGTTTACCTGCTTTTCTTCCCAGTGGTTTGTCTGTTTTCATCTCCACCGGGGTGCCGGGCAAACCGGGATCAACCCTGCAGTCTCAAAGTTCGGAGTCAGCTCCAGGGAGCAGCGGGAAACCTCTTTAGGTGTGCCAGGGACCTGTGCTTCCCAGTCCACACATTCATCACTTGCCAGTTCCTTCCTCACTGGTATCCAATGGGATCCCAAAGAAACAAAATCCACCTTTCCTCCCACTCTGTGCAGGCCAAAGAAAGGACTAAGGATTATGAATACTCCCTCTTGCCTCTTGCCTTCTGCTGCCAACCAATAGTCCGTATCATAATTGCCGTAATCCCTCTAAGATGGGGAAGTGCTGGCTGGGGATGGGCACTTTCAAAAGGGCCTTTCTGAATGCATTACATTCTAATTGTCATGCTTGGCTGCTTGCTGAGGGTTAAAAATGAGTCTTGATAGCAGACATTACAGTGGCCATGCAGAAATGGTTTGGAGAGTCTACGGGTTTGCTTGCTTGTTTTTTTGTTTTTTTTTTTTTTAAGATGTGGGAACGGTATTTATCAGGGGAAGAAAAGTAATGAAGCAGATTGGAACAGAATAATTTTTTTTTTTTTACCTACTGCTATGTATGCTTTTAGTAAAGACATTTATTTAGTGTTACCAAATTGTTACTTGAAAAACAGTTGGGGTTCTTGTTGAAAAACAATTTGGGCTTTGGGGTTTTCTGACAAAAATAAGAAAATTATAAAAAGCTGGAGTTCCTCTTGGAAAACACCATTTTGATGAAAAAGTTATATATTTTGTCGAAAAGGGACTTTCAAATGTTTTCCAAATTAGTATTTGAAACTCTTTCTCTGTTAGAGATTTTTTTTTTTTTTGCAGTGCCCAATCCTATCATAAGGGATAGATTTTCAAATAGGCTCATCTTTCATTGCCACAACAAAAGTGACCATGAATGCAATGCGGCTGAGAGCACTGAGGATTTGGCACTCTTTGAAATCTGGCTACAGTCACTCCACTCGAAAGTGGAGAACACCTGAAAATTTGGCCTCTTGTCTCAAAGGACCAGGGCTTTTGGAAAGTAGGTTTACATCTAAGCTTCAGCTCCTTCAGCTTCTGAGTTGCTAGCCTAGGAGCTAAATAGCCAGTAAGCCTTATGCATGGGCTCACTTGCCTGCCACTTGGTTGTATTGTCTGTAGAATCACTAATTGCCTACTTCCCAATCAAACCTAGCAATTCATCAGCCTTCAGATATTGCAAAGTCATCTTGGCTTCCACCATGACACATACAGGAACTGAAGCTGAAAAATGGTGAACCCGAGTCAGGAATAACAAAAGAGAAGTGTTTTTATCTTCATTGCACTGCTTTTTATTTTGCCTTGGAAGCACCGGAGATAAAAAAAAAGAGGCCTAGTACAAGAAGACTTCCAGGTCTGTAACTGGTGCTAATACACAACATGTCAGGTCCAGTTTTCCAGAAGGAACATTTTGACTGTCTAAATGTTTAATTGTTCAAACAGGGTAAAAATCTGTACAGGCAGAAGGGCCTGCAGATGCCCCAAATGCATTTATGTACTGAAGAAAGGCAGGTGGGAGTGGGGGGAATTTGCGGAGGGGCGGCTGACCCGCCCTGGGAGGCTGTGCTAGCTGAGCCCCCACCACAGGTCGGGGCAGGAGGTGGCTAAGTGCCTCTCCAGTTTCAGATCTGCACAGGAAGCACATGATGATCTTTTCTAATTTCTAAACGACTTGTGCAAGCTCTGCGTAACAGCCTGCGGCACGCCACTGCGAGGGACTTCCTGCTTGGTTGCAAGGATGATTTGGACACCGAAGCTCCTTCTCTGGTCTTTGCTTTTTTTTTTTTCTCCTTTCTTTAATTTTCACCTCAGTAGAGTCAAGCTAGAGAGGCCACATCGTAGAGGCAGTCAGGCAGCTTTTTGGCAAATACATAACACAATTTCAAATGCATTCACAGGAGGTAAGCAGTAGCTCTAAAAGCATAAATAATGGGAACTGGAGGAAAAAAAAAAAGACAGAATGAAGTGAAAAAGTATGAAAAACCTGAGGAGCTAATAGATTTGTAGAGCTGTCAGCATACACAAACTGAAAGTAACCATTGGAATAGAAAGCCGTAAGACATTCTTCAAAGCCCGGATGAGGTGGAGATACCAGAACACCGGGCGGTGGCATGCATACTGGCTGATGTCTTTCCTGAGGGGCTACATGGAAACCGCATAGCCTGGCTCCACTTCCTACTGATGCTGTTGCATCCTGACTGCCTACTGGGATGCATGGCCTTCTCTCTTTTTCTGCCAGTACCCAGGGGAAGCCTGGGCAGCTGGGAACAGCAGTGCTCTTCAGCAAGACCCCCCATCTGGCTGTGCGGGGAGTTGGGACTGCAAGGAACAGCACTGAGCACAAGTTCAGATACGGCCTGGGAGAACACCCGCTTCCCTGGTCAGGGTATCACCACCCTTTTCCCAGCCAGCTTCAGTCTGGGTCACATCAACCTTCCCTAACACTGAGGATGCTTTCAGTATTCCTGCCAGTTCTTGGTCACAGATAACAGCAACTGGGCTTTAAGTAGAGCACAACTGACGAATACCAGAGCAGCTAAGCTTTGGAGGCATTGGTGCATCTGAAGAATAAATTGGTTCCCAATTCAGCCAAGAGGGAACTTAAAACGGCGAGCACACTGAATGCTACGTGCTGTATCAGGCTGTTTCGCAGGCTGCAGTTTGCAAGACCCTTACAACAGGCTGCCAGACTTTTCATCTCTGGTTGGAGGGAAGAAAGCGAGATGCCTTTTCAGTCAGCAGTCGCTTGACAAGCGGGGGGCAACAGGACACATGAGTGCCGGTGGCAATATTTTCCCATGCTTTCTCAGTCTTGGCCTCCCTGTTCTTTAAAATATGTGAAGACTGTTGAATTTTATGTGTAGACGTTTGGACTGCCAAGTCAGTTTACGCTATGAATAATAACTCATCGACGTTTCGCCAGAAAGAAAGATTGTAATTAAAACAGACTCTAAAAATGATTTACATATTTTGCAATACCACAAGAATGTGGTGGTTTATTATGTCAGATCTGTCAGGATAGGATTATTCCTGTACATGTCAAATCCCAGGTTCTTGCATACTCATGACAAATTAGCTGCAAAAACAAAACTAAATACGTTCGCTGCTTAAAACTGAGTTAATTCTGCAGAAGCAACTCATTTTCTGTTTCCCTTTGTGTACTTTCATTTTATCCATAGCTGGGCCTTCTTCCCTCTCAGAAAAGGTTTCAAAAGCAGTAAAATTCTAACAATCCCCAAAAACAGAAATGAAAAATGATCTTGTGACCAATCTCAGTTCCTTGTGTGCTCTGAGGCCTCGGTCCAAAACCAATCCAAAGGAGGTACTGGCTCCAGGCAAGGGGCAAGATAGGGTGACCAGTTGAGGTGGACCTCCAGGAGCCAGGACACTAAGGATTTGCTCCCAGTACTTCCTGTCCACCACTGCAGTATTTAGGTGAGTTGGAAGACCGGTGAGGTTGCGTGGCTCACCCTGAGGCAATCTGTGAGACTGATTTTTTTGGTTGTTTTATGTTTTTAAAGTAGGGAAAGCCTGAGAGCCTAAACACTTTTTAAAAATTACCTCTTAACTCCTGGAGGTGCTTTTAAAATAACCACTTCACCTTGGTTACCCTAAACAGAGCAGAGCCAGAGCAGCCAAGCTAGCAGGATTTTAACAAATGCTTGACCTGTTCATAAAGTTGAATTCATCTGCGCTGCTAATACAAAGTTCAGTCTCAATGAAGCTCTCCATTCCCCTCTTTCTACAGTAGGAATAAATAGCTTTGATTGTAAGAAATAAGCAATGTACAAGTGGCAGAATAAGTAAAAAGAAACACTGGAGGTTCAGTGTTTATTTCAAATAAATTCATTGGGAAATTCCAGTTGAATTCATTGGAAGTGAAGTCTTCAAGAGATATGCTGCACACTTCTGATCTGTTCTTTTTAAAATAAAAACAACTGTGCATAATTTTTACATAATAAAATACATGCATGTACCATACTTGGAGTACGGTTTGCCAGAGGTTTTTTTTTTTTTTCCAATTACAAATGCTTTCCATCAGAAAATACCACTATGCTCACTCTGAAACTTACATCCACTCTGAGAAGACTTTAGGTAGCTTGTTAGGCCCAGCAATTCCTTGTCAAACAAGAGGGATTGGGACCTACCCACCTGAGACGGTCAACATCACAGTCAGGATGAGGAGACCCAGACTCCAGAGCTCAATCTTAATTGCAGCAAGATTTCAACTCCTAGGGCTGGAGACGTGTTTCTTCTTTCTTCATCTGCAATTACTTACTCTCAAGAGATCACCTCCGGAAAGAGAAACTGAGAGAGCTGATAGAGCACTTTGGGATCTAGCAGATTTAGGTTCAGCCCCCTGTGTGAATCAAAGATGGTACAGGGATTTGAACCTTGATTCTCTGCATCCTACAGCAGTGTCATATTAACTCTAATGTACAACATACTCCCAAAATCAGCTTGTGTTCAGCTTCAGCAGTTCATTTCCCTGGGGATCCTCTGTGGTTCTGAGGTTCTGTGGTTCTGAGGTTCAGTTCACCAGCTGGATCCCAATCTGCTGATGGCTTTCAGGTTGCTGGTCATAGGACTTCCTCCAGAACCAATACCAGTGTCCTTTCCCCAATTCTTTGAAGCTTACCCAAAGCAGGCAGGAAAAAAAGACAATTTGGGGAATTCAGGGTACACCAGGCTTTGACTTGTCCTTTTGTCACTGGGGAGTCACAGATGTCATCAACATTGTTTGTTCTTTGGGGGAAAGCTTGGCTGACAAACAGGACAATCCTCAGGCAAGAACTCTGAGCTCCACAAGCCGGAGGGAATCACACGGTGCAATACACCAGTCACCCCCTTAGTCAGTACCTTGCCTACCACCACAGTAAGCACCAGGTGCCCCAACAGAGGTGTCAAATCTCCATAATTGGCATTATCATGTCTGTGGAGCAGCTTTAATTATTTTTTCCCTCCTCCAGTTTTTGTTGTTGATTTTTCCGTTTGGTTCAATTTCTAACTGCAGCCAAGCTCCTCAGACCTAAAGGAGACAGCAAATTATCAATACCCGATCCGTTAAGGAAAGGGAGTCACTAAGACAGGAAAAATTAAGGCAAGGCAGGTATGCTCATGCCTGTCTGAGACATCTGCTGCACAGTCTTCTTCTGAGGCTTCAGTTAGAGTAAGTGGCAGCTTTCTATAGTTTTACCAACTGTTGTGTGTCTTCTGTAAAGGATTTCTGCAGTGCCAGGTACGGAGTAGTCTGTACTGAAATGCTGTATTACCAATAGCACTTCTATAACATCTGGGCTCGGAAGCCAAGGTTTCCAGAAATCGCTCTTGAGGCTAGATCAGTTATTGATGCCCAAACTAAGACCAGAGCTGTGCATTCTTCAGTCTGCTGGCTGAATCACATCACACTTTAAAGACCTTTTTCAAGTTGCGTGACCTTTTTTTTTTTTTTAAAGTGAGGGGTGTTTTTAAGTTTTGTTTGGTAGAAACCAAGTATTTTATTTGGCCTGAAAGGAAATACTGAATTATGTTTTCAGGAGCTAAACCCCTTTATTATTAACTATTGCTCCAAATGTTGTCTTAGAAAACACTGAGGATAACATACTTTTTATTAATATATATTTTCTACCTGAAGAAATCACTAGATCTGTTAAATTCCAGGAATAATTTCTGTTTTCCCATAAACCATAATTTCGATGAATAACACATCTTTCACCAGAATATCTGAATGTTACCTGGTTTACAGAAAATGTTGAGTGCTTTTTGTCTGCAAAGCTACTACATCTTGGTTTAATCAAAAAAGGCCACCCAAAAAATGGTAGATCTGGACATTATTCATGACAAAACCTTGTGGACTGGCTATGGTCTTATGATGGGTACACAGTTCTTTTGTTACTAAATACAGAATAATGGATAAAAATCGTTCCAGCGGGGACAAAGCGAGAGCATTGAGCATTGAGTGGTGGATTTATAATTCAGAAAACATTCCATAGCACGAACCAAAAGCAACCAAAAAAAAAGGAAAATATAAAGATATGGAACATCAACCAAATATAGCATAAAGGGCATGCAGCAATTGTTCAGTGCTGGGTGGAAAAAACCAGCAAAATCACTTGGAAAGTTGATGTGTGTTGGCTTCTGCTGTGCTCAGGTGCATGGGGGGCAGTGCCCAGCGGGAGCTTTGGTGGAGTTGACACATGGCTGGTGGTGGATTGCGCTGTGCATCTCCTGTCTTGTCCATGCTCCCAAGCAGCCATGCTGGAGAAGGGCAGGCTGATGGACCCCACTCCATCCGGAATGCCCAGAGCAGCACCCTCCAAACAAAACATAAAGGTCACTGCCTCCCTGGGACACGAGGTCCCCAGGAGAGGAGTGACAGCAAGCTTTGCTGAGAGCACAGCTGGAGCTCTTCCTCATCCAGATATCTCGGGGAGAGTAGAAAGGTCATAATGTAGTGTGATGGACAGGCAGGGGGGCACAGGTTCGCTCCTTCCCCTGCCAGTTTGGGTGGGTGGTAAGCCTGCTGCCGTGCTCAGCAGGCAGCCCAGGCACCCAGGGCTGGATTCACCTCTCCCTTGTTCCACCCTCAGCTGAGCTCCAGATCATCCTCTGCAAGGACTATCCTTCTCCATCGACTCTACAGGGGGCCCCTGGTGACTCTCCTCCTAATTGCAGCACTTCGGATAAAATTTTGCTGGGATGGGTCTGGACCCAAACATTAAATTAATAAGATCTGATAACTCAGCATCTCTATTACATCTTCCGTTTCTGTGCACAGTTTGTTTCAGCTGCACATTCTTTATAGCAGCATCTGTCTTTCATTACATGATTGCATGGTATCTGGGACTGTGGAGCAGTTAGGCATAAAATAGGAATGAGAAATGTATTTATTTAACTTACATGTAACTTCATTGTGCCGAATGATGGTAGGGAGGTATGATCTCCAAATAAATAGTCTGCTATTTATTCATGTTGATTTTTATTCGTGTCTGGTGTGCTGTGGTAGTTCATCTTTGCCATCTGAAAATCCCAATGACCTGAAAAAAGGAATTTACCAATTGCTGTGTTACTGTGCTGGGTACTATCTCCAAAAGCCTTGCAAGGACCTTTCCCTTTGTCTGGGACGGTATTTCATGTGTTTGTGTGTGTGTAAATCGCTGCTAAAAGAAAGATGCATTCTCACTCTCAGACTGTGGAACTGGCACACTTTTCTTTGGAAAACATGAAGGCTATCTGAATAAAAGCTACTTCAAAATTCCCTTGCTAGTGTGTTCAGCTCCGTAGGAAAATGAACAATGGATTTGTTACTAAAAGTGCCATAAATTATATTTTATTTTGCTTACCGCCTAGAGAGTAATTAAAAAGCCATTTAAATGGAAAATAAATTATGTGGAAAACATAAATTGAATTTTTGTGCAACAAGATGGTTCAATAATATAATCATACATAAAGTTCATGGTAGAGAGCTCTGCTTTGTTTCTTTATGGGACTTTTGAGCTAAATTGCCCCCCAAACTCTAATGAACTGTATATACATACCCTTTCCCATAAAAAACTCCATTTAATGGTCTGTCAGATATGGCTACTCATGTGTCTGGATGCTCTGCTTATGTAAATGTGTTTCTGGTGCTGCTACTAAAAAGTACCTGAACACCGTTGCAGTCAAGATCAGCTCTGAAGGTAGGTTTGTAAATGATGCCAGAGATTGCACCTTCTCTTTCGGGTAGGAGGCACATTTCTCTTTATCATTAGTTTTTTAGCCCTCTGCTCAGCTACGCAGAAACAGTGGTGGTTATTCACAGCAGGACCAGCAGGTCCCTCCCACGCACAACAGGCTGAGGCAGGTAGTACCAACTCCTGCAGAAAAGATAGACAGCATTATCACTACCTATTAGGCCTGTTTGCCTCACTTCGTTGTTTGGCTGAGAAGAAAATGTGGCGTGAGCAGAACAAACAGAAATTTGGATCGCAGCATCCTTTGCCCAGAGGTTAGCACAGCCCTGAGCTGAAGGCAAATCCCTCAGTATCAGCTAATTGGGAGATTTTGCAGTGAATCAGAAACTTGCGGTCCATTCCTATCCTAGATATGCCTGTAGGGGAGGGACCACTGGGGGGCGAACAAAGGATTTGCGCTTGGATCAGCCAAGACCCTTTGCTTTTCCCCCATTTCCTCGTCCCTAGTGGTGACTCTGACAGCCGTCAGGATCTGTTGGGGAAAAGCTCCATCAGGATTGTGCGGGGCTGTGCCATGGACATCAGCAGTGTGCTGCACAGCCGTGAGCAGCTCGTCCTTAGCCAGCCAGTAGGGAGAAATGCTCCAGGTGAACTGGAGGGACTGGCGGAGTCCCTGCCAGGACACCCAGTTGACACTAAGGGCTGCATCAAAATACCAATCCCCCTGGAAGACTTTGTGTCTGCTCCTGGGCAGGCAGTGAGAGCATGGCAAGCAAGGGGTATTACCCTGCTGAGAATGGACAGTGTGCTTGCCCTGCAGGCGGAGACCCCGAAACACCGCAAGCAAAGGGATGTAAAGCAGAAAGGCCTGAGGATCCCCAAGTTGTAGTCCGCCCAGAAAAGCTGATTATGCTGTGGGAGACACCAGCCAAGCCCAGCACTTGGGGAAAAGCTGCAGAAAGTGAATTTGCTGATAATGTTTTGCAAGTGTTTACCCTCAAGCATAAGTGTATCCCTACAGAGTATGTATGTTGAGAGGGCAGGATGGCGATGTCACCCCTACTAAGGGGTTCTGCCTGGGACCGGTGGATTACATTGCAGCAGAAGACGCCTGGGTTATCAGTGTAAAAACAATTCAAATTCTTCCTCCCTTTGAGCTGGATGTTGGTCCACGATAATGTCATTCCCATGACAGTGACATCGAAGGAAAAGCCACAGACAAATGGGTGTAAACAAGTGAAATGCAGGACAGATTCTGGTGCTGTCTGTCCTCACTAAGGCGTTATGTGAGCTCAGCATTGCTGAAGCAGCAACAACACACAGGGGAGGAGGAAGCAACAGTTACTGTATTTGGAATGTATTGGTCTGTGGATCTTTTTTAGGAGTTTACGTTCATTCGATAGACGTGGGGCCAAAACAGAAGGGGAAGCATCTGAAGTGTTTGAGCCCAAGGACCGCAGTGCCAAAACATGTGCCCCTCACACAGGGGCCGAGAGAGAAGATGGGCAGTCTCATTGCCTCACCATCTGCAACAGAAGAGCAGGGACTGGCCACTCCAGGAAGAAAAACAGTTCTTCTCACTAAATACACCCCAAAGAATAAAGGAAGTAAAAAAGCAAACATTTTGCACCACTCAAAATAGGAGCCATTTCTGCAGAGATGACATGCTAAATATATCTCAGTGCTGGAGGCATCAGCAGGGCTCTGGCAGGGGCCCTTGGCTAAACATTGCACAGTGTTGTGGCCGTTCAGCTCTGCCCTGGGAACCCTTTCGGGTTTCTTCCATAACTAAAGGTTTTACACAGGAAAATAAGAGTTTGGAGGGAGCTATGCTGTACAACAGAGCATGTCCTTGGGTCCCCAGTATCTTTGAAAACAGTGGCAGTGGTAGTTTGTGCGTCAGAGCTCTAGCAAAGCTTTGGTGTTGACCAGCACAGCCAGAGAAGGCAACTTCAGCCTTAGTCCCTCGTGCAAAAAATGTTTTACCTTTGCTGATGAGAAGGCACTGTTAAATGAAGCTGGCCATCAATCATTTTTTTGCCGCTGGGGAACAGAGAGGTGTTTTTCAGTTTGAAAGTATGAATTTCTAATCAAAAAGAAGGCTAGTGGGAAAATGTTGTGCTTCCAACACACTCTCTTGAGGTTTTGATGAAAGTGCTGGGGAGTAAAATACAGAGTTGGAGATTGCTAAGAAGCACTGTGACTTAAAAAACCCAACAAACAAGCAAAATCCTGTCAAAGTCACAGACAAAGCGTAGATTGTTATTACCAGAGCAGAAAAAGATGCTGCATAAAATGATTGAGATTGTTAACGTGGGGTGGCTGACACAGCGTGTTCCCCAGCTCTTTTCATAGCTGAAGGGCATGCTCTTGGAGGTCTGCTAACAGACATTCAGCTGGCTAATTCTCAGATATTACCAAAAATATGCAATAAAAGTATGCATGGTTTAGGAATGGAAATATTTAAGAGAAGGAGAAGGGGTGTTTTCTATTAACTTCACAGGAACATTAATGTCAAAGAAGTTCATCTGGCAAAAATGCAAGACAGTCAAGTAAAGGAACTGGTTTTGGAATTATTTGGAATGTGTTTTTTGTAAAGGAAAAAGTAGGCATAAGTAGATTTAACTTCTTTGGAAAAAAGGACATTAATCCCCAAGATAAAATTACTAACTTTTATAGTAGTCAGGGTACATCTGAAATAGTAATGCCTGTCTTCACAGTTTGGTTGGCAGGGGTTTAATATGTGACATAATATTACTATGGTTATATCAACACTCATCCTATCATTCCGCTGTGACTGTTAAGTGAAGGAGATATCAAAATAATAATATGTCTCGTAAAAATAGCATGGAGTCTGTCTCCAATCTGTGTTTATCGCTGTTACTGAACAAAGCTTCACTAGTAAAGCATGGATTATCACCTACTGATACTTGGTTCCCACAGATGAAGATACAGTTACGGTACATTTTTTCTAAATGGCAGTTTCACACAATGTCCCCACTAGCAAAACTGTGCAATATAAGCTGTCTTTCTAATACAGGATGTATGCCATTATATATGGTGTCCACACATGATGAGCACTGAAAATGCAGTGTACCAAGGTATCCACAGAGGTGCACCGAATTTGGTCCAAATGCTACAAAAGGCCTGACTAAGCTCTGGGAGTCTCAAATGGGTGAATGTTCTTGCCACCTGTAAGTAAAACCAAAAAGATGAAGTGATGGCTATCCTCCAGGTGGGTGAGGGCAAGAGTGGCTCCAAAGTGGAGCACCTTAATCATGTGACATTGCCAGGTCTCAGGGTTGCTCATGTCCCAGCAGATTGTGGCTGCAGGGTAGGCTTGCCCTACATGGAAGCACGAGGGAAGTGAAAGAAAGAGACGCTGTATGTGAGTACAGGAGGAAAGAGACAGCCCAAATGTTTGGAGGTCCTCAAAAGAGACTTTAATTATTAATATCATCTATGTATCTACATCTGTTTTGTTTGTAGGCCTCTGGCAAGTTGAACATATGAAACAATATTTGTTTCCATTATAGCCATTAGGCTTGAGTTGTTTGATTTTCCATTAGAACAGCATCATGCTAAATGCATTTTGTTCAGATCGGACACAGAGGATTCAAATATCTGAAGAGTAAAAATAGACAGACTTGTAAAATGCACTTTGAGACAATTTCTTCTTTTGTCTGGTTTCCAAAGGAAATAACACTTGTGCAACCACATTGTCTGTGTGTATCTCTGTCTGCCTCTCTACCCATGTGTTTAAGGTCTGAGCCCATTCACATGCACCGCCAGTATTTGAGAGAGGGGTAGAGGCATCAACAAAATATGTTTCATGAAAGCCAGTGGCTAGGAGGAGAAGGTTCTATGTCAGTGGAGAAGAAAGGCTTTAACTGTGGTGTAAGAGGGGAAGGCTGCAGTCTCAGCTTGCAAAGTCAGGCACTGCCACCACACCAGAGTGAATACACAGGAGAGGAAGCTGTGAAAACCCCGCTTAAAGCCAAGACTTTAATCAGAGCTTGAACTTCACTAGACGTAAATCGGCCAGAGGACAAAAGTCTATAGGAAACAGATTTTCATGAAACTACCCAAATAATACAAGGCTGACATATATTGGGTAACTAGGCATTGGCTACGGCTTGTTTTTTATTCAGTTCAAGATTTTATCCAAGCTGTTTGGTTGCAAAGAGGTTAGGCATTAGCATACCCTATGACAAGCTGTGTTCGTTTAGGTTACGTAGGAACATGCATGAGATGTTGGTTACAGCAGCTGTTCATGCCTTTTTTTGTTCTGCGTTTGTAGCAGGAGGAACCAACTCTCTGGGGACCTAGGCTGACCTCACAAAACTGTTTTCAGTTTTGGATTTGAACCAAAATTCTGGTTTCCAGCACTAGAGGAACTTGGCAACATTCCCTGCTGGATTTTCTAATAAAGAGAGTAAAAATGACGTTTCCACATTGTTAGCAGGAAGCTGAAAGCACCTGAGGAGCTGGGGAAGAGCTGAAGGATCACTTCACCACTCTCATTCTTTCTTCAAGCAACAGTCAGTTTTCTGTATACAATGCATGCAGGGTGGAGAAGGACATGGGATAGGATTGACATTTAGCACGTGTAGCTGGTGAAAAAATTTGTGAAGGAAATGCAGTACTCAGAGTCAAGGGATACCAGCAGGTGTGTTTACCCTGAACTCCTCTACACTTTTGTCCAGTGAAAAGTTTGAATTCATTGCTATGGGGGAAGCTAGAAATTGCTACATTCAGCTCCTGTATCTGCTTTTATCCTTCCCATCAAGCCAGGAGAGAATGCTGAGAAGAGCCTCAATGTACAGCTGTGCAGTTGCCCAACTGAAGTTCATTCGTTGCCTTTTCTTAAATAAGGCTTGCCTTTCAGATGTTTAAACACATCTGGGCCTGGTCACGACTGAATAAGCTGGGGCTAAGTCAGGTAACTATGCTGTATTTTACATCTCTTTTTCTAAGACTCTTTTCATATTTTTTTTAAGGCATTGTCTTATGCTGTGCTTTGTCTGCTAGTTATATGATGCTCCAAATCACACACTGCTATGCAGTGCTGGGTTATAAGTTAAGCATTTTCCTCTTCTTCACCCCATTCCCAAATATTTTGCCAGCAGTCACTACAAAGTTAAGCTTTTTGACAATACCCAGTCACACCATGTTAACGAGAAAAAATTAGCTGGGGCTTTGAAATTCTACCACCCACAGACATGGTACCACCCACCGACATGTTGCTATAACCTTGTCTTCTTCCCTTTATTTTCCTTCCCCCTTTCTCTCAGAACGCACTGAGAGCCCTCTGAGAGAGGGGCTCCCTGCTAGCCCCTCTGCCCTGCCGTCCTGCCCCCTTGCTGGTCCCCACTGGGAGGTCTCGGGGAAAGCATTGTGCCCCTGCCCGGATGCTTTCCATGGGAAGCAAGGTACATGGGGCATGAGTGAGACCGGAATCATGTTTATCTGGATCCCAACCTAAAATTCAGTCGGAACCTGCTAGCTATGTTCATCTCTACCTGGCAGCTGGGAAGCATACCCAGGGTTTACTGCCTCAAGACAGCCCAAAATGTTGTCAAGAGCGTATTTTAAGTCACTCTGCAATAAATTTAATGTTGAATTAAAGCGTTTAACAGTTGCCCTGCTCTCACAATCCAAATAATGAATGGTATGGTAGGTGACATATCCTTGCACACAGCTTTAAATGCTTCCATATGAAAAGTACTCAAAGAAAACGGAGGAAATTCTGAAAGAAAACCCAAGAAGCAGAGTGAATGGCATGTGTAGAAAACTTGAGAGCACAAAATATGTGTTAACATAACAGCTGGTGAAACAATGACCAAGGCGAACCCTGGTAATTGTCCACAACAATCTGGGAGTGTAAACAGGCAAGGGAGAAAGAGAGAGAGGGGGGGAGGAATTATTTAGCCTGGCAGTCAACAGGGATTTGGGGTTGTGGTGCCACAAAAAAAAAAAAAAAAAAAGGATTGCCAGAGCCCCCACAGCGTGTACACGCTCAGTCACGCAGAAATTGCCTCTCTGGGTCAACCGCTCGGAGGGGAGATCTCCCGTGGTGCAGGGACAGCTGCTGCGCCAGCGCAAGGGAGATGCGGGAGCCACAGCCACCGAGGCTCTGCACCGCGTTTTTGCCTCCCAGACGAGATTGGGAAAGTGGAGCCCATTGTTCCCGGGTTCTTTAGGCATTGCTTTACTCAGTTGCCTCATTTCCATAATGCTCCCTGGCCTCCCAGTAGCCCAAATTGATTCGATGAATAGTTTTGTGTGTTTTAGGATTCATTATTCCCCACGTCCCAGTCTCTCAGTTTTGTACTAGGTAATCTTGGTCCCTGTGCAGAAAAGTCCTGCTGGAGCCTTAATTAAAAACTATGGGCACAAAATAAAAGCATTTCCTTTTGCTCCTCTGTGTGCCAGCCTCATACTGCTGCCTGCTCTTCTGTTTCAGTTGAAAACGAGCAGGAGGGAAGAAGACATCAGAGCCTGTAGCTCTAGGGTAGGCAATAGCATGACTTGGGAGACGGGGGAGGAGGCTCCTTTGCATTTAGAAAATCTGGACCCATGAAAAATATAAAATTCAGAGTGGAGAGAGTGAAGAGAATTCTTCCTTCTTCACCCTCCCATCCCCAGGCATGTCTACATTTCTCCACGTTATTGCAGCTGAAACACTTGATGCAGAAGGGTTACTAAGCTTCTCTTCAGGAGCTCCTTGATGGATTTGCTGGGTGGTGACCTAGATGTTTTTCAAAGGCTTGACTCAGCCTTCACTTTTCAGACTCTTGGTAGTCCAGGGAAGAGTGAGAAACCACAGAAAGGAGCTACAAAAAAAAAGTATAGTTTCTTCTGGGAACTTTTGCTTCATGTTGAAGCTCAGGTACTGCATGCCTATAGGAGGTAACCTTGATTTTTGGATGCACAGCAAAGTTGTGGAATCATAAAAGTATTAGAGTTAGAGGATATTACCAAATATTTGGTGGTATTCACCATCTTCTTGCCAGCACAGGCCAGCTCGTGCCAACAGACCTTCTAGTTGTTTTATTTACCCCAAAGGTGGGAATTCCTCCCCCCCTAGGGGCTCTTTATAGATTATGCCTTTAAGAAATTCTTTTCTGTCATTGAACTTTTGGATTTTTTTTCTCTTCCTTACTATTTTATCCTCAAACTGGCACCAGATTAATAATGCCTATATTCAAGCCCAGCACCACTATCATCATTCACCTCTACTGGCATGGTGATCCAGAAAACAGCTTGTCATCCTTAGTGATGCCTTTTGGTGGGTACAACCTTTGTTCAGCAGTACATCAGATTTAAGACCTCACAGTCTCCCATATAGATATTTGCAGGTGCTCCTTCAGAGTCAGCAAGAATGATATATTTAGTTCCTTCTAATAAGTCGCTTTCTATAGCTCATTAATCACTGTTATTACCCTCTCAATGCATTTGGTGAATGTAGCACTATGGCATTTGAGTACTTCTGGAAATAAGACAGCTCATTAATTGAAGCAGTGTCTAAAACTGCTTTTATTTTGCTAGTCATTAACAACTCTGCAAGTAGGTTTTAGTTCAGGAGAATCTTTGCAGAATTCAGCAGCATTGTAAATATTTGCATAAATAAATAATTATATTCAAAATGACATTCAGAATAGGAGGTCATATTTGTACAAAAGATATTTCTCATCGCTATGTGGTCTTGTGGTTATTTCGTCTATTCAAGGAATACATAAATATTCTCCTCTAAGGTTATTAGCCTTGCTGTTTAAACAGAGGCTATATGTAAGAACTATTTTTCCAAGCAAGTAAGGTAAAATTCGTATATTCAAATTCTTTTTCATGTGATGTATAAATTCACAAAAATCATAATTTAAAAATACAAACAAGCTTAATAGTGCTTTGGATACAAAGGTCACAATACTAATTTTATTAACTTGTTTTTCAGTTCTGTGTAAAGGAGTGACTTCTCTTCTGGACAGACATAGAAAAAAATCTGTCCCTTCCCTATTCAGGAATGTTTTTTCTCAGTAGGTGACACTAAATATGCATTCATAATTCTGTACTGCAACTCCCTACTAAAATGTGTCCTCACTGTTTGATGTTTGACACTTTGGTCTCCCTGGATTGTTCTTTCACATGTACAGTGTCACCTTGACCCTATTCGTGTAACGCATCCTTGGGCAGACCGTGATCATTACCCACAGCTTCGCTTTTCCTTTCCTCCCATGGGTTACTTTCAATCCTGATGAATCAGAGGTGGATTTATTAGAAAGGGTGAGGGAATCCTTTTCCTTCTTCCCATGTTCAAATGCCAACACATACTGTATTTTAGTGCAAAGCCACAATACTAGAGATGGGGAATAGGAGACTGCAAGTTGCGGGGAAAGAGAGCCTCCTCTAACACTTGCTTATGGTGAGCCCTGGCAGCCCCACTGCTTTCAGTCTAGTCCTCACACCGCAGTCGACCTGAGGCCCTAGCAGTGTCCCACACCATCGTTTGGGGGAACAACATGGTGACCCAAGTTTGAATAACCCCGCTCTGGTCCTGGCTGTACCAGAAGGCTTAGGTGTTTAATGGGGTCCCATGCTGCCAAACCTGGGCCCCTCACCTGTTGTTTTATTTCTCTTTGCCTCACTCACATTGTGTCTGCATGCTCCTGATGCGTTGTAGGATAATGGTGACTGGTTGACAAAAGTGCAGAATGACTTAAATGAACAAAGGGACTAGTTTGACTTCAGGATAGTAGGCTCAGATCTTTGTACTCTAGCATAGCTTGCTTGTCTTTCATTCATCTGTGCTCCTCCAGTCACCCTGCCATTGCTGTCTGGGAAACGTTCTTGTGCATAAATCTCCGTTCCTCAGTGTTCCTCATGTTGATATCAATGCATCAGCTCTGCTCTGCAGGTAAAGCAACAACAGAAAGAAAGAGAAGGGAAATGAGATTATGGTTAATAAACTTCAACAAATGACATGAAAGCTGCAAGCTTAATTTAGGCTCAAAGATCTGAAAGCACTATTTCATCAGTGGCAGCATCTTATTTTGTATGTTTCATGCACTACAAGTTCAGAGCTCTGCTGTCCTGAACCTAAGCAGATGTACTTCTTTACTACAGATTACACGGTGCTTAAAATTATTATGGGGAGGATAGAAAAAACACTGTCCTGCAACAGAGAGATGTTTTCCTCAGTCTTAGTGTGCACACAGCAAAAGTGAATGGAGTGCTCTGACCTCAATGGGCACTGTCGGGTAGTAAAGACAAAATGCTACAAAAACCAAACTTGTTTTTGAGACACAGTCACTAAATCCGACTTCCTCTCTCTGCCCCGCAAGAACCAGGCATCTGCAACGGTGATGAGGAATTACAAAAGAGCATTTCTGCACAGGGAAGTATATATGTAGGTTAAACTGGTGCTCGGACGGTGGCTCTCCTGCTCTGAGTGCCCACTGAACCTCCTTTCTCCCTGTGTTCTTCAGAGGACAAGAGGCAGCACTGCTGTGCTACACACCTTGCGGGAGCAGCTCACACAGCTCTGGTAACACTGACTAATCCCAGGTTATGATGCAGCCAACAGCTTGCGTAGGAAGGAGAGCTGGCCACAAAGCCATATTCCCTGGCTCCTGACTAGTTTTCCCCAGATTTCTCTATGCCTGTCAGCAGTGTGGTTGTTCTGTGGGAACACCCCACAGTGTCACCTGTCCCCTCTGGAACATACTGTGGCATTGGATTGGTTTGCTTTAACTCATCTGGGTGTGCTAATGGCAGGTATCATAGTAGAATAACATTAAAATACCTTTAGAACGTTTATGAAATTGGTCATGGAAAAGTTTTTTTTTTCACCTAAAATATTTTTTTCTGATTGCATGTGTGCTGAGTTGCTTCTTAAAAATTCAGGTGGGGATCATTTAAATCCACTGCCATCTCACATTGGTATTCCATTCAAAAAGTTCTATATACCAGATGTTATTCCACAGTTACTATAGATAACTTACATGCTTCTTACAGGGAGGAAGTGTTCACTTAGATACCACTGTGGTAATTATTAGCAAATGTTCACTGGCAAAAGGTAATTAGCAAGTAATTATTAGGAAATAGAGGCAATCAGGCCCTGCAAAAATTCCTCCACTGGGATCACAGACTGGAGAGAGGAGAGGCAGAAACCCATTTTTTTAGAGGCTTAAAAAAAAAAAGAAGAGTTAATTCACATAGAAAAATGCTTCAGCACAGCAAACTGAGGCTGCAAATATCTTTGAGAGATGCTGTAGCCCCAACAGTACCCTCCCTCACTCGTAAGGATGGTGCATCCAGTGAAGGTTATGATTAGCAGGTTTGCACTGTGTGCCTTAAGAACGGCAATCAGTTGACAGGGAAGAAAGGAGGCAGGAGCATAAATAAGTAACCACTGCTGTTTCCATACAATTTTAAATGCAAAGTACTGAGGGGTATCGGGGCTGGGAGGTACTACTCACTAAAATTGGGGAGAGGGGACAAGAATGCAATCACAAAATTGATAGCTCTTTTTAAAAGGCCATGGCAATTTTCAGTCATCATGGCTGAAAGGCTGGACTTTTAATGTGAGGATATCTTATTAAGTATATATTCATTCATCCTCAGGGCAGCATAAACAAGGAACTCCTGTTTCCGAAACAGCCCCCTGTCACACGCAGAGCAGCTGATGGAACAAAGAACCACATTCGTACATGCTCAGAGTGACACCCGTGAATACGCATTGCTGCCAGAGCCTGGTGCTGCTGGAGGGGTATTGCTCTGCCTCCACAGAAATAATCCTCTCATCCTGCTCTGTGGTGCATCCAGCCTCAACATTAATATTTTGGTTCAGAAGAGTATATGAGGCAAGGATGTGAATGGAAAGGAAATATATTGCATGTGAAGTTGACGGATTGCTTCACGCTCTACTCAATGTTAAAAAGCTGATTGCTTTTTTTTCAGCCATAAAAGTGCAAGATCTCTTACTTTACCACTTGCTATTCTACTTTCACCCATGCCAGATACCATTTCTGATGCCCAGTCACCCTGTTTCCCCTTGGGACACTGGCAAGACTTGAGGCTGGTTTTCTCTTTATGAAACAGAGAAGTTGACTCTGCCTTGGGACAGCTGGGACATAGCTGTCAGTTCCTTTTCATTATCAGCAGCACCCAGCTGGATGTCTGGAATTCACAGACACTGGGGGGGAATCATGTTTGCTTGTATTTTAAAAACAGGTTGCTTGCTGGGAATGAATACCCTGCAACAGTTGCTCAACTTTGCCTCTCTGAAAGCAAAAGTAATCCCAGAGGCTGCTAAAAGCAGAAGAGAAATCAAACTGCTCCTTACTCATCAGTTCAGAATCTGGTTAGTGCTTTAGAGTTTTGCTTTTGCTGCAAAATAATCTCCACATGAAATATTTTTTAAAAGAAAAAGATCCACAACAAAATCGAAGCTAAGAAGAAAACCCAAATTCTCATTGGTAGAAAATCGGTGCCCATTGCCATGAATTCCTTGTGAAATAAATAATTATGCAGCTCTAGCAGCTTTGGGATTTACACAAACTTTGGATGAGAATCTATTGCTCAGCACTTTAAAGTTAAAATCATAAATGATGTCCTGTTTGCCATCTGTCAAATGAGCACTCTTTGCTTAATTCATAGTCCAAAGGTTAGGATTCACACAGCGGCGCTGCTGCTTGGAACATGCAAGTTTGCTGAATTTCTCCTTGCGGGGATTTGCAGCTGGTGTCTATGACAAGAGCTTAAAGCATTTCCCTCCTTAATCCAAATTAGCAAATAACTTGGAGGAGTCTTTCACTTACTGGCCTCTCAAGTAAACTTCCCATTGCTAAACTAAGCTTGTCATCTGTGACAGATGAAGGCGGTTCCCTTCTGGGACTACAGGCTGCCCTGAGCACAGGGCTCCACTTCTCATCATTTTGGCCTCACTTTGAAATAAGCCTGGTTTCAATAGAGCCCACAAAGAAACAGTGCATCTTGGTGGATTCCTTTTTCCTTTCTTTTACTTTTCTTTTTGTTGTTGTTGTTGCTTAGACCACCAAAAATAGCTTGGGATGGCTAAGTGGTCATTTCACTCCCATTGCTTACAAGTCTGAGCTATTTTGCACCTAGATAAAGTTTTGACCATCCCTTGGTTGTTAAATCTGGGCTACATCTTACATGTAACACGCCCTTTGTAATGACTGAAAAATCTTTCTGCTTGTTCTCTACTTCACGTGCAATGAGTTTTACTAATACACTGAACTGTCATTCAAAAGCATAACCAACCTGTTAGCTTAAATAGCTGCCTCTAATTGCTTGAAAAACAAACCAGTGTCTTTTGTAAAAGGTCCTATACATATAAACCAAACTAACCAACAAAACCACAAAACTACTTTTATGTGTAAAGGTAAATAAGAGTCTCATGATACAATACCTAAGAATATGGAAAGGGGGGAGGCAGTGTATGTTAATGGGCTGCCATCCTTCTCACACCTCAGAGCTTGCATGGCAAACTGTAGGCTCATTCCAGCTAACCTATGCTAAACATGATTTATACCACTTGTGTGCAATTGCCTTCAGTGTAACTCTTCCAAAATCCCAGCCTAAAAGTTTCTCCTGCTGCTGTTCTGTTTTTCACACTTTTTCTGGGTCAGCTGGGACAGAGTTACTTGGTCCCACCCAGTTCTAGTGGACCAGCATCCAGGCCACAACCAGACAGAAACTATGAATTTTTGCTGGTGGTTTCAAAGCGTTAACCAATGGAAACACAGTCTCAGTGAGCTGAGACACATGACTAGAAGTACCCTGGTATTATTACTGTTCAAGATCTTTAGGGTAGGACAGAAGCAATTCCCGAAGTTTAAGCAGATTTTAGCCCCAGCTTGCAGTGTACACTCTAGCCCTATGTTGTTGTTTTTTTTTTCTGATGTGTTTATATTACACAGTCAAAATATCTCCTTTCAACTATATTAAATAAGACTATTAAGAAATATAATACCACTTCACCTTCCCCCAAGGCCTTCCAGGATTCTCTGTGAAGCAAAACTGCTCTGTTCCCGCCCAAAACTTCTCGAGTCCCAGGTGTGTATTTAGAGATGTGCTTGGCCTGCAGAAAGGCTTTTTCTAAATCAGGGTCTTGGTCTATTAAAAACTCAGCCAGAGCAGAGTGATTGCTATGTGAATGTCTTTTGATGTTATTCTCTCTCCAGCAAGGCTTGGCTTTCTGATGTATGCACGCGTCTGTTCATGGCCACAAGTTCAAAGCAGGTTATTTCAGAACAAACTTTTGGCTTGAAAGTCCCAGCTCTCAGTCAGTTTCCCCAAAAACATGGCTACAGGGTATTGAAGTGCAGTGGCTAGAAACACAAGTGGCAGCAGTGGGAAGACTGTCAGCTTTAGTCGAGTTCAGTGCTGAGCACAGCAGAAAATTCAGTGTACTGGCTCATACCTGAAAAACAAATGGGTTTTATAAGAATAAGCAGGCTGGCTACTTTGTTTTGGGGCCTTGACTACCTTTGGTAGGAAATGTTGCAGCTCCCCTTTGACACTTGAGATTGATCATGTGATGATCAATATCAGAAATAGAAACACCAGCAATCAGATGTGATTTGGACATAGCCAAGGCAAAAAAACACCATTTCTGTTAAACAAAGCATAGTTCTCAGCAAGGTGTTTGTCTCATTCTTTTGGTTTTATGTTCATGCCATGCCAACTGTAAGAACAGAAATTCTCAGGGCAAAATTAGAGCAGGATGGACAAGCATACACCAGATGAGTCATAAAGTTTTCTGGGACAAAGTTAACCCTCCAGAAATTTTCACAGACATTTGAATGGGAGAATGGTTGAGGACGGAGGGAACTTCTCAAAGTCATTCAGTCTCCTTCTGGAGGTCATCTGGTCCAAATCAACAGAGTGCTTTTCTAACAGATCAGTTCTCTGCATCATGAACAAGCTGGATTTTTTATGTGGCATTCAACAAAAGAGACCATCTCCCTGCATGACTGAACTACAGTCTTACCGTTCATTTTAGATGTTCTGAATTAATCTTTATCATTTGTTTTAACTATGCTTAGGTTATGAGGCCGAGGGAGAATCTGGCAAGATGGCTGAGATGCCGTGTCTTTACTACTACATAAAAGATGTCCAGGGACTCATCTCCCACTGCCAAGCCAAGTCTCATGGTCCTCTCCAGAGCAGATTTCTCTTGTTGGAGTGGCCTAAACCAGGGTTAGGCAGTGAGCTAGCAATGGGGCAGGGCAGGTGATCAGGGTACAGTCTTGGGTGTCTTCCCTCACTCCCCTTTACTTAGCAGTGTAGGCATGCTCATAAACAGCTGCGGAATTCCTTCATTCTTGTGGACCATATTGGGATATAAATAGGCAAATGTTTCTTTAAACTGCTTTGATAGTCCCCACAGTCCTTAGGACATTTGGCCACACATCCATTCCCTTGAAATGATCTATTTCATAATCCCTGAACTTCTCCAATAGCTCCAGGTGCTCTAGCCATAAGTTTTTCTTCCTAACTTTTCCCTGTTCTTCAGACAGGGGGACCACAACTCCAAAGTGCTCCCAGTATGGAAAGAAGCATTTCTAACCAATCCAGGCCTTAAAAAAAAAAAAAGAGAAGGTACAACTGGGGCAAGAACTTAATGAAATACCCCTATCCAGTTCTCAAATTGTGAATAAGTGGCAACTCCACAGTCAGGAGATGAGCTACAGAGATATAAAACCAGAAGAAAGTGCAGGCATCTTACAGTGGGTTTTACAAAGTTTGAGCATAAAGTTTTGCCATGCTTCTCATCTGCTGAGCCCTGCAAGTGGTCTGAGAAGTGAACCTAGATCCATCAGAATTTCAAATTTGACTTTTCCAAAGACAAACCAAGACCGCAAATTCATGCAGTATTTCACAAGTATCCCCATTTCTAAAACACAAAAATCTACGTAAATTACCTTCTTTGTACCTTCTTTGTATCAAATTACCTACTTGCTTGTACAACAAATACGCTGAAAAAAAAAGAGATTCAAGGTGACTCCAAATTTATCTTCAGCTTCCAAGAGCAGAGACGTGTAGGAGGTACCCAAAAAGAACTGTATGTACCACCTTCTATAACACTGTTGAAATCAAGAGGAAGGATCACTAAATCCTCTACAACATCTGGCATATAATATATTATCTCCCTCAAAATCCACAGGGATTTTCATGGAGGTTACCCACAGAGGCTGAGAAATTATTAAACCGAGCAGGCTGACTCAGTATTTTCTAGCTACCTGAATCTTATGCTGATGCCTTGTCCTCTACAGCAGTGGTTCAGAACAAAAGCAAAGCTTGCTTTGTCAAAGAGCTAATGCATCCAGGCAGGATCTCTTTTGCTTCTGAGCTGTTTAGAGCTGGTGTCAAAGGATTGCAATGAAATTCTGCATGCTTCTGCTACAATGTGCTTGTCCCAGTAAATGCCACGTCATTCAGCAGTGGTACATCACCTTGTCTTACAGATCAGTTTCTGTGGTGCTATGGCCCTTTGAGGGTGTTGCACTCCCATGCAACCGGAGGGACACTTGATGGTATTGGTGGTGCTTCGGGTGTTCAAGTCACCCTGAACCTTGAGGAAATGAACAAGGGTTGCTCTCCATATGGGGAAGCATTGGCTGAAGAAACACTTCAGTGGTGGCTGCTGAAGAAGAAGTCTCTTGATGGATGCTTTTGAATCTTGTTGCTTTCATCTTTTGAAACCAAGATGATTTTATTAAAACTGTTCTTATCAGTTACAAATAGTTATTCTGCTCCAGTCAGAATCCGGGCAGAGTGAATGAAAGCCAACTTTATTCCAGGTGTCTGCTCAGTCTTACAGCTACTCTTCAAATTCGAACACGTAGTGCAAATTAATTCCCTGGGAAGGACAAACCCGGGCTTTACGTGACAACCCAGCTGTGGGAAGGGCCCCATGTCTGGTGCTCCTTGGGGTGCTGAAGCAAACCAGATGCTTGCCATGGGGACAGCTCGTGACAAGGTGGAAGAGGAGCTGATGGTGTGCCAGTTTGCTCTCAACCTTTCTAATCTGGAGAAAAGTGCGATGGTTTCTGTGCTGGATAACCAGGAAAACCGCCAGTGCTCATCTCCTCCTGCCTCATTCCTCCCAGCACTGCAAAGGCAAGCCTTGCCAGCAAAGAGGTGATTCAGACTCTTCTGGTTGACTGACTCAAGGCGATTCACAGCAAAATGGGAACAAACACAAAGTCTGTCACCTGTATCACAAAAGCACATGATGACATTGTTGAAAACAATTGAAAGGTACTTATTTCAGGACACAGAAAGCACATTGTGCCTTTGTTGAAGTGCCATTTAAGAAGAAAAAAATAAGTGAGATCTCACTTTCTGTCTGTAACATAAGCGGCAGCTCTGTAATGTGCAGCCTGCTTTCCCATATATTTAGAAATAAAAGAATATCTTCCTATGGTAAGCAATATCAAATACAGACAACTCTTATGCTAAATTGTGTCTGCCTGAGGAGAGTTATTTTGGTGTGTCACAAACGATTTATTATGTGGTGGGTTTTTTTCCTGAAATTAACAGCTGTATTTTGTTTTAATCATTGTGTATATAAAGAAAATAAAGTCATAAGACATTGAGCACTTCTAGCTCTTAAAGGCACTCTGCGTTGCCAAGGAGAAAGCCTAAAGTTTGCGTAATAGCAAAAAACCAGAGCAGCCTTAATTTTGCAAGCGTGTAGTAATTTTGCTGTAGCTGAAAACTCCAAAGGAAGCCTCCTCTCATTTCCAGCACAAATCACTTGTTTGTGTGACTTTTTGGCACACAAGTGTGGGGAGAACTACTGAGGTACTTTTCAGCTCGCAAGCATCCATTTCCTTCTCCGAGGCAGCAATAATCATTGTTGAAATCCATCTTTAAAAACAGGAAGCTTTAACATTATGATTTTCTGGCAACCTCGCCCTTTCTTGTGAACATGACCCTGGTTGTGAATCGTCTGCTTTGATTGAAGCACAACTATTATAAGGCTGAAGTGCAGGTATTTCCTATTTTGCTTTAAAGCACATACGGCGTGTGCTTGGAAACAGCCCTGCTTGGGGTGATTCACCCAGCCCTGAGCAGGAACACTGCTTGATAGAGCTTTACACAGGAGACCCATGTGTTTATATCGTGCTTCTGTTTACGTTTTATTTCTGCGGAATAGAGGCAATGAAGCGAGATCTCTTGTGCTGGGAAAATATTATCCGAGAGGAAAGCATCGGGAAAGTGCTGAGGGTGAATTTGCAGAGACTGCAGCGCAGATGATGTTTTTCTGATGTATAAGCAACAAGTAAACACCTCTCCTGGCGATACTTAGCAAAAGGGCCTCTCTATATAGGAGCGTGGCAGACTTACTGCTGCAGTGATGTTTTCAGGTACATTTAAACCCTTCTCGACCGGATCCTTGACAGCACATACAGGGTTGGACATATACGTGCTTGGTGGTGCTAGCTGTTTGCTCCTCAGGAGGGAAGTCACAGGCCAAGACCACTGCCCACTCAGCACCACCCTGCAGTGTGGCAGGCCTGAGCTCACTGCAAAGAGCCACTGAAACCCCCAGCCTCACTCTGTGTTTCTGCACCAGAAACATCCTCTGAGATGCCCCAGGCAGTGGGTCACCTCTCCACTCCCTGCTCCACAGGCGAGCCAGTGCCCAGCTGCCGAGCCCCTGGGCCATGGTAGCCCAGGAGACCACTGTCATCGCTTTTGTCTCAGGCTTTTGGCTTTTGCTGGCTGTGAAGTAATCCTAGGGTGATGATGGTAGAGGAAGGGACGTTGGCCTGGATGCAGAGCACTGCTAGGACTGCTTTATCCCCAGGAGGGCTTGCTGAACACCTCTCTAAACCGATCCAGGGAGCAGGCATTTAAATGGCTGACAAGAAGAGCCACCAAGAAATACTTTGGAAGGAATAGTAAACCAGATCATTGTGGGTTTACAGTCATCGCCAGTTCCAGTGGAGAGCAGCATATCTGACACTACTTCTTGCAGGGGTTTTACTGCTTTCCTCAAGCTGGCTGGAGACAGGTAATGGGAGGTGGTCTGGGAACTTAGTTTCCATGTTCCCCTGTTGGATAACCCTAAACCTCCTGTTTAGCATATAATCTTTTCCTTCTCTGTCTCCCACCCCCAGCCGAGAGGAGCATCACGCAGGGATACAAGGGTGCAAGTGCTCCATGCAGGGTACGTGCATTGACTGAGTTACATTGAGGCCAATGTCCCTAAAGACAAGGAGCCTTGGTTTCCCATTCCAGCAGTGGTGGCACCCTCTTTATGGCATTGTCTGCACTGTGTCATTGTGTCTTTGTGGCACTGCTATTAAAATCACAGCCAGTTTCTGAAACAGCAAATAAGAGATCCTTCTCTGTTGGGGGCAGCTGCCTGTACCACCTCCAGTGCTCAGCCCCTCCTTCCCCTCCCGTTGCCCATGGCCCCTGGACCCCTGCCCTTCCCTAGTACCCCTGGGGAAGCCCCATCGACATGTACAGCAAAGGGACACGTGGGTGCCAGCCGGCCGGGCTGCTCCTGGTGCCTTCCCGAGCACCTCTGCAGAACCCAGCAAGGCGTGGGCTCGCTGAGGTCCTTCGCGCACCCCGGCATGTCCAGAAGTGTCTGGGGAGCTGCTGAGGAAGTGACGAGAGCTGGCCACAACTGTGGGTTGTGTCCCGGCTGTGAACTTGACAGTCAGCAGCTGCGAAAGGCTTCTGTGGTCTAAAGCAGCGTTTTCAGTGCTTTTTGTTCTCTGGGGTTTGTTTTGCTTTGGACACACCAGAGATCACTGATAATAGATGAGAAAAGGGGAGAGGAGGATTTCTCATTTGCAAACATAACACTCTGCTTCCGACAGAGGAGATTTTTGCAACTCCTCTGCAAGCAGGGGAGCAGAAGCTCACCAGGGAAAATGCACTGGGTTTTACACCCACAGTACCTGCGTGATGATGCCCAGCTGGCTGACAGGAACGTGCTCTCAAGCTTTGTTTCTGCTTACTGTCACCAGGAAGTTTTGAAGATACCCATGTCACACCCCAGGAAGATGGATGTAACCAAGACACAGGGCAGAATGCGTTTCAGAGGGAAAGGGAAGAAACAACTCTACAGACTGGGAAGGAAACATGAGAACAAGCAAGCTGGGCCAGAAGTCTGAACTTTCCCCTGAATACTTTCCCAATCTGTGACCTCTCATTATTTGATTATCACAAGAGAAATCTAAAGAGTGTACTCACTGATTGCTGAATAAGTGCTGACCTGTAACATGGGCTGTACTTGCATACTTTACATTTTTACTGGGGCATATGGGGCCTGAGCACTCTGCTACCATGTACTGAGACAACTGTGAAGAGCCAGAACAGCTGAGACACTGCTTGATCAGTCAAGACAGACCAACTCAAATGTTGCTTGATATTGGTTTTTATACTTCTGCTTATTATAAGCTTAATGAATATATTGCCCAGCAGCTTCATCCATAGTTTCTGCTACACATGGCTCCAACCAGAGAGCTTACTAAAGGCTTTTCCTGGTGCCTTTAAGTAGCAGCTGTGCAGAAGGTCGACATGGATGATCAAGTAAGAGCTCAAATGAGGCAACGCTGATCAGCACAGCAAGCTGAAGGTATCAGTTCCTTATTGCAGTTCAGACTTTTGTAGGCAACACAGCAAAGGACATTTTTAAGGCCACGTTCAAAGAGCTGCGCAGTAGCCTGTTACCAGAGAGCAGTGGGCTCTGTAGTGAATGCACCCCAACTCAGAGAGGAGGCCTGGGGGGCTAGTGGGTAGTCACACCAGGGTACAAGTGGTGAGCCATTGACAAAATGGTGTGCCAGGAAAAAGGCAACCCGTGGTAAAATCTGATAAAGGAGGAGGAAGCAGGGGCTACAAGGGCTGTGCCCCTAAGGCAGCAGGGTAGGGCAGCTGGTGACAGTTTGGGAGGGAGAAGCAACAAGGGATAAACAGCCTCTTTCCTCCCCAGCCCTTGTGGTATACAGTCATGATTAAGATCTGAACTGATTTCGATTGACTGAAGCTTTGCTGTCTCACTTGTCTCAGTTCTTCGCAGTGTAAGCCCCTTCTCGCACCCTAGCCATCACTCTGCCCTTATTGATCATGATTTTGCGTAAGGAACAGGCTGACTTTCCTTCCCACCCACACACACTTGTCGGGTTTTTTGTGTACTATAGTGATTCTTCAATCCTTGGGCACCGCATTTCTTGCTCTGCAATCTTCCAAACCACTCTTGACAGCATTATTCTATCTTTCTAGTGTGAAAAAGCGCTCAAGAAAGTCATATGTAAAGCTAGCTTTATTTTAGCTAGTGCAGAAATTGGAGCTTTTCATGTGGTATGAATCTTATCTCTCAGCAAAGTTTTTCATTTCCTCATGCAACAGGGATGTGCATGCACAAATCCTGGCTTCGCACATCAGTTGTTGTACCTGTGTCAGTCAGGCACATGCAGAATTGCAATTCTGTCTGAGAAGTATGATCCAAGCAAACAGCATATAGTGGCAATCCCCTGCACTGCTGTTCTCCTCATATATCCTTGGCCAACCAAGTACCTGGGACTTGTCCTGCTCCTAATACTATATTTTTCTTTTATAAAAACAAACAAACAAACAAACAAACTTCCATTTCTTTTTCTGAAGCCAAAAATTGGGCTATGCAGACTTCAATCCAGGAAATCCAAGAAGGATTTGATTTTTTTAAAAATTAGTATTAACAGGTAGGGTGTAGGCAATTAAATCATTATCAGAGTGTTTAAGCTGCATCAGTGAGTCGCATAAAGGGAGTCAGCAGGAAAGAGGTAGAATAGATACTGTTCCTTTCGTTTTCTCAACAAGCCTAGAACTGTATTCCCAGCTCTTTAAGCAAAATGAGTAGTTACTGACTTTATGAAGACACCAGAAATGAAGTATCACTTATAAATTCTGCCTGCAGCATAGCCACTGTGGACCCAAGAAGAGAGGCTGCTCATGATGAGATTGCCTTTCTTGACATGGGTAGAGTTTTGCACCCAGGCTGACCTGGTTCACGCATGCCGCTGTTGAGAGTAGTGGTCTTCCTGCATCCTCCAGGTGCCTTGCTTGAACAAAACAATTAAAATATTCACCGTACCAAAGGAAGGGGTTAGCTGAACACCCTGCAGTCAGAGTGCTGGCACAAAGGAGAGGAGAAAAGGAGGAAGAGTGAATCCCCCTTTCAGCATCGGCTGGTTGTAACATGGATTTGCACCCCGCAGACTTGCCCACGCCTGCCTCTTTGTTTCCTGCAGATTGTACAATCCATTTAAACCGATTAACTAACGGGATACAAATTCACAACGTACTCATGTAACAATCAAGCCTGTATTAAAGAAAAGCATTTTAAACCCCTTCTATCACCAGCTTTGGCAAAGTGAGCTTGATTCCAGTGCAGCCTGGTGCCCTGCATCCCCGCTGCTCACCAGAACTCTCTGCACTCCCACCCCACCCCACCAGCTCCCTCCTCCCCTGAGCACACTTCCCATGGGGGTGCTTTCACAGTGGGGGCCGATGCAGCCCTTCTGACCCCAACCTCAGCTTGCTGTGCCATTGCATACGGAAGGTGCTACACAAGCCTGAGCTTTCCTCATGCTCTCTTTCTGCCCCCTTATCCTATGGCCACCAAAAAGGAAAGGGATCCCAAAGACAGGGGGAGAAAGAATGGAAGCAAAGGTGAGATGGATTTTCCCTGGTCAATCTCAAATTTATTCTATGCTACTCACTTTGAGAAAAACTGGTTGATCTCATATGCCCTCAGCACTCTGAGTAGGCTTTTGGTTTTGATTAAAAATAACCACAACCTAAAAGAAATTAAGATAGCTACTAGATTTTTGCTCTTTTACCCTTTAAGAAACCAAAATAGATGAAAGGAAGAGTTAATGTCAGGAATTTTTCCAGGTGAGTTTTCTTTTGATGTCCTAGTGCAGTCTATATTTATTAATGATATTTAATGTCTGCTCTGAGTTTAGTGATTTTTTTTTTTTTTTTAATTTATACAAGTGTGCTGAAGGGATGCTAGAGTTGCCTTTCAGTCATCTTGGTTACCCTAGAAAGGTCTCTAGCAGGCTGGATAGGAAGGAAATAGAAGGTTCAATGACATCAAGACATGGCTTGCTGATACTTACACATGACCTCTCATTTTATAGTGATAGGTGAAAGATGCGTTTCTGCTTTAGAAGGAGAAGCATTTCTTGCTTTGAATGGTGAGAGAGGACACGAGTGCATGTGTTTCTTTCAGAAAAGCTTTTACTCTCACATTATGAAGAGGAGAGATGGAACCCCGGCAGACTCACTTTTAAGCACTGAGGAGTTGCATATTATTGGCATCTTTTTTGAACTAAAAATGGCTCGATATTTTTATCCCTCCAAACATATTTTAGTACCCAAATTTGCTTTAGGAGGTTTCCCCAGGCAATTATGTAAAGAAAGCAGCCCAGTACTATTCATTTGTCTTTATCTTGCTTCATGCTGTGCTTGGTGGTAGAGTGTTGTTCTTCAGTTTCCCATGCTTTTTCATGAAAAACGAGAACACCGAATTCTTCACTGGACAACACAGTTCTGCAGTTGTGTTTGTTTTTGCAGATTAATTTCCTGGTTTAGCACCATGTTAGCTTTGGACCTAACAGCTGGTGTTAGGATGGTGTAGGTTTGGCTTCTACATTTCCCCAGGTAAAGCACAACTGGCAAGTCTGAGATCTTCATGCCTAAACCAGCCCTTTCTATAGTACAGCAATCAGAAAAAAAAGGTCAAGGATTAAGTTCATCCACCAGATTTGTTGCAGTGGTTGAGCTCATAACATTTCTCTGTGTTCAAGAAGAGTGAGGATCCCTGGCTGCTGGTAGTGGAGGGTGGTAGCAACAATTTTTGAAGAAGAGTAGAGGGGGAGCACACACTGAACGAGAAGAAGAGAAAACAAGTGGAGGAAAGAGATGAGGGAGAGAAAAGAAAAGGAGAAGCAGACAGAGGAAGGCAGAGAAATAAGTAAAACACAGTGGCGCGCTGGAGCTGTGAAAGCAGAAATGGAAGCGAAAAAGGGGGTGTTTCGGAGGGACACTCAGCAGCAGCTCTCTGGAACAGAGCTGCACTACGGTGCTAAACGAGGATCTCTGGAAAGGGAGATTACCACAAAATAAGGTGGGAAATCCCTCCTGGCTAAGGGAAATAGCTGTGAGTCAAAACATGTAAAATCTCAGAGCTTTCCATCATCACTGTTATTCCTGTCACTCCTGATCTATTTTTATGCTGAAGTAGCTTCATGTATGGTTGCCCCAGTTGGCTGAAGCTAATTAAAAACTGAAACAAAGAAAGACTAGCACTTCCCCACGGTCAATAGCATCCCAGTAAGCAGCCAGCTTACTGGGAAAGAGGATCCTTGTGAAGTTATTTTCACTCTGCCATGTCAGCATTTCTGGTGTATGTGCCAAAGAAAATCAGTTGCCTGAAAGAAGCTCCAGTTGATCTGAAATCTGAACTAGTCCTACCAAAACCCTAATGTCTTGTTCCCATATCTTTTGTATTTGGTCACTAGTCAAGACAAGTTCCTCACGTTTTGCCAAATTTTCAGAATTTTAGTCCTTGGGCTGTAAGTTTAGGGGGATTTTTTCGTGGGTGGTTTGACTAGCTCTATATTTTGTTCCCCTTTCAGTCTATATGGTTATGCTGCATGGCAGGGCAGAGCGGACAGGAATGCACTCCCCTGACCTATGCACATTTTTACATTAGGCAGAGGTAACTTGGAAGGGTAAACTCTCTTCTGGAGCCCAGGCAACATGTCCTAATATTCAGTTTCTCTCATAGCTGGGGAGGTTGTTAGTGAGACCAGTGCTACTTATTCTGAAGTATTTGTCAAGCCGTGCTGTGTGAATCTAAAGGAACAGCTGATCTGAATTTCTCTAGAAATGGTTCTCTCTGAGTAGATTCAGCTCATTTCTTTCATTTCTGCTTTCGTTTTGCTCTGCCTGGTCCACATGCCACTGCACCACTGGGACAGCCGCACTTAGAGCAGAGCTTCCTTTTGAAAGATGTTGGTGGTTCATACGCTCCTACCATGACTCTCTGCAGCCCTCTGAATAACTTCTTCACTTGCAGAACAAAAACCAAACCAGAAATAGGAAGTTCATAACCAGGTTGCTAGTGTTGTAGAAATGGAGTGATACATCAGTAAATTAATCATGCAGTCAGCTTACATACTCTCATTTTGGCCTTGCAAAAGGTTTTGCAATGGCACTTTTGCTTGGCTATTCAATACTCTTACACTGCTTCACAGTTTAGTAGCTTCATCTACCAGTGAAGGTACAGAGCAGGATGAAGCATCAATGGCAAACATTAAACTTTTAATTCAATAACTCATTTAATGGCAAGAGTTTGCCAAAGTTTGAAAAAAAACATGTATGACAGAATCGCTGTCTTGATTCTTACCAGGGCTGCTTTTTTCTTCAGTACCTATTCATTTGTGTTCATAGTAGGCTATATTTTTATAGCTTATGTCAGATTAGTGTCTAAGCCTACCACAAAAATTCCTTCCAACCCTTCTTTTTGCAGTGGCCTTTCCATGCAGATGCTCCGCAGCGAAGCTGGTCCCCAATGAACCCGACGGGGACGAGCCAGGAAATGAGATGCTGAGAATCTCAGGCTTGAGCTGGAAGGCAGCCAGGGTGCACTCCGACAGCAGGCAGCGAGGCTTCTGCCTTGAATGTAGGTCACCACTCACTTATGGAAATTCACTGCTCATGTGAAGAGTGAGTGCCATGAAGCAGCGCTTTAGGGAGAGGAGGCAAACGTGCGATGCTTTCTGTGCAGTAATTACAGCGGTACGAGGGGGAAGGCTCTTGATTGCTTTGGCTTTCTCTACTCCATTTTCACCACCTCTGTAGGAGCAAGGCATATGAGTATCTGACATCACTAGAAAGATTCCTCGAGGGCACATTTCACTTGGAAGCATAGTTTAAATACAAAGTTCCTTGACATAAATGAGGCATCTGTCTTTTGTCTTTTAAACAGATTATGCTCAAGAAGTTGTTCCAGGCTGAACCCCATTGTCAAAGCAAGGAGCTGCCTGTGAGCTAGTTTCCCCATTGCCTGCGGGTCCCTACCCACAAGTCTGCCCACAGTAATTAATGAGCATCTTTCCTCACTTGTGGAATGCAAACACACACACACACAGATATGCATTGTGGAGATCTGACTTCTCATGGACTCTACTAAAACCAGCTGCAGAGCACGCTTACTGTTTGCATGTAACCACACAATTAAATATGCTGGGTATTGTGCTCTGAAAGCAAAGAAGAAAAAACTAGTTTGGTTAAAATTAGAGCTGACAAACCTTTCTTTGGCTTTCATTTCACTGAGTCGTCATATTTGTCAGAAGTACATCCTCTCTCTTGTATCTCATTTAACCCCAGGAGAGTAATGCCCAGTTCTCTGCCACTTCTTCGTCCCTTGTTTTGGAGCTCTGTCACCAGTCACTTAATGCCCTGCTCTGCTGGCTGCTGCCATCAAACTGTGCCATCCTCTTGTATCTCGATGTACCTTAATACGTCTCAGGCATGATGATGCAACAAAAATGTAACTGCTCAAAAAGAGATCTCAAGAGAGCTCACAGTAAAAGATTTGTACTGGTGTTTCAGTCTCACAGATGAAGAACCCAAGGTCTTTCATATTGGCAATCTGTTCTGAAAAGACATCATCTCCTGTTATTAATGATCTTGTTCCCGCCTTTCCATCCTCCACACTGTATATACTCTTCCTGTGCATTTACACAGCATGTTTTTCTTAGTCCCTGCAGGCATTCCTCTTTGTTACACTAAATCTTACGACAAAAATGGCTTTTCTATCCATCCTTTGGCTGTATGATGCACACCAGCACTAAGATTAGCTCTTCACTGTAGCTTTGGGCCTGAACCAAGAAGTTTCCCTGTGTCTGTGACAACAGTTACTATGAGAAAAGAGCCTCCTATCCACCAGTAGAAGAGGAGGTGTAAAAGGAAAGGATGCTGCTTGGCAGACAAAAGTAGGACATCAGGCCCCAATCTCATACTGTCTCAGTTCTGGCTTGATGTCATGATTGTTTCATCTTGTTGGGAAATACTGTGGTTAGAGAGATGGTGCATCTCAGTTCAGTCGGTCTGAGTGAAGAGCAGAAACTCATGCAAGTGAGTTTCAGATCCCAAATCTGATACATATTTAATACAATTTTTAACACAACTATCAGGACAAAATGCTCTACTGGCCAATGACCAGTTTTTCTGAGGAAGAACATCTAGAATTTAGGGAGGATGTAGGTACCTACATCCAAAATTACACTGCAAAAAAAAAAAACACGCCACTGGCCCTGTCTCTTAAGGAATTTTTTCCCTAATACTGTTTTAAATTTCTCCACCCCTAGAGATGCATCTCTGAGCATGCCTAGAAGTGCCTTGCCCTGGTTGAACAGGTTGCCATCTGAGCCTGATCAGCATTCAGAGGTTGGAATACAAATTCTCCATTCTATCTGTTAGCAGCCAGACAGATAAATTTTTCAGTTCCTTCTTAGTTTAATACATCTAGTCACAGTGTTTCTGAAAATGGCCAACTTTTCATTGCGGGAGCCAGGCGCAGCCACAGCTATTTCTGTAAGGTAATAAATACTGAATTGCAATTCTGCTTCTGCAAGGCAGTGTCATTTGTGCTCCAAAAAAACCCACCCTACTCCAGCCAGCGTCTGGGCTCCAGCACTCTGCCCTGCAGTGACTTGGTAAATCACTTTTAACCTCCCCGCGTTGCTGAGCTGTGGGACAGGTATGCTATGAACTCATAGCATGCTGAGCAACTTCGGTCACGTTTGTGCAATGACACATACAATGAACTGTCACTGGGCTTATCTACAAAGCTTCTAGCTCCAAAATACAAGCCGCCACCAATTTAGCACAGGAATAGCTCCGTTAGATGATAATATCAGGAAGTGTCTGTACTTTATTCAGACACCTATAGGAGAAGGGTATGATAATATGTGGTTAGTGTGCAAAATTAATAAAAAGCCTGAAGACCCTTAGTGGAAAGACCTGGTAGAACTTGAGTTCTTGGAGGGTAAATTATTTATGATCTACCTATCTGAATTATTTATCCCCCATTAATTTCTATGCCCTAGAGAGGGATTTCTATTATGCAGCTCTAGTCATCTAAAAGTTGGATATCTAGTCAAAGTTGATTGTCTAAGGTCATCCAATAGTGGAAATTTGAGCAACTCCAGAGGAAGAGGCAAGCTTCCTATCTTAGACTTCTCCCTTAGGCTCTCCACGTTGATCAGAGATGGAGGTACCTAGCTCAGACTAGAAATCCACCTTCAAATGCTAAATCTGTGCAGGGCCCACTCTGGGCATGTGACTAGACCCTGGCGTGGGTGCACCAGTGAGCCTGTTGCTGCCTCATGCTGGGCCAGGGCTCATTGCAGGCAGGGCACGGGCACCCTGACTGTTCCTTCTTCCACTGCCATACTCACTCTAGAGCCACTGGCACCGGGCAGAAGCAGCACACAGGCTGACTGACAGCAAGAGATTAATGATTTGGGAAAGACGATGGGGATGGGGTGAAGGAGAGAGAAGACAGGAGGTGAAGAATGAGAAGCAGAAAGCAAAAATTCAAGATGTGGAAATCAGCTGCAGGAAAGACAGCAGTAAGGGGAGAAGGAAAGAAAGGAAGAAAAGGTTGTTTGGGAGCAGCAAAAAAGCCCATACTCCACCTGGAGACACCATTTAAGGCTGGTGCTTGGCACTCCATTCAGGAAGACGGATGGGTGCATGACCAGGCAGAGCCATCCCCCAGAGCGGGGCAGGCGCCCTCCTCTCCTCTGCCCGGCTTTCCTAGCGCTCTGCCCTACTCCGAGAGGCTGACGTAATGAATCACATTGACAGCCGGGTGCCGTAAATCACCTCCTGTCACACAACTCTCACACTTCCATCCTCGTACAAGCTCATTCATTACCCTGACCGGGCATGTCAGAAATAGGGCTGCTGAAGCAGAGCCAGCGGAGGGAGGAGAGGCATCGCTGCCCGTCTGCAACCCAGTGCATGCTGCTAGCCATCCTCGAGAGAATGGCCTCCACAAGGCACTTACGGGAAGGGCAGGAAGATAACCAGCACTCAGATGTCCTGAATACGCAGATTTATATTTGGAGGCTATTACAAATAAAATTATTTTAAAGCAATCACATTAATCAGGGCTTTTTCTATGCATTTGCTGCAATGAGACAGAAATGAAAAGAGTCACAAGTGCATACTGAATGTAAAGGTTAATCAAAGGCAGCTTCTTCTTTTGGCAGCTACATCTTTCTGCTGGTCTTTGCCAGGAAGCATTCACTTCGTTGTTTCTCTCTCTCTCTTTTTTTTTTTTTAAACTATATATGTCCAACCCTCCACTCTCAGGTTTTCTAAAAATTAGGATTATATCACACCCATTTTATGCACCTGGAGAAGAAGATGGTGAACCTGTAACGTTTCAAAGCTACTTTGACAAATGGATTTTCAGCTTCAGTTATTTTGACTGAGACCTATTATAAAAGGCGCTGACTGATCCTTTGTTGCAGGCATTGAAGGTAATCCCTTTAAGAAAACCACCTGAGCTAGCAGAAAACCGCAGAGCATTCCCAGCCCATCAAGAAGCTGCACAGGCCTGTTGATATATCTGTGCTGGGGACATTACCTTTTACATACTGCCCAGCTGGGAAGTGTTTGGAAACATTTTATGGATCGATTCAGCATTAAATGGTGGGTTGACTGCAGACTGCAGTGCAGAGTAGTAGCATTTAAGCCAGCTTTTGACAAGCCCATGCCAAGTTAAGACACCGTTTACCTGGTAACATTCACTTTGAGGAAACTCAGATGTAGCCTGTGTTCTCCTTCACCCGAGCAGATCGCCTCACACAGCTCGAATCACAGCTAAGCTCTCACAAAGGCCCTGATGGCAGAAGCTGCAAGAGAAGCAATAAGTCAAAGCACCACAGTTCAGCTGTACAATGTCCCTTTCTCTTGGAGCACTGTTGGAGGCGGAGCGGATCTGTCTGTGCAGGGCAAGGCTCGTAGGTCTTCCCAGTGGGGCAAGGCTTGCAGGACTTCCCAGACCCTCGTGGTCCTGTGAGCCAGTGCTGGGACAAATCCAGGTGGCAATGGTTGGCCCTTTGGTGCAGCAGCAGTGCTGACCTTGGCTCCACTCTCTGCCATAAGCAGCACACTTCCCATAAGTCATTAATTTTTAACTTTCTCCAGCCTGTGCCAGGAATTGAATTGCTGTAAAATAATTCATACTGAATTTGAAAAAGAGGCTGAGATAAACCAGGAAATCATCTTTCCTCATTGAAAGGATTATACTCTCCAAGATCTAGTAGGTACACTAAGACTATGTTCACATTCCGTCTCCATCCTTCTTTTCTAGCTGCACATTGGGTTTTTTCTCATCACAGAAAGTCTTTAATAATTTTCTTCCTCATATTCTTATGGCATTTCCAAACTTAGCTTTCTGAATTATCATCTTGTTTAAATTTCTCTTTCTCTACTCTTTCTGCTACTGGAAAGGTTTAAGGGCTGAATGAGGTGAATGAGAGTTTAAGCCTACAACGTAGTTGTACTTTTCCAATCAGGCCCTGGTTCTCAGCTTTAAAATTCTTCCATTAGAGATTTCCCTTCAGACTTAAAATAGATGCAGTTAACGTGGCCAAAATTTTGCTAGAGAAAGGCATATTTCTGAGTTTCTCCTGGTCTGATGAGGTAAAAACCTACTTTTGACACTGCTTTTGAGACACACCAAGTGATCACACTGTCTGCTTTCAAATCTTCACCCGAAATGAAAGTGTGTTTCCATCTTGGTTTCTCACTCACGTTTAGACTTTTTCTTTTAAAATTTCTAATTAATCTAATAACTTTACGTGGAAAGTATGGACGTGATAAAAAGCTTACTTTGGGTGTTTTGCTTTGTCCATGTAAAGCAGTAGACTTTATAATCTCATTGTTTTTTCTCCTTACATACTGTGGCTTTAAAGGCAATTGAAGCACACTATCTATATCTGCATTATAAACATTACTCATGCTACCTCAAACACTCAAGGGAAGTCAGTGATGACATTAAGTTGGCGGCACTGCAGCAGAAGAAGGTGAGGTCTTCTGCATCTGAGCTAGTCACAAGACATATCTGTCCGTTGCTCTTGTGCCGCAGGGCTCTGCCCTTCCAACTAGCTGTGATCCATCCAGGGTCTCCAAGAAGGGATAAAACACTACTTCAGTCACAGGGTGGAAAGATTCCCTACTGCACCAAAACCACCAACCACCCAACCCCCTGGCAGGATCTAGCAGTTTTGCTGGAAGTCTTGATGATAACAGCTTGTCCATCCAGGTCAGGAAAAGATAGATGGGTGGAGTAGCCCTGGGAAGCCTGTATAATACAGGTTGTTCATAACCCGTTGAGTAGTTGGTTTCCATCTTCCAGGCAGTTTGATAATGACTTTTCATAGCACTTAGGCTGGAGAAAGTCAGGATTTCTTCTGATGATATGAGATTGGTAGACTGTGGAGAAATGCAGTTTCTTTGCAAATTGAACAGTTACTGAAGAAGAACAATTTTACTATAACTTTGGCTGGGAAAGGTTTGTTAGCTATAGAGGGGAAATCTCATCTAAGAATGATTTTGTTTTAGTGATGGAATGCAATTCATATTTCCTGACACGAAAAAGAAATAGGAAAGGGGAAAAGAGTAAAAGAAGAGAAGGGAAGGGCAAAAATCTGCTAAATGTTGGAGACCATGGCCTATTACTTGTGAAATTACTGTGCTGTGAAAGTAAAAGTTTGTTCTGTTCTGCTTAGGAACTTAGGTTCATAAGACAAACAGCATTGCTCTGTTCAAATACAGCTTTTCAATGGAGCAAATACGTTTGTAAACATCACAAGCTGTGCTCTAAAAATCTTTTATTCTGCCAAATTCTTAATTTCTTTGGGTGTCTCCCATTATCTCTTTAGTGGACGCTAGCTAACCAATCTGCTGTGTAACCAGTTTGCCTCACTAGTATTGCAGGCTAAAGTACAGCCCTCCAAGATATCTCTCCACTGATATGATGATTCAAAACTACTTGTATGACTTACGTGCTGCCTGTCCCCACAGATATTTTATTTTTCTCCATGGCTGCATTTCTAGATTTTATCTTGTTGCCGCTTTCCATAGTATTTGTTGTGTGGGTGTATTGCTAGTGAACAAAGCCTTACGAGATTTACTTTACAAATGCTGTGAGCTTGAACTGCAGTAACCACTCTGAAAGTTATTATGCCTTATCAATGTGCAAATACTGTGTTCCTACCCACATGCTTCTTGCAGAGCTGCAGGTCTGCAGACGGGCTTTGGCAGTGCTTTAGGCTGTAGTCCTTCTCTCCTGCTTAGTTATTACAAAAGCCTAGGCAGAGAATTAGATATCCGTATATGTTTGGGAAGCTGAATCAAAGGGTCCAAAAGGTTTTCAACAATTATTCTGTTTGGGCCATGGTGTATATCAGCACAGAGGTTCCTTACCAAAAAAATCTGCTTTCTCCTATCCATCCCTCCCCCACCTCCACTGGCCACAGCTGAAGGGTACAGTAAAGGTCAGCTATAGAACACATAGAGTAGTAGGAGACAGGCTACAGCATATCAGAGTCTCCATGTCTTGCTCTGGCAGAGCAGACCATGAGGAGCTGGTACAAGGTGACACAAGTCCCGTGGACGGTTCAGAGCTGCTTTTCCATTGGCATCCTCCCGACCTGTGCTTGCTCTTCTGCTCCAACAGTGAGAGCACCTCAGAGCCTGGCTGTGCAGGCAGCTTTTAACAAAGCTCTTTGACAGCCAGCATGGCCATTTCCATCCAGGAACCACGTGAGCATTACTCAGGACATACACTGAGGTACAGAAGACCTAGCTCTGGGAGTACAGACATGGCAATTTCCTTCAGCTAGTGGGGAATTTTGCCCCCCACCTTTTTTTCTGTTCAGTTCCTATTGCAATTTCTGTCATGACCAGACAAGAGACCTTTAATTCTGACAGATAGCATGGGGGAACTAGGAATCTTTGTTCCTCATTACAGCATTAGACTTACCAGTCCCCAAGCTGTTATGAAACGCTGCAGAGGGGTCACAACAGGAAGTACAACCATTAACAGCAAGTAAAATACAGGCTTTCCTTCCTATTCTAAGATTTCAGAACTTCCTTATCCTGCAGATCAAAATCCTCTTACAGCTGTTGCATTTATTTAAGGGAATTTTTTTTTCTTTTTCTTATTTCTGCCTGGGCCATGTTAAGGATCCACCACGTGGTCCCTCCTATGGCATCCTCAATTTGCACGAAAAACAGGCAGAAGGAAAATAAAACACGCAGCTTAATCAATCCTCAGAGGTGACCTTGAAGCCTCTGGTCAAAGGTCTGCAGACTGCATTAAGTACTCACTCTCTTGGCTCCATCTGAGCTCCTGCCACAGTTCCGTGTCTCGTTCCTCTGGTCTCATTTCTCTTTTTCTAATTAGATATGGTGCTGCCATTCAGGATGGAAAGTAATCTCACAGCCTATTTAATATGTACCTGTTGACTTCCACACAACAATTTAATCAGAATTTGATAGGGTTTGGAGGCAATCCGTCTGTTTAAAGGCCAAACAAATAAAAGCTGTCTGAGAAACTGCTCTCAAAACCCAGAAGAGGGATTATTTCCAACTAGGTGCAAAGCCTGGGTCAGATCCTATTCATTTTATTTATATGAGCAGTCAAACCATGAATGGAGCGACACGACTGAGCTAGGTAAGCGGGATCCAACCTATTATTTTCAGCTCCCTGAATACCCCTAGTCCTCATTCATCAAGAGTCCCAAGGACCTTGTGACGACAGTCAGACAACACAAGGAGCAAGTTTAAGCATGGGATTATCTGAGCAGTTAAAGTTAGGCACATGCTTAAACACTTGCTGAGTTAAAGTTCAGAGCAGCTCTTGGGGTTTGGTCTTCCCTGCTCTCATTTGTGGACATGGGGGAAAGTCTTTGTGAAGACGTGGCTGCTTCTCACTTTCACATGGATTGATACAGTACAGTCCACAATTTGTCAGATGGGGAGATTACTGTGTGTGTGAACCTCTCAGGCTGCACAAACAGAACAAAAAGCAGTGACCCCCACTAGCTGGATTTCTTTTCTCTCCTTTAAGGCTGGCTGTCTGCATGGGCAGAGACGTAAAAGGGCTATTGCATAAATCCCAGGAGGACGGATGAAAAAGTGGGTTCCTGGGTATATCGCAGCCAAGTACCACTGCTGTTGGCAGCAAAAGCGACGGCTGCAGCTCCTGGCCAGGGCTGTGGGCAGGAGAGGGAGCTCAGCAGCGCAGACAGCATTTATGTATGGTGCCAGAGCAGCATGCCCACCTTGACTCACACACTCTATGCTCAGTACCCTGTTTTAGCAGGCACGTACAACATTGCTCAATCACCTTGGCTATATGCATTTCTGTGCTCATTTGGAGAAAAAAAGATGGGAAAAACATAATGTCTGAGCCAGGCTGAAGCAAATGCCCATTTCACCTTATCCTTAGCACTCTGAGGAAATTATTACTTGAGTGTATGCCACAGAGAGCTGGCAGATTGCAGGCAACCTCCCTGTCCCCACCATGTACTTCCATAGGGCTCAGCTTTTGTTTCAGGATCCCGAAGCTGCTCCAGAGGGAACAGCCCTCAGGGCCTTCTATTGCAAAGCAACCTCTGCAGCTCCAGGATTATCCGGCTGTCAGGGCCCAGGGCCCATTCATTTTCGCTTTACCAGGCTCCGCAGGCAGGATGCAAAATGACACAAGGGGGAGGGCAATGGGATGTAGGGTAAGCGTGTACCACAGCCTCTCAAGGTTAGCCAGTGGTTATTATTAGCCCAGAGCTGTTGATTCTACAGCCATTTCTTTGTCTCCATAAGTCAGGTAAAGACTGTAAAAAAAGTTCCCAATGGAGTGAGAGGTGATGGACAAACTCACTGCTCTCCTTCAGAGGACACGAGAAAACTGTGACCCAGAAGGGTCAGCCTCCTTATGCTGGTTTTGTCTGGTATAGAGTTAATTTTCTTCATAGTAGCTAGTATGGGGCTATGTTTTGGATTTGTGCTGAAAACAGTGTTGATAATATAAGGATGTTTTCATAATTGCTGAGCAGTGCTCACACAGAGTCAAGGCCTCTTCTGCTTCTCACACCACCCCACCATCTAGAAGGCTGCGGGTGCTCAAGAAGTTGGCAGGGGACACGGCTGGGACTGCTGACCCCAACTGACCAAAGGGATATTCCATACCGTATGACATCATGCTCAGCATATAAAGCTGGAGGGAGAAGAAGGAAGGGGGGACGTTTGGAATGATGGCGTTTGACTTCCCAAGTAACCATTACACGTGATGGAGCCCTGCTTTCCTGGAGATGGGTAAACACCTGCCTGCCAATGGGAAGAAGTGAATGAATTCCTTGTTTTGCTTTGCTTGTGTGTGAGGGTTTTGTTTTATTTATTAAACTGTCTTTATCTCAAAGCTACGAATTTTCTCACTTTTACCCTTCTGACTCTCTCCCCTGTCCCACCAGGGGAGAGTGAGCAAGCGGCTGTGTGGGGCTTAGTTGCTGGCTGGGTTAAACCACGACACCCCTTCAGCCTCCTTCAGCCTCCTTCAGCTTCCATCCATCCTGGGCAGTGGTGTTGGTTTGCTAGGAAGCGCTCAGCAAAGGAAGGTAGAAATAGAAATTTTAAATTGTATTTTTTACATTGCCCAGTACAATAACGCCCAAAGCCTGAGGATTCGATTGACAAAATCAAACCCATAACTTTGGATACATTCCTCCCTTAGTTAGCCCATTGCCTCAGGTTTTGTAGCCTTTATGTTACATTGTGGACGCTACACACACCCCCGCACGCTAATCTAAGAACAGATGTTCATTTTGCAAACAGCTGTTCTGCTTGAATATGGCGCTGCCTTGCCTGCCTGTCCCTGCCCCAAAGTGAAGATCGCTCCCTGCGCTTCACAGCATACATAGAAAGGGGGTTTGTGTGAGCTCCCCCTCATCACGGTCAGAAAAAAAATGCACCGGGTTAGTTCACTCTGGCCAGGAGGATGCTGATTTATAGGACAGGTAATGCAGTGAAAATTAGGCTATTTAAAAACACTGCAAATTTGACATTCAGAGTCTCCAGACCCTGTTACAAAACTTGGCCTTCGAAATTTATCAATCAGAAATTCTCTGTACTGCCACTAAAAGATTCAGAGCATCTTATTTAAATCTCACTGTGAAGTAAAATGGTGCTGTGCACAGACACCCACATTTTTTCCAAATCCACTCTCAGACTTGACTCCAGTTTTGCACATTGTCACTGCTTGTGTCTACAGTTACAAAAGTTAGCAAGACTTCTCTCTCCCAGCAAATTGGAAGGAACAACACCTGATGTGAAGAGTCCAGTGACTAAAATTAAGTACAGCAGTGAAAAACATCAAGTCATTGAGATTCTTACAGTGTTCCTTGTTAATATGCAGCTTCTTTGAATGTGCTACATAAAACAAGGGTAGCAAATTTCACACAAAATAGTAGCACTACAAAACACATCCGAATTAAAAAATAATGGATCTTTCTTGAGATAGGTGCTTGCATGCAAAATTTCAAATGAACAGTAATCTTGGTGGATAAATTAATTTTTTTAGCAGATATAAGAATCTGAAATAGGAGAACTTTAAAGAATTAGGTACAATTTGCACACGCAGAAGAGGTATACACTTATACACAGAAATTCAGACACTGCTTTTCAGCAAGTCACTCCAAAACACCCTTTCCTCCACATTTATATTTTTTCTTTTTCTCTTGGCACTTTTGAATATCCTTTAATATTCTTATGAGTTTGTCTGCTTGTGATTCTGATGAAAAAATAATCTTTTCAATCTGAGATGAAATAGAATGAATTAGGCCCAAGACTCACCGATATTAACATGTAAATGACGCTCATGGAGTCAGTGCAATGCTTACTGTAAATGGTTGTTGCAATACCGCACAATATTTTGCAGGTTCAAAAAAGACAAAATTTTTATTGCAAAATACCATTTTTATTACATAGGTATGTATTGTGCTGAGTGCATTCACTAAAAGTATCTACGAAGCATTATTTTTTCCACTCTTCTTGTAGCCAATATTTCTTCCATACAAGGGTATATTTTAAAGGTAGTCTGCAATTTCTCATCACCAGCAATTATTCCTAATAATATCTTTCAGTCACTTAGCCATTCAGCTAGACATGTGTAAGGTAGGACACGCCTTACTGAGGAATGAACTATGTTTTAAGGTCTTTTTTTTTAATCTTTATGAAATCTCCTTCTTCCTAGAGACGCATTGAACTGATTTTGATGTCCCAAAAGAGGAGGGAGGTAAAGAAAAAGCAAGCAAAATGATGAATGAGCACGGTTCAGGTGTCTTCTCCTAAAGTATGCTGGTTTGCAGCTCATTACTATAATCACTCTTTGAGTTGGCAATGACTCTCACCATTCCTTTGTGTTTACAGCAAAAAAATATTGTTTCTTTCCCAGTTTGTTAATACAGGTTATCAAATGCCTTTCTCCAGTCTGTGTCTGAAGTGCTGAAAAGGGCTCACAGTTTGAGTGCTTCTCCTTCTAGTGGGCTCCATTGCACGTAAGTTGGCAATCACCATGTCTGAGCTCATCTTATCTCATAAGCTACGCAGGACCAGGCTGATTCAGCTCTTGTGTGATATCTTTGAGAAAACCCCAAGAGTGCTAGAAAGTGTAAGTCAATGTTTGGTATGGGGCTGCTCTCTATTTGAATGACTTAATGACTTACAGACAAGCAGGCAGGCTGGATCACCAAAGCTGCATCCAGGCTAGTGCACCCTCACCGAGCTCACCCTGGGCCTCTTCCGCTGCTGCTTCCACAAAACCCAAGCACAAGGTGTCCCAACCATGGTGCCTCTCCTGGAAGGCACCTGGCACCTGGAGCTCAGTGTTGTCTGAGGCTGAGTGCATCACCATCCCGTAGCCACAGGTAACCGGCAGGAGAGGGGTAATCCAGCCTGATCCACGGGTCATTGCCTTCCCCACAAGGCACAAAAGTCTTTTCAGCATCGAAATTCAAATGCAAGGGCCATCCTGTAGATTTACAGAGAAAATGAGAAATCAAGTGTAAGCATCATTATTCTGGATGCCCGTGTTAGCAGTGAGTTTATAAATCGCCAATAGAAATTTCTCCCCTCTATTTGTGCAAAGTTTGCATTTCCCTCTCCCAGTAGTCCCTTCTAATCTGATGGGGAAAATCTGCTTAGGACCCTAATTCAGGTAATTAATTTAACCTTGAGCAAATCAGCAAAGCATGCCAAAGAAGCTGTCAGCAGTGCCCACCCAACTTCTCATCTCTAACTGTGGCCAGCCTCTCAGGCTAAAGGCAAAGGTAGAATTCCCCTCACACATCTTCCCAAGACTGGTTACTCATTAAGGAGGAAGCTGGCAGGTTATGTTTCCCAAGTTTAGTTCCTAAATCCAGGACTGCCTGTATCACTGTCCTTATCCTCTAATATCAATCATGCTTCTTCCTCTTTAGAATGTGCTCTCTGAGTAATGCATATAGGAGAAGTAATCCTATTTGTTCCTAACTTTCTTTTTGCTAAGATAAATAAGTCAAGATCCAGTAATCTCATCTCATAAATTACTCTCAGTTCCCGTATCACCTTGGTAGCTTTTGTCTGGTCCTGTTTGAGTTTATTTTTTTTTTTTTTTAATATAGAGCAACTCTAGTATTCTCCAGGTATTCATACATACGCCTTGTATAGTTGTACTAAAGCTTCCTTTCTTCTGCTGAACGTGCTTGGATTGATGCACCATAGAAGTACAGCAATGCAGGACTGGAAAAGGTCTGCTTGGGACTACATCAGCCATTCAGTCCTGTTCCTCACAGTCCCTAGAGATTGAATCCCAGCAGTATCACACTGGTGGTAGACAGACCTTTAGCCACCGATCCACATTCCTCCATCTTCCCTGCTACTGCTGACTCAGGGATCCTGCTTCTTGTGAGACCATGCCCATGGCTTTGCATTTTGTGTTTCTGTGATTCACCCTGTTCCTAATTCACAGAGTCCTCCAGTCCTCCCTGAACAATTCTCCTGTCCTCTTCAGCCTTAGCAACCGTGTGCCACTACATATTATTGACAAATGTCTTAAGCTGAGACCAAGTTCTTGTGCCAAGGTCAATAATGAAAGAATCGGACCATGTTGGTTTCCAAACACGTCCTTGAAGAACACTACTAGTAACCTTGCTCATTCTGTCTCCCCTTGACATACTCACCTGCTCCCCACTGTAATTCCCATGTAATACCCACTCACCTCATTACATAAACGCTTGCAATTATAATTTCAGCAATGCTCAAGGCCCATGAACTTATTTACATAAAGCACAGAAAACAAGTGTTCAGTAAAATATTTTGCAAGTTTTGAAAACATTGGCTTTTGCTTTTGATAGAAGTAATAATGAAGGCAAGACCTCCTAATGTAGGGCAAGGCTGATGTAGGAAGCTTTATTGGTTTAATTCTTTTAAAGTAAAAGTCAGAAGACTGAATGAGAACTTTTTGCTTGTTTTCTGCTGAACTCTAAAATGCCTGAAGCCAAGCCATTTCTACTCAATATAAATAATATTAAGAATAATACATTTTCAAATGCATTAATGACAATAGTAAATAATATGCAAATAATGAGAATAAAAAGCTGGACAAAAAGTATTGAATGGTGTAAATATCTTTAAAAAATTAACTTTTTAAGTTTAAGTTAAATAACTAACGGTAAAATGATTGTTCCACAATTGTCCAGCTGCTGAGTAGGACCTAAAAGGAAAGTCATGTACTTTAATAATACCTTGGAAATTGTCATATAGTAAATATTATTGAAACTTCTTCCACCTTCCTCTATTTCTCACTCTCTTTGTAAGGCCTGGAAATAAATTGGGTTTGTAAACTGTAAGTGTGGATATTTTGAAACAGCTAATCTTCACAGGATATTACAGTCATAAATTACCTTTAAAAAACTTGAGGCAGCAGTTTGGTGTAGGAATCAATACATTATTCAACTAGGAGGATCTACCTCCAGAAGCTGTTATTAATGACAGCAAAGAGCATTAGTCAATGAGTTTTTCTGATATTGCATTAGTAATACTCAAATTGCAAATTTTCTGAGATGAATTTGCAGAAAAAAAAAAGTAGGATATCTGATTCGTGCCAGTCATGATATGAAAAGAAATACATTTTGCATGCAGGACTATTGTATCTGTGAAAATTGCCATCAAATTGCCTCTGAAAACATCAAGTAATCCTTTTGTTCAGTTTTCTATTTATTTACTAAACCACTTATGAAGATCTACAATCAACAGCCTTTTCTTAAATTATCTAAAAATACCATTCAGTAAAATTCTCAGGTCATTTCCTATTAAAACACAAAAAGTAGTTTTATGGTTAGAAAGCGATAGATTTATAGATGTGTATGGAGTTTGTCAGCTCTGGATATGGGATAGAAATAGGGAGCTGACTTGCGTGGGTATTCCTTCTTTTAGGGTATTCCCTAAAGCTATCATTCCCTATCTTTCAGAAACATTGCTCAGTGCGTTTTCCTGACAGACCAGCTAAAATACAGGGTCCGAATCAGCGGATCTCAGCCTTCCTCCTGTCAAGGGGTCACAGCCAGCCTTTCTCTTTAAGTTCTTTATTGCATCTTGCAATACTTCAGACAGTGCCTCGTGGAGCAAAACAAACCCTACTGCTCCTAACATTTCCTATCCCCTGCCTTTACAGACATTTCCTCTCTTACTGGTAAAAGATCACGCCTTCAGTGATGTGGTGGAGAGGGGGCTTTAACATCCTTATAGCCAAGGAAACCTGCCCCAGAAGATTCGCCTTCTTGAAGGGCCTTGCCTCCCCCCTTCAGAGGCGGGTGGTGTTCGTTTAAGCAAGTCGAGGTTTTAATGTAGGTCACTACCAGGTGCAGGACTCCCCTTTTCCAGCTCAGCATCACCTCACTGGGTCCCTGGCTGCGCTTGCCCCCGCGCTAAGAGCCGGCCCAATCCTCCCCGCTGTGGCTGTCAACCTCTGCGGCCCCAGAGCCCTCCCCTCCGCTCAGAGTGGCTTTCACCAGAAGTTGAGCAAGCGCAGTAAAAACGAGTGATTGCAAAGCTTTTCACACCACGCAGTCAAAATAGACACCATTCATTTATTTCGCAAAGGCGGGGAGGGTGCAGTTCGCAGAAGAACACCATGGAAGGCAGCAATCCAGGTGGCCAGATTCAGAAGCGTGGGGCCGAGCGTGGGGCAGGTGACAACGGGCAGCATCCTGCCGGGGACGCAGCAGGAGCTGCAGGCAGCAGGACGGCAAAAGCCACAGCCATGAGCCACCCTCCTTTCTCCTCCTCCTCCTTCCCACACTGCTCCTAGATCCCCATGCGACTCCCCCCGGCGCTCCCCAGATCTCCGTGCTAACCCCCCCGCACTGCCCCCCCCGGCGCTTGTAGGAGCATCAGGGTGCTCTGGTTCGGTTCCCCTGGTGAAATGCTGTTTTCAGGTAGAGGGTGCAGCCTTAGTGTAAAGAGTCAGAGCAGCTGCTGAGCCCCAGGTGAGAAACGGGGGCGGATGTGGCTCCGTGCAAATTTAAGATGCCTGTTCCTGTCACCAGGAGCCGCAAGATGAGTCTGATGGGGGGAAAGCCTGGCAGATAGGAGGGGCTGGCACCGGCCCCAGGAGATCAGATCCCCGCTCCGGGGTAGGGCAGGCTGGCAAGGCCTCTTTTGTTGCTCTGGGCTCTTTTTTATGGAAATCCTAAACTTGACTGCATTTTTGTTTTCATATTGGGGCTAAATGAAGAACAGTTCGGCAACTTGGAACGAGTAATTTTTGATCGCTTCCTCCTTCATTTGACACAAATACCGCATCTCTGGCTTGCTTTGAACTCAGGCTAGCAGCAGTACAGCCGAGCAGCCCTCTCTCGCTTCCTCCAGGCTGCTGAAAAGAGCCATTTGCAAGCATCATGTGCTGAGGGGAACAGAGTCACTTCCTTACCATGTTTGGCCAGAGAAAGAGATCGCACTAAACCCGGAAGCCCACATCATTGTGCAGTTTGGGAAAATATTTTAAACATCTCTTTTGCCTTCCTGCTCTCCTGTGGGGTTTGTTTTTTTTTTGGTAAGGGAAGATGCATGTAATTCTACGTTACATTGTTTGAAAACAAAAGGCTGAGCCATTTCAGGCTTGTCTGGACAGTTTTATTTCACAAAGTAGGGTTCTGTGGTCGAGCTGAAGCTGGCTGAAACACAGCGCAAGCTTCAGCAAATGCTCCCAGGCCACTGGCTGAGCAAAGTGGTGGAAGGACCAAAGCACCTCATGTGTCCCTGCTGAAGTGAGGTTGTACTACAATTGGTACAAACCCAGTAGGACGTGAAAGAAATCAAGCACTGAGCATGAAAGCAGTAAACACTAAGTGAAGGACTGCTCTAAACAACCGCAGTTTTAGCTCTCTCGACGTGAAAATGAGATTAAAATGCAGTCATTTTCCTTTTTCAAAGAAGCTCTGCTGAGATGCGCGCTGCTAGCTGGACATCAGTTTTAAATGCTATCAAAGCGGTTACTTATGGCATTTTTTTTCCTGTCTCGTAAAAGGTCAGTGTCTCGAAGAATTCAAATTAGACTCGCACCTTGGGAGCAGAATGCCTATTAGTGTCTTTCCCAGTGTAAGCAGTGCCCAGGGATGCGTACAAACACGCCGGGGTCTGAGTGCCAGCACTCGCTGCTGAGTGCCTGTTTGGCATGGGAAGCTGCTCCCAGCCCCTCCGCTGCCTCCGACTTTGGGATTCTCACCAGGAAAGGGCTCAGGGAGGGCCCGAGGAGGGCAAGCGAGTGCTCCGGGTTTTGCTGGCAGTCACGAGCAAACGGTGCACGCCTCAAGCTGAACTGTAGGCATCTAAGTAAGGCTGAAGGGTGCCAAGCGGGGCTGCTCGGGCACGTCCCGCAGGCTGTGTGGGAGGCGACGTCTCTCTTGTCCCAGCTGGATGCCTGCGTGCCTCCTGTCCCCACGCACGCTCCAGCAAAGCACGATGTCAGCATGACTCCATTTGCAGGAAATCTTCGGGGTTTGCTCTCAACACACCTTTTCCTAGCAGAAGGACTGACCCGACAGCAACGTGCAGCTGCGGGAGCCCGAGGCGCCCGGCCTGAGAGGTGCTGGGCCCATGTGGTGCTTCCCTCTGCGCAGCCCCACGACTGCAGCAGGAAGCCAGCAGCAAGAGGAAATCCATCCCTTTTCCCAAGGACAGCCCCACATGTGTTGGGGCACTTTGTTTTTTTTTTCCTCCCAGAGGACTGAGGCTTGGGAGGGTGTGCCTGCTGTGTTACTCATTTCAGAATCCTGGACTAAATAAATCCTCCTCTGTAGGGGACCAGTCACACTTTTCTCCTCTGCCACAGGCTGGCGGTGCTCCCTCCCACGCGCGGGAGCAGTGCTGGTGAGACCAGCCCCAGGGAGGGGGATGCCTGGAGAGATGTTTCCCCCTCAGCTGCTGGTTGGCAGGGCAAGGGGCTCCATGCCTTTTGCTGCCTTGACATGCCACAGCACAGGGGGGGTTGGAAAAATCCTCCTCTCTGGGAAAGCAGTTGATCCGGCTTCTACCGGAGGAACGTTTCAAAGGCAATTATCAGGAAGAAAGAGCGATTCTTTATTAATAGTAATAATAGTAACGGCGGCGGCAGCAGCAACAACGGATTGCATTCATCATTCTCTGCGCTGAACAGCTTTTAGCGTCATCTGCCTTAGTTTTTACATGAACGGCTTCTGGGAAATTAGAGCTTATTGATTTCCCT
>JAOXNO010000001.1:131896786-131916920 GCA_028565335.1 Limnodromus scolopaceus
CTGAACAGCTTTTAGCGTCATCTGCCTTAGTTTTTACATGAACGGCTTCTGGGAAATTAGAGCTTATTGATTTCCCTGGGATACATCCCATTCCCTGGGATTCGGCCCGGGTTTAGGAGGATCATTGCTCTGACTGCAGCTGCTTCATGGGGCAAGGTTGGTGATTCCCCACCTCGGCAGATGCTCAGAGGCCACATGCAGTCATGCAGAGCCCCAACATCCTGCCCAAGCCATAGCTAGAGACTGAATGTGCGCCCCTGGGAAGAAGGTGTGAGTGCAAGGATTGTCCTCTGGAAGTCCCTGCAATGAGACAGAACAGAAGAAAGGCCTTTCTTTAACTACCACTGATCCTATGCAAGGGTAAAACACTTTTTCCTCAGAAAATGTTGAATTCTCTAAATATCTTTTTGAAGTAACAGTCTACAAAGAAAGACTACTTCCCTACCCAAGCTAGGAGTTTCCAGTCACTTTGGAGCTGGCTCTTTCCTCCATCTTCCAGCTGTCTACTTTCCTGCTCTGAAACCTCAAACATTTTCACAGGATGAAAATAAAGATTCCCAGCCCCAGCCCCTCGCAAACCTGTGTGGCACCCTCATGCCATGGAGAAGTGCACTGCTGATGTAAGGGACAGAACAGCCTGACTGCTGCCTGTGTTTACCATCTGTACCTCATCTGAGATCAAGTGCCACCCCAGCTCTTCCACTCTGAGGCTGTCTGGCCTTCAGCCTCATCCAGTGCAGCCCCCACCTCTTAAATTCACGCCCAGTTTCCCCTCCTTTTCCTGTTTTTGCACAAAGTTTCTCCTCGCTTCCTGTCACACTTCAGTGCTGCCCATGCTTGAGAGCAAAACCCTTGACAAATGTCACTGGTGGTTACTACCATGAGCCCAAGACAGCTGAGGTTAACCATCAACCTAAAAGATGAGAAGCAGAGTTTTCAAGGGCAAAAGTTTAAAAGCAAATGCTTTGGAGTGCCACTGGTGTCACCACATAGTCCCAACATCACCTAAGGGGTGGCTCAAAGCCTGGTCCGGATCTCCACACCTGTGGAGGTTTTCTGGTGGATTTAAAGGGCAAGTAGATCCGGGAGCACCAGGTACAGTGTTATTTGTGTTGGGTTTTGCCTTCAGTTTAGCATTTCAAATATTACTCAGTTTATTGCCTGGTGGATTGATAGCTGCTCTGCATGGCGGATGGTGACTTGGTGGCAACACCCTGGCTGGAGACAGAGCAGCAGAAGCTCCCCCACTTCCACAGCCTGAGCTTACACCAATGGGCTCAGGGACCAAAACGACATGAGAGGACTGTGGGAGAGAACACCCTGCTGGGTGGAAGCTCTGACATCCACTGTGCACCTACGCTGTAGCCTCTGAGTCATCTTGAAAGCAGCACTGGTGGACGCCACCATGCTCGCATAGCCGTTTGCCTGGCCAGATGTCACCACCCTCATGATGTGGTCCCTGGCCAAAGCCACCTTCATACTCCCTCACAACGAACAGGGTGAAACAGAGGTGATTCCAGAGAAGTACAGCCCGGCTCATGTTGGTAAATACAGCCAACGAGACAAGTTTCTTCCTCATCTGCTTGTCTCCCATCCAGCAAAACAGCTCTTGAACCAGTTGGCAATAAGTGATGGCAGTGTTTAAGCTGTTGCTTACCACTCCAGGGCACCTTATATTACCAGTGACTCATCTGTCTAGGAAGCCATGCCCCTTTTGCGTTTATCTTTTTTATTGTTTTTATACTGTCTGACGCTGTACCGGTTCTTGTGTTTTATTAGACTTCCAGGTCAAGGGTTTTGAACTGGTTTCTCATTATCTGGTTGTGCAATAAAATTATGTATGCCAGCTTGATAGCACAAAATTCTGGTTTCCAGTGCGGATTTCAATATTCCCTGCATCACATGTAGTTCTCTAGGTGTCTGAATGCTTATTGAGTCAGTCAGTAAAGACTTCCTGTGTTTATAACAAACAGATTATATGTGTTCCCTCTTCATAACCTCTGTCTGACTCCATCATTTCATGGCCTCCCCTTATGTGAACCCTTAAACTTTAGCCTGGCTGAGCTAGTATTTTCAGTTTATGTTTTACACTGCGTAACTGTGGAAAATAAGGCTGGAATGAGCTTTGAGAGGTCATGAGGTAGATAGATAGACTAAACTCCAGCCAAATATCTCTAAAATTAAGAGCAAATGATTACTGACTCCACAAGCTTACAGCATCTTGGGGCAAGGATCTCTGCAGGAGGAATATAGGTCAAGGACACTGGCTGACATGGATACAGGCTTGGGTTTGCAGCCTTAGGCAAGGTGAGGGTGCCATTAGCTCCTCAAGCATGTGAGGTCTTTGGTGGATCTTCTCTGTTCCTAACATCGGAGTCAGAAGGATGTCTCTGCCACTGGCAGCAAGCTGATGGTCGTCATGGGCCTGCACAGATGAAAAATGATACTAACGCATTGGGTAAGAATGTAGAAATGCAAGGAACACACTTGTTCACCTTAATACTTTCACAAGCTTTTAAAAACTGAAAGGCTAAGAACTGCCCAGTTATCTTTGAGGCTGGTATACCCATAGTCACTGCAGGAGGGTACAGTCACACGTAACAACATATGAACACAACTGACATCACTATGTGAGTGGGTGTTGCCTGCCTGGCTTAAACAATGCCAGAGGAGTCACCTCATTCCCCAAATTCATCTCACTCCTGGGAGAAAAGGAATGACCGCAAGCCATAGGCAGGCAAGGCACTAGAAGAAGGATTGCAGCACTTATCTGGTGTGGTAGCTTTATTCTAGGAACACACCTGGTGAGAGAGCAGGGGAAGAGTTCATGCCGTGATGATCATATGATATAAATTGTATATGGCTTCTGCTGCCCAGTGCTCATGCTATCGCCTAGCATGCAGCTGCTAGTTTCCTGCCTTCATGCTGTGAGCTAAATTATCATGGAATCATAGAATAACTTAGTTTGAAAAAGAGCTCTGCAGCTCATCTTCTCCAATAGCCCACTCAAAAGTGGGGCCAAGCTTGCAGTTAGATGAGAATGCTCAGTGCTCTTGGAGCTTTGAAGATCTCCAGTGATGGAGGTTCCCCAGCCTCTATTTCCAGTGTTTGACTATCCTAATTGTCATAAGCTTTTTTTTAATATATAATCAGTTGCAACCTGTAGCTGGAAAGAGTGGCTTCGTCTTCTCTATAACATCCCATTAAGGCTGGATTTGCTCCAGGCAGATCAAACCCAGTTGCTTTCTCAGCCTTTCCTCTCATATCATGTGCTCCAGTGCCTAGTTGTTCTCCACTGGACTTGCTCCAGTGTGTCAATGACCTTATTGTAGTTAGGAGCCCCCCAAAACATTTTCCCAGCTGCATTTCCAACCCTCCATTGTTTTCAAACTTGCAAGAAGATCAAGAATGGCTAATCTATTTATTTAAAGGAAATAAAAGAAAAAGTCATGTCAGGGCAAAATCCCCAGGCTGTCTCTGCATTTAGCATTAGACAGATGGCTCAGATTCCACCTGTGTCTCTAGAGGCAGATGCAGCCCAAATCTAAATGGGGAGCTGCTCAGCTGCGGCCATGTCAAATGCTGAGCATATGTCACAACTGCTGGTGTCAAGGAGAAGAGGGAGAAATGGAGCTTTATAATCCTGCCCAAGTGTCCTGGAAATCAGCACCAGAGCCTCTTGTAGTGTTTCCTATTTGCTGTAGTTCCTAACAGGACAGGGAAATTTTCCACGGTCGTCTGTCAGGTAAATAAATTCCAGCAAAAGGATCAAAGTCACCACAATATTCCTAATGGCTTGTTCTAGAGTAAAGGTACCTTCATGGGAGAGCGCAGAAGCAGAGAAGTGGCACTGGCCACTTGTAAGACAGCAAAGTTCACGGGGAGGTAAGGATGTAGGCAAGACCCCACACGGAGGTGAGTACAGGAGGATAGGAGGGATGGCAGTGGTTGTATACCTGCCTAGAATAATGGAAAACTTTAAACTGGTCCCTGTCTTTCAGAGGGAAGTGTTTGTCTCTGTTGGCTGTACGGAGAGCCTCAGCACTGCTCTCATGCACTGCTCTGCCTAAGAATTAGACCCCTGACCTCAGCTAAATTAAGTGCTGGGATCTCACCCTTAGCCCTTCCAATAGTGTCTCTCAAGATGCATCCCAGGGACCCATGTCTAGTAACTCTACACAGCCAACACATATTAATACAATCAATACACAACAAGAATGCACAATCATCATCACATAAATATTGATGAGCTTCATACCAACTTACTCCTTGAATAACCCACAAAGAAAAGTAAATGTTTGCAAAGTATACAACTGTGGGCAGCAATGCCTATGAAATATTCCCAGATGTCTAAACAAAAGGACTAAAAAAATGTGCATTTGGCGTGTCCTGCTGACTTCTCGTGTGGTTATCTTTGACAGAGAATCTTTTCAGTGCTTATTGAAATTCAAGGTCCTTTAGTGTATCTCAAGTTGGGCACTCAAACACAGTTACGCTCTGTCTTCCTAGACAATCAGAAAATTTAAGTTGAGCTGCAAAAACAGCTAAAAATAAAAAGTAAAGGGCCTAAACACACTGCTACTTACTGCTGCCACAAATAATTGCCAGCGGTTGTACCACAGACACGATCGTTATATCAGCGATGTCCTGGTGGTGGTCCAAAAATAATTGTACCACTGCTAGGCATGACTCAAAGAAAAAAAAAGAGAGAATTACTTCTGTAGCTGGAGGGAACCGAAGGGCACCGCATCCATCTGCCTGCCTTATGGCAGGCTCAGCTTGCTATTTGTCGGGAGCGGCGTAGTTTTGAATTCTACCTTCTGTAACTCGCACCTCTCCCTTTGCCCCTTGGCAGGGAGCTGACAGCTCTGAGCCAGCCCGGTCCTGTGGTCCCCACTCGAGCGGCCATACAGTACGTGTCAGCAAGTCTCGCTGAGTACGCGGGACAAGGAGCCGAGGAGAAGCCGCTTCTCAGAGGGTGCAAATGACACGCTTAGCGGGCCAGAGAAGGTGCAAAGCACACCCCGCTGTGCTGTTCTGGAGTCAGCTCAACTCCTTCCCCAAGGCTGCCGCCTCTCCTTCCCTGTGGAGCGGAGCCCTGCGTGGTGGGAAGGGAGGGGAAGGGCAAATCCGGGAGGGAACAGGCTAAAGGCAAGGGAACAAATAGCTGCTGAAACTGGAATTAGCCTCTTGGTGGGAGGTTCAGAATAAATCTGCCATACTTAGCCTCTCTTTCAGCTGTTTCAGGGAAGGATGTTAGATCTAAAGATGAACCCAGCAGGTAGCATATAGGAACAATATGGGCCAAAGTAGCAGGAACACTCTCTTCTCTGTCAATTATTAGTATAGTTATGTAAGTATACTCATTATTTATCAAAGACGAGACCCCCCCAGATTCTTCAGCATTATAATAGCCAAAATGACAGAGCACTTGCTGACTGTTTAGCACCATCAGAGAACAAAATAAGAAGGAAAGTGGAAACTCCCATTCAACTAACGTGGGAAGCTGCAGTAGTGCTGTGGGCACATTGACTTCCCTGGGTTTCCAGCTCTGGTTACTGCTGGAGGGCCCCAGTCCTCCCGCTGCTTCTCCCCCCCACTTCTCCCCTGACCTGGCACAAGTCTTCATGCAACTGCCCAGAGAGCTGGAGCAGAGAAATGCTCTTGCCAGAAAAGAAAATGTCTTTGACTGGCAGTTTTTCACCGTGATCGGTGTCACTATGTCCCCATACCAGCAGCTCTGCCAGCTGAGTGGAATAAATGGCCCTAGTGTGGACAGAATTCAACAGGGTTTGGGAGTGAGAAGGAGGAGAAGCCAGGACTACCTAAATTGATCTTGTCACTAAACATGGAAGTGTGGCCTAAAACTGGTGAAACCCAGGCTGCTCCCACGGGCCAGAGCTGTGGCTGGTCTTCCTCTGGCATCGCACCAGCATCTCCAGCGTGTGCCCTCCTGCGTGCTCCGGTCCCAGTATTAGTGTGCCCCTTACACACTGCTGCTCCGCTGGGGATACTTGCCGCTGGGGGAGACTTTTGAGAGAAGGCAGGGACTTTTTAATCCTTTTCGATGTGCACACCTCTAAACCTTTCTAGCGGAGCCACAGAACTCCACATAGCAGATTTCAATGCTTGGTTTTCTAAAGTACCTTTTTGGCCAGGATTCCAGGTGAAAAATTGTGGGTCTGTGATGCCAAGCACAAAAATACATTCTAGTTCAGGAGAGCTCTGTCAGCTTTAAGGTCTGGGGCTGCATTTCCTCTTTTGCTTCATTAAATTTGTGCATAGACAAATAGTTCCCAGTATGCTAAGTCAAAGTATTATGAAAGCCTGATGGCTAATGAGTAATAAAAATGTGTGCTAAGGCTGCCTGTGCCTTATCAAACAAAAGGCAAAATATCCAACACAACTACGCGATTAAGCAGAATCAATTTCTAACTACTTTTGAGATACCTATCCGTAGGTTCAGCTAATGAGAACAAAACTGACACGGAAGTTTCAGGTAAAAATTCATCCAAAACGGGACTACAGGAACTAGTTTTTGTCGGAAGTAACACAATAATGTCATAGAGTAACTGGGAGTTTTGCTAACTGTGAACAAAAGGACAAAGAGAAAGGGATCTGAGAATGCCCTGTCATGTAGAAATGATCTGTGCCACTGATATGAATAGAAAAATTGACCTAGGTGCACACCGATTTAAGCCTATATCGCATTACCTACCGGAGGAGGTGAGGTGATGTTTATTCTCCACGCCGCAGTAACACCTACAGATCCCACTGCACCTGGAACGGCATGGTAGACTCCATGGAACTGGCGTTTTCAAATTTGTCCTGAGACCAATTTTTAAATGCCCAGTTCTGTAAGAATGACTTTAGAGAACAACTGGAACTCCTACTGAAAGCCAGGGTTTCAACACACACACGTGTCTGAATTAACTGGATAATTTTGCAAATCTGTCCCTACTTGTGCAAGTTAACTGATTTCTGAGAGCCTACATAAACATAACACAAAAGATAATCCAGGCCCTCAGAGCAGTTTACAGTCTAAACAAGAGAAATGTGATATAATTAAATTTATTTTTTTTTTAGAAAGAAATACCATTTGTTGATATGGTTAACTCTCTGAGCATACTTTTTCATCATGAGACGTGTACTACAGTCCCCATTTTCAGTCAGTTTGTGTGGACTCTCCGGGATCCTTCGCTTTCATGGGAGCACTCCAATCTGTCCTTACACACCAACACAAGGGAGCAGAGAGTGAAACACTGTCAATCAGGAAACATATAGGAATAGACTCCAGAAATAAAAGACAAAGAAGGAGGAAAACCATATTCATAAAGGCAGTAAAGCTAGGCAAATGCTAAATAGGGTATACAAGGGTATGTATTTCCCTATACATGCTTCACATAACTATGAAGGTCTATACTTAGAACTTTTAAATTTAATACTCTGTGGGGGTTATATACATGTGCTCCTGAATGTTTACCATTATGGTAAACTAACCAGAATACCCAGTTGAGGATAGGTGGTAAAAAAGAGGTGATATTAGAGGCTCATAACGTATCACGGGAAGAAGGCAGTTAGTAATTTCCAGTCCTATTATTTTGCTGCTGATATATGACTTCCTAATGTGAAACAAAATCACTGGTCACAACTGAGAACAGTATTAAAAGGATGAAAATAATAAAACCATGGCCTATTTGAAACTTCATTTAATCCTCATATATTCATGCCTGCTTTCTGAAGGTGGTAAAGTATGTATATTCTTGTCAATTAAACTACTGACTGAGTTAAAAGTGTGGGTTTTTTAAAAAAATCATCATTGCCTTAAGGGATAATGCAGGTATGACTGAATATCTAAAAGCAAAGAACAAACACAGCAAGACCTAGAGGAAATAAAGGGTGGCACCTTACATGCCTAAGTGTTGGGTTCGTAACTTTTGTCTAGCTCCAGACAAACCTTGGGCTAGAAATGGAACATTTCTCTAAGCAATGATAATGCAGCCTCAGGCTGCTGCCTTATTTTGGTGAACGTGATGCTGGTTGCTGAAGGATGAGAAAGGAAGGACTGCTCTTCAACAGGGACCAGCCTCCTCATCCATGAGAGACAGCAATGGTGATGAGGGGTGGGGATGGTGATTAGTCCCACAGAAGGAACATCCTTTTCTCCTGCTTGTAAAAAAGTCTATCTGTGTCAGCACTTTTCCTAACCAAGCCCAGTAACATCAGGCAGTAAATGATGTGTCAAGAGTCAGGCTGGATATAAATCTCCACAGTTCCTCCAAGCTCCTTTCATGGAGCTGTCCACCCCCTGCTAGTCCAGCTGCATATTTGAAACATAACCCAAAAAAACAAAAAGTGCAATAACAGGTTCTTGGTATAAGGGTATCTGCACCATCTATTTTAAGCTGGTTTGGTGATCTAACTTCTGTGCAATTTGAAAGACCAAAATTAGCAGACAAGTTTCCTTTTAAAGTCAATAGAGATGCCTGTAGTAGCCAGCTGAACATCTCCTTGCTTGTTGAGGTATGAAGCATGGTTTAACATCAAAAATATTTGTAAGCGTGGTCAAGTATATAGTAATTCTTAAAATATTACCAAGAATGGTATATGCAAATTAATGGCCAGTTTTCATCTTCTGTGTATTTCATTTGCCTTAAGCAGCACAGTATACACTCTAATAAATCAGATACAGCAAAATTACACTGGAAGTATTTCTTCATCTGTCAAGTACCGTAATGTTTGCATGTTCATAAGGGCTTGAGTATATTTGTCTACCTCACTGGAAATACTGGTTTGCATATGAGGAAGGAACATCTGACTGTGATATACCCCTTCTATATAAGCAATAAACTGTGGACAAATTGTGCTGAATTTGTACTAAAGTCCTCATTACTATGAAAAGCAAGAATAGTGACTGAAGGCAGTGGACAGTCCATTACCAGATTAAAAATCTACACTCTGCATCTATGGAAGAAGTAATCTATAAGGGCCCACTAACACGAAAGGACAACATAAAGGATATCATAAAGGACAATTTCTCAGGCTTCATTAAATCTGTTGAAAGAATTCAGTGTATATGGCTGAAATTCAGCATGGTGTTATAAATAATTCGCATTTGCAAAGATCAAAGCACACGCCTTGATCACATAATAAATTGATTTATCTGAGCAGAGAACTGGGTACTTAATCCTGCCAAATGTTTGCTCATCAGTGTGGTGTTTACTCATGTGATTAGTCCCACTGGTTACTGCCACCTTTACTCAGCCTGGAGAATGCCTGTCCCATAAATAGTCCTCCACACAGGAGTGGACAAGGGTGTAAGCTGCTAGTGATTTCTTCATAATCATAAGCTTTTATTAGTTTGTTCTCTGTAGTGGCCGGTTTGCTTTTAACACTGATAACATTTTACAAAGTTACCACGCCTGAAGACGTGTGATTAAGATGCCCATAACACAGCACTGAGGTAAGCTATATTACTTCTGTGTAAAAATCAATAAAAGGGAATTTTAAAACAGATGCTAAGTACTGCATGGTATGCTAGTTTCCTCCTCTCTGTCTTTTAATGCCCAGTGCATCCTTCAGTACAGCTCCGGTTGAAGGATAATGGGTAAGATCTGTCCCAGGAGAACCCATTCTCCAGGTAGTCCCCTCCTTGCTGTCTCTGTGCCAGCAGCAAGTAAAAAAAGTGATATAGACCACTTGCCAGAGCTGGGCATGAGGGGATGGCCCTTTCCCCCTGCCCTCTTCTGTGGGGGAAAGGCACAGAGGAAAGTTGCCAGAGACAGGACTGACCTGGGCTTGCCGCTTCCCCGGCCACATTCAGCTGAAGTCACGGTTGCCCTTCCCATCACCTGCGGCTCCGTTTTGTCACCTGTGCTTGGGCAGGCCCCCACAAAGTCCTGCAGAAATAACAGTGGTCCTAGCCACTGAGCAAGGCAGTGGTCAGGGCGGAAAAGCTTGGTTTTCTCCGCATTTAGAAGCACACTCCATTTGGAAATTGCATCTCCTCCGTGTGTGTGTGTGTTTGTGGTGATTCACTGGACTCCACATGGAGATTTCATACGTTTGCCTTAGCGTATATGCCAGTCCAGCCGCAGCCAGTCTGTTAGCTTATGGCACTGCTGACAAGAAGGACGTACAGCACCTCCACATCCCTGCTGTGCAAGATAAGCATACGGTACTGATATAAAATGCAATTGATTTCACTGCTACAGCCTGACTTGCAGCTCACCGGCGACATATTAAAATAATTTAAAGGGATCAATAATCTGCTATTAGATTGCAACTATTAAGATGTGACATTGCTCTTTCAAAACCCCCAGTGAACGATTTGCAATGGCTTCCTTTCTTTCTTTATAACTTCAGTCTCCTTTCTTTTTCCTTCCATATATATCCCTCATATATACTTGTCTGAGCACTCCTGGAGGATGACACGTAGGAAAAAAAGATATACCGAGACATAATTACACTGGTACAGCTAACAGAAAAGGCCTAGATGTTTCAAATGTCAGTAGATCTGAAGATGTGTGGGCAGGATTTACAACACTAGTATGTTGCCACTGGTAACTGACTGCATTTTTAACCTTCCCACTGCTGGCTAGCAGCATGGAAGAGGATAAGTCTAGGGACTGAGCACTAGAAATAAACAAGCTCATTAAAAAAACCCTAAAACTTATTGTTGTGAGGCTGAGACGAACAAGGGGAAGGAACCGCATAAAGGTTAGATAAGAACTCTTTGTTCCTGATGGGCAGCCTACACAGCACCTAACCCTTCCAGTTTGCTGACATGCCACTGCTTCCTCTGCTGGGTCAGCTCTGGGGGACCGGTTTTGGCCATTCCAGAAAGAGGGGAGAGGAAAGAGTGAAGCTCTTACAGGGAGAATTGTAAAGGCACAGACATCTCAGGCAGAAGATATTTGATGCAGTCCCACTGTCAAAAAGTTGGCAGCAGCCTCCTGCTGAGAATGAGAGATTTGGAGACACCAAGCAATCTGGCAGACTATTAGACTGCACAATGGAATCAGACATACAATGTTAAGTAGGGGGTAGCTGCTGGCAGGGATAGTACACCCACCCGCAGTTTGGGTATGGCAAGTGAGGACTAGACAGAAGACCAAGCTACCTGGGCACATAATAGTAGCATTATTAGGGTACCCATCCAGCAGGATGGGAAAAAATTTAGGGAAGGAGACTGGATTGGGTGAAAAATAAGAATATGTGAAAGGAGATAGTGAGAAGAGAAAACCTTGAGATATGCAATTGCACTTCATATGTCCTGCAAAGAGAGGGGATACTCCCGTTCTTGCTGAGAAGTGATTGTTGTGACAGAGTCCTGCCTAAGAGGTCCCATGCAAGCTCATGTCGTAAACTGGGGGGAGTTGCAAAGGACTAAAACTACATTATTACCCTTAAGCACTCAAATGAAAAATGGCCTGATGTGCAAGTGCCCTAAACACCTAGAAAACTCACTGGAATGAAGGCACCCACACTTGCTCGGCACCTTGACATTTCATAGGGCATTAACTTCAGCAAGGAGGGAAATTTCATGGGAAGCTGTGAGCATCCAGCTGCTCCGTTAGCATTATCCCTAAGTACGCATTTAGGGAAAGTCTTTCAGTGGGTAGTCTTTCAGACTACCAAACTGAAAATTGTGTGAAACCATTCCTGGTGTCAAAACATTATCTGCTGGGGGTTTTTTTAATCATGGAGAGCACAAACTATAGATAGATAGCCACAGCGTGGCCTTTGCTGAAAACAAACTCTGTGCCTGTCAGCTCACAAAGTCCAGCTGAAAAGGATACAGAAGAGTTGGTGCTCGTGCTGCAATGCATGTGATTAGACAGCTCTGTTCCATTTAAAGGCCTTTCGGAGAATGCCAGACTGTTCCTCATTTTAACCTTTAAAATGCAGCAAGGACTTCAGAGCTACTTTGGCATTTCTCAGTGTAACCCACACCTCCCACACACAGCAGAGATGACTTTAACAAGCAAAGCATCAGGGAAGCAGCCGTATATGGGTATGTACAGTGTATGTATGGACCCCTGTAAAAGGTTGCATCTCTCCTGGAAAGGTTTTTCACCTGTATTCCTCACACCAACTCCTCATGCTGAGAAGTGGTGTCATCTATAATAGCCTCACTAATTTTCAGAGCTTCCCCTCCCCCCCTCCACTTAATGCTGGCAAGCCAACTACCAAGAGCAAAGCAGGCAGCAGATTTTTGTATGTCTCTCAGAATGGTAATTAACGTTGCTCAAAAAAAAATAAAATTAAAGAAACGTAAAGTTCTTCCTGGGAGCAATGTTCTCTGCATGATACTAGCAAGCATGAGCTGCTTTTGTAGTCACGAGCTATGGAGATGAGACTGTCTGGGATCCATCTATCCTGCCCTAACATGTCAGAGCAGTGGGGTATAGCTCAGCTGCTGGGAGTATTCTTATTCCTAATTCATGCTGAAACAATATGGCGAGACTGAAATCACTGATGACTTCATCAACTCATTTCTTTCCTTGTAATGCGTTATTTGCTACTGCTAGAGAACAGGAATGTTTGTATAAAGCTCTTTGTGCATTGCTTTCTCATGGAAGTCATTTTAATATGCCCTCCACCATAACTTCTCATGGGACCTTCTAGCTTTTGACCTAATCTAAGGACAAGATTTTCTGAGGACCTAGCCATCAGGCTCCCTATGAAGAAAAGCCTCCTTACACAGTGTAGTACCCTTAATCTAGCAATTAGATTATTTAAGGAATGGATTTACATATGATCTGGTTTGCCCCATTCCTAGGATGTAAAGCAACCCTAAACCCAGCACTGAGTCTGCATTGGTAAAGTTATGGCTAGTCTATATTCCTGCATAGTACTGGTAGGGCTCAATTATTTTACAGCACTTCTCTGTATGTCTGAAACTTCATAACTAGGACCTTTACTGTCTACCATTTCCCTCAAAAAGAAGCAAAAAAGCCATGATCCTAGTTCTTAGAATATGAAATATGTTTTTCTAGGAAGTGTTCAAGGCCAGGTTGGATGGGGCTTTGAGCAACCTGGTCTAGTGGGAGGCATCCCTGCCCATAGTTGGGGGTTGGAACTCAATGATCTTTAAGGTCCCTTCCAACCCCAACCATTCTATGATCCTATTTCTAAAGGGCCGGCAGAGCCGTGTGAAGGGCACTGGAGATGATATAGCAGGCACACAGGAGCCCGTGGCACCCAATACCAACCCCACTCAGCCAACACCAGCCCCGAGATAGGCTGGAGCTGGCCTGCTTCTGAACGGCAGCTTGCAGACCATCTAGCAATGAAATAAGGTGACAGGAAAGATGAATAGAAATGTTAAAATAAAAAGGGCTCAGCTGCCCTAGGGAGTGTCCTGGAGCTGCCCAGGATAGGTGACACTGTGGGTGACCTGCCCACACAGTCCCTACACACAGGAACCCAAAACGGTGTGAATAAACCTGCTGTGAGCCTGGAGGGTGCTCAGCACGCTGAAAATTACTTCCTCTTTGGGAATGTAGATGCTCAGGGCCACATCCACTTTTCTCACTGGGGATGTCACTCTGAAATGGCCTCCTTTTCCTCACCGCTGGTTGCTCTCGTCATGTGTTCATCAAAAGGTGCAATGCAAAGAATGCACTTTTCTTGGGCAATTCTCTCTTGGTACTCCTCTCTGGGCCTTCTTTTCTTCAGTGGAGGATCAGGTGCCTATGCTAACCCCGGAAACCAAAGCTAAATTTTAGTAATAAACCAAATGGCGAGGATATGCTGAATCATAGAGGCGTTGCACGCATGCAAGGCACAGCTGCATATTAGGAAATCTGACACATCTGGCAAGAAGGGAAAGCAGGCAATCACATTTTCAAGGCAGACCATAGTCTCTTACAGCCTTGGGTCTACTTCATGCACAACTCAGCCATGCTTGCTGTGGGCAGACCCCATTCAGACTTCTGATTTTACCAAATCTGCGCTCACGAGTCAGCTCTGTTCCCACAGGAACAGTTTCTTCACTACACATATCTGCATAGCTCTCGTTTTATGACAGGCACCGTAATACCTTGAAAAAATAATAGTGATAAAATTCAAGCAGGTATTCCTTTGCCCAACTTTACTGGATACCTGGGTGTAAATTAGTATCTTCTTTTTATTATCTGAGTTCGATGCAACCACATACATTCTAAGTGATGAAATCAAACACATGACATCTTGGAAATTAATGTCTTTCTATTTTTCTACCTGGTTCACACCTTGGTTTTGATAATTATAACTGTAGTCTCAGAGAGACAATAAAAGCCTCTAAAGCTGACCTAAAATTAGTTTTCCTCTGTACTGTTGTCCAGTGCTAACTCAGGACACTTTGGAGTTGTAAGCAAGTGTTACGAGCCCGTTGCCAAAAAGCCAAAATTTCCATCCTTCAGGAAATATCATACCACATCAGACCTTGTCACATAGTAATACTGACTGGCATTCCCGCTGCACAGTGGCGTTTCTGAGAGGCAGTGCCCAGTCCGGGGGGAAGAATGAAGAATATCCCTTTGTTGGCTCTATTTTCTTACACAGGCCAGATGATATGGAGCAGGTGAGGTGAACCGAGATACATGAAAAATTAATCCAGCAAGTGATTTTTCAGATTATTATGTAGCTGAAAAATTCCCTACATTATCTTGCATCAAAATCTAGCTGTGCAGAAGGCCTGAAAGATACATTCCCAAGTTGCAAGTGACAGCTTGAAGAAATATTTCTCCATTTCAAAACATTTTAAAATGCTATACCTGAGTAATATAAACCATATAATATATAGTTATATTTTAGATGGAAAGGAAGCACGACTATAGAAAATCAACTACAAAGTAATATCTAGGAAAATTTATAAAATACACTAGGTGAGATCTGAACCATCTGAGAGCTTGAATTTCATCCTTTTGGTTTAGAAAGAAGTAGATTTCAGCTAGTTCATCTGTCTTATTTTAGAGACCCAAATGTTGCTGCAGTAGCTTCAATCCACTAGAAGATACTAGGGATAACTAAATTATTCATGGCAAATATTACAGAACATTCAAATGCATTCCTCTTGGAATTGTTTGGGTTCGGTTTTTGTTGTTGTTTTTTTTCATTTTCAAACACATCTCTAGTCAATTTGTAAGTGTACTCAATATTCATCCATATTATGCAAACAAAGGGCACTGCAGATGTCTGTTCATGGAATATGCAATGTCTACAAAATCACACGAGATTGTTTGCAGGCCCAAATTTCAAGCCCTGGACCACGTGCCAAAGATACAATGATTAGAATGACAATAGTGGGAAAAAGTTTCTTCATCACCAAGAAGCCTTTGGTCAATGGAATTCTTTTCAAGACAATCTTTTGGCTGGATATGTTGTGAATATTTCAGGACTATCCAAATGCTGGAAATATATTTAAATTCGAGTAAATCCACCAGTTCATTTGCAAAATTTTAGTGAAAAAATATCTATCTTAGGTAAACAGCAAATCCAGAGCCATTAGAAAACCTTAGGCCATGGGACTTCTGAATTTAAAAAAAAAGAAAAAAAAAAAAAAGACCTACTCTTCACTTACTCTTTAGAGCCTCATTCTGCTGTTCTTTGCATATCGTGGCCTGAAACTAATGCTATAGATTTGACTGTGCTTTGCCATCAGCATCCTCTTATTGTGAGGGAGCCGTGGTTGGAGAATCTCCCAGTTGCCAATTCTCATTACATTGCACGAATCTCATCGTGCCTGACAGTTTTCATAAAGCCCAATCTCCAGGAGACTGAAAAATCTCCTGAGAACCTCAGTTTTTGATTACAAGGAGAAAAGGAAAGTTGTGGTCCTTATGATTGCAGAAAGAAGAAAAAAAAAATCTCTCTTTGCTGTGCTCCCAATATGCTGTGCCCCCTCATTAACTCAGAGGCAAAATTAAACATCTCTCAGAACCCAATATGTTTGATTTACCTTTTTTTTTTTTTTGCAAGTAAGAAGGAGAGAAAGTCAGAGAGGGGTCTGACATTTTTAAAACCTGGTAAAAGCAATACTGGAAATCCTGTCATTAAGTTCAGCTGAAAATAGAGAAAAAAATGGACTCTTTCTTGTCATAAGTCACAGAATTTTGAAATAGGTGTATGGTAAAGAACAGAACTTTTTTAAAAAACATCATCATATCACAGGGACAATAGTAAATTAATCTGTCAGACAGTGTACAAATAATGAAAAAACATTGTCTGGAATTGCCTTTCTCCAAATTAACAAAATAGCCCATTTTATTTACAATTTGGTTGCCTTGCCTGTTGAATTGAAAACGCACAAAGCTGGAGCATCAGATGATCTCAGGGAAGGCAGCTCTGCCAAGGCTGCCATAGGTTGCTTTGCGTAGTCGTCCTACTGTATATCCACGAATAAGCACAAGCTGCATTTTGTATTTCTTCACACCCCTTTTAGTATCAGCCCCGTGGAACTATAGCACTGAACGCCGTGTTATGTGCTCATTGTATTTTATATGATGCTTGGATTGGCGCGTAGTTCCTTATTAATAAAACTATGTTGTGCAGCAGCTGTACGTGGCAGCCATATATGATTACAATACACAACACGAGCTGCTCATTTCTACGCTGTTTCTAGGGAAGTAAAGGGTTACTAGGGGAAGTGGTGTTTTATCACACATTCAGCATTGCACAAAAATAGCCTAGAAGACCAAAATGCTGGCGTTAAAGTCTCCACATTTCTGTAATTAATCTTAACAGCACAATGATCTATTTTAGATATCGTCAGCATATGCTTTCTGTCCCATATAGCAAAGGATATCTGGGGAGGTGCACGAAAGAGAGAGAAAATCTCTTCTTAAGGAAGAAGTTGGTCCGGCAGTTGAGGGCAGAGTCACTGTTGGTGTAGCCTCCAGGGAGCTGCCTCTCTGCTGGGGGGTGGGAGGCAGCACACCAGACACCGCGCAGCCTTCCTCTCGGAGGGCCGGGATGATGTGCCCGCACAGCGTGTGAGATCAAAAACCATCTGTGCCTTTCTGCTTCCGATGACCCTTTTTCATAACCAGGTTTGGGGCTGGTATTTATTATTTTTTTAGTTTTTTTTTCTAGTCAGTTTGTTGCTGGTGAAAGTTTCTAGACTGACAGGCGAAGAGACTGGTCTCCTTTATTAGCCACAGCCAAAAACCAGCGCAGGCACAGCCCCAACTATTACAATCATTCCATCCGAGCCTTCATGCTTCATGCCATCAATTGCATTGCTGTAAAGTAGGTGTCAGATGTGACCACCTTAATATTACCTATGCAAAGCATGCTGAATATCTGCGGCGATTTTCTCAGAATGTATGCAAAGAGCCCAACAAGGAGCAACGCAGGGGATGATAGGCTTCAGCAATTCCTCAATTTGACCTGGAAGGTTTGCTTTCCACTTGATTTTGGGTTTTATTCAGCCCTTAATCCCAGAAACGGAGTCTCGAACGGCAGCCGTGGCTTATTGCCGTATCTCCTGAGAACAGATCTGAGCCTTTCCAACTCTTACCGTGTGCCTGGGGCCACCGGCACCTTGCAGATGGTGGTAGCCTTTGGCCAGCACCGTCTTCTAATCACTTTGGACTTGTGATTCTGAAGTCAGAGGCCTCCTACATCATTACGGCTTTGCTGAACTACGCTGGGTTACGGCACACGCCTTCATTGACTTAACGCCGAGCTATGTGTCTCTCATGTTTTGCCTCTCTCTGAAATAGACTGCTTTGCTTTTCTTCCCATAGACGAATCCACGCTAAGCAAGCGCTCGCTTCTACTCATTTGCGCACGTACAGTTCAGACTGTACGCTTCTGAATTTAGTCATGTTACATCCTGTGTTACCTGATTAAGATCAGTAGCTGGGAGTTGATTGTTTAATTGACTTTTCAGAAACTCAGCTAAAAGTTTCCTACCCCTTTCCCATAATACAGGGGGAATAAAATGAAAGCTTGAAACATTTACAAGCGTAAGAAATGGTTCACTTAATTCCTGAACTCGATCAGTTTAAATCACTTTGGAGGTCCTTATGCCACCAGGACGTCCCAAATCTTCTCATGGACTGCATCAAAACATTTCAGGCCTGAACCCTAGATTCTCATCAAACACTCGGTTCTGCAAGTTTTCCACTGCCATGGGGCTGGGGACTGCGCTCACCAATACACAGCACCTCAGGGCTCCTCCTTCTCCAGCAGTACATCCATCCACCAAACCTTCAAATAGAGCAGCCCCACTGCCCTCGCTGGTGTAAACTCAAGGACAGGGTTCGTTGATGTTGCTGGATGCTGCTAGGTAGAGGTGGTATGATGAAACCCCAAATCTACACGACCTTCCCAAGTCAGCAGCTTCAGCAAAAACCAGGCTTCCCCAGAGGGACTAATTTTGCTTTATAGGAACTGGCTGAAATTATTAATACAGTCTCAACCCCTGAAGATGCATCTAAGGCACTGAAGAACCACGCTCACTGCCCTCCTACAGGCTATCTGAGAGCATTTTTTTTTCCAGAATGTTAATTACTCACTTCAAAGTGAAGTGAATAATGGATGAAATCCGTGACTACTAAAGTCAGCTCCTACTGACCTCCCTGGATCACAGATTTTACCCACCATCATTTGAGTATAAATAACCAAAAAGTGTCCCAGGCCTGAATGAACTGCCGTAAACCAGCAACGCGGACCATCACTATTTGCATATAGGATTTTTAGTAATCTTCATTTTATAAGCCGACATGAGGTTTTTGCCCCCAAATGCTTTTTGCATTAGTAAAGAAACTGTAGCTTTTTAGTCTGTGATACCAATTCGTAGGATCAAGCAGCCATTAAGAGACTATAAAACAGCATTCAAAACACGACTAACATTTTAGCAAAATGATTTTTAATTCCATGGGACATAATCCACTAAAATAACTTTAGGATACTAAAAAGCTTACATTCCATCATGAACTAAAAATTAGAATTACTTCTTCCTTTAAATACTGTATCAGCAGAACAAGCCTTAATTATTAATTAAATCAGTTACAGATTGATACAACTAGAGGCTGAATCTCCGCAACAGCACAGAATGATTCTTATTGGAAGAGCTATGCTATGGGCGGGGCAGAGCAATAAAGAGCCAAATCTTTTGCCTTTATCAATCTCTACATTAAATATTAAAGAAATATTTAAAGTGACATACTCACATGGTAACAAATTATAAGACATGCAATTTTTAACTAAAATTGTCTAAAAGCTAGCTTCGAGGAACACAAATTTATCTATTGGTGAGAGCACGTCTCGAAAAAAACGAGAATGGTGATTGAGGATTGAGTCATCTCCAAAGGTTTTATAGTATCCCGTGTCTCAGTACCGGCTTTTATGCTTCGTATCCTTTGATACAGTTCTCCAAACAGAGGACATAAATACCATCCAGGTTTTAAAACATTTTATTTGCATATTAAAAAAATTGTGCATTCCAATAATTAAAATCATTTGAACAAAAAAAAAAATGGCACTCGATTAACTGCATTTTACAGCTCGCAGGACCTTGGTACAGCTTTGCATTTATTCGTGTGTTACTCTAGTTTACTGTAGTCCCACCCAAGTTCTTCTTTCATCAACATGCAAGCTCTTTCATGCCACCAGGACCAAAGCCAGACAGGCAGAGGGAAAGGCAGCGCCTTCATTCAGTGTCAGTAGTTCTCTCTATTCTTTTGATGTGAAAGGGGCAGTACAGTCATTTTAAACTTTATCCAACCTCTTTGCATCTTACAAAGTTAAACAGCTAAAAGAAGTAAAATAAGAAGGCAATGCTTGTGGAATGTACAGTGCATAATTTGGAAGGGCAGATTTCATTACGATTCACCCGCTTGCTTCTCCTGTTCAATTGCTAGAAGGAGGGGGAAAAAAAAAAAGGAGAGAAAAAAAAATAAAGATCGAGAACCTGAAATGCATTCGCGTGATATTTCCTATCATTTGCAAAAATATACGTATATATATTAAGAAAAATAATAAAATACCGAAACAGAAATGTAAATAATTGTAAATTAGGCGCTACTAGGCAGCGGGTCCAGGCGCTCGCCGTCTGGCACAGCCACAGCCGCCTCTCCCTCCTCCCTCCACCCCGCACCCCCGGCTCCCCGCCCGCCGCCCCTCTTTGTCTCCTCCCGCC
>JAOXNO010000001.1:131919239-131929261 GCA_028565335.1 Limnodromus scolopaceus
AACTGAATAAGTCCCGTGAAAGCACTGGGAGAGGAGGGGAGGGGAGGGGAGGGGAGGGGGGTGTGTGTCTGTGCGTGCGGCTGAATGACAAGGAGTCGGGGAAATCTCTGCGCCTTTGTCTGGCAGCAGCTCTGCCAGGGAGCGGAGGCACGCTCGCTTCCAGGGCCGGGCGTGTGGGAATTTACTTAATTTCTGCTGCTTCTGGGACATCTGTATGGAAACCCTGCAGCGTATTGCTCCTTGCTCCCCGCCCTCCATCAGGGTGGCTGATGCGAGGGTGATTGCTGATGAATTAAAACCCCCGAGTCACAAACAGTATTAATACATGTAAATACATTTCAATAAATTCTCTCTGGATGCTGCTTCCTCTGTTTCGTGGCTGTCCTCTCCCCCTTGGCTGGCCGTTTTTCGTAACCTTTCCACAGCTGTAATTTCAAGAGGGTAAAATGTTGTCCCCACGACAATCCCAGTAAGACTTGCTATGGTGAACCAGGATTTGTAGTCAGCCCAAAGTAAAGCCAAGCTCCTTCACATTCGGAGGTGTGGTGTATAAAGCCTGGTTTATTTCTGTAGTTCACAAGAACCTCCAAAATTGAGATGAATAGGGTATACCGCTGAGGGCGACAGCGTGAACTGAAATTATTCCTACGAGCCAGGGACTGTGCGAGACTGAAGGCCGAAGGAATTGCTTAGGAAGGAAATAGCACGGAATATAGCATATCATTTGGGAATATTTACAGATTTTCATAATAACAGCATTAAAAGCATTCCCGAGGGATCCTCTGTGTTGGATACAGGCTAACTGGGCTAGCTTTTGAGCAAGTCTGTAAAATGAGTTTATGGCCTTTTACTGCTTCAGCGCTTTTCAGCGTTGAACCTCATGACTAGGAATTGTGAAATTTCTCCGACGATCAGTTCATCAGCATCCCCAATGATGTTACAGCCTCAGACTTTTCAGTTTCACCAAAGATTTTTTTGCCTCTTAAGTGGGGTTACATTTAATATAAATATTTTTTAGAATTTTTCTCCTCTGTGGCTACTGCAGTCTCTCACCCATCTGTCTGAGCGAAATCGGTATTCCCCTGACCTGAGTGTGGGAAATGCGCTCCTGACATTAAAGACAGTGAATGTTTGTTGGACTTGGGTCTGATTTTTCAGAAGCCTCTTGTCCAGTAGCAGTACTGCCTTCTTTGTTTCTGCTTGTTTTGGGACAGAGCCCCAGATCCCTTAAATCAGTGTTAACCCACAGCCTTAGATGAAGCTTTGCTGCTATCTGCAAACTAGGCCCCTCTGATGAGTTTAGATTCAATTATAGTTCTGAGAGACGGAGACAAATAAACAATTTACACTTCTGCTGCTTCTCTGCCTTCCTCTGTCTCCTTTCTGGTGGATCCATACTGAGATAGTCACAGTATCTTAGAAATGTCATATATACTTTACCATATATATGAAGCCTGTATTGTTCTGCTGAAGCTAAGTGTTGCTTTTTGGTGGCAGGACATAAGCTAATTTCTCTAAAAGTGAATCCTCTTTATAGCATTTTGTATTAGTGCTATAAGTACAGAAATTGCCTATCACTGTGTCCTTTTATGTTTGCTTCTTTTTGTCGCTATTTGGAGAATGTGAGGAAGGTACGTGTTCATACAAGACTGCCCCATGTCACGTAACTTCTGGGGATAACAAACTCCCAAGCACCTTTGGATGGGGCAGAGCTAACATCCTCAATAAACGTCCTAGGCCACATGATGTAAAGGATAGCTAGCTTGGGAATTCTTATTTCGGATATTGATGAGCTGCTCAATTTTTTTTTATTGCTTTATTGGGTTTTGTGTCAGCTGTTTCTTATCCTGATTATTAAAAAAAAAAATTCAGTCAACAGCTATTTGGTGGTGTAGTACCCTGCTAGATATGCACTCTCTCAGTCATTTGCATGTTAAAGGAGAGCACTTTTCAGCACATTGCTGATCCCATTTGCAAGAAGGAAATTGGACCCTTGCTAATACAGTTTTCAGCTAACACCTCTGAGAATCTGAACTAGAGCAAGGCTGCAAGTTCTTTCTTGCCTTCTAGGAAATTCACATAGCAGGAAAGGTAGTAAGTGATAAACCATGGTTCTTGCTTCTCATTTTTATGTCCATGTTTGAAGCCTTGTAAAAAAACATGAGCACTCCTTTTCCAGGTCAGTGTGTACTGCTCTTATTTGTGAAAATGTGATAATAAAAACCTTGCTGAAGGTCATGCAGCAGGGTCTTAATCAGATATTAGCAGATGTCAGTGAAAGTGTCTGTATCTCAAATTGACTTCAGTGGACTTTTCCTTGAGCTCTGTTTGAAGAATATTTTGAAACATGATGAGGAGCACAAACCTTCTAACCTTGTGCTAATTCTGCCATTGAGTCTATGCATTTATCAAAAGAAAAAGAAAAAAGAAATTAGGGGAACATGAAATGTCTATGTGATAAAGCACCCAAGATTAATTCCCATTTCAGCTTATTATTCATAATGGGATCCCAGGCACATCAGATGACGAGTAAGATAAAAATAAACTCTGCATGTAAATTTCTCAATCATATGGAAAATAAATTAAAGGAAGAGAAGCCAAGTGATTGTTTTCCAGGTCTCAGTTTCACACGTGAAATCTTCTTTTCACATGCTTGACCCTCTGAGATAAAATGCTTTCACTCACTCCATATACCGCTAGAGGAAACGGGGGCTGGCGGTGGTCCTAAGTGAAGAGACAATCAATCCCTTTGGGTAGTTTCTTGCTGTACTACCTTCCTACCAGCAGCAGAAGGGTGTTGGCAGTGACATCAGGGTTTGAGTGTTCAGTTGTTCAAATGTCAGGGCGCAATATTCGTGGTGTGTCACATTCCAGCAAATACTATCAACAATAAATAAATAAAAAAAAAGTTAATTGATTCATGGAGCAACCTGTTTAAAATGAGAGCCTTCCCATCCCCCCTCAGCTTAATTTCAGAAGAAGAATTGCAAAATATCTGGCCTAGCTGGACAGATTCTGGAACTCAGTGGCTTTACAAGTAGAGGAATTTCCTTTTTTACTTAGGGAACTTTCCTTTTTCACAAAGGGAACTTTGCAACAGGTCGTGACTTTAAGTAAGTAGTGCTTGTGGGAGAGGAGAAGCCAGGCTGGGAAGCTCAGATTGCTGCAGGGGAAGCTCAGTACCCTGGAGCAGCAGATGCTCCTCTCCCACACCAATCTGCCTGACTCTGCTTTCCCTGCCTGCCTTATACCCGTAAACAATGAAGGAAGAGCGTTGAGCCGTTCTTTTACTGCACGCAGAAAGCCGTGGCAAAGCGACAGTTTGGAAGACAGGCTATTTGACACTCTGCCTGCGCGCAGTCAATAACAAAGCAAAGAAGATGAGGAGGCCTTCTGCTGTGGTTTCCAGCTTTTGAGGATTGCTAAGACTTTAGTCATCATGTTCTGAAATTTTAATAAATGGAGAGGAAGCAAGAGAAGTATATTTCCACTTTGAGAGAGATTTCTTGAAGTTTGCAGGGAATCAGCAAGCATTTAGTTACTTGTCTTGCATCTTTCAGGCAGAGGATATTTTGCAAAGGTCTGTGAACTAAAAGTGTCCAAACTACCTCTTTTGGCTGGAGTTCCTTGCTGCCAGATGCGTGTGCAAACACTAGGTTTAAAAGTTCTGTCTAGAAACAGTGGTTTATTGGCAAAGTAAGTGAGAGAACCGAAAACAATACCCTAGCACATCTCCTGCCTGAAGAAGGCATCTCTGTGCCAAATTTTCACAGGTGCTTGTCATCACTTTCTGAATTTTGAAGCAGCTTTTCTTCCTTCTCGTTTATATGAGTGAAAACAATAATTTTGAAAGTAGGTGACAACATCAGCATAATGCATCACAAAAGCATGACGAATCATTTCTCCTAGTGCAACTCAGCAACCCCTTGATCCTCCAACAGTTAGGCTTCTCCTAAGTAAAAATGCTAATTATAAGGTCTGTGCATGGGTGTCAACAGAGATTACAAACAGAAATCCCAGGCAAATGGAGGGACCGGATTTTTATGTTGCCGTTGAATATGAGTTTCTTTCAATGCAAAGATAACGCTAGATATACATTCAAAATACTGTGGTCTCTACTCAACATACAAACAAGTCCGTGTGTGCAAAAGACAAGGCGGCCACTCTTATCAGAATTCCATTGAAAAAGGGATGAACAAAGTAAACACCCAGAATGAAACAATGACTAATAACGTCAAACCATTTAGGCTATTGTAGGGGCCTTGGCAGTCCCTTTGGGGGTTGCCAGTCCACTTGCTCATAAGAAAGGACAGAGATAGGGAAATACCCATCAGTGAACATCCCCAGGATGTCCACGCTACTTACTGTGCTCGTGGATGAGTTGCAGAGCAACAAAATGTACCTGATGTCATTAATTAGGTGAATTATGTTTTTCCCACAGCGGAGTCCCCTCCCTCCAAAGCTGACATTCTCATGACGTAACCTGACGTGACACGGAAGAGTAGCATAATTTGTCTAGCTTGGAAAATAGCACTACCCTTGAGACCACACCTGTGCTATGTGCTCCGTACATAGTTATCTCTGAGCTGGCTTTAAACTAGTGGCACCTTGGAACTCACCCCAGGTTTATTACTTTTTGTTGATTTTCTTGGGTGGGTTTTACCACTTGTGCTGAATGCTGCTGGCCATATCTGAGGCGTTCGCTTTAACACCATCTTAAGCATATTCAGCTATCAAGCTCCTTTGTGTTTTCGGCTCCCCGAACCTATAAAAGTGCAACAAACTTTTATAAGACTGTAGGCAGGCAAGGTTTTTCAAACTTTATATGTGGGTTTATCAATCTAATCTATTTTTTTTTCTCTGCTACTCTCTTCCTAATTTCATTTATTTTGGGAAAAAAAAAAGAAGAAACTAAGCTTGCCACCCAACCAGATGTAGGAATGGCTAGGAGGTCTGCTCAAAAGCTGACTCACCTCCTTGACATTTGAGCTTTCACCGGCGTAAGGAGTGAAAGATGGAGCTGTTGGGATAAAGCACATTCAGTCATTTAAACTTTATTGACAAGGTGCTTTCTTCACAGTGCCAGTTCATAAAAAGCAAGGGAGAAGAAGTGCTTCTTGTGACTGCCACAGCCATGGATTTAGTTGCCTCTGGTGTCCTCCACAGGTGGCAGGGACTAGGAGTATGTGTGTTGGGGAGGTTACCTTCTGGAGGATGACAGGCACAGCTCTCGCAGCATGAAGGCTTCATCACCCCACCAACGTGTGTGACAGAAAAGGTTTTCTTGGCACCCACACAACTCCTGGAACTTTCAAGTCTTTTGCCCTCATATTTCTCTTCCGAGGCAGAGGGGAGTTACAGTGTCTGAGTGTAAACAGAGGTGGGGACCGGGAGGGACATCTGTTGAAGCAAAGTCGCGTGAACAGGACGTGTGGGTTGAAAAGGACCCTGTACTTGGTAGGCATTTAGGATTTTCCCAGGCTTCTCAATGGCTCACTTTTTCAAACAATCTCACCTTGATTAGTATTACTGTTGGGGCAATTAAGGCAGGCGGGCAGGGGGCTCAGGAAAGTTCCACTTTGCCCACAGGAGTTGTTCCACACAGAAGGGTATGGACCAGTGCTAGAAGCTAAAGATTGATAAAGCTTGTGATTTTTTCCTTTAAAGTAGCAGGCTTAGAAAAATGCACCCAAGGACACCGTCACTGGCAGGAAAAAATAGTGGTAGGGACGGATGGAGCAGAGTCCACTTTTCTTTCAGGAAGAGGAGCCCTCAGAATTCCTCACAGTTGCTGGTCATAGCAGGGTCTGTGGCATCTGCTGACTCGAGTGTCACCTCTGTTGCTCATTATCACTAGGTACAAGTTTGTTTATGTCTAACAGAAACAAAAGCATTCCCTGGCATGTTTTAAGGGTGGTAGGAAGTTACTGCACACATGCACAGGAAGAACAACAATGGTAACACTAATACGTATTGATGTCATGGGGTTATTGCCAAAACATGTCACTGCAGGCAGGCAGTGCATTTCTGCAAAGAGATGTACAGCAACTTTGCACCTGAATGCAAACAATAACACAGGAGACAAAAAAAGCAAAAATACCCGGGTTCCAATTTTTCAGTCCATGGGTGTTTTGCTACCGATAGTAGTAAGGATGGGATTGGATTCAACTTCGATTTATTGCAGTTATTCAACATGCCTTTTAAGGCAGATGGATGTGAAACTGGGGATGGTATCAAACTTCCCAAAGGGAAGACATCTCAACTTACATCCGCAGCCTCTTTATGTTCTGCTGATTAGTCTTCTACACTTGTAATGTAAGTTTTATTTCACAGTTGCAGTCTTGATAAAAATGAGAGTCATGGGATGAGAAAGAGGCTGTAGATTGAACTAGATGTGAAAGTTGGTTGTCTCTCCCCATAAATCACGTATGTGTGCAGACCCCATGCTGTTCAAGCAGAGTTTTGTCCACTAGTAACGAACTGCTGCCACCAGTGGGCTGAGGTTTGTATCGACGTACACTTTTAATGCTCCACATCTGCGATACTGTAATAATAGCCAAAATATTCCAAGACTCCAGGTCTAGAATGAAGCCACACTTGCACAAGACAGTTGTAGGGAGCCATATATTAGATAAAAAATTTCATGTCTGTCTCTACAGTACACCCTGAGCATAAACAGTAGTCTTGGTTTAGACACTGTCGTAAATTCCATAAGGGGTAATTTTCTCCTGATAAACTTCTCACATCTGCTACTGATAGCCCTCCCACACTGGCACATTTGGCAGAAATACAATTGTATATGTAGGGATCAACTTTTCACTGGTACTTTCCATGGTTTTGCACAGATTGGACATCAGTCTTCAAGGAAACACAAGATTTAGATATTGAAGAACAGCTTCAGCAGAAAAGATACATACCTGTCCTGAAGCAGACACATGAGCCACAGCACCTTCAAGTACCCAGTGTCTCATTCTTCACTCAGTTTATCAAAGATCTAGAAACAAAATTGCTTGAGAATCCCTTAGTGAAAGGAACTGGACACTAGGAAGCCTGAGTCCTCAAAAATGTGTTTCCATCATTTCTCTGAAAATGTGGCCAGAGATTGTGGTGATGAGAATCCTTACTTACATGTATATGTACCTACAACACATTTATATAATACATAGCATCTAACATGTAATATGATATTTGATATATGGTATGTGATATACAACATATTACATCCAGTATAATATAACATTGTATTATATAATGTAATATAATATTATAGTATATGTATAATATTCTACTACATTATGATATATTGGCTCCATGGCTTTAGGTAGGTATCTTAGCTTCAGGGTAATTCAGATTAACAACTTTTACCTTGCTGAAAAATATCCTCCCCAGGCAGTAATGGTTCATGTAGCATGTCCAGTTTACGCTCCACTAAAATGAAAACAAAGTAACAGGGCAATGAAGAATCGTTCCTATTTGGACGGATTACTGACAGAGACAAAATTACTGAAGAGGACAAATTCAGGCTCCTCAGCCAAAACAGATCTCTTGAAAAGATGCATCATCCGGTAGCATCCCATCCTTCCTGAGCGCTGAGGGCTACAGTATCTGCTGCCATTTGCAGAACAGAAGTACAGCCCAGCATCTGCTCAACTCTCCCATCTGCATCCCAGGAGCATCCACCCTGCCACAAACTCTCACCTGCTAAAAGATGATACTGAGTTGAAACATAGACCAGACAGTGTGTTCAAGCAAAAACTTAATGTGCAAATGCAGTTTACTACTATCACCATCTTTTCTACAAAGTAAAATGATCTTCAATTTGCTTCGAATTCTTCAAGACAATAAGGGATTAGAATGCTGTAGATGTGGGATGGTTTTCTTGTTGAGTGAGTAATGCTTCACATTGGTCCAAAGAGACTCTCTCCTGCTGATGCTTGGGCGAACTCCGAGCAAGAGCTTCATTTATCACTTGGTGGTGAGCAAAACAGCTGCTTCAATTCCTGCAGTGAATCTAAACCCATCATTTTGTTTTGTTATTTGCAACTCCAACACACTGCCATGAGGAAGGCTCTGAGCATTAAGGGAATACTGCTAATAATTAGGTAGTATGTTCCTTTTCTAGAATTCCCTAATATGAGGAAACTAAAATTATATATCCTCTCCCAGAATAATATAGGGTTGTCAGAAAAATAAGAACACAACTTTATTACTAGCAGCAGGAGGATATTCTGTTGGCCATCTGAGTGAATCCACAGAGTATTTCAACAAGAAACAAAAGATTTTGTTGGTGTTTGGGCAAACATCTTTCTTCAGCCCATACTACTGGACATAATTGCTTCAGCATCCTCTAACCATCTACAGTATATGGGCTTCCAACTCCATGGTTATGTGTTCCATAAATAACTTTCTTTGGATTTGCTGACTTTGCAGACAGCTGCTGTTTATGCAATACTTGGAAAATAAGATAATTTATTTTGAAGAAGAAACAAAGATTTTGAAGACTAATTTTTTTCCATTAAAAAAAAATAATAGAAAGCAACAAAGCCAAAGATGAAAACCTACCATTTGGGGATTTATTTTTTTTTCTTCATAATGGGAGAAAGAAGATCAAGGAGTGTGAAGGGAATTAGTCAAGAGGAAATGCTGAGGCTTTTCAGTTTCCTGTTCTTGGTGAGAATCAGGGACCCAGTGATGGGGAACATGCAGTCAGGGAGAGGGGAACTCGTTATCAATTTTATTTGCAGTATTGTAAGTCAGTAAGTTACCTCAAAAGCTTTGAAGAAGCAGATCTTCTAGGAATCCATGTAATCTCATTACAGTCAACTAGGCTTGGTACTTTGGTGGGTAGACAGCACTGCTTATGTTTATTTAATTGAAGGTTTTTATGGGTTCATTAGTTGAATTACAATTAGACTTTCAACATATGTCCAGAAAATATTCTATGATGCGTTAATATTGTTTCTGGAAAATATTAAGATGTTGCTTCCTCACACATTAGAATAAGAGAACGAGTAGAGGATAAAAGAGAACCAGTAACTACTTTATGTTTAAAAAAAGCTTACGGGAGAGAACTCTTATTGGGACTCAGAACTCAGATAGTGAGGGAAAATTAGTGCCATAGATTAGAAACAGCAGGGAAGACAGGTTGGAGGTAAATATTCAGATCTAAGTACGGTAGTTGATCAACATGGAAGAATTGCAAGGATCCATGCAATTCCATGCAAAAAGACCACTGTATGAATGCTTCCACATCCATTATTGATATGGGAACTCCACTACCCTTTGGAGTGAAGCATGAAGCTTTATATTCCTTCAGGAGAACAGAGGAACATAACTGTACATTTGCTTCATAACCTTTTTTGTGAGTCTTACCAAGTTCTTTTCCTCAATATCTTGTGACAAGAGCTCCAAAAGTTAATTTTTACTTGTGTAAGAAATTTTTTTACCAACTGCAGATGCACGGCGTTCCACTCTCACTGGAGATCCACTTCTGTTACATGAGGGCAAAGTGATAAACAGATATCCTCAGTTATTCTTTTTCCTCTATGTATCATCCATTTCCTTGATTAAATCTTCACCAGGATGCTTTTTCTTATCCTGAGAATAACCACACGTGGTGCAATCAGGTTCCCTTCAGACAGACATTTGTCATGAGTTTCGAGACTGCCTCTTTCTGTGTGGTGCTGGAGGGAAGCATGGTGACCACCCTTCAGTCACAGCTCCGGTGTCACCCAGAACTTACTTGTCTAGTCAGAGTGGTATTATTGCTATTGAATGGTTAGACAGTTGTCCCAGGTGAGTGTAAATTGGTCATTCATTTAATGTCATACTGAGGTTTTCAGATTTATTGCTTGCTATTGTATTGCTCATGCGCTCCTGCATACTCTGTCCCTTTTCTGAGTGTAATGGAGCAGAGCTCCTGAATGAGATGGTCTTTCTTGCTGCAGACTATCAGGACCCCCATGTCTCTCCTCTCCTCTCCTCTCCTCTCCTCTCCTCTCCTCTCCTCTCCTCTCCTCTCC
>JAOXNO010000001.1:131929434-131942200 GCA_028565335.1 Limnodromus scolopaceus
CTCCTCTCCTCTCCTCTCCTCTCCTCTCCTCTCCTCTCCTCTCCTCTCCTCTCCTCTCCTCTCCTCTCCTCTCGTGAAGAAGCAGATCAAACCAGTCCTCTCACCTTGCATGCATCTGCATTTGCTTTTTATCTGCCCTAAGATCATGCTTTTAATGGTAATGACTAACAGGCAAAACACCATTAGGGAGAAAAGAAATAACACCATGAAATACAGACTGGGCAAGTGGGTATTTGCAGGGGATACTATTTTGCTGAGGTAAGGACAAGTGGAGTTGTGCATGAGTTGTATTAATGCACTTCTGAATGGATTGCTCAAAATGAGCTATCCTATGCCATTATTAAATGCTTTTGGGCAATTTTTTTTGAGATCAGCAGTTGGCTTAGCCTTTTCCTTTTATACCTGGAACTAGCGACAGACAAAGAAGTCACATATGGGACTGCTCTTTTTATTTCAGCCATTGAATCTGTGAGTCTTCCTGACAGCCAAAGCCCCTTTTGAAATCAGGGAGAGATAACATGAAAAGTCAGTGAGCATAAGAAGTCATTTATGCTTATTAATCTGGGTAGTTGCCCGTCTACACCCAGCATCCAGAGTAACTCACCTTGAATTTAAACCTTAAAAGCATCTGTTATTTCTTTGTACAAGTGATGGTATGCTATGGATAATATCTAAATTAGTATTCCATTAGCATTCGCCTTTGTCCTGTAGTTTGCTGCCAGAATAGGTCAATTTTGCGGTCATCCCCCTGTTACAACCAGACTATAAGGAGGGCTGAGGGGGTTTGATATCAGCTGAGATGGGGGGATCAGAGACTACGTTTGATACTTCTAGTCAAAACTGTCTTGGGGAGAGAAAGCTACTGTGTGTTTTCAATTAATGGGCAAAGGAAAGAAAGGAAAGATAAAGAAAGTGCCTGTAATGGAGAAAGAATGAAGCATAAAGTGAAACTGATCAGCCTGCCTCAGAGAACGGATTAATTATTTTCTGACACATATTTTTGGCCCAAGCCTTTTTTTGGGCAAGGATTCAAGAGACACTGTAAAATGACCTGGTATAAATGGGAATTTGGGATAATTTTTCTCTCAGCATCTTAAATAGTTTATATAAATCTGCCACTTTTCAAATGATGTATTAAAGTACTCTTGTGGTTGCTTAATATCAATATTCCTCTGAGATTTTATAAATACATCGGCAGCATTAGATGGATGAAATCCAGTGTGCTGTAGTTCAGATGCCCGACATAGGCAACGCTTCACTGAACATTTGAGCATGCGGCCTGGAGAGCGGGGGAAAAAATACAAGTCTGCCTTAATGTCTCTGCCATACTTGTCTTGATGCCTGTGGTGGGCTTGGGAAGCCTATAAGGAAAGATGCGATCTGCTTGAAATTGTGTTTCCTGGTTTTGATTATGGAGGGACTTGAGGCATTTTCCACAGGTGGTCCATTCTCCCACCCCTTCCACTGGTGCTCAGGGGGATGCTGAGCACCCCTGTCCCACAAAATCACAGAAACACAGAATGATATGGGGTTGGAAGGGACCTCTGGAGATCATCTAGTCCAACCCCCCTGCCAGAACAGGTCCACCTAGAGCAGGTTGCACACGAACGTGTCCAGGTGGGTTTTGAATGTCTCCAGAGACGGAGACTCCACCACCTCTCTGGGCAGCCTGTTCCAGTGCTCTACCACTCTCAAAGTAAAGAAGTTCCTCTTCATGTTTAGGTGGAACTTCTTATGTTCAAGTGTGTGCCCATTTCCTCTTGTACTGTCACCGGGCACCACTGAAAAAAGACTGGCCCCTTCTTCTTGACACTCACCCTTTAAGTATTTATAGGCATTGATCAGACCCACTCAGGATGTCCCCTGGCCCTTCGCAGAGCAGAGGTGCAGCATGTGCTAGTACCTGCTCTTTGCACCGTGGTTTCCAAAGATGTGGCAGCCTCTGGGTAGTTTGAGGTGCTCAGCCCCTGTGGGGTTAAAATCTCACTAACAATCAGGAGAGCATCTTAAACCTGATGTGCACCCCTCACCCAGACCATGGTGGGATGGAAACATCGCACAAGCATCAATGCAAGGGATAGGACAAGGGGCAAGAAATGGCCTGGCTTGAAACGACAGGTTCTCCCATTTCCCAGATAATTGCTTGAGGATTTTTCTCACGAGGTTGTTGGTCTTATTCCCTACCACTCCATCATCTATTTGATGAGGCCCATCTGCCTTAACATGAGGTGTGACAGAGCACTAAGTACCCACCTTCATGAAACAAAAACTTCTGAGCAAATGTGAGTGGCTAAAACTTAAGCCCCCCTAAGAAATTTTAAGCTAAATGAGAAAGCACTTTATGCCTTTGGGTGCCAAAAGGCAAACTGTGCCAAGGACTTAACCACATTAATTTAGACAGATGAAGATAGAAATGGAGTTCAAGCTAAGAGAAGATTGGGTTAGGCAGTGTGGCTAAGTAAATGTATTTCAAGCTGAGTCATTCTGATGAAATTTGACTTAAAATATTTATGGAGCAAATCAAAGTTGTAACCTAGCCATAAGGTGTTCTTCGAAGAATGTGAAAAGACAGAAGAGGTCTCTGAAAAGCGGTAAAGATCAAAGACCATAGTCATGGAATACAGAAAAACACCGGATTATCAACTTGAAGGCCTAACTTCAAACCTCAGGAAAAAATAAATTACCTAGAAGATAATGTCATGATAAAAAACTGCCAACAGAGATTCAAGCCATTCCAATTTCTTTCTTTGGACAAGAGAAAAGCAATAGGAGTAAAATATCCTGACTCCATTAGGGCCCCTGAGAGCCCTCTCGTGTCATGTTCTCGTAAGCAAACTGAGGAAATACAGCTAGGATGAGAATCCCATATGAAATGTGTCCACTAAGAGGAAGAATCAGCAATCGCTTCCCTACCAAGGTGAGAGGTGTTTTGAGAGGGGGAATTTTTATTAACAGCTTGGAGGACATAGTCTCTCTCAAAAAAACCAGAAGTGGCTTGGAAATCTTAGTCTTGCTTGTAGAAATAATGGACCCTCTCTGATTGCCCTAACTGCTGTTGAAAGCATTGCAGAGGGTGCGAGTCATCTTACCTCAAGTCAATCTGCAGCTGTGGCTCAGGCTCTTTCCACAATCAGTGCAACAGCATCTCTTGGGTGATTCATCCCATCCAAGGACAGAGGCTGAGGGTAAGGGAAATGAATCACTCCCCAGAGTTTCCTCTTCCCACCATCCCATTGACTGTAGGAGAGTATAAAAAGACTACCTTACAGTAGCTGCTTAACTTTTAAATAGCTAACATTAGGTGAGATGAATCCCATCTTTAGTAGCCCCTTAATTACCCAGATTCTGAGAGATATTTGGGTACTTAGTTTCCTTTAAAGTAGACACTAAGCAGGTCTGATAACTTCACCTGGGATACTTTGACTAAGTGACAAATATCCCATATCAAATAGATTACAGGGGGATCTTAAGACTGTTCCTGCATTTTCCAGTTAAATCACTGGGCTCCCTAAGGGCTCTGGGTACAGTAGTGAGGCAGGATCATGTTATCATCTGATAGTTTTAGTTATCAGCCGCTCAGAAGGAAGCATGAAACTTCGAGTGTAAGGCTGACTCACAGTCTGCACAGTATCACTGAGTAGAAAGGAGTGCAATTTGCACAAATAAATGGAAGGAGCTAATGCTGATCCCCTGCCTTGAACATCCTCTTCCCAAGCAGGCCACAATCGTATTAATGGAGGCCTTTCTTACAAAATAAGGAATCACAAATTATTTCTTAACAGAAACAATCCTTGACTGGAAATACCTCTTTATGGCTTATACCTGGTCCTTTCCAGTTTCCAGTTCCTTTCCTGTTCGGGGAGGGTAGTGGCTCCACCAATATTGACAATTCTGCTGTTGAACAACTATAAAGATAATTCTCCTTTCAACATGAAAAGCAGAGGAAGGAACAGCAGACCTTTCTGCATTAAGAGCCAGGAGAGAGCTCTGATACCCTACAGGATTTTCCACGCGGCCTTTCACTGCAAACTCTGTTCCATTATTTAAGTTTTTTTTTTCTTTTTTAAAAATTTCTGTCACATCTCACCTCTGAGCCCAAACTAGCCTAAACCCACAGCGCTCACAGAAGTGGAGTATGATCGTGTATTCATTTGCTATGGCTCAGTCGGTAAAGTCTGGAATAAATAATAATAATAAATAATAAGTCTTTCCTGCTGGTTGGCAGCACAGCTGAGCCCACGGCACAGCCAGAGCCCACACCTCCCACCTGCCCTCGCCTCTGCCAGCCCTTGCACCTCTGTGACCGCAGCCGCTGGTCACTTCTCACTCCACTCACGGCAGCTGGCCACAGCGAGGGGCTTGTGTCCCTCTGCACTGTCACCCTGACACCAGAGGGTCCTTCAGCAAAGACAAAGGACAAGTCTTAGGGCTGATGCAATGACCATGATTTTTAGGCACAAGAAGCTCTCTGAGTTGGGTCAAAGAATGATAGAATTGTTTTGGTTGGAAGAGACCTTTAAGATCATCAAGTCCAACTGTGAACCTAGCACTGCCAAGTTATCACTAAACCATGTCCCTCAGCACCACATCTACGCATCTTTTAAATACCTTCAGGGGTGGTGACTCAATCACTTTCCCGGGCAGCCTGTTCCAATGCTCGATAACATTTTCAGTGAAGAAATTTTTTCTTATGTCCAATCTAAACCTCCCCTGGCACAACTTGAGCCCATTTCCTCTGGTCCTATTGCCTGGCTTGGCTTCTCCTCTCTGTTTGGATGGAGACTGAAATTGCAATGTGTGGCAGGGACCACTGAGACCAGGAGGGGGATTACACCATTGAGGCCCAAAGATGGGACCAAATTTCAGCCCTCTTTTTGCGAGGGAAGGCTCTCTGTGGTGCCTGCTGTGACTCTGCTCCTCAGCCGAGGCACTGGCCCTCCCGGCCGAGGCAGCATGGGGGCCTGCTGCCACCATGCAGCAACCACGGGCTGCTGAGTAACCACAGGAGCAGCTGCTGTTGAGAAAGACTGAAATCCTCCAGCACGTAAACCTGTTTACTTCTTATTGTAGTGATGGTATGGATAAAGGAATGATCAGAAATGTACACAGTCTGAATAAGGATCTTATTAACAGATGTCAGTAAGTAAGGCAGATGAAGCAACAGATACTTGCTTGCCTCATCCATACTTTCTTCCCTAATCCATATTTTAAAGCTTACTCACAGCCTCTCACAGGACAATACATTTTCTGTGTATTTGGCAGCATAAGGAATGAGGTGTTTGAAAGAAAGAGGAAATGCATTGTTCCGTTACAAAATACTTAAACCCTCTGTGCTGGTAGAACATGAAGGCAAATGTCTAAACATATCCCTGTATTTTCTCTGTCCAGCTCTAGGGAGAAATTGCTCTCTCAGGCAGACAGCCTGCTGCTAGTGAGATCCTTGAAAGGCTCCACATCCTGATGGAAGTTGCCGTTAAAATTAGCCCCACCTGCCCTGTGGCGTCATCCAGGCAGTTCCTGCTGCAAGAGAAAAATAGATCAGTATGCTGGAAAACTGTTTAGTTCTTACAGGGGAAATTTCATCTTGTGAAGGCAGTAAGTGATTCTCAGGGCAGGATATGGAGTGCATCATCTTACCCTAGTTCACTCACACCTATCTGAGTATCAGGTGATGCTTTGTAAGGCCCTGTGAACTTTAGAACTTCATTTTTTTTTTAAAAAAAGTATATTGTTGTGTTCATTCCCAGATTGTACAATTATTGCAGGATCAATGGATATCTACTCTCCTGAAAGGAACTTCTTTACATATTGTAGTTCCATGAGAAAAAAAGTGAATCCTGAGTTTACTTTAGAGGTCACAGTGTACCTTTTTCAGCCCATCAAAAGCCAAAAGTTTCAATACAGCAAACTATCACCATGGCATGCAGTTTTATGAGTGTATGCGTGCATGCTCGTGTACATGTACTTCTGTGTTTTAGTGCAAAATAAAATAAAGCACAGTTTATTTTTTCTCATGGATGCCACTCTGCCTGATGCCCTTTCTTCTCCAAGCCTTCTCACACACTCCTAACTGTCCCATTTTCGTTTTCTTTGCATACCTGCCAGATTCTTCTCTGCCCACAGAAAAATTTCTGGCATGTCTGTCACTCTGTTTATATAGTTGCCAGCACAACTGTTCTCGCTTGCTTCTCAGTTTTCTAACAATAATACCAGACTGGATTTGAAAGTACAGCCATGCTTAGAAATAGTGACAAACTTAAAAATACCAAGGTATGAAATACCAAACTATGAAATACCAAACCCAAATACTTCTATTTCTAAGCAAAAAATCCTGCTTCTCTTCATTTTCTCTGTCTGCGTGACCCCTTCAGAATCACAGCAGCCAGCAGTGCTCTGCTGAACTGACTGTACATTCATTCACCACCTCTGCATGACCTTGTCACACTGAAGCTCTGAGCAAGGCTGGCTGAGCTGCCATTTGCAGCTCCCTCCATCCGTTTTGGGAAAGAAACCATAAGGGAAATACAGAGTGCAGAAGAGGTTCTTTTGAAATTATTTTTTAACCTGTTTAGGAATGTCATGCATACTAAGCCAAATAGTTCCTGAAATAAATGCTCTTAAAGATAAGGTTGGGATTTATTTTCTTTTTGTCAGTTGTTTAACTAGTTAGTCACCTCACATTAGTCAATTCAGGCTCCCTCTATGCAGGCATTAAGGAAAATATGCACCTCCAAAGGCCAAAGACCCTAAGTTCAAGGTAAGTGCCTACAGCTGGTCAGGTAAATCCTCTATGGAAGTGTCTGTTTTTCGCTGTTGATTATAACCGGAGCCCAATCTACTCACTAAAATTAAGGGAGGCACGTCATCCACTTGATACCACCAGTGAGAAACGTAGTCCTGCTCTGCTGTGAATGGAGGGTTAGCAAAAATAAAATGTTTGATCTTTTGGTGAGTGTGGCTGATGTTCTTCCTACCTTAATTTCTTAAGCAGGGCAGTTATATAGGCATTTGCAAGGTACAAAAGTATATATCTGGTCTAAGAAGAATTCTTACTAAATTACATCATGACAGGTTATGTGGATGTTGAATTCAATGCCATAGTGGACACCAATTGTGTTTTTCTTCCATTTGCTTGACTGTATTTATTCATTTCATTTGCCTGAAGGATTGCTCTCAATGTTTTTAGGCTGCATGTTTGAACTATATGCTGTATTTGTTGAATAGACATCATAATTTTTTGGGTAATACTTATTTTAAAACCAAAATTTTTAGTGTTTTCCCCCTCCAACTTAAAAAAAGAAAGGATTAATCTCAACATAACACACCTGAGAAATCTACAGCGTCAAAGTGCTGATGGTCCAGATAAAACAGTAAAAATAAACTTCTCCAGGGAAGTAGATACATGTTTCAAAAACATTAGGGTTTCAGATCATTAGGTTATTTTTTTTTTTTAACAAAGAGAAGATTTATTTTTGTTTTAAAATGAATTAATGCTAGCATTAATTTGGATATTAATTATGACAGTGATCTACAAAGGAACTTAATAATTTGCTTGACTTTAAGCACATGATTAGTCTCACTGTCTATTCACATGCTAAATGTAATACTTATGCCCTTTGTTAAACATAGATATGCTGCCAGAAAGTGTCACTGTAATTAGATTGTTACAGCAATGCATATATGAACCTTACAGCAAAATTTCCCTAATTAGCACGATCATTATTAAGGGCACCTTCTTTCAGAGAATATAATTAGTTTTTACAGGCTGTCTTTAGTAAAAAACAGCTTTTGCACAGAATGGGAAGGTGCCTTTTTTGATGTTGGTGGTGATCACTTACACTACTATATTTTTAGGGAAACACTGCACTCTGCAGGCGAAAACTCTTTCCCCGTCTTGTAACACGCTGGAAAGGGCTTGGGAAAGCAGCGCAGATTCTCTGTGGTGAGCACCTCATACCTGTTAACCAAGGAAGTGCATTGTCTGCGGCATTCTTATAAATGGGAATAACCCTTCTGTCTTTCTTTCCTTCTCCACTTCTTACTTTCTAAAGAATACCCAAATTTATATACATATATAGAGATAGATTATATAGATATATAGATAACAATTACTTCAATAAGGAATATGTAACTATACGATAATTGCGGGTTGGCTTGTCACGTAATTTGCAGGGCTCAATAGAAAGTTCCACGTCAAATCGAAATGCTCTCTGCCGTTTCCTGATGCTAATCCCACAAACAGATTTACCAATTAGAAACAGGAGCAGTGAATAAGGCTCAGCCCCAAGCCTGCACTCCTCAAGTGAGTCCCTTGCCTCTTTACCCTCCCTCATCACTGCCCTGCAGCCAGCATCATCTCTCCCTACTCTCTGTTTTCTGATTTCTGGCCATTAGATGGCAATCGTGACCATTATCTGCTTCCCACGTTCACGTCCCCTGATGACCAACATGCTTGTGTATCCACACTCCTGAGAAAAGCTTTTCTCATCCCTCTCCACCTTTCTCATTTCTAGCAGCAGTAGTTATGGAGAGACTGGTTGTTACAGACGGCGGTGAGTAACCTGGGAGAAAGGAATTGCTTGTGCTCTGAGGGACAGGGCTGTCCTGGCTCAAGAAATGTGCACTCCAGCTGGAAATAGCAGCACCGCATGTTCAAAGCTGCCAGGAACTCGCCTCTGTTGGGTTTTCTTTCCAGTTGCCTTGAATTGTACTAAGTGGCAGTTCTCTGGCTGGCATTTTGTAGGCATACAGTAGCTTTGTGACTGTGAACTTAGAAAGTTTCAGGTAAAGCTATTCATTCCCAAGAATGGGGTTAAAGGAGATAGATGATGCAAAGTCTTTTAGTTAAGAATCTCTGTCATCACTCTCACTTTTGGCAGGGATTTGAAGCTTGCCAGATGAATTACCCTGTGGTCCATTGCTGGCTTTGTCCGTATGATAGCCCAGAAAGAGGTCTACAGTGCCAGTAAAGACTAGTTTGTGTTTGGCCACAGTGTTTTCTGCCCCTTCCTTGACTGCAGAGCTGCTGTGAGGCCACAGACTCTCCCTCTCTGGGAGGTACCCACCAACAGCTCCATGTGCAGTGTGCCCATACACCTGGTTGGCCATGCAAGCTCATGCTCACTCGCATCCTGCTCAGGATCAGTAACTGTGGTGTAAAGACTTTGGGCAGCTTCTGGATCCATGCTGGAGGCAGCTGTTGTTATCCGCCTCTGGCCATGAGCAGATCTTCAGTTTGGCTGCAGGGAAGCCACCCTCTGCAGCCATCTGAAATACCCCTTGTTGGCAGATCCTCGCTCTCTCCCCTCACCATGTGGAAGCTGGTTGGTACTTTGTAAGTCCCCATTCAGTGTTTAATCCTCAATTTTCTCTTCAAGTGTCCCCAGACTTCCAGTATGCCCCTGTTCTGCCAATCTACAGGTGGTAGTGGGAAGGCAGGATAATGCCTGTTGATCTTTAAATGTAGGGGAACATGCAACCCACCAGTCACGAGAATACCCTTCAGTACAAAGCAGAGCCTCTACCATTGAATTCTGGGGCCTCCTCTGTAGATGACATTTGCCAGTATTAAAATCTACCAGATATCAGCTCATAGCCCTTTCCAGGAACACATCTCATCATCAGGGAGACGAGCACACTTGCATTTGTAGGGCATCATCTATGCTCTGGAAGAAACACAAGTGGCTCCAGAGGGTTAAGTCTGGGTGCATGTTCTCCTTAAGGAGCCCCAAAGCAGGCTGGACACCCTATGCTCTGATTACAACGGGTTTTGTTTGGGTATGTATGTTCCTTATGGCAACAAGCTGAAAAGCACTTTTATAACCCCATTATAAATATCTATTACCTCTGCTCTCAAGCTTCTTGTTGACAGCAACTGCTGCTGGTGAGTTCAGGACTTGTAACATATCAAGTAGGAAATCTCCAGCTATTGTTAGTAACCCACAGCTACACAGGCAGGAGCTCCATCATTTTCACGTTGTGGTACTGAGTACTGGGCTGAGACATTTCCATAAACATAATATTACCCTGGCAGTTCTGCAGTCCTGGCTAGCCACCTGCTATCAAAATGTGGAATGCCACCAGGCAGGGCCAGTTCCCCAGCTCCATAGTCCAGATGCAGGTGGGAAAAAAAACATTTTGTCTTTCCAGTCTGAAATGGCTCTGTCCAATACCTTCCAAGTAAAAAATTCAGGCACATTTCCATGAAAATCCTCCCTTTTCTGTCTTTTTTCTCTCTGAATGACCACCTTACCTTAAACTCTTCCATCATCCAGAACAGGTATTCCAACAGGTGGTCTGGTCATGGTACCTTCATGGTCTGGCAGGTACACGCAAAGCTCATGAGTGTGCTTAGACAAAACAGCTGCATGTCCTACACAGAGTGTCTTCTTCTTGTGGACCCAGCACAGCATGATAAGCTGTCCATAAGGCAGGGCCAGTCATCTCCAAAAAGCATTTTGCTCTGTTATTTTGCCTGAGTTGAGAAAAACTGATAGCTTTCCACTGTCTCCCAGCTTTGTTGCCTGGATTACAATACTGATATGGTTCCAGTATGTGCCTTTTCTCCTTCCCATGAAAGGACACCAGAGCAACAGGGTGTAACCTGCCCACCAAAAGGGCGAGCTACTCGATTTGGGTGAGGCTGGAGCTGGGGCTGGGAAAGGAACCTGTGCCTGGGAGGTGTGATGGTGTTTGGTGAAATAGGATGGTTGAATCCGGGTGTCACGATTTAACCTCAGCGAGCAACTAGGACCCCACAGCTATTTACTCACACCCTCCCCTCCTAGGGTAGGGAGAAGAGGGAGAAAAGAAGAGGGGAAAAAACCCATGGGTTGAGCTAAAGACAGTATAATAGAACAGTAATGGAAGAAGAAGAAGAAAAAAAAATCAATAATAGAATATACAAAATAAAGTGATGCAACAGAAGTTGCTCTCACCACCTGTTGATTGTTTGCCCAGCCCATTCCTGAGCAGTGACCACAGATTCTTGCCCCCCAGCCAACCCCCATTTATGTACTGAGCATTATGTCTATGGTATGGAACATTTCTTTGGCCAGCTTGTCCTGTCTATGCTCTCTCTCGGCTTCTATGGGAAGCTGAAAAAGTCCTTGACTAATGTAAACATTACTTAGCATCAACTAAACCCAGTATGTGTTATCAACATTTTTCTCATACTAAATCCAAAACACAGCAGCTACTAGGAAGAAAATTAACTCTCTCCCAGCTGAAACGAGGACACAGGGAGTTGTGGAAGAGAAATAGCACCTTGGGGCTTAGCAGCAATATCGCCTGGTGCAATGCGCAAAGCTGAAAATGTAAAGCCATTTCTAACTTTGGCATTTTCAAAATCTTGAAGGTTTAACCATCTCTTTCTAATTTTGTTTCTTTATAAGATTTCTAGCTGTGTATTTCCGGCTCATACTGTGAGGAAATTACTCATCTTTTATGCCATATCTAGAGGGAATTTCCCCTGACCAACTTTAAAATTTGTTCTGACGGGAGTCTGTCACATTAAAACATCAGTAAAAACAATGTTAGCTGATCAGTTGCTAGTATATTTTAGGGATTTTTTTTTACATATTGATGTACATTATACACTTTTTCTTTTGCCACCGATGATAAAGATTTTGTGTTAAAATATGAAAACCCAGCAGTCTACGTTGTTGTGGAGTATTTCTGGGTTTTGGTGGCCTTTAATATGAAATCCTTTTCTTCTCATGAGCCCTTGAGGGACTGATATGGGATTCACACAGCAATTATAGATAGTCAAAAAAGCCTTTCAAAGAGCCCTGCTTCTAGGGCAAGTAAAACTAGAGGAAGGCAAGTGATATTTGCTAAATCCGTATTTTGCTTACTTTTATCTGATGGGAAGATGAGTTTTTAAATTGCCTGGACCAAAAATAGTGTCTTTGTAAATCTCACTGTCTTTAAAAGCATGATAAGACAGTAAATACAAAATAGGAACAGGGCAATAGAAATATCATTAAGGACCAGAAATCACGAACACAGTTTTGTACATGAAAACTTGTTCTGCACCTTTCAAAACCATAATTTTTCCCAAGTTGTGCTTCATAAAAAGACTGCTGAAAAGCAAAACTGAAAGTCTATTTGGCTTTTTAACATAAACTTATATAAGAAAGCTGCACATTATGACACTGTACCAGTAGATGGTACTGAAGAATATGCAGTAGAGTTCTGGGTTTCTACAGCTGACATGACAGTACTGGTATTTCCAAAAAATGGCTTTCTCTGCATAGATCTTTCCATTACCTGTTTCATTACCTGGTTACTATTAGCGGTGCTTATAGAAATAGATTCTACATTTTTTAGTGTCACGGGCCAATATTGAGTAGCATGCATTATTGAACTGCCCTATAACCATGATTAAAAATAAGAAATTAAAAGAATCGATCACAGAAAGAACTTTCTACCAGTCACAGGAGCATGGATTTTGTGACAGAAGCCTGTGAAAATGTCTCGTTCCAGAAAGTCTACCAGAGAGAAGACATCTGTGCTGAAAAGTGAACAAACTACTTTCAAGTAAACATACTACTGATGCGAAGGCCACTGTAACTAATGGCATCGGGGAGCAAATCACAGAATCACAGAATCACCTAGGTTGGAAGGGACCTTTTAAGATCATCTAGTCTAACCAATGGAGAAAAAAAACCAAACAAAACAAAACCACACACACCCACCACACCACACAAAACACCACCCAACACTAATCCGTATCCCCGAGCACCATGTCAACTCGTCTCTTGAA
>JAOXNO010000001.1:131942300-131962774 GCA_028565335.1 Limnodromus scolopaceus
CAGCCTCCTTTCAGGTAGTTGTAGAGAGCGATAAGGTCTCCCCTCAGTCTCCTCTTCCCCAGACTGAACAACCCCAGGTCCCTCAGCCTCTCCTCATAAGACTTGTGCTCCAGACCCCTCACCAGCTTCGTTGCCCTCTTCAAGGGTCCCCAATCCAATGCTCCATTCTTGCTAATAATTAAACAAAGATACACAATGATGTCAGTTTTAACTCATTCCACTGTAAACTTCAACAATCTCTTTGAAGATTGCAAATGCATTGATAACTGCTGGGGAATGTTCTCTTTCTGCCAAGTATCAGTAGTAACACCTCACCGCAAATATTAGTCAGAAAGTTTCTGATTTCTCAAGCTTTCATTAAACATCACCAGAATGAAAGATAGAAGGAGTATGTAAATAATGATACTTAATCTGCTTTTACTACCTCTTTAATAGCAAGGAAATGAAAATAAAACTTCTTGTGGAAACTCCCCGAATCTAGAAGAGTTAATTTCTTTGTTGAAACAGGCTTTCTGTTAAATTTAAATGGCTGGTGAAAATAGATGGTGAAAATAGATAGTGAAAATGCTGTAGTTTTGACAAATCATTTTGGTGACAATGTTTAGAAAAAAGCCTTGATGTTGTAGATGTGACGTGAAATTTTCACACCGAAATTATTTCACATTCTGGCATTTTCTGAAATTTTATTTTTAAATAATTTATCAATTTTGTTTTAGAAAGACTGGACTTAAAATAAAGAAATTAAATGATAAATTATTTCATCAAAATTTCTAATAGTTTTTCCGAGATTTTTCAGTTTATAAAGTTTCAAGATTTGACAGATTTTCCATATTTGGGAATAATTCCTTAATGTTTCAGATTTTTTTGCAAGGTAGAAGCCTGTTTCTGTACTGCTCAAACTATAAGGAACAAAATAGGAGAAAACCCACTTAATTAACTCCTTTAAGAAATTTTTCAAGTGTTGGATAAATTTAAGTTCCAATTGCATGGTTTTAAGTCCACGTAGCTGAAGGAAGTGTGGATTCAGTGCCTTATTTCATCACTCTTAAATCACTTTCAAAGTTATGATTGTTTCTTTTCTAATTGTTTTTTAATTTTCTCTGTACAGCCTGGTTCAGATTTTCCAGGGATCCCTTGGGAAGTAGGAAACTTTGAAAATCTCTTTCCTTGTGAATAGTTTGGGAATGAAACACAGATGATGGAGCTGGAAAGACAACACCTTATGTATTGTAAGGATCTGAAGCAGTGAGGTAGCAGCAGGAATATTCACACTTACTGGTTTTAAGATCAAGGGCAGCTGCTCAAATTCTCAGGCTCCCCTTATAGAGATGGTCATGTTCCCAAACATTAGGGTCCTGCCCTTTTGGAAAAGCTTGTCTTTGACTGTAGGGGTGCCAACATAACCATTCACAATGCCACATGAGAGAATTTTCTGTTTGTGAAAACAAGATTAATGGGCTAACTATTCTAATTATGATAAAACTAAACACACACACACACACACACACACACACCCGCCCCGGAAACGTAATAGTTTAGCAGAAACCTATGTTATATGTATTATTTAATTTAAATAGTCTCCAAAAGCACATACCTGTAGTTGTCCCAGCTAATCCACTTCTGCCTTTGCAATTGCAGGCAGATTTTCCACTAAGTTCAAAGAAGACAAGCACAAAGATGTAGATTTTACATGGAAATGATTTTTTTTATTTTATTTTTTTAAATTTTACTTTAAAGCCTATAAGGTTATCATCAAGAAAGGGGAAATAAAGATTATTTTTAGGAATATTAATTTCTCTTTGGGGAAGAGAGAAATGTCTCCCTTATGAGAGAAATGTTGTATTCCTCTAATACAATTAATATTCTAAGGAGCAAACCCATGTCTGTTGATGAAGCCCCTAAGTGCCTCCTTGTGTGCTTTCTCTGTGTTTCTTGTCTATTATTAAATAGCTCTATTTCAATCACTTTAAATAAATGATACTTAGCTGGTGATATGAGCCATGAAAAGTGTGGACTTCAAGCACTGCTTTTGTGCCTTCAGGGAATTAAACAAGAGAAAATATAAATCCAGTTCCATTAGACAGGAAAATGTACTGAAAGACAAGCAAGTGATTGAGTACTTTGGTGGACAGGGAACTATTTGAAGAGTCAAAAATTATTTCAAAATTATAATGAAAGAGGAAGAATAAAATAATTGAACAATAGACAAAGACAAAATGCATTTAGAAATTCCAATGGAAAGTGATATCATAACTATTTAAGCTCTGTAAATCCGTAATATTTATTTTTGTCTGAAGAGCATTGAGAAAACTTTTCCCCAAATCACCAGCATATTATACATTTATGGATACAATCTTCTATTTTTATAATATTAGCACACTTGTCATAAAATCAGGCCAAAGCTTTATAGTTTCTGACTCCTCCAAACTTCTGCAGTCTTTTCAGTACAAATGCTATTTTCCAATGAAATTACAGCTACCTTCAAAATTCAGATAATTTCTCCATGTGGATAAAGCAATTTCTAAGGCAAAGGTTGATTTTTCTGTCTGATTACTAAATGAAGTCTGTATAAAATTTGCTGCACTAGCTGCTATTTTCTGTGCATCCTGCTGTTTCTAGACTCTGCCAGTAAAGGCCCCCAGTTTTGCCCTCCTCCCAGGCCCCTTTCTCCAGACATGGCAGAAACCCCTTTCCTCTGGGCCAAATTGAAGCTCAGTGCTTACCCTGTCGGTCACTGCTGCCTCTTGGGTGTCATATGCCAGGTGTGTGTTGTAGGGATTGTTTTGTGTGGCTATGGATGCAGAGCCAAGGACTTTGTCATTCAGGGCTATTATAGCAGCCAAAATAATAAGAGAAAAAGCAACATATTTCTCATCCAGAAATGCAGGTCTGCATTCACTATGCTCTAATCTGCCTAATGTTCAGGTATTGCATAGATGAGATCAGCTGCCAGTCATGGGATGCTCACGTTAACATTTACATACAGTCATTTTGAGAAATCAGGAATTGCGCAGGCACATTCAGAAAGATTCCCTTTGAAGCTCAGTTGCACTAAATAATTTAACTTATTAGACAGGAAGTTTGGTCACTTTATGTGACAGAGGTGGCTGTAAAAACAGACATAAGTTACACTGCTGGCCTCACAAAAAAAGTCCATCAGCAAGATGGGATAACTTGTGTCATGGTTTGGGCTGGGCTGGCCATGAGAAGGAATGACAGATGCTCTCTTTTACCACTCTCCCTTTCAGAGAAGGGAGAGCATCTCCCTTCAGAGGAGAGGAGAGAAAAATGAGAGAGAAAGAGAGAGAGACTTATGAGTCTAAAAGAAACAAAACTACTGTAATGAAATATTAATAGTAAAATAATTAAAAGAGAAAGATAATAATATTAATAAGAAAATAACAAAAGAAATACAATATGTACAAATCCAGTATTGAGCACCCAGGATGACAATCACATCACCAGCAGGCACTGGGAAAGTCCCAGACTGGGCTGAGCGATGGATGGGAACTGAACTCAGGAAATGTGTTCAGGAAAGCATCCATCAGGATCAAAGGCAGATGAACAGAGTACTCCTTGGATGCCGGCCACTGAAGAAAGAGAGTGACCCCCTTGATCTCTCAGGTTTATGCTGAGCATTATGCAGATGGAATGGAATACCCTGTTGGTCAGTTTTTAGTCACTTGTCCTGTCCACTCTTCCCCGCAGGTGTGACCCCTCTGCGGTTTTCCGCTTCTGACTGTCCAACTTGGCACGCAATAAAGTTAAAGCTGACCTTGGTTCTTATAGCAGTAAGTATAAACAAGAGCCTCTCTGAATACCTTTCCTTGGTATTAACTATAAACATCAGACATTATCTGCTAGAAGCAGACACTGTCTGAAAAATACGCCATTAATTTCAGCAACTTACTTAGTTAGAAGAGTAACTAAAAGAGAAGTAAATTTTATGAAAAGAAAATTGGTTCTGTTTTACCTCAGTCCAGGACACTCATTTACCTGCTCTCATCTGGTTCATTGTGGTTTGTCACATACAGAATAACACCACCACCTCACCATCCTGGCCAATCCTTCCCAAATAGCCTGTATCCAAGATGACAGCATTCCAGTTGTACGAGCTGTCCCCTCACATCTCTATCATCCTGATGAGGTTGAAGCCCTTCAACTACACACAGACCTCTAATTCCTCCTTTTGTTCCCCATGCTGTGGGCATTAGTATATAGCACTTCAGAGACCCATCCACATGTGATTTCAAAAAAACTGTGAGAGCTTCCACCATCATTCTGTCCTCTTGACACTTCCTTATTTATGACCTACACTTGAGGTAGACCTCCTTAAATCCTGTATTGTTGCTTTCAAGCTCTTAAAAACAGAGACAGATAAAACTCAACATGTATTATCCCTTCCACAGTAAAGTACTGCCTATTTTCACCAAGATCCAGTGCTTCTAAAGTAGGTGTTTCATAAGAAGCATAATGAGAAGCTAAGTCCAGCTTATGACTGGAGAATTCTAAATATTTCAAATTAGATTGGAAGAAAAAATTGGTACTGTTCAGAGCTTAGCTACTGCTATTAAAAGACAAATTAAAATACAATATTCTCTAAACACCTTCAAATTTCTGTATGTCACTGAGGAAAAACACTGTTTGAACTTTGAAGGATTTATCAAAAATGCTGTGTTGTTTTCAGCAAAGATATATTATTGCTGGGTTTATCTTCTGGCAAGGGCATATTATTTACTCCAGGTCTGTATCTGGTTTTGACTGATCTCTTCCTAATAGTACTGTTGTTGCTACCCTGTGATAAAGGTGATATTCTGCTGCCAGACAAAGAAACTGTACTTAGCTTAGTGAAAGACTGAGATCAACTCTCTTGATAAAGAAGACTCCAGGTGGGAAGATTTTTAAGACTTCTGAAGAGCTTTAGCTGTTTGTTATAAAGTCCTTGAACATCAAACTTTTTAAATAGAGCTACTGGAGGGAAGCAGGTTCCAGGAGTCGTTAGACATGTTTGTACACCCGGGATTGCACTTTGCTTCAATGATGAAAAGCTGAATCGAGAAGCTATCAATGGCACAGAGTAAAAAAAACTCACCCCCGGCCGTGTCTTTTGTCGATCAGTTGAATTAAGAGGAGCAGTTTTTAGCCCCAAAGCCAGCCGGGAGGTGTAGTTGGAGGGAGGGCGGTTTCAACGCCAGCCCTTTCCTGGGTGGCGTGGGGAGAGTGGGCTGCGGGCGGTGGCTCCCGGGAGGTACCTTGGACAGATCCCGCCGCCCCGGGAGCTCCCCCCCCGCCCACCGCCCCGCCCTGCCCGGGGGTGGCCGGTCCCGGGCCCCGGGCACAAGTCCCCAGGGAGGGTCCATTGGCTTTAGCCTCCCGGGAGGCTCCTCACGGAGAGGTATGGTTGTGAGGCATGGGAGAAGCAGCGCTCTGCTGGGACTTTTCAGTTTGGTTTGTGGGGTTTTTTTGGGGGGTGGGGGTGGTGAAGGGTTTTCTGCAGGGATTACTGTAAAGCTGATTTTCGTCCAAGTAGAGCTCTGCCGCTGTGCAAGTGCTGAAAGAAATGTTGCGGACAGAAAATTGTGCAGCTATTTCTCAAATTCAGAGTGGTTAAAGGAAATGGAAACCCAGCTGGTATTTTACATAAACGTTTTTCATCTGCCAGCAATTCCCTAGGATTTGCTAAGTTAGCAAAAGATTCATCTTTCCACCATTTTCTTGCATAAATCATAAGGCATTTCAATTGCCTTCGGATACTGGTTCCTGTCTGGCTTTATTTTCATCAGCTTATTCAGGCCCTGAAAAGAATCTTCTAAAACTTTCTTACGGTTGTCTGAGGGTTTCAGCTCAGCTCTGTCTCCATGCTCTCCTTTCATGTGATGCCTCCTACAGCCAAGAATGACAGAGGGGTTGTTCATTACAACATTAAATGGTGGCATTTTGGATACTTTGGCTCTGTCAGAATTTTGGAAATACCAAAGTACAATTCATAACAGACTTGCAACCGGGGCATTCAAGTTTCCTTTAAAAAAGAGAATTTGGTTTTGCTGTTAACAGTTACTTAGCACTAGCTTTAAAAAAGTCATAACTACATGTAGTCATGGACTGAGATTTTTCTGAGACATCTGTGTACCTCAGTTTTGCTATTCCATACAAACAATTTGAAACAGAGAGGATAGCAATTGAATTTGAATTCATGGAAGGTCTTTGAAGCACAAAATTGCAGAGTTCATCTGAGTTTTCATTGCTACTGCAGAGAAATTAGATGCCTTTCTAAATAAATACCACAGTACAGACAATAGAGACTACTAAACAGAAATAGGATTTATTACTAATGGAAGATGAAAATGCTAGAAATCTTTAATCTCTCTGATCAGACTTTTGTTACTTTTATGTTTGCATATGGGAATGTTTTTGTATTGCTATTACAATGTTTCAAATCCAGCTGAAGACAGTAAAAAGACTCATTGAATGTGCTAGATCAGGTTTGTAGCACCAGCATTCAGGCATCTTTATTTCCCTGGTCAGCTTTGTTTCATTTCCTTTTTCTGGATGGAAGATTAAGTATCATGGAAAGATAAATGTACCAGTCTCCAAAATATTATTAGTGTTTTGAAGCACAATAATGCCTACAAGGAAAGACAAAGCCCCCAAATTAGGAAACGTTTTAGAACATTACTATACAAAATAATACATGCAAATGGTTAGAAAGAAGCTACTAAAATCTTGTAGACAAGATTCAGATATAGAAACATACAAAGAAGAGTAAAGGGGAAGAATGTGAGATGAAAGAGAAGAAAGGACTATCATTGAAAGATAGTCATTACAATTGTGATTAAGTGGTGATATGATAGCTATTCAACTGGTGGGACCACAGAGAAGATTGTGCTTTGCAACTACAATGTAATAAAACTGGATTAAAAAATATCGATAGCAAACACACATCAAAATATTTTAAAAAAGCATTTGATTTTTAGAATAGTCTGAAACAAAGATGAAAAATATCCGTAAAGCAAGATTACTATGCTTCAATGGCAACACTCTATTTGACTAAAATACAGTGTTGTCTAAACAAATATACTTTTAAGAAATACTGGAAAGTTCTTATGTTTTTCACCATAACAGAGTTATCTGGGAGATTTCATGAGGCTAACCCAGCTTATGTTATCTAAAAAGCATACATTTTTATAAAATATTTTTTTCCAGAAGAGTAATGACTTTCCAGTCAGGAGCTGTGAGATTGATTCCAGTGCCACATGCACAAAGCTATGTGTGAATAGAGATCAGTGTTAAGGAAGAGCAAACTCAGTATTTGATTTCTCAAATTCTTGGCAGCATTGCATGTGCTTTAAAAAATGAAAATACTCATCCTCTTTATGTCTCTGCCATAAAAGATATCATTCCAATAAAAGTTAGCAAAAGAGATATAATAATAATGGCAAAACTGGAAGCTCTTGTCTACTGATCAACTGGCCCAGAGGGGACAGCGTGTAGACAGGAGTGATTTGTGATTTTCTAGTGTTTGTCATGGAGTAACTGGAAACCAGACTGACTTTAATAGAGTTATTTCTGTACTCACCTGGTGTAGGAATATTAGTTCTAATGACAAGATATGGCCAAGTGGGACATAGCAACACCATGAGCTGTTACACCAGGAAAGATCACAAAGCTGGTGACCCATTCAGGAGGCAAAGCACAAAGGAGAGGAAATGATCTGAGAACTGGGCCCACACAAGTCCACACTTCTCTGCTCAGTACCTAAAGTATTTACATACATATATATAAGGTCCAATTAACTCCAGCCCCAAGCTTTCCTTTTGTATGTGTACATTTATGTCTATTGCTCTCACAGGTCTTAAAAATAAAGTATAAAATGGGCACCTCCAGAAACTTCAATGATTATTTAAAATACTGTTCTCCAGAGCAATGCTGACAATTTTCTGGTGAAGAGATAACAAATAAGATAAGCATGACTTCAAAATGACCATACTAAATATTATAAATAAAAGTATAAATAAATTTTATTTATACTTTCATGTACAAAGCCTGTAGCTTTGTACATAATTACAACTGCATAATTTATTCCCACCAGCCTCAGAGAGCTTTAACAACTCCTTTTCTTTTTCTTCCCTTGGACAAGCTATTTAGAGAAAGAAAGTACCCAGATGCTTAAATTGCTGAAACTTGTTCCAGTCTCAGTTTTGGTGGCACTGGAAAAATAAATTTCTTGTGATTATGTTTGATGTTATGATGTTATGATGTTATTTTCATAGCATTTACTCTGAAAAAGGCTGAGTATGCAGCTCACCAAGATGTTTATAAAAACCTTATAAAACAGACAGAGACACATAACCTGGGAGAGTGCAAGACGCTGACAGGCTTTTTGAGCCCAAGAAGCTGACTGCTTAGCTCTGAGGTGTCAGACAGGGCAATCCATGGGCTTTCTGTCTACTCACCTGAGCAATAGCAGACTACCAGACACCCAAGGAGGGATGAAGACAAAAGAGGGACCTCACCTTCTGGGAGCTGGATGATTTCCACTGACGTATACTATTTTTTATTTTGCTTTTTTAGTGAAAAGAGTGGGATGTTGTCATCATTGCTGGGATTGTGGCATGCCAGGAAGAGCCGGGAAGGTCACAGCATCAGTGGGATTCAAGGAATGGAGATGGTCAAGCAACCAGGAGAGCACGAAGAAGAAAGTGGACTCTAGCTTTCAGGAGGAAGTTTGAAACAGAGAATTTGCACCAGGGTATCTAGGTCACTCATAAAAATGCAAGCCTTTGAACACTGGCCTACCTCTAGAGGCTTAAATACCTCACATCCAAAGGCTGGATGCAATAATCCAGGATGACTCTGACAGTAGGGTGTGTGCTACAAAAGGAAGGTGAATATTTGTTTCCTTCCCTCCCTGATAATCAGGGCAATAATTTACTCCTCTGTGAAGAAGCTGTTCCCACTACACTCGGATTTCAGCATGAATTGGAATGAAACCTCTGAGCGTCTCTTCCACTCTGCTAGACACGACTGTTAACTTAAAGGCAAATTCACAAGTCATAGGATTTGCAACAGATCCTGAGTAGGGAAAGAAGACCAAGAACTAAGGATGAAAAAAAAAATCACTCTAATGTGATTAACTGTAACTCACTAACCATGCATAATCCCAACCTCTAACCAGAAAAGAAAGAAAAAACATTTTTTTTCATTGCTTTTGCCATGGTTTTGCCACTCGCATGAGGACACGGATCTATCCTGGCCCTGTTGTGTTCAGCTCAACAGACATAAACACACCAACATCTGCTAAGACTGGTGGTAAAATGCATAAATTGCAGGAGGCGGGTAGGATTGGAAGCATGCCTCTCTTCCAAGGCACATCTCCTGCTTGGCATAAGGTGCTTTCCTCTGTCCCATGGCCTGTAGGAGAAACCTGGCTGAAGACTGTGAATTCATCTCCCAGAGCTGGCTGTTGCCTTAAAGATCATTGTCTTTTGAGGCTTACACACCTAGGCACCTTTGAGGATTCTCCTCAGCTGGCCTGGAAGTCATGAACTTTATTGTGCCTGTGTATCTGATCAGCTGACTTCTATGATAGTTTCATGTAGGGAAGAGAGCCAGACAAAGCCATAGCTGACATGGCTGAATACCAAGGCCCAGAGGGAGAGCAAACCTGGGAAAATGCTCCTAATCATTGCTTGCAGCCAATGTGAGAAGGGCAGAATCACCTGAAATGATCAATAGTGATACCTCATCAATAATTTAATAGCTTGAATATTGACTACGCACTGTTCTGGGAGATGCCAACAGATTTCCCCTTGGCAAGATGAGGCTCCCTGAGTCTTTCATCTCATTATCTCAAAGCACTTTACAGATACAAAATGATTTGCAAAGCAATTCTCATTATCTGCATTGCAAAGATGATTAAAGCAAAGGACAGAGAGGCTTAGAGAGTACTCCTGGGTCACTCAGAGTGAGCAAACAAATGTTCTACACGTCAGCAATAAACATTCTTAAAAGTAGAAATTTCTTTGAACCTTAAGGTGATGCCTTTCCCTGTATTTCTCTTAAGGAGCAGCTGGCTTCATTATCCCATTATCACATCTGGGAAGTGTTGCCTTTCTGCTGCCTGGACATGCTGCACCCGGCTCCCAGGACCTTCCCTCTGGCCACGGCAGAACTGTCTTCTCCCTCTTTCCTCCAGGCCAGATCAAAGATTGGTGAAGCTCCGCCACCGCTGCCTCTTGGGTGTCCTATCCAATGGGTATGCTGTAGGGAGTGTTTTGTGTGGCCGTGCATGTACCACCAGGCACCTCGCTGGACAGGAGAGGCAGGCGTAGCGAGCGTCCCAGTAAAATAAATGTTTTGTGATTGCTGCCACAATGATGCTAATCACAGTAAATAGGAAATTGTGTGAATCTCTGCAGACCAGCATAGATAGTGCTTGTTTTGCCCAGGGAGGTGCTGGTTCTTTTTGAGTCACAGTAAGAAAGGCACAAGCACTCTCAAGAAAGTTAACCATGTTATTAATATCCCAGAAAAAAGTGATAACAAGTTATAACATCTTGTGTCCCTTCTGATGCTGGGGACCTCAAAATGGTACAGCATCAGACAGACCTTTGGCCTTGGCATGGCACACTGCCCAGACTCCCCGCGTGTGGTGAGGTCCACCAGCTTATTGTCTTTAGAGTTTTTATAGGATTTTCTGAGAAGCAAAGCAGCTCTATTCATCATTTTTATTGTGGTGCAAACGGACGTTTATATGAAAACACACCGCTTTGCTTCAAGATAAAATCAAGGGCATCCTGTCTGGTGACAAGTGGGTGCTGCCTACAGGCTCTTTAGTTACAACTAGCCAGCTGTGTTTATCCTACAGCAAGGGACGTGGGTGGCACAGCATGGTCCTCCAGGCCAAGTCATGTGTGTAGTACAGCATGGTGTAGCACAAGCCTGTGCTGCTCAGGTCAACTGCTGCGTGGATCCCTATCTCCTCCATGTGCAATGGTCTGCCAGGTAGGACGCCCACAGGGATATTGTTTATATGGTTACACGGAGCTGCACAGCGGTCTGTGGTTGCTGCCTGTGGTATAAAGGTGTTAGCAGGCTGTGTCTGTTTGATGAAGTTATTATTTTGTCAGCTTGCCTTTCCACTATATGTATTTTCAAGCCTTGCAGATTGACCGACTCTCTTAGCGTGATCGAGGTGCTGAGGACAGCCTTTTTGAACAGCATATCCAACAAAAATCTCTGAAATCTTGTCAATCCTGTGAGCCAGGAGTCTCCGGGTGAAGCATCAGCAGCCATGATAAGGCCAAAACCCTGCTCATTTGGTTTCACATGAGTAAATGCACTGAAGGGTGTTAAATCAAAGACTTTCATTTTGTTGCTTTTCACAACTGCATAGTAAGTACGCATCAGTGGGGATTGTTACCTGTTTAATGTGGGATATACCAAGATGTGTTAGGTTATTGAGATGCTTTAAAAATTTATATCTTTCCCTTATCTAACTGTTGCCCCATAAAACTTTGAAGTGTTTTCCTTTGAATGCTGATTCCTCAGGAGGATTGCTGCTTGGATGGTTGTCTCCACATGTAGAAAATGCATTCCTAAACAAACTGAAAACCTTCAGGTGAGGGAGGTTTTTCATAAACACCAGCTGAGATGTGAGTCCTGCCTGTTGTGGCTCAAGTCTAATACTCCTAGATTTCTAGTTTTCTGTAATGCAAAACTACAAGTAAAATCCAATATATGGTTTGATAGACAGGCTTAAATATTTGAAATCACATAGATTTAATTCAGTGTCATTCAAAGCCTGACTTGCAATTTGTAGACAAATTCAATCAGGTAATTTCCTCATAGCTTATAAACTGATTTGAGTTTAAGCTGATCTGAGTTAATGAATGTGAGGTTTTGAAACTCAGATTCAGTGTTTTGCAAGTTCAGGTAAAATAATAGTCCATGTTTTTGTCCTAGCAAGTGCATGAAAGGCTCAACTAGTCATCTTTTCACAAATTTAAATGGATATTTCCCTCAACAAATTCTAGCAGACTAGTCTTATCTTGTCACAAAGGTGACATCTTGCAAATTAATTTCTGTGAGATAATTAACACTTTGATAGACAATGAAGTTGGGTTGCTTTATAAAGTTGATCCCAGATTATAAAAGCCTGACTTTTCAGGGAAACAGATGTGATTTTCAGATAAGTCTTCAAAAATATAACATGAAAGATTTAATAATTTTGAAGATTCTAGAGAAGAAAAAGATTGTGTGAGTTTTAGATACTGTCAGTATATTTTTTTCTCAAAATTTAAAGATAACTCATCCAGAAAGGTCAAACTCTGCAAGAATTTTTCAAAAGCTATTTCATTCCTTAAATAATTAAATGTAAGGCATAGTCCACTGGGGCATACTATGAAGCCAGATGGCAGGTACACAGTTAGAGAAGGGCAGGTAAGAATTCAAGTGTTTAATTTGTTAAAGGTTTTCTCAAAGCCAGCAAGTGTTTGGATGGAAGTGTTACCCATGCAGGACTCACATAAAAAATGAGCATTATAGCACCTCAGATAATGCCTGCTTAGATCAAGAGCTTCCATATTAAACAGTATATTTAAATCCCATTGATAAATGCTCTTTATTTAGTTAAGCAAAGGTAAAGTTCTGTTCCTGAGGAGAGCAGATGGAGAGGTGTTCTGGTAAAGAAAGAATGGTTGAATCAGTGCAATCTGCAAAAGCCCCAACTCCTGAACCAAAATTTTTTTCTATGGGGATTGTTTTAGTATCAGTTCTTGCTAATACAGAGCTCCTGTAAATAGAATTCCCAGATAGTGGCAATGGTGGTGCAAACTGCACTGCTGACATTCAGTCCTAGTGCAACAACAGGAGATGAAAAACTCTTGCATACTTTGTGTGGATTGCTACTGAGATGTAATTTCCCTAATTCTGTTAAATTAAAAAAAAAAAAAAAAAGGGAATAGGATAGAAATGACCTGACACATTATGGTTAAGGTTATTCTTTAAGATTTGTGAACTTCTGAAAGATGTCATCAGAAACTGCTTTGATATGAAGATAGGCAAGTATCAAAGTGACAGCATTATAATTTATTTCCATTTATTGTTAAAACCTTCAAGCTTCAGTGAAAGACTGTGAAGGAAATGATGATTTCTGCTTCTACAGTACATAGTAGTTTTCTGGGGTAATGAAAGATTTCTGGTCCATGAGTATCATAAAAAGCAAGCAAAACAGATAGTACTGGAGGTAGCCATCTTATTTCAAGGGAAAAAGTCTGAATAGGTTTTCTCAAGAGAGAACAGCTAGATGAATGGCCCATTACTAACAGCAGTAATATGATAATTCTGTCCTATAGTTCTAATAATCACATTCTAGATCATTTTTAATTACACGAAGTATGCATTTATAAAAAGGTCACGGGAAAAACTGTTAGCTAATTTATAAATATCAGGGATTCTAGTTGTTTACTAGTTTAATAAGTTTTTCCCTCCCAAGGTTAAAAAGATTTATATGGAATGAATATTATCTTGGGCTGGTTTGGGGGGTAGTATTTAATGTTGCTTATACTGGCTGATCAGTCATATTGGCACATAGTTTGGCACAACAGAAATCATTTGGAGAGCAAAACAGTTGGTGGTGAGTACCCACTGTCCACATTATGTACATTTTAGAGAAGTCTATTTTAGAGAGATGCTGTAGTCTCGTCCTGAGACTGAACGACTGTTAGCTGTGCTTCTGCATAGTATTTTCCAGCTTTGTTTCAGCTGAGAGGAAACCAGAGGATGTGTTTCAAGACCATTCCACATGCTGAACCGAAGCACAGCAAGGACAAACAAGTAGGAGAGTTGCTTCCAATTGCATTCACTCCATGTCTAGACAAATACGCTGCTGTAGATACAGCCTGTGACAAGAGATGGGCATATTTGTGGCTCTCTGCCCGAAAAATATTCAGCTGCATGTAGCATGTCTAGTCTGAGGAAAGCCGTCTATCTACTGGGCATGAATTGCTGAAGCAGAAAACTGACATAAGTATCCTCCCCAGAGGAATACATTCAGCTTGACCTTATTCCTTTATTTTCAAGGACATGGTATAGCAGTTAGCTGCACTGGACACTAACCAGAAATAGCCTGTTAAAATTTTCTCCAAAGCCTGTTTAAGAAAGTGCAAAGACCTCTACGTCAATATGCACCAAGGAACTTCTACATCGTGTTACCTGCTTCAGGAGACCAGAGGGAAATTACTCAGTGATAGTTGTTTACACCATGGTTAGAAATCTCTGAAATACTGGTATACATTCTGAATTCTTGGGTTTGTCCACACTGAAATCAGAAGTTTAAAAAGTCTTAGTGATGGACTGAAAATGGATAACACCCCATCTTCAGCTAAAACATCAAAAGTTAAATATTTCAATCTTGTTAAAGAGAAAGAGACCTGAACTTTGTTTAGAGCTTTTTGGAACATAAACTGCAGTCCTTTCCATTAAGAGGTAGGTGAATTGAGTGGTATTTGAAACACTACATTAGTCTTTATAAACACAGCTGAAATACCTTCACGTAAAAGAATTATACACTTAACCTAGTCTTGCTCAGGACTTAGCAGCAGAAGTTGCTCTCAGCTGTTTGCTTGTTAAGATGAAGGCTTTTGTAACTATATCTCTGGGGTTGATGCTGATGCCACTTACCCAGCAGTAAAACTCATGGTAGCTGTGGTTGCGGTTGGGCTCAGTAATGTCTCAAATTCCTGGCATTGCTGAGCACGCTGTTGGAAAACAGACATGGATCCCTTGAGCTGCTGTTGTCCTTCCCAGGGTGGTGTTTCAAAAGGAGGGGCAGAGGCGCAGGCAGACTGGCCACCAGCAGCCCGGCCACCAGCAGCCCAGGGGGATAGGAGAGGCAGCTGGCACAGCTCCCCACCTGGGCCAGGCAGGGCCAGAAGCATCTGGCCATGGTTTAGCACCACCTGCCCAGGATGACCCAGTGGCCACGCTGGCTCTGGTATCAGCCTTTACTGACTTGTCTCAAGAAGAGACAGGTAGGCTCTAAACTGGGGGAGGTCCTGTCAGAGATTAACATTCTGGTAAACGGCTCAGAAGATACAGTGTAAAACCACTGCAAAGGCAGACAATTTTGGCACGCACTTTGGACGCATTGGGTGCCCATAGCATGAAGTGGCTGCATAAGCTTATAGACTACAAGTCACTGTGGTTTTTATTTGATAGCCACAAACATAAGACTTTGTTGCATACATACACAACTTTACTGGCTTGCTCCTAAGGCTGAGAAATCTCAGAGGTGATTTAAAGGAGCTCTCTTTGGGCTCAAATCCTTAAAAGTACTGAGGCACGTAAATTTACACTTCAGAGGGAGCAGCATACTGCATGAAATCCAAGAGCTAGCTCTTGGACACTTAAACTGCAGCTGTGATGTAAGCACCAAATTCAGCAGAGAGATCTAAAATAATCTCTTCCCACTCCTAAATGCTTCGCTAGCACCTCAGATCTTGAATGTACGAAACCTTGTGCACTGAGGCACATTGCCTCAGCTGGAGAGACCATTTGTATTGGATTCTGAGGAGCCAGAATTTCAGCAGTGCCACATTTTGGTCTCTTTGCTTCTATTCACTCAGTGCATTTTGACTGCATTTTAGGTGAGTAGATAAGTAGTAGCATTTTCACTTTATTTCCAGCAGCAGCATCCTTCCCATCTGACAGCTGCAGATCTCACTTTAGGAGAAAATGTTGTTCTGTGCAAATGCTTCCCAGGGCGGTGTGTAAGTGGCACTTGGCAACTCCAACTTCCATGTGGATGACAATGAAAAATTAGGATGTTTCATTTCAAAATTGTCACAATAAAATGTTTTCACTCATTTCAATTGTGATCTTCAACTTCTAGCTTATTGAACAAGGTTCATAAACCTGATGTGCAGTTATTCTGAATATTTAACCAAATACTCAGCTGCTCTAGTAACCAGCATCATTCCTGTACCTTTTCAGTTCAGACAATGTGAGGGAAGTCACTCTTCTGATTATAAACTGAAGCAGACACTCAAAGCAGCTCCACCAAATTTGCATTCTGATGGGAGGAACCTTAGCATTTATCTGCTTTCTGTCGGCATAGGATAGTATTTTCATGCTATTAAAAAATATCCTGCTTTGCTGATGTCATCACACAGGTTTGAACATGAGCTATGGTTTAATGACAATGGGGTAAAGAATTGCTTTTCAGTGTTTGCTCAGCGTATGAGAGGAAAGCAACAGGAGTGTCTTGGCAGCAGTGCTCTAGCCAAGCAGAAAATAAAAAGGAATAGAAGAGATTTTTATCTTGAGATTGCTTTTGTATTTTTTCTGGTTTGGGTTAGTATTACAAATCCTGCTACAACATAAGATGCCATTAAATAATATTTCTGAGCTTCCATTGTCTTCCATTTCCTACACTGATAAGTATTCGTCATTTGAGTTGGGAAAGGTATGTGCCAGGGTAAGGCAGGAAATGCCTGTGATTTCATGCAATCCACCCATCTGCAATTTATAGATGATCCTGGCTTTCATGGACATGAGCTATGGGATGAAACTTGAAAAGATGCTCCAACCAGTGCAGTGATCATATACCCTTGAATACGGCAGGTTTTAAGTCCAGAAAAAACTGACAGTGGGTTTTAAATCCAGATATCTTGAAGCTTCATTCAATTAGAGGCAGATTTTGAAAAGTATTTAGAGGCTTAAATTTATCTGGGCTTATGGAAGCATGTGACAGCTGCCAGTGCAATTCACTCTGGAACACCTTGAAGGTCTATTGCATGCCAACAAAAATCATGAACCTCATCAAAGTTTTATGCCAAGGTTCTGCTTGAACAGTTAAGGTAAATGGGAACTTGCACAAATGGGTTAATCAAACTTGCCTGTCAAACACAGACTTATTCATTCAAAATCCCCTTGTCAGACATTGACTTTATTACCAAAAAAAAAGGTTAAAATGATATGAAGCAGGCATGGCAAACCAGAAAAGCACTGTACCAGAATATTAAAATGATACTCTCAGCTCAAGCCTTCTAAATTACAATAGAGACAAAAACCTTTACTGTCCCTCCCCACAAAAATAGACAAGGATATTGACCAGCCAGGGGAAAACATTCCCCAAAAATGGACTTACTGAGCAATTGAGCTGCTCCCACTGTAAGTATTACAGTAGGAGGTAATGCCATGAAGAAGGTGAGTCAACTCTAACTGACAAGAGGACGTCAACCAAGGGCGGCCACCTGAAGAAAAGACTGTCATCAAGTATCAAAGCGGTGCATGGCCTTCAGCAGCTTAAACAAATTTTCATCACCAATAATCTGGACTATGCATGTCCCAGGTAGGCCCTACCTACAGCCAGGGGCAGGCATGCTCCACAGTGTATCATGTACCTTCCCACTCCGAGTCTGGGGACCTGCTGGAGGTCACCGATCCTCCCTGTCTGACTGCAGTTCTGGATTTCTTCACAGTGGGAACATAGCTGTTTGCCTATGTTGTGTATACCCAAATCTTTTCTCCCCCTGTGCAGTCGAGATATGGCCATGGAGCTCTCACAAAGACCATGCCACAGATCAACAAGCCCCCCTCAGAACAGGGACTGCTTACAAGCCCCCCATTCAAATGCAACATGGTGAAAACACGTCAAAGGCAGAAGCAAGTGTCTAAATGACCTGGAAAGAAAATGCTTCAGAAAAGGTCTGGAAATTAGACAGACTAACTGTATAGAGAACATCAAGACTCAAAGGAGATAGCAACAACTGATCTCCAAAGTTTTTCAGAAAAGAAAAAGGAAGGAAGTGTACTGTAACTGCATTGCAGTTGAAGCCACAGCAGCTGCTAGAAAAGGAACTGACTGGACAAATAAACCCTTTGCTACACACAACATTGGTAAAATGCATGAAATTCCTCTTAATCCAAACAACTCGCCAGAAATTCAGGTTTTGTAGATTACTCCAGATAACGGGGGAACCTGATGTTTGAGTCAGGCAGTTTCTTATTCTGACTGTTCTGCAAGCTTTTATTCATAAGAATGGACAAGGCTTTGTTTTCTTCGCCACAACAAAGATGGTCCCAGCCACTCTAGATATTTTCCTTTTCTCAGCACAAGCGTCCTCTTGGCCAGGCCTACAAAAACTCTTGCTGACTCCTTCCTCATCCCACAATGCTGCCCTTTCTGCCTTTGCAGGTTTCTTCTATGAGCCGTCTCACATCACTCAGCTCTCGATCTCCCCATCACACACTCACACATGCAGAGACACCTACCTGCTTAGGACTATACTCAGCAAAGCGTCTATTTCCAAGTAGTTTGAAACTCCTGAGCTGCCTTTGCCTTGCAGAAAGCAGCAATGGGTGGTTGGAGAGCACTATGCACCTGCTGACTTTCAGGGAAGAGTTTAATGACTTCTCATAATCACTTTAAATAAAGTGGTGATGCCCAGCAGCTTCACCAAGGTGTAAGACAGACTGCAGTAGAGGACGCATCTGACCTTGCCTGAGACTTAAGGCACTTCTGATAGTGCAGAAATTCACTACTATTCAGCTATATAAACATGCAGATAGGTACCAAGTGGGATTTACAAAAATGCTGGCACCTACATTACTTTATAAAGCTGCCCCTCAGGATCTGATTCAAAGCCATCGTAGTCATGGAGAAATTACCATTGACTTCATTAGGATTCAGTTTAGATTAATGTTGCACACTCCTTTGCTGCCCTTTGCTGTCTCTATTCCTTGACTTGAATTGTTCCCTCATGGCATTGCAAAAAAAAGGGATCGAAATTTTACCAGCAATGAATGAGAAATTGAATACCAATTCTCCTGGTTTTGAAAGTGTCTGTTCAATATAAAAAGAAAAATATTACTTTTAAACCTGAATAGAATTATTCTGTTCAAGTCATTAAAAGATCACTACATCTTAAAAAAATTATCTAACCAAAAGCGAAATATTCCAACTTGTTTGAAGAGGAATAAATGGGTATGCCACTTACAAAAATGGTGAAACCTCAGTAATTGGAGTAGGCTGACTGAAAAACTACCCCGTATTCCTGCAGTAAATATCATGTCCCTGGAAATCATGTGCAAGAATTTGATTTCTGCATCACTGTAGAATATATAAAATCTTCCTTCAGTAAATCTTTCTAATATATCAAAGTGTCTGATGACAAGCAGTTAATCTCAAAATCTCCTTCTTTAGCTGTCCTAGGCACCAAACTAAATACATTAATTAAAATGTGCACAGCTTCTAGCTACCTGCAGAATAAATAAGGGAATATTTTTTTCTTTAAAAGCATGTCATTGGATACCGTCTGAATTGGGAAGTGAAAGAAGCATTAAAGGGAAGATGGAATCAAAAATTAAGAAACAGGAACCAGCTATTTTACAATTTTGTAGTGTTAGAGAGAGGAGAAGGAACCTAAATTGAAAACAAGTGTAGTGGCACATGACTGGTCTGCAGTGATGAAGAGATAATTTCGAATTTAAAAGAGCTTAAACCCGTGATTGATAAAGAGGAATACTGCGTGCAGAACTGCTCTGCATCAGATCCAATGTCTATCCCACGCTTGTTGCTACAGGCTCTCACCCACAGGGTAATTAGCCCGACTGAAGAGCTGCTTCCAGCATCATCTCTACTTGCAGACAGTGGAGAGGAACTGGCCACAGAAAGGCTGATCTCAGGAATGGAGAACTGCTGTTTGTGGGCACTTCCCAGTACAGTATGGAGAAGGCAGAGGCTGGCCATAAGTGGGGGAGGGATCTCACTACTGGAAGGAAGTAGGATTGTCAGTCAGATAGGCTTGTTCTCTTTTGTCCACTTCCTCAGCTTTAAATATAAGGACACCAAACATTTTCTGTAGCTGTGTGGGTGTTCTGGATGTGTGCTACCCCTAGCCAGTCAATCTCAGATGCACGTATGAAGTGGTGCAGGGCAACCAGCCAAGTCTATAGCACATGTGTACAGCATGCATGTCACAACCTTGTAACAGCTCCAACATCACTGGGAAACACCAGATTTCCTGCAGAAAACCTCAATAGCAGATCAGCCCATGAGCAGTAAGCCTGACCCACCCCAGAAGTATTAGTTGGATGGCACATACACTCTGTGTGTTTGAGACGTTCACCACAAGGCTCTGCATAGTTGGCTTGGCTGAAGATTTACAGATGTTTGCCAACTGTGGGCTGTGAACAAGCTTAGCAGTTAGCCTTAGGTGCCCATGTAAGAGATAAAATGTACTGCTGATGTAGGATTCATTTGGTAAAACACAGATGTCTACATTTGACCTTTTCACGAGTCTCTTTGCAACTAGTGGAGACAAAATGGCACTTATAAAAGTTAAATCTTCTCCTTCTAAAGTAGGCCCTGGAACAAGGTAAGATGACTAGGAGCCTCACTACAGGAAGGACATTGAGCTGCTGGAGCGTGTCCAGAGGAGAGCCACCAAGCTGGTGAGGGGTCTAGAGAA
>JAOXNO010000001.1:131962874-131974913 GCA_028565335.1 Limnodromus scolopaceus
ACAGGAAGGACATTGAGCTGCTGGAGCGTGTCCAGAGGAGAGCCACCAAGCTGGTGAGGGGTCTAGAGAACAAGTCAGATTGTTTTGGGTGTGGTGTGGTTTTTGTTTTTTTTTTTTTTTCTTTGGTTGGACTAGATGATCTTAAAAGGTCCCTTCCAACCTAGGTGATTCTGTGATTCTGTGAGGAGAGGCTGATGGAACTGGGCATGTTTAGTTTGGAGGAGACTGAGGGGAGACCTCATGGCCCTCTACAACTACCTGAAAGGAGGTTGCAGAGAAGTGCGTGTTGGCCTCTTCTCCCAAGTGAATAATGACAGGACCAGAGGAAATGGTCTAAAGTTGTGGCAGGGCAGGTTTAGATTAGATATTAGAAAGAATTACTTTACTGAAAGAGCAGTCAGGCACTGGAACAGCCTGCCCAGGGAGGTGGTGGAGTCACCATTCTTGGAGGTATTTAAGAAATATGTAGACATGGCACTTCAGGGCATGCTCTAGTGCTCAGGATTGTTGGTTTGTGTCTGTTAGTGGGTGGGTGTGGTGTGGGTGTGGTGTTGTGGTGGTTTTTTGGGGTTTGTTTGTTTGTTTGTTTTTGGTTGGACTCAATGATCTCAAAGGTCCCTTCCAACCATGAATATTCTTTGATTCTGTGACTGCTGTGGCTATACTGCATACAGCAGCCCAGCAGGCATGTGTCCTAAAATGGCAGCATAAAACTTCAACAAAATGGAAATTTATTACATTTCTGGGGTGCTTTGTTTTGTTTTGTTTTGTTTTTAATAGCAGTCTGTAAGATTGAGAGTGGCCAATAAAAAATGTTTTAATAACTCCCTGCCTGCTAGGGGCACCTACAGTAGCTGCCACAGGGCCATGACCACAGCAACTTTCATGTGTTTCTTGTAGGTGCAAACACTGTCATTCTACCACCCAGACATGCTGTGTCCAGCTGCTTGCCATGGCCATGCCCAGGTCCCAGATTCTTCCCTCTGAGCAAAGAAGGACCCACTTCTCCCCCTTTTTGATTTAAAGGAACGTGTATGATTTCCAATAGGAATGGTGTCTTGTCTAAGGCTTGCAGTTGGTTACAACTCTAGATATGGTGGACTGCAATTCCATTAGTTAACTCAATAGAAATTTTAGCAATTTTTCTAATAAACAAAGGGTGAAGCAGCTGTGTGTAATTGTGTGTATTCTTTAACTGTATAGTGATCTGTAATTGGTTCTGGCTTAAATCAAGCCGCTTCATGGATTTAAACTAGCTAAGTTTTTTCCCAGATGAGAGTGTGTAGTCAGTTGTTATTGTGACACAGTTCACTGCTCCTTTGCAGATTTTCAAATGCCGTTAGAGGGATATATAAAAGTCCATTAGAAGAAAAGTTAAAATGTGTCAGATATTTGAGGTGTTTAAACCATCCTATATAATACAACTCTCCATTTCCACATACGATTATGAGATAGTCCTCCCTGAAGCCTAATTTTTGAAGGGAAGAACTTCTAAGTTCAGATGTTACTAATGGAGAAATGTCATTCAAGTTTAAATTTAAAATCTCTACTTCAGGAATGTTTTCAATAAACAGGAGCTTCTGTTCCACACATGCCACCAAAAAGTATTGTTTGTCATAGCTGAGGTTTAATACCTCAAGTTATGTAAAGTTTTAAATGCAAAATAACTGGTGAAATCCAATTTGTTAAGAGATACATAAATATTACAGATTAAGTGAAAATATTAATTCAGAGTCATTGAAAGTCTCACCAAGGACATTTGAAGAAAATTCAAACAAGCTGCACCCTTAAGATCTATAAACTGATTTGCACAAATGAAGAAAATATGTTTTAGACCCAAAATTCAAGACTTTACGATCTGATTTACAATGCTTATTTGCTAAATGGTACATTTGCTCTTTTTCACTGTCAGAACATGTTAGCAATGCATGTGACTTGGTTTTCTACTTCCAGCTGTAAAGGTAATCTGTCAAGTTGCCTATTTAAGAAAAATACAGTTTCTTTTATTTGCGGGAACATTTTATTTTCTTTCAAGGATACATCTGTGGGGCTATTGAATTCCTTGAAGATAGACATGTCAGCTTTTCTAATAAAGTTTGGACCAAGATCAAGGACATTCAGCTTTTTAAGGGTAAATAGAAGTTTATGTGTGCTTTGTTTTGCTCTTTGAAAACGCCCGTTGACGTATAATGACTTCAATGATAACTTCTTCTAACGACAACGATTTTAGAGATGATAAGTGTTGAGAAAGGTTTCGATACCATGAGTAGATTTGCTTCTGGTAATTGAAAGATAAATCCTGCTCCTCCAGAGCAGATGAACTCTGTACAAGCTCTCCGGAGGCTATCACCCGTGTGAAAAAATCGGATGCAAAAGGGATGTACTTGCAGCTCTGGTAGTTTCTGAAAGCAGGCAGAAGGTATTTTGGGGCAGTCAGAATTAAAGTCTGCTTTATTAAGGATGCATTTGAACAGGAGGGGTTCCAGAGCAAGCTTCAAATGAAAAAGTATCATTGAGGCACTGTGACTCAGGTCAAGGTGCTGTAGAAGTTCAGGTAGGGAGGATGGCACCCAGGTCAGGTTACTGTGGGACAGTGACAACACAGTCAGGTTGGTGAACGTGGGACAGCCCCAAATTCTGCGGTAAGAGGTTTTCTATAGGGGTCACTAAATACACCAATGCTAATCCCCACCAATTTCCTTCAAGATTGTGGTGCTGAGAAGTGTTGTAATGGAGAAGATGCTGCTGGACATGAGCCTTAGCTGGGTAACAGTAAGTGGAAGGCTTCTGGGTACTGTCTTCAGTAATGATTGCTGTTAAGATGCAGTTCCTTTAACTTTTTCAAAGCTGAGAAAATTGCATTTTATGTATGAAAAGGCCGGAGACCTCTCCTGGTTAGATTCTTTTGGCTTAGTGTGCCAATTCCAGTCTAGTATCAAAATTTGAACATTCTCAAAATTGCTAAAATTCTCTTGAGTAATCTCTTCAGTACTCTCAAAATGTCATGATTTTAGGATGGACTGTTTCTCTAGTTCCCCAGCCCTCACTTAAACTCCAAGCTTGCTGATGCTGCTTTTCACATACCAAAATATGATATGAATCCTGTATTACAGACCAAGCAGTGTGCTCATAGCCTGTATGAGTGACCAAGGTGAAGATAGACTGCACTCTGGTCATTGACTTGAGGGCAGACAAACGCCTTCACATGAATAAAACATGTAGGCAGAACTGACATTAGGTATTGCAAGACTTCAAAGCCTCTCCAGTAAGTTAAGAATTAGCCTGAAGGAAAAGCTAAAGTGATGAAAAATGTTATGAAGTCCTCTACACTGATAATTCAAAAACTATTGACATTAACAGCTGGATCACATGCAGCAAGAAACCTGAAACACAACGCACTTCTCTAGTATAACTATTCCTACACAACACTGTCATGCAAGATCACACACATTAAAAATAACCCAAACCACTTTCATAATTAACAAAAAAAAAAAAAAGACTAGATATGGATTTATGCTGAAGGAAATAACTGTTCACTTGTAGAAACGGCAAACAGATGCTGGCAACTAATCCAGTTGTTTTACTGCAGTGAGATGAAGGAATGTGTCTGGATATGCAATATAGGCAATAGGCAATGACACAGTGTGTCTTCTGCATCATTGTAAAAAGACAGGAAGCTGTTTCCTGGATGTGCTTCCATTTAATGCATATGGATGCATATAAAATATCTCATACTGAACAGTTAGCATGAGCTATTTTGTCATCTAAAATGAGGACAAAACATAATGACTAGAGAGAATACAGACATTTGGGATTAATGTTAAGTCAATTTCTTTGCTCTGCAGAAAAAGCCCCCGTAAAATGGGAAGTGAAAGTGAGATTAGGGAGAAGATCAATAAAAAGTGTTGAGAAAAATAAGAAGTAAAATCATTATGTCCACTTGATGGGTGAGCAGACATGTGGTGATCAGCAGGCAAAGGAACGTGAGGATTTATTACAAACTAACTGTCTCAACAATACTCTTTCCCAAGAACAGAAGTATATCGAATTCAGATTCCGGTCAAGCTCCAGCTTGTATCGTTTCATTCTGCCAATGTGTATTTTCCATTCAGTTGTACTACAAGAAATTTTCAAATTCTGTCCATGAAAAATAACTGCATCATATAAATAAGGCACAACAGCTATTGTGTTCTGCTGTAGGCTTGATGACATACTGTGAGAGACAGACAATAAGACACAGAGAGAGAAGGAGAGGGAGAGGAGAGAGAAGCTATCAGAAATTCTTTTCATCATCAGAAATTTATGAACAGGAGTTAGTATAATCTTAGACCTTTTTTTTCCTCTGCACATTATGCAGTATAAAACAAATTATCACAAATCACAGTTAAGGACACATAGACGAAGACCTGGAAATGAGAGGGAAAGAAAATAATAAATTTAGAAGGCAATGAGGTATTAAGTGCTCTTTGCGTGACATCCTGATTAGTTCATCTTTCATTTTGGGGGCATTTGGGTCTGCAGAATTCCTCTCATCCTTCAGTCTCTGCCTCCACTCGTCCTTCTCAAGCTTATGCTCAGTGAAATGGCAACCCTACCTCCAGCCAAGGAGGACTAGCTAAGAGGATTGCTGAGGAGAGAATGAACAAATGTAAGAAAATACTTGAAAACAGTGTCAGACCCAGACTGTTGGTTAATTTTTTTTATTCCTGAGAATAGAATACTACTTTGAGAAAATGTGTTTCTTTTGTGCTCTTAGGTTCCTTTTTCTTTAGAGGTAGTTATATATTTAGCTTGCCTTAAAAGTTCTGTTTCTTGAGGATTCTTTTTTCTTTCAATACATGAACCACATTCTTTCTTTCTGTTAGATTTATTGATTTATTTACTGATTTTGATATGCTGTTGACAACAATAAATGAAACCAGTGTCGTTTGGAGAATCCTTGCTGTGGTCCATGACATAAAAAAGATACTCTTTTTTTTTTTTTTTAAAGCTGAAGTTTTTTGGATATACGTGCATATACACATACACACACATGCACATATATATAAACTGCTCTGGAATTAGTGTCTTTGATCAAAGGTCAGAGCCTCAGAAGGTCTTAGCTGCTGCAAAGCTGAGCTCCACCATAGCTACTCTGCAGAGGTGGTTGCTCCTCTTTCTCTGTCACCCGCAGAGCTGCCCTCCCTGCCAGCAGGTGCCTTGGGACTGGGGTTAGAGTCAGAGAGGGTGCACATCACCCCTCAGAGCCCATGCATAAGCACACATACAGCCACACCAGTCTCAAGGAAATTCAAAATCAAAAAAAGTCTCTAGTTCAGAAGATTTAACTTTTCTGCCACACACTTTCTACAACTGGATCTCACTTCAAAGCAGGGTTTCATTCACAGCCAGCCATGGAAAGCTGAAGTAGAGTTTGGGAAAGAGCAGTACTAAGAGGCAACCTGTTATCTTTGATTTACTCCTTAAATGCATGTGACAATTGTGACTGAGAAGTACCTTACAAACATCATTCCTGGTCCTTAAGAATGTGTTTAGGATGCAATGCCTACACATTGTTCCTTTTCTTAATTGGAACAAGTAAGAAAATAGGACGTGTAGGATGAAGGGTAAGTATTACACAACTAAATTAATGCCATAATTTATTCTTTATTTGCATCACTTACTCTGGGACATGTTTCATAATGTTTACAAAATGTAGAGTTATCCTTAAAAGTGCAGCATGTCCCTCTCTCAGCCACTGCTGAGCTGACATGCCCACCTACAACCCACACAGCACCCTCACCCTCCCCTCTCCCTTTCCAGACACAGCTCAGGTGCACATCAAAACCAAAAACCAAGATGGTGATCCATGTGAGGGACTTCATCTTTTGTCATGCCAGATGCTAGAAAGGGCCTCACATAGAATTACAGGAGATATCCAGGGTGAAACAACAGAAGATGTGGTTCCAGCGATATCACAAAGCTGGAAGTTAAAGTCACTAGCTGCGACTTCCTTCTTCACCACACTGGTGTCTAAGTTTCCTGGAGTTAAGTATAGGCTATGCATCACTTCTCCTTCCTCTTCTTGCAGCAGCCCAAATTGCTGGTTGGCTTTCAAAGATGAATAGTCCAGCTCTGCAATTTTGATAAACTGATGCCATTCCTGCATGAAGTGGGTTTTAGGACATGATAGATTCTGTGACGGTGATGCTGTGGAACATCTGAAAACATGTGAGGTGAGAAACCACAGGGAATTATGGTAGGGCTTTGAGATTTGTTTTTTCAAAGGAGCAAGGGTCAATACAATTCTTTTGTGGAAGTTCTTGCTTTTGCATCATGAATGGGAGTTCAGGGTAGATAAACCAGAGCAAAGCTTAGTGATTGAGTTTCTCCCAGGTTAACACTAGAACTAAAACCAAGGTGAGTCATAGTCCAAGGTAATTAGGTTAAGAGATTTTATTATGAACAGAATACAGCATTCAGCTGCAATGTTCAAGAGCATAATTTTGTATGAATATAATTCTTCCATATAGACTTGTGGATTTCAAATATTCTGGGTAACTGATGAGGAAGAATCATCTGCAAACAAGAAAACAAGAATATAAGGTAAAAACTCTCTTGTTTTATATTTTGGGAATTTTTCCTTTGTTCTTGTATACTGAAACTAATTTGCTACTGAGGGATGTCAGTTAAAAATCAGATTTCAATTGAGTTCCTCACTTAGCAAAGAAAAAACTTTTAAAATTACTTTAGGAAAAGAAAACATATTCACAAAGAAGTTCTCATTGACAGTTTCTCTCTTTAACTGAAGTACTACATCAGTTGGAAAACACCAGATTGGGCATGTGTGTTTTTAAGCAACACACACTCCCAGAACCTCTCATTCTTGTGGAATTTTAATAAAATATTGATTAAATATATCCTGCCAGAGTTGCAGATATTACTATGCAGAGTATGATGTACATAAACCCAACAGCGAAGACAGTGAGACTGGAACTTTGCTTGTAAAATGAAAGAAAATATTCAGGAAAAGATTTAGAAACTAAAAGTGGAAGCTTTCCATTTTACAAGCTTGCTAGATTTTCCATAATTATATACATCTGTTGTCAGTCCTTCAGTCTGTACTTCTGTCAGTCCCTTGCTAGAAAAAGACCGAAACTTTCTTTCCTCATATGTTTCTGAATTTGTACCAGCAAAGATGGTTTTGATTTTGTGTGTGTTTCTCATAAAAAAAGGCTCAGATTACTTCTGATTTTGCTCAGAATTTTTCCATTAACAGTATGTCTCAGTCACAATAAAGGAAGGAAAGTAAAGTGCAGAGAGATCACAGAATCATAGAATCACTAAACACCAGGTTGGAAGGGACCTCAAGGATCATCTGGTCCAACCTTTCTAGGGAAAGCACAGACTAGACAGGATGGCCCAGCACCCCATCCAGATCAATCCTAAAAGTGTCTGATGTTGGGGAATCCACCACTTCACTGGGAAAATTATTCCAATGGCTGATTGTTCTCATTGTGAAAAATTTTCATCTTGTGCCCAACTGACATCTCCCCGGGAGTAACTTGTACCCATTATGCCTCGTCTTTCCTATGTGACTCTTTGTAAAAAGGGAGTCTCCATCTTCTTTGTAGCCACCCTTTAAATAGTGGTTAATGGTTATAAGGTCTCCCCTAAGTCTTCTTTTCTCAAGGCTGAACATACCCAGTTCTCTCAGCCTTTCCTCATATGGCAGGCTTCCCAGTCCTTTGATCATCTTGGTGTCCCTTCTCTGAGCCCTCCTCAGCCTGTCCACATCTTTTTTGCATAGCAGGGACTAAAACTGAACACAGCATTCCAGGTGTGGCTTGACAAGTGCTGAGTAGAGTGGGGGAATGTCTTCTTTATCTCTGCTGGTGATGCCCTCGATGCAACCCAGCATCCTGTTGGCTTTCTTTGCGGCAGCAGCACCAGTGTTCACTCATGGAATCACGGAATTGTCAGAGTTGGAAGGGATCTTTAGAGATCATCTAGTCCAACTCCCCTGCTAAAGCAGGATTGCCTAGAGCACATCACTCAGGACTGCATCCAGGCGGGTCTTGAAGATCTCCAGAGAAGGGGACTCCACAACGTCCCTAGGCAGCCTGTTCCAGGGCTCTGTCACCTTCACCATAAAGAAGTTTTTTCTCGTATTTGAATGGAACTTCCTATGTTCCAGCTTGTGCCTGTTGCTCCTCCTCCTGTCACTGGGAATGACTTAAAAGAGTCTGGCTCCATCCTCCTTCAACACACCCTTTAGATACTTGTAAGCATTAATAAGGTCTCCCCTCAGCCTTCTCCAGGCTAAAGAGTCCCAGCTCTCTCAGCCTTTCCTCATAAGAGAAATCCCTCCATCATCTTTGTTGCCCTACACTGGACTGTTTCCAGTCATGAGGTCACAAAGGTTCAAGGTGCCTCATTATCTGTGGTATCTGCCACAGGAACACGGTTCTGAAACCACTTATCTATATCCATTTTGGCCCTTCTAATACTGCACAGTCTTTTAACTGTTTCCTGCAACTCGATCACCTGATGCAACTGATCATCAATCTGTTCACATCTTTTGCAGGTGCTTACCTTTTCTCCAGGTGAATCACAGAATCACAGAATTGTAAGGGTTGAATGGGACCCCTAGAGATTATCTAGTCCACCCTCCCTGCCAAAGCAGGTTCACCTAAAGCAGGCTGTACAGGAATGCATCCAAGTGAGTTTTGAGTATCTCCAAGAGAAGGAGACTCCACAAACTCTCCAACATCTCTGGCCAGCCTATTCCAGTGCTCTGTCACCCTCAAAGTAAAGAAGTTTTTCTGCATATTCAGATGGAACCTCCTCTGTTCCAGCTCGTGTCTCTTGCCCCTTGTCCTGTCACCAGCCACAACTAAGAGCCTGACTCCATCCTCTTCACACCCGCCCTTTAGATATTTATAAACTTTGATAAGATCCCGTCTCAGGGGGATCTTCTCCAGGCTAAACAGTCCCAGACCTCTCAGCTCTTCCTCATCAGAGAGATTCTCCATTCCCTTGCTCCATCATCCATCCCTCCACTGGACTCTTTCCAGCAGTTTCCTGTCTGTCTTGAACTGGGGGGCCCAGAACTGGACACAGTACTCGAGGTGTGGCCTCACCAGTGCAGAGTAGAGGAGGAGGATGACTTCCCTTAACCTGCTGGCAACGCACCCCAGAAGGGCCTGATCCCAGAAGGGTCTGGGTGCTCATTGCAACCTTCCATCTGTACTGGAGTCTTCTTCCTTACCAGTTCCATCTGGGTGGAAGCATCAGACATCTCATGGGCTTTATCTGTAGAAACGCTGGTTTTAACTCTGAGGCAAGTGCCCACTACCCTGGCAGAGACCTAGAGCACTTTCCTGGGCTGTGGACCTACGAGCAGGGTGCAAGGCCCTTCTCATGCACCCTTCTACATGAACTGCTGCTCCTTCTTGATCCCTGTTCGCAGTGCTCCTGCTCGCTCGCACTCCTTAGGGCTGTTTCAGTCTTCTGCACTTGCTCCTGGCAAGGTTCAAGCCGTGTCAGCCTCTCTCACAAGAGCTGCTGGCTCCTTTTGGGAATCTCTGCTCTTCTTCAGGTTTCCTCTGGCTCCAGGAACCTCCCTGCATGCCTTGATCTAGTGCCCAGCCACAGGACTTATGCAGCTGCAGCTGCGTGCCTCGTCAAGATAAGGCCATGGATTTAGATCTGATACTACTTACTTGGCTCAGAACTGTGTATCTTGAACAAAGATACTCTCCTACCAAAACAAAAAAACCCACCCCAGTTTTACAGAACTCAGTACTGTCTCATACTTTGCACACCCAAATTAAGACTTTGTCATCAGGTACACATTTGATTCTCAATTTTGCTATTTTTCTAATTAAATAATTTCGTGTATAAATAATCTCTAAGTGCTCATTAACTAAGGAATTCATGCAGGTTGCTTTTATAAGTTGGATATCCAGATTCTCTTTTCAGTTTCAGCAGCAGCAGACGGACATAGAAGAAATTATTTGACTTCTCCGTGCTTTATTTTTCCCTCTTGTTCTCCTGGAGATAACAGTGGATTGATGTGTATGTCTTTTGCATTTAGACATACAATTTATCTTCCCAAATTAGGAGACTGACTTTCATATATATTCAGTGAAGTTGAGCTCCTCCAGAAGCAACTGAGAAGAATTATAACCTAAATGACCTGAATATCTTGTTCAGAGTAAATGGAGAAATTTGGATTGTGCCTGATATTTTCAGATGAACAGCCTATCACAGAGCTTATTTCTACAGGCAGATACTTTCAGAACAAGACTGAGAAAAAGAAAAGGCAGGTGCTGTTCAGAAAACAAAAACCATCTTCACTGTTTTGGAGGGCCTATTACCCCAAAACTTGTTCCACTACAGACAAAGGGCTCCTGATCTTCACAGTTATTTTTAAAAGCTGTTGTTATGAAGTGCCTTTGCAGGATATCATGTTTGCTACATAGCAGCCCAACTTCATCGCAGAACAAGGAGCTAAGCAAAATTACGTTGTGTTGAAGTTAGACCTCCTCTGACCTCCAGAGGTCCCTTCTGACATAAATTATTCTCACAGAGAGACACCTGCAAATTCCCTATATGTCAGTTCTTAAAAACAGGGAGATCAAAGAGACAAAAGAGGATTTTATATTCATATAAACATGCTATAAGGATATTTCTTGCCAGTTTTCGTTCATTATTCTTCTTGTGCCACACTAATGATAGTAATGCAAACAGCAAATTTTTCTGCTGATTCCACAAGAACTATAAAAATTTGACAAATTTGCCAATATTCCTCTTCCTTTCTCTTCTTTATCCTTTTTCCACTCCATGTGTGGTCTTTCTGGGCCATGTAGACTAAATACCAAATCCAGTCCTTGTCTGGTACAATTTCTGTAAGAAAACAGCAGCTGATGAAGAGCTTTAGTCATCACAGTTGCTGTTTAGCTGTAGTTCAGATATTTTGATGTCCACATGACATGGTTATTCAAGACCAACTTGCCACTGACTGCACACGGAAGCCTGGAACAGCAGTAACCTCACCTAAGTGAAAGTATCTGCAGTGCAGACACCTATATCTGAGCTGGTCACCATGGGAATTTTTTACAGCCAATGGAGAGAAATCCTACTTTTCGATTGCAATTAATTTGACTGATCTTAAACCTCTGTGTTATGATGAGATAACTGATATACATAAAATGCCTCTATCATCTCATGACTGAAGGGAGAATGACACATAGACCTGTTAATGCAGCTGTAGAAGTGTACTTTTAGGTTAGCTGAATGCCCTTATCTTCTCCTCCTCATTGATCTCAGCAGATCACAAGCTATACCACTGTGAAACCCTGAGGTTTAGAAACCACAGGACTCCTCAGTAGTTTTTGTAAATTCAGACACTACTACACCAACTAGGCAAGCAAGCTCCAAGGTTAAAAGCCTCATACAATTAAAGAAATAAAATACTAGTTTGAATCTGTCAGATAAGTCCTACCTTTGTGGTGGTTGTCCATTATAAAAAAAGATTCCAGGAGGAATGGAGAGCATGCCCGTTTAAGGCATTTCTTGGCTACAAACCTAAATAATCTAAATTCAAATTGTTTTTCCAGTTCAAGAAAGACTTAGATCGAGTTTATGCCCACCAATGAAATGCTCTTAGCTACAATATATGAAACTGTCTAAAAAACTGCTGAAACCCAGTCGCTCTATTAGTACAGAGGCAGTCTTCAACCTACAAAACACACATGGTTCAGGACAGTGTGTGGCCCCCCTCTAGCATACCCTGAAGCGTTCAGAGAGAAAGATGTAGCCCTGCCTCAGCTAATTGGGCTGGTACCTCCTCCCTGAAGCATGGTAGTTACCAAATGCTTTTCCTGCTTTCCATAAATACACCAACTACAGACACTAACACTTTCCATTAAAATCACCTTTACTCCAGCAGTAATCTGAACAGCAGCAACTTAAGGCACAGCCAGACTCCTCCCGGCAGTCTGTGTACTAGAGCAAGCTGGGCAAGTGTCTCACCCATGCTTGACCCAACCACAA
>JAOXNO010000001.1:131998495-132019178 GCA_028565335.1 Limnodromus scolopaceus
AGGCTGCCCAGGGAAGTGGTTGAGTCCCTATTCTTGGAGGTTTTTAAAAGATGTGTACATATGGTGCTTAGGGACATGGTTTAGGGGTGGACTTGGTAGCATCAGGTTAACAGTTGGACTTGATGATCTTAAAAGTCTTTTCCAACCTAAAAGATTCTGTGATTCAAAGTAGAGTCAGGCAGGAAGTACCACATGGATCTGTTTTGGATGCAAGACTATTTGATACTTTCATAGTGTCTACAAATATATTGGACAGGAATGTAAATTCAAAATGCTCTTAACGGAGATGTATTATCCAAACCATGTCCAAGAGTAGCAACGATACAGTAAACGTTCAGCAACATCAACTTAAAACATTCCTATGTCTTGCTCCTCAGCCGTTCCTTCTCACTTTCAATGTGTGCTCTTCATAATCATATGGGCGTGGGCTTTGTTATAAGTGATACCAAAATACAAGATCATTGAATTTAAATCTCAAGTTTTAAATCCAAGTTTAGATTGCAGCCCCTGACCTCCCAAGCCAAAGTTGGTAGCACATGTTTGGATACGAATGGATGGGCAGGAGCACTTTAGTATCACTTAACTGTAATACCTCACATTTTTTCTAACTGAATTGCAGTCCATTTCTCCAATTTGTCAACATGATTTGGAAGCCAGAGTTACTGCCATACATTTTGAGTTGTGAATCTACAGCATTACTGAAATGATTAATTCTTCCTAATCAGCAGGTTTTTTTAAAAAGGCCACAGACATTACCAAAGTTCAGTACAGTCAACAATGTCAACTTCTGTGGAAAAAACCCTACAACTACCCTGAAATGTACTAGCATGAAGTCAAGTGGAAAACCATAAAGTAATCACAGCTTGATCACAGGACTGTGACTGATAGAGTGACTTCATGCTACAGAGGACAGGTTGGGTTATAGGTGTGCAGGACAGAGCAACTGCGTCCATCAGCTATCTTCAGGTTACACTACAGTGTGGCAGGGGGCCAGTTCATAATAATACTTACTTGTCTGCTGCGTGACATATTGTGCCACATGTGTCAGCCATATCATCGACAAGAATTGCTACTCTGTCTTTCACATCACCAACCAAGACCATTCTGTCCACTTCATTTGCCTTCTTTCTTTCCTTATGAATGAGAGCGAATTCCACATTCAGTCTGTCAGCAATTGAAGTAACCCTGTTACAGGAAGAAATACAACACATTTAGAAAACCATTTTCAAAGAAAGAACAGAGGCATGCATGTGTATTTTTCATAAAATACAGTTCTTATGTTTCCTTGCTTTCAAATTCCTGCAGCACAAACTTTTGTTAGTAACGAGACAGGTTAGAAACAATCTTGCTTCACTGCTAATAAATACATCCAGAGAGTCTTAAGCTACACTCCAGAAATAGATTTTTTTTTTCTTTTATTGAATTTACTTTACTTTTCTGTTATTAAGTGCCTGGTCTTGAAAACATTTCAGCCATTCACAGCCATTTTGTTAACTTATTGCAATACCTAGTCACACTAGGTAATTTAAAGTAGAGGTAGCCTCAATTCTAAGCCAACAGCAGCATGCACTTTAACATCCTAACTGAAAATACCACTGCAGGAATGTGAAAACAAACCAATGGGAAAAACCAAACAAGTTAATAGTGATTAATAATTCTTTTAGCAGTACTTGACTACTAATCAAGTAGCTTACTTCATTAGCAATTCCCTTAGCAATACATCTGCTTGACAAAGATCTTTAAAAACTATTCAGGGTGACCTCTGGTGGCAAGGCAATCCTCCAATAACAAACTTAATTTGTTACAGACTTCCGATTGCTTTTTTTTGTTTGTTTTCTGTTTTCTTTTTTGTTTTGTTTTTTGGGTGGTTTTTTTTGTTGTTGTTGTTTGGTTTTTTGTTTTTTTTTTTAATATCCCAGAGCTGCTAGGTATAAAGGCACAGGAATAAACAGCTTCAACCTTGTAGCCTGTCTTTTAGAATACATTTAGAATGTTAACAAGGTTATTAACTGCACAGAGAACACAGTTTTGTTTCTTTACCACTTAAATATGAAAGATTTGTTAGTTACTGCATTTCAACAACTGGGTGATATGCCAGAACATTTGGTGTTTTGTTTTTTTTTGTGAACAACATTGTAGTGTCATAGCAAGTTTCAATAACTCAGAAGCATTAAGGTATCAACAGAATTTGCATGCTTTATTTCAGTCACAAAATTTAATAAACTGGGGAAAAAAAAAGCAAGTGTTAAGAAACAAAAAAGAAATCAGATATTTTAAATCAGTGCAAGAACATGTATTTTTTTAAAAAAAATCTTTAGCACTTACAGATTTAAATTTTAAAGACGAACTTTCTTCACATTCTGTTCACTTTTTATTAATCCAAGTATTATTTTGAAGGCCTACACTTTTTAAATGGAAAAGCCAAATCATTTTTTTTTACATTTCTGTAAAGAAATGTAAATAATTTCTTTACGTTATTGGAGGTGAAGGCAAAGCTGTGAATTTACTGAAAGCAACACCTTTTCTACTGCAACAGCAAATGCTTGGCTGCACTACAACAGAAAGGTATCACAAATAGACTATATCTACCTATGTTAAATACAGCGAGAGTGGTCCTCAAAAATAAACTCTCACGATCAACTTGATAATATACAAGTATTTGCCAACGGAAAAAAAAAAAAAGTCTTCTGACTTGAATTCTCAAAGGTGTATTTTTGAAAAAAAAAAAAACCCAAAACTGTGAAAACAACAGTATTCAGATTGGAACTAATCAATTTAATTGACTGAGTCATCTCAATTTTAGAATGCTTTCTATAGTTCATATTCTTCAGATCTTTAACTTGATTAATCTACAAAGGAACAACTATGGAGTTCTAATCAGTCTTATCCCCCTATTAATTATTAGAACATGAACACTAACAAAAGACCCAAGGACTTCAATTAAAAACAAATTATGACAGTCTTTCACATTTTTTCCTATACTACATTCCAAACATTTAAATTACTATGGGCTTATAAGAGTCTTACTTCATTTGATTTTGTTCCCAGTTTTGTAGCAGCATCATGACCACTAAAACTTGAGAATAAGCATTTCGCCTCAATGGCATGTTTATCACCCCATCAGCCAGCATGCTTATGAGCTTTTACATCAGTTTATACACAATAGATAGCAAATAAAATTCTGCTAAATGAGTATTGCTGCGAATGAAGAAACACTCCAATGAACTAACTTTTCTATTTTCACCTTTTGCCACTGAAAACAAACTTCACTCCCTTTTTCCAGTGTTTACAGTGCACAACTTAGGGTCAACAGGTTTACAGCTGGAATGCAGTAACATAAAGAAAGAAGAAACAAGACTCAAGCAAGCTCTTACCTAAATGCCAGCAGGTATAGGCCATATGCTTTGACAGAGAAGGGAAACTTAGGCAATTCCAGAGCGAAGCAGCAAGAGGTGCAGCAACTGGACTAAAGAAGCAAGCAGCAGGAAAAATCTCTTCCCTCCTGCAGAGGGATTCAGCTAATGAGGCCATATCCAGGGAGAGAGAAAAAGATATTCTTTAGAGTATAGAAAGCTCCTGGATGTTTTCAAGCATGAACAACACTGAAAGAACTATTCTGGTTTTACAATGCAGTTGGATTCATCAGTGATGTGCCCTGTATCTTGCACAATTCAGAGGAAAAGAGAAGACTAGACAAACTAGTTCATTAAGCACTAACTATATGGAAAACTAACAGTTTCAGGCTTGTATAGTACCTTTTTGCACCACCTGCATCAGGTGAGACTATGATACAGTTTCTCCACTCCAAAATATTCTCTTTAATCCATTGCAGCACTGCGGGTTCTGCATACAGGTTATCTACTGGAATGTCAAAGAAACCCTGTCCAAAATAAACATATATTTATAAAACTTTCTATGTCTTACCGGGAACAAAGATACAGTGAAAGAATCAAGCATTTGCCTTTCATATATGGTAGAACTTTAATTAGTATTTTACGCTGGCCCAATTCTGCCCTCTGATATTACTATCAAATGCAGAAGAAGTTAGACAAATATTAAGATCTCTAAAAATCTCACCTAAGAGTAGTGAAATAAAAAACAGCTGTTCTCAAATGATATAAAAATCAGGAAAGATCACCTTCAGGCACTCAAGTAAATTCATGCTTGTGAAAAGCACTCCAAAAAAAATCCAGTGAGTAATACTTGACTTCCATAAATTTCAACTGCTTCACATGAACAGTAGTATTTCAATATGGAGAAGATTCAAGTTAGTAATACTTGAGCAGCAGAAATGGAATCTTTATTTTTGTGCAAGTTATAATGCCAAGAAATCTGTGTTAGACCACAAATGAAACTGCTTTTTATTTGCATGATAGCCATCTAGCATAATAGGAAATTCTGATTAAATAGAACATCAGAACTGGTAGAGAAGGTATTTTCTAGAAAAAACAAGATATCTTGAAAAGAGGTACACCTGAGAATGACAAATTATGTTTGCTCTGAGGAAACAGTTTTGTGATTTGCTGGATTCATCAGTAAGCCAGCTAAGGGTTGCGAGCCTCCATCTCCACTTCTCCTAACAGAATATTGTCCCCTTGACTGTAACAACAAAACTCTACCTAGGACAATACCATAAACTCCGACAAGGCCAAGACTACAAGAACTTGCCCCAAACCAGTATATTTTATGTTCTGGAAGCTCTTGCACTAGACTTGGCAAATTCCACAAATGACTCCAATGCACAAGTATTTTAAGTGCCTGCAAAATCAAGGCTGGTCTCTTTCAAAAGGGGATGTAATTAGAAACAGGTAGTGAGACTTTCTCTAAACACTGAGAATTACACTTCTGTACATAGCCTTTCAAAACAATGAGGAAAAAACCCCAGAGAATCAATACTAACTTTTCCCATTGATTCAGCAGAGCCCCTAGTCACGGTTAGTAAGAACCAATGGTTACCTGGATCTGAGAAGCATGCAAGTCCATGGTGATGATGTGGTCAGCCCCTGCAACTGACAGCATGTTGGCAACAAGTTTTGCAGAAATTGGAGCACGACTCTGAGGAATAAAGCACAAACGTTTAATTTTTAAAGTTATTTTGGCTAGATGCAAGGAGTCAGAAAATTAGCTACTACTTTTGTTTTTTTTTTTTTTTTTCCTTTAGAATATTTGGAATTTAGATATGAAGAGCTACAGAACTTTAGCCAAGCTAGCCTGTCAATAGCTAATCTTGCTACTAGGGTTCTCAAACTCAGCAAAACATTTCAGAATATCTAAATCAGTTCACACAGTCTGCCTAATAATGCTTTGTAGCAATTAGGCTGACTAACAAGCAGATAAAATTGGGGATAAAATTTTCCAGTTCTTCTATTTAAAGCTTTCGGTTAGCCTTTCTATAGCAGAAAGACAGATAATGTTCATTTCTCTAAGCCACTACCCTACATTAACATCCAATTCTCAAGCAACTATCCTGTTCTAAAAAATGCTGCCAAAACCACAGATTGAAGGCAGAGTGAACTCAACTTCTGAAAGCACTGCTTTAAAACAAAGTTAGTATCAAGCATTTCCTCACAATACAGTAAAGCTTGTAACAGATCTATGTTGGCAGGGATCTTCTACCCTGGCCTATCTATCTATTCTTTTTCACTGATTAAGGCTTAATTGTTGAATGCAATTAGGATTCTAGAATTCCCAGAAGGGACAGGGGGGTGAAAAAAAAATCAGAGAAGTGGAAAGAACAAAAGAGCAAATATCTAAATAGAAAAGCTAATGCCAGTGTCAAGAGCTTTTAAAAAGTGACAAGGATGCAAAATGAACAGCAACACAAAAAAAGAGAAGATGGAAAATCATGACTGGAGGGTACCTTGAGCAACGCCAAACTTTTTTCAGATTATTTTTAAGCTCTGAAAAAAAGCTATGTTGCCCTAGACAGCTTTCTCTGTAACAGAAGTACTAAACAAAACCTTGTTTTCTTTTTGCCAATCTTTAAATAAGGCTAATAGCTGGCAATTACATTAGCATGAAGGCAGAACTGCGATTCAGAGATTCCATCTCACTGTCAGACTGCTTTTTGCTGGCACAGTATTCTCACTTGCTACAGCTTTTTACCAAACAGGCTCATTTAGCCTCCTAGGAACCCCCTCTCCCTCCACCCTATAGAATTTCAAAGTATATCTGCTCTCCTTCCACTGATGCTTAAGGGCATAACCTAAAATAAGCAGAACCACTACCAGTTTAACCTGGATGCTTTTCTGTCTGTGTCACATCGAGTCAATATTTTCCTCAAAACTTTGGCTAATTTTGGCAGAAATTTGGCATTTGTCTGTTTTAAGATTGCCAACATACTTCCAGCAAAGAAACTGAGATATTACAGTCTTTCTTATGACTGGATCAAGTTTATCATCTTCATTACAGAAATGCTTCATTTTGAAAGCTACCCCTTTCGGCTTTAGTGTTGATGTTCTGTGAAACACAATTTGGTCTGTATAAAATACACAAAAGGTATATGCAACAGCTAGCACTTCCCTAGATCTCTACAATTCAGATGCATATAGCTTCCATAAGAGCTTGCTATCATTAGCACTTCAGCACAGATGATTTTCCAGTTTCTGAGGACTATGCTGCTTCTCATTTAAAGCCAGTTCCTTAAGGTCCTCGTTGGCCAAAGCTTTCTGGATATTTCTATTATTAGTAGTAAACTTTTGGCTCAGGCCATTCAAATTACTAATCATTTCAGCTCATCTTAGTACAAACTGATACTTTTAAGCTGGGTTTCAAAATATTCTGAAACCTCTGGCAGCATATAATAAACCAAATCAAATAAAATCTAACAAATTTAATAAAACAAATCTACTCTTTTGACTCTACCCCGTTGTTCTTTTAAGAGCTTTTTGCAAAGATCTGGTCTTATGCTACAGCTAAGTTGGACTGGTAGATCACGCTGAAACCAGAGTTTTGCTCCCCTGCTTGTCCCATTCCCTTCTTCCCAGGCAATACACTTCCACTGCTTCCCTTGTGCTGCACACTGGGACTTGCCTGAACCCACAGCAGCCAGATGAGGCAGCTCAATGGAAGAGAAGGGAAAAGACGGCAAACCAGGACCACCCCCTCTGGCAGAAACTAGTAACTAGTTCAAGCTAGCTGCTAAAGGTAAATTACATTTTTCTCAGAACATGGCTTGCCATTTCCACTCCATCCAGCATACTGAATTTTGCTTCTATTTTTTTTTTCCATTTCTGTTCAATGTGAATACCGCTTAGCTCGTCTCATGAGTACACCCCAAAATACTTTCCTGCATCAAATACTAATGTATACATTACCAGTTGATACTTCTTTCAGCTGCTGGCCTTGCAGGCTGCCTTCCCAGAAGGAAGAACTTGAAGGTTTTACCACTAGGTAACTTGTTTTAGCAGACATGCACACATCACAGATTGCCTACATCTTGATGGACAGAGGATCTTGGAAGGAAAGATAGCCAGACACCAATACCTGTTTCTCAAGAATGGGCTAATAGGAGATTAAGACAAATGAACTTGGCAGCTGACAGTTTCCTTTACACAAAATTGTGCATTAAAGAAAACACATGACACGTTCAAGAGGATTTAAGATTTGATTGCTTGCGCAGAAAATAAGTTTTGTGCTACAATATGATCCAAATTGAAGATTATTTTAAAATCAAAGGGCGTATATTCATGGTAACCTCAGACAACCCAGCCTCATTGTTCAGAAACTTGGATGAAAAAGGTAGATGAAAACTTAAGATTTTTGTTTATCTTGGCATAAGGTGTGCTTCTTACCAGAGAGGCAAGAACACAAAGAGATTCAGAGTATTCATTGTTCCATTCTTTGACACAATTTGAGATTAGTTTCAGAATTATTAGTGTGAAACGCAACATTACATTATGTACAGAAACTAAATTGTAAAAAAAAAATAAATAAACAAATCGCCGAGTTTTTAGTTCCTAAGCAAATTCCCCACTTTGGTATAACAAGTTATATAAATGATTTCCTCCTTTGTGATGCATTACAAATTTACTATTCTTAAAGTTACCAGCAGCAGGGGACAATCCACAAGGTTAATACAAACGACCTCAGAACAGTAACTATGCAAAGGACACATAGCTGAAACTAAAAGCTGTCCATCAAGATTAAAACTCTGATATCTTTAAATATTGTCTTACTCAAAATGCATCACATGCATACTGAACAAAAATAAAAATCCAAGAAACTCCAAAGTTTTATAACTGGAACTTTCACTTCCAAGAAAGCCAGTTGTGAGGTATATGGATACTGAATGTTCACTAATGTATTAACTAAATTTATCATTTCAAAAATGAGATATTCCTTGAAGCTTCAGCAGTTGACAGCCATTATCTTGAATGTTCAGATTAATTTTTAACTGGAAGCGAGGAGTTTTTTGGTAGCAAATTATTCCACAAGAATACTGTCATGGCCTAGGTGAAACACAACTGAAATCAAGAAGTGAAACTGAAAACATTCCCAGTTATACATAATGTAACCCAGTAAGTTTCACCCTTTAAGGCCATATTAATGGAAATGCATAGTGTTAGATTTAAAAAAAAAAAAAAAAAAGGATACCTACCCAACGCTCCACGGACCCCTTCTACAAATCAAAAAAACAAGGTTACATGAGCTGTAGAACACCAAACTCACCTGTCACTCTACTTATCTCAAAGGCATCTCTCCAGCATCCTACATGAATGTGTTCTGCCCACATCTTGGAAGGTTAGCATAATTAGAGGATGCATCAATGTAACTGTGGCCAAAGCACAGATAGACCTGAGCTAATTTTAAATTAGCCAGCTTGTGTACCAGAAGTATTCTAGTTTATGGCAGTGCTTGACTGCGACTAAATTAGTTACCAACTTTTCTGTGATTCTCAGCAAGCCTTTTTTCTTGTTTTTTAAACCTCTGTTTCTCATGTAAAGCCAGTCCAGATTTAATGCTAAAATTTCCAGAGTAGATTACACAGGCCTTGTTCAGAATATGATTTTTTACTGCAAGTCTATTTCCTTAAATAAGTAAATGAAGAGCACTTTCACTGCTCTCAGAAATCAAAACTGCAACAGAAGCATGAGGAATACAGGGTTATTTCAAGCAGCAAGGGCTCAGTCTATTTAGCTTTTTACAGATTAAAGTCAACAACTTAAATTCAAACCAGAAAACAGCATCCAGCTAGTGAAGATTATACTGCTTCAGTTCATAGTCAAACTACAGCAATATCTTTCACCAGAGAGAGGAAAATCCGTGTACAACCATAGAAGGGAAATGGCTGGCACTTTGCTGACACTTCAGGCAGAATACAAAGTTTGTGCACTCAACATGGGTCAAAGACCAAGTGATGTGATGCAATCCAACAGCGGGAGGAAAGATCTCCCTGTCAATAAGCTGCCCAATGTTGACAGCTATATTATAGGTTATTTTGCAACATGGAGGTCAACTACCAAGGTTAATTTCCAAAGACAGCAAACATTTTCTCAATTGCAAAACAGAGGTTAAAAAGAAAGAAAAAAGAAATGGTTTGCCTAGAATTGCAGGAGAACTCAGTGACACCCAGAGAACAGTCTGGAACAATGTTCAAAATATCTGTTAATCAAAATGGCTTTCGTAGGCTATCCTATACTTCAGATGGCATTTCCAAAAGGCAAAAGGCTCCTGGGTGGCATGCTAGATTACCACACAGTGGGTTTTAAGTGCCTCTTGGAAGTCTGCCACATGGATTTTGGGTACCCTGGACAAGGTATAACCTAGATGCATGGAAAACTTGGCACATACCATCCTTTTCTGACACCAAGAACTTACAGGATGGTCCAGCAGACTCTTCCAATAGAAATCTGGAAATCAAAACCTATTGAGATTTCCTTCCCTTTCAACACAATGTTTATCAGTCCCCTTTCAAGCTCTTTTGATAAAAAGAAGTCTGTCAGCTTTCCTGATTGAGGGAGAGCATTATTCAGCACAATACACAGCAAAAATGAAGTTTCAAAACCTGTATGCAAAGAATAAGGAGCTACTATTTAACACCTAAATTCTGTTTTTGGAAGTATAACAAGTGGGTCTTGATAATATTAGTATGGCCTTGGGGAGCTTGCACTTAAAGAATGACTATACTAGAAAATAACTTTCTGTATTTAGTTTTGTTCTCAGACCTCACAGGCTGATCATTACATATTTTGTAATATCTGCTATTATTTTTAGCGTCTGCATTACTTCCCAGTCTTGCTATGTTTTATATAACAGAATGTAAAGAACAACAGAAGCCTTTCAGGATGGTTTTCTTGATGCCCAAAGTGAAAGGGAGAGGGCAGTCCATTTATAAGAAGTATCAGAGAGAGGGGCAATTTTCCAAAAAGACAACTATTGCAATCCACTCTTAAAATCCAAATTCACATTTATTCTTGTTAGTTCAAGTGAGTTTAGGTAAAAGTAACACTCACATAACATATTAGAGTGTTTGGGTATATACAGTGGAGCTAGGAAAGTTTAGTTCCATGTTTTTTAAAATCAAACTAATTTGTCACAGAGTTTGTTACTATGTTATCAACTTGGCTGAACTGGTATATTCATCAGTTATAGCAGACCAAATCCAGGAAAAGGGCACTAAGCTCAGAAGAGGATATATGGGATTTCTATACAATTTTTGGTGTGCATCAATAAAAATGATCATTGCAGATAGAAAATTTTTTTTTTTTTTAAAAAATCTGCCTTGCAGCATACAATAATGTTTTTATGAATTAAGGTTATGCATTGCAGATTTACTCAGCTCTTTCCATTTGGCTCTGTTTAACCACATAGAGTAAAACCCACCTACATAATGGGATTTAATTCCATGCAATTAAAATGTTTAAAGTGTGTGCTCTCTTCATGTATAGAGGTTAAAAAAAAAAAAGGCAGCTAGAAAAAGCAGGAAAAACAGTCCTGTGATGTGAGGTTTCCTAGCAGGGTACTCTGCAATACACCACACACGTAGGATGTACCTTCTTTTTCAAACAGAAGGTGTGTCAATTATCAAGCAAAAAAGAATTTGTCTCGCTTCATTCACCTGTAGATGATATCATTAAACATTTTACCAAAAAAGGATGAAAAAAGCACAAATCTTTCAAATCACTTAAATGTTTATGAAAATATGTTTCATCTCCAAAAATTTCAAGTGAACAAGCTGAAATAAAAGCTTTCCAAAATTACACAGTTCTTACCTACCTTATCTTTCTTATCTTGTCTGGCATATGGAAAACATGGAATTACGGCAGTCACTCTAGAGGATGATGCAATCTTGCAAGCATTGATCATGATAAGCAGTTCCATTAAGTTGTCATTTATTTCTCCACAGCCACTCTGGATGATATATACATCTTCTCCTCTCACACTTTCACCAATCTCTACACTGAAAGAGCAGGAGATGACCATTTAAACACTTGAATTGCTGGAAAAGTATTATTATAGAATACAAAATTAGGTTTGTTTTAACAAACTTCCATACATTTATACCCACTTAGACTAAACTTTTTTTACAGCAGTTTGGATAACTGTCCTCTTGGCACAAAGTCTATTTCAGTGTAAGCCAGTCTAAAATTTACTTCAGCCTAAATATGGTCTTCATAAGGTCAGCACCAACCAACACATCATTATGGCTATAGCACCGATGCAGCTGACATTGTTATTACAGTTGATGCTGCTTTTTTTGGTTTAGTCTGTGTATTCTGTGTCCTTGCCATCTCCCAAGGAGATGACCATTTAAAGAATAACCTAGATCATAAGAACAGAAACAGAGTCAACTGTAGAGCATTAAATACTACCTGCATCAAAATACCTCCTTATAAAGGGAAATTATTATAATTGTTACTAAGTTCAAGAAACTACTGCATTTTAGAAGAGAGAATTATCAAACCACACCCCAAAAGCAGAAGTCTAGTTAAAATCTACACCAAGTAAAGTAATTTACACTTATGTCCAAGTAAAGTATTTTTTAAAAAAATAAAATCTTAGAGAAAAGCTAAGAGGGCTGCTCATCAACAGCTCAACATGAATCAACAACTCTCGCATTTTGTCAGTTGTTCTATTGGCTATAACAGCACTTACATACTTTGATTCCTTATGGTAGTATCTAAGAGCTATTTTATTTTACGGATTCACAGATTTGACAGAGTTGGATGGGACCTCTAGAGATCATCTAGTCCAACTCCCCTGCTAAAGCAGGATTGCCTAGAGCACATTACTCAGGACTGCATCCAGGTGGGTCTTGAAAATCTGCAGAGAAGTGAACTCCACAACGTCCCTAGGCAGCCTGCTCCAGTGCTCTGTCACCCTCCCTTCTACGCAGATTTCAAGGCAAATTCTGGTGCTAATCACTACTCATATCACAGAATTCAATAATTAAATAGAGCTTATTAATAAGGAGGAAAATAAAACAGTTGAATGTGGGTCCTTTTTCAATTGTAAACCCAAGGAAGAGAAATCTACTGTTGAACCACACTAACTTCTCACACCTGTAACTCCAAAATTTACACATAAAACCAGCAGACTAACTTTCATTTTTCCCCTGAATCCATGCACAACGTTCAAGAAACATCCAGACTTCCTAAATAATTAGGCAATCAGATCTTTCAAACTCATACTACTACTAAGGTACTACTAAGTAATAGCTTAACTACTAAGGTAGTCTTAAGTATTAAATGCTAAAAATATCCTAAGCCCTTATCTAAAAGGTTGTCTCTTTACCCAACACACAAGTAAGCAAAAGGTTCTGGCTGGAAACCATCCAAATGGCCCAGATGTGGGTAAAATAGTTTCTCTGATAGTTCCTTCAACGCTGAAGCTTGTTCTAGTCCAACACAGTCTGAACAACTTTCATTTATCAGCTTTCAGGGTGCTGTGTAATACTCATTTGTTTTCTGTAGCTACAAAACACAGAAAGGAATTTACTGCTTAAAAACATCTTAATGATATGCAAACATTTGATCTATCAGCAACAAGAGAGTTAAGTCCATGCTCTCAGCTCCCCTATTTGACTCCTCTGCAGTCCCAAACAATCTATAAAAAAAAAAGATCCTGTCTTAATTTTTCTCCTTAATTGAATAATATTTTTTTTTTCCTAAAAATGCTACCAGCAGGATTTCTTAAGGTCAAAGAAAGCAAACCACCTATCAAACACCAGGAAGGACAAAGGTGGTCAGGCACAGTGTCATCTGCAGATATGTCAGTATTTATCCAGGAAACCTTTTGGAGGCTTTCATCATGGCACAAAGTTACAATTCTTTGGTCATAAAACTTACTTCTCTGTTCAAGTTTTTGATCAACAGAAGAGGGCTGTTCAGACAAAACTGCTTTGATCAAAATATTTTCTTCGTTTGTTTTCCTTTTTGGAGCCAAAAAAGTTTTGATCGACATAAGTTCAGCAAGACACTAAGTATATTCCATAATCAGAAGAATTGGTCAGGCTTAATTATAAACCCTACCAAATACAGTTCTGGTGTTGGAATATCAGGTTCCACTTCCCAGAAGAATAAACAAAAACAAACAAACAAGTAAAGCGAGAGACCTGTCATTGCTTCCAAACATACAAATCCAGCTGAGAGTAAAGCATCTACCCTCTAGTTTACAGACATGATTCACAGTCTCTATGAGGGCGCTGGAAAATAATAATTACCACTTGACTCAGCACTTACACAGACCTGCTTAATAACAACTGTTGTCACACACCACACCACCACATGCAAAAAAAAAAAAAACCAAACTATGGCACCTCTTTCAACCCGAGACTGTAAAGTTACATTCCAGTTCTGAAAATTAACCTAGGAGCCATTACAAAAAAGAAAGTGGAAAGACTAAGAAGAAAACACTGTCGATTTTCAGGGGAGAACATTACCGGAGTGACAAAGAAGGGCAGAATAAAATTTTAGTATTTGGTGGAAAAAAAAAGTAACCACTTTTTTTGTAGACACATTATGCAATAGGAAGAAAAACTTTGAGTGACAAAAATAGATGATCTTAATGTTCATTATATGCACAAAGAGCACACAATTATAACGCTCAGACTTGTTTTGCTCCTTTAAAAAACAGTAATTTCTAAGCACACTGCTAAGAAATAATAGGTTTCAGAAGGTCAGGGAATATACTTTGAGATAAATATAGATCTGGTTAATACAATGGACCTTGCTTCTTCCATTGCCATTAACTACTATGTTTTCAATGACCTTGGGCTAGCAATAACTTTTTCATCTTGTAAACAGCTTAGAAAATGAAAATACTTCTACTTTCTCTCTTGGAGCATTTGAAAAACTTTTGGTTACACTTTTCAGGTCAGAATGATGTGCTTATTTGGCACACAGAAATACGAAAGTATGTATAGTATATAGAAATATCTCTTATAGCGGACACAGAAGTTATGTGAAGACTAAAATAAATCAAGCTTAAATTAATACTTGCATAGCACTCAGAAGTAACCCAGCCAAAGGTGTCTGAGAATAACATAATGTGATTATTGCACAAAGTTCTTCTCCCAATCAACTGGAGACATCCGTGCAACAGACCAGTATCTCATACTGTCTACCTACTCAGATTGGTATTGAGATGTATTGTGTAGACTCAACCAAAAGGCACACACGTGTCTATTTTACCTTCATCAAGCCACACAGTAAAAGATAACCAGTCACTGCATTACAACTATTCCATCAGACATTACCCGTACTAACCACATTGGTGGTTTTTTTGGGTGTTGTTTTTTTGCTGTTGTTGGTTTCAGGGTGTGTCAGCAGTTTGGGAGTTTTTGTTTGGGTTTTTTTTTTTCCTTTTTAATTTGTTTTACACAATCAGCTATAAACCATATATATAAACCAGCTATAAAAACAGTAAGAGACTTTAAACTATAGTATCAGATACCTGAAGCATTCCACTTCAAGTATCTATGGGAGAAAACAAAGCTAACAGCAGTCAAGCTTTGTGAGTTATCTTACTAACATTGCTAGTAAAGACCATCCACTTAGACCATCTATATCATGACCCAATTAACTGTTTGGGGGAGATATTTAAACAGTTTCACACAGTGAGGACACAAAGGAAGGACACAAGAACAAGCTCTTCCCTCAAGATTACAAGATCTGTTTGTTTTATGCAATTTTATCAAATTCAGCTATTTGGTAACACTCAGTTTAAATAAACTTCTTGTTCAAGAAGAGTCAACAGAACCTGTACATTAAAAGCCCTGACACCACACAATTGTGTTTTAAAGTAAAAATTATAGAAATTAATACCCCACAAAAGTAAATTTACTATTTGGGCCAGTTGCTTGGAATCCACAAGCACAAGGCTCCAGCTGGGAAAGACAGGCTTAAGTGAATAAAGACATGATGAAAACCAAGTTTGAGTGTTGGTATCTGCCTTCATCTTGCAAAGGTTGATGTGAGAGTTCAATTTAATAGGCAGAAACCTGGAGAGACTAATTAAGGGTAAGGCTCAAAACCTACTTATATTACAAACATACTGCAATGGATGAAGCACCCATTAAGCAAAATTCAAAATCAGGAGTAACAGCAAGCTGAGCTCCTTCTGAGCTAGATTTATAGTACACTCCCAACAAAACTTACAGTGATGAAAATTTTAAATTTTTACATCCTAAGAATACAGTTGTGGAGAAGCAGGGGAATAAGTATGCAGAGCCAGACTACAATGGTAAAAAATGTAAATCTGTAACTAGGATTCTGTTAAAATCATGCAGTTAAAGGGGCTCTATGTTCCTTTTAAAGTAATTACAACAGATTAAGTTTCTAGCCATGTATACAAGAAGTAAGATTTCTCAAGCAATTTACATGCCAATGAAGTAGATGTGTACTCCAGTCACCAGAGAAGGGGCCATAATTTAAGGTCTGGAGTCCTCATACAGTGTGAAAAAATAATCAATATCTCAAAAGTGATCAAAAAATCCACATGCTGAATTTGCAATTCATTGAAACCCAGCCAATGGAAAGCACCATGCAGAGGGGCGCGTTTGACTTCTTACCTTTGGGAAAACATTTTGCAGCATAAAGTCTTTTAATGCAAGACCTCCAACTTACTGGGCAAATATTTTGACTGCCATGACTTTATATAACAGTGTGTAGCAGCAAAGCAACAATAAAAGTGACAGAGTTAGTTTTAAGTCTATAGGTATTGCGTATCTCCCGGCACCCATGGTCTCCTCTTAACTCCAGGCTCTTCCACTTGGATTAACAGCTCCAAGACCAACCCCCCAGTTAGATCTTCGTGGACAGTTGCCTCATCCTAATGGTGGGCACTGGCATGATGAGTGCCACAAGACAGGAAATACCTTCTTAACCTCCACTCTAGCACACAGCCTGCCACAAGAGAAAAACACCTTCACGTGAGCAGCTCTGGATTGAGCCACGTGCAGTCTGAAAGGAACCCTCAGAAATTTGGAAACAAAGGTCTAACAAGCCTGAGCGTGTGCAGAGAGTCTTCAAAGGCTGAGTGCCAAACACTGCAGCTGAGGACACGTGGGATTGTCAACCATTATTCACACAGATCAGTTTTTGGTTTTAAATCTCAAGCATTTAGCATCTACTTAGAGAGGTGCACAGTGTACAGGAAGGTCAATAAAGTGGAAGTCTCAAACCAAAAGCTTTGAAGCATTTTTGGACTTTTTGTGATTCAGAGCAATGAGCTATGTGATAAATGGTCATATTTGCTACATCTTCAATCCCTTATATAAACAAAACACACTTAATGTGCAATCCAGAAAAATTTTTTATCTTAGTCAACCAAGCTGGTAAAAATCTGTTTCTCCAGCCTCCCCTTGCTCATGACAGCAGCAAGTGGGGAGTGAGAGAAAGAGCCACCTCTGCTGCTGCAGGCAGGGCACAGCCCTGGTTGTAAATTACTCTCTCAGCAGCTGGGTAGTATGAAGAGACACTTTACACCCCAGCACATCCCTAATCCCCACCGCCTTCAGCCAATTAAACACCATCTGAGCTTTCTTGCTCCTCAATTAGAGGTCTGCAAACACCATAACCATCTATTCCAGTGAGGGTGATACAGCTCATGGCCCCTGCAGCAGCTAAACCCAAAGGAACCAGGGTACAGGACACATCACAAGGGTCATGTCTCATCTGAGACAACTGCAGTAGAAGAGCTGGAGGATGCTGAAGGGGAGATGGGAGAAAAATGTTACAGCCCAGTGCTGAATTCTGCATCCCTGATATATAGCACTGAATAAAAGCTTCCAGATTTGATCCTGATTTCTTTCAATTATTTACTTCATAGAACAAACTGTTTTCATTACCCTGCTTTGTGTGAAATAGAGACTGACATCCACCCTTGTAAGAATTCTCCAAGCAAACATGGGCTATTTTTTTTCCTGTCTTCCAAGATTAAACTTCAATCCAAGACACCAAGATACTTTTATTCATTTACTTACAAGTAGCCCTCATATCAATAACGGAGCTTTTCCCATATAGCAAATAACATCCCTTTGTTGTTCAACTTATATTTTGCTCTGTAAAGGCTGAACAGCATAAACTTAAGTTGATGTTTCTGAAACCACCCAGCTTCAGCAGTTAAATAAGGCTGCAGGTAGGCAGCTTCCAAATTGACATGTGCCAGGCAGGACTTCAATTCCCTTCTTCATGGATCTGTCGAGAAGATCTGCAAGAAGACTCCCTTCAGCCAATGAATCTGACAGGAAGAAGCATGGAAGCTCCCAGCAATGGGTGGGGGCACTAACTACTTCCTCTGGGAGAGATGTGTGTAAGAGGATGCCATCTATGACTCCAGTGATGTACACTCAATGATCATTTTGTTAAGCCAGCTCTGGGATTTAATTGTGTTATCAACAAGAATTAAATCCCATCTCAATATATTTGGAGACAATTTTGAGAAAAACTTCAGAGCATTTAGTATCTGTATGCTTCTGTTATAAGTTTGTCAGAGTTCCATGATGTGGAGGCTACAACAGCCACATCTGTTTAAGGACCTCCATTCCTTTCCTCTTCCTCCAGCCTGCCAAACTCTGCTGATGCAGTTGCTTGTGGGGTTTGAAGAAGATAAACTGACTGAGTCCCCATTGCAGCCCTAACATTTTGCCAGATAAGTGAGGTGGTGGTGCCACCCAAAAGCTCCTATCACGACACTGTGGCTGGCACTTAATTGACACGCAAGCTTTGAATACTAAACAGAGTCATCTTCTACAACCAAATATTATTGAGGAGCTCTCTCACTGCTTTAGTTAGGGCTGCTCGACTTTAGTAGTCATCTGAAAGAAAGCATTTCCATACAATTTAGATGGAAGGAAAAAATGGGGCAGTTGTCAAGTCTACCCACAATTTCCCCTCCCTTCCTCTAACCCAGACATTACCTTTCTCAGACCCGCAAGAATACTGAACTCCTACACCAGAAAAGAACTGGAACATTGCTAGATATGCTAGTCCCAGTATAAATAAAGAAGAGAAGCTTTTCCAATTTTAAAGACTCTGGAGTTGGGAGTGTACCTGCCCATTTAACACACTGCTTGTCAGTGGCAGTCCTATCCCTGTTAATGCTAACCTCAGGGTACAGCTTTAGTTCCTCAAACCCACTTATATCTGCTAAGGATTGGGACTGAGAACCTAAAGCCTGTCTGAGTTGAAATATAATTCGAAATATTTCATGACTTTTCCCTCCACTGTATTCTGCAAGCCAGAATCTAACTAACTGCAGATCTCAAGTAAAGGGTTTCCACCTAGGACCCCCTTGACAAGGATTTAAATCCAGGGCTGCATGCATTTATCAATTTGCATGTAACTGACATTTAAGTTTAAGAGAACGTAGCAAACAGCAAAACACAGTTTTTAAACAAAAGGTGAATCTTGTCTGCAACTTGCTAACTTAACAGATCTGACAAAGCACGAGTTTGTTGACCCTCAGGCCGAGGCTTATCTGTTTGCTCAGAGGTTTGCCCGAGTGCCATTGGGAAGGTTTAAGGTTCTTTGAGCATTTTAGCCATCAGGTTCTAGTATTCCGCAATTTTGTAAATGTATTTCGTAATTTTAGAATCTCGAAAGTATGAAGATGTAAAAAAAGCAAACAAAAATAAACACTTAAGGATTTAAAGTGTTAAGACATTTTAAGTTCAGGGGGGAAAAAAAAGAAAGGAAAAAAATATAGACAATCCCAGCCTCACAGGGTTACAACAGAAGCAACCAGAAATAATGTTCAGATTAGATACATACCTCATATCTATACCACACTACATCCCTACTTGCCTAAGAAAATAAACTGGCACTGCTAGATTAGCCAAACCACCAACATGCTGCAGTCACCACTACCTACTTGTTTACTGGCAGAGGCCAATATTGCACACCTAGAAAAGTAGGTGTAATGATAGAGGTTATTGTGTCCTGAAGCCTAGAATTAACTTACCTCATAAAATAAATATGCAAGCTTTGGAGATAAATTTCTACCTTGGATAAAATCCAAATCAATTAATCTCTGCTTAAAACATAGCAAGCAGCAGAACTAAAGATAAGTGTCTCTGGAGAACAAACATTTCAAAAAATAGACATAAGTTAGCAAGAAAGTCATGCAACCAAATACACAAATTAAGTTTTATCATGCAGAAAAGAGATCAAAGAGCAATAAAGTGAATATGGGGCTGGAAAGACTTGAGAGAAGATTTAAACCTTCATTTAATCAGGAATGAATAGAAGAATAAACACCAATGGAAGAGGGTTTATAGTAATGCCAGTGAGCGTAACTAGAACAAGAGCAATTAAACTGAGAATGCAAAAACATAGACAGAATAGAAGGACAAGCTTTGAGAGAGCAATTTTAGAATACACCATATTAATCTTTCAAAGGAAGCAATGAAAACACGCTTGTTCAGGAAATTCGGAACAAGAACAGATGAAAATAAACATACAATAACTTCAGAGGCTAGCCAGATACTTGCAGTCAGGAACCCGTGTTTCAGAACCAGCTGGCAGCCCAGGCTCCTGCACCTATACAGAAAAGGACCTGCACAGTCTTACCAGCTCATGGGACAAACGTACAGCTGCCACCTCAATTTGAAGCCCTTTATTAAAAATGAGTAAATAGAACATGTGGGTCAGAAAGCTAAGATGAGAAACTAGCTACGAGAGGCAATATTGGAAGAAAAAGCCCTGGCAAGTGCATTCTCAGCGAGTCAGGGCGAGCAAACTATCCTCATGGTTTCACGCAGGATATTTTGCATTGTAATCAGAGTCACTCTCTGCATTTTGCTGGCCAGGACCCTAACACACCTGCACCTTCAGCAGTAAGCCGAGGCCATCATACCAACTGTATTATCCTCATGCAGGACCAAGAGCCTGGGACGAAGAAGAGGAGCTGCGACTGGTGTCACGCATGCTCAGCTGGCTGCCGATACAAATTAAAGACCGGTCACAACAAACCCTCAAGTGTGATTTGACCCAGGCTCTTGTTCAAGCACCTGATCCGTCCCCATCATCCTGTTGTTACATCCACTCATACACAGACCTACTTAGGAAAATGGCATAACGCGCTCTAATCTGCAACATCGGGACGATTTCACCTTTAGGGAGATGAACCGTTTAATTAACTGGCTGCGAAGGGTGGGACGGACCTCAGGCTGCAGAGAGGCCGCCCGTGGCCAATTCCACCCTCACCCCACTGGAGGATGCTCGTCACCTGCGCAGGGGGA
>JAOXNO010000001.1:132019278-132035524 GCA_028565335.1 Limnodromus scolopaceus
TCAGGCTGCAGAGAGGCCGCCCGTGGCCAATTCCACCCTCACCCCACTGGAGGATGCTCGTCACCTGCGCAGGGGGAATTCGCCATCCCTTCCTCCGGCGCCGGAGCTGCCCAGGGGAGCGCTCCCGACCCGGGACAGACCAAGCGCCCCTGGACAGCGGCGCTTGTGCTCCCCCGGACCCCTTCTGCCGCCGGCGGGAGAGCAACGGGGTAGGGGGGCAAGCAGGCCCGAGCGTGTGTGTGTTGGGGGGAGGTTGCCACTGCCCGCTCCGCTCCATCCCACCCACCTGGTCTCCTGGTTGCTGAACTTCTTGGTGACCACCTTGCCCAGCTCCAGCCCGAGCCGGTCCGCCACCCGCTGCGACAGGTCATGGTGGGAGCTGCCGCTGAAGAGCACGATGTTCGGCATGGCGGGGGGGACGGGACGAGAGCACGAGCGGAGGCAGGCGAGAGAGACCGCGGCCACCACGGCGCCGGGTCAAATAAGCGGCGCGGCGGGTCCGCCCCCCGCCCGGGAGCGGAGGGGCGGAGCGAGCCGATGGGGGCGCGGGGCACCGGTGGCGGCGGCCGTGGCCGTTAGCCGGCGGCCCGGCCGATAACCAGCGACCGAAGGGGAGGCGTTAGGCCGCGCCCTCTCCCTCCTCCTGCTCCTCCTGCTCCTCCCCGAGTCCCCCGTGCCCGGGTGCAGCCCGCGCCCCTGGGCAGGCAGCGGGGTGCCGGCCTGCCCCTGGGGCGGGGGTTGTGGCGGGCTTTACCTCAGGCGGGCAGAGCTCGCTTCTCCTCCGTCGGTTGGGAGAGGGACGAAGGGAAGGGCCTGACGGGGGGGCGGGGGGGGAGGTTTGGCGTGTACGGGGTTCAGGTGACGCTCTCACCGAAAGAAAAGCACTCGCCAGCTACAGGTGTAGCTAGGTGTGTGTTTCGTTAGGTGGGTGGCTAATTAATTTTAGCCACCAGAGCTGTCCTTGAATAACCCCGCAGCCGATTCTGCGTATACCCCATTCATTTTCCATTAACGTGTTTGTTTTTCTCGGTCGTTGCTTAGAAATAGGCTCACGTACAAACTACGGGCAGAAAATTGAACAAAGGCAAAAAAGGTCTTATCTTTCCGCTAAAGTAATTTTAGCTCATAGATTAAAAAAAAGAAATTGCGTTGGATACATGAACTGAGAACCACCTCGGTTTTCCTGACTTAAGCAAAGCTTTCCCTCAAGAAGCAAGATCTTTAACATAATGTTTAATTATGCACTGGGATAATTCGTGACCAGGTAAAAACCACAGTGTTCCATAGTTCACCTCTACGGACAGCTGGTCAAAACATCCTAGCAAAGTAATTTTTCAACTGAATACTAGGTTTTCAATGAAATCTAATTTCCGCAAAGAAATTATATTTTTTTTTCCCAAGTAAGGACTTTTCTCCGTCAAAAAATCAGATCCAGAAGGAACAGGTGCATGTCCCAAACTGAATCTTTTAATCAACAGCTGAGTAATAAATGGTTTGGGTTGGGGAATTAGGGTTGGATAGCTTGGCTTACTAGAATGGCCATTCTCCCTGGCCTAAACCAACCAGCTAGATACTTCCACAAATCAGGGACCCTTCTCGTTAAGTGTTGCCTCATTGCAGAGGCAGTATAAACAAGGGACACAGCTTATGGACAAGAATGGGAATAATAAGTATTGTGACTTACCACAGCATAATTTCAGAATCTATTTCAGTGTTTGATACGTTGCCAATACCTCAACATATGAGAACTGTTTTATGGCTCACTCACCCTTTTGCCCTCTATATTTTCTCCTTATGCAATTAAAAAGAAACGGGTTTAATGTCAGCAACGTAGACTCATAATAGCATCTGAAAATCAAGCCTATGTTTCTTCCAGTTCATACATCTTCTTCAACAGCTAATTTTGTAGGCTACATTTTGTTCTGAGTTACTTGCAACTCCAAGTTTTGCTACCTATCCTGATTTAATTGTGATTTTTAATACTGATTATTCTAAAATCCTTAGCTTCTGTGACAGGAGATCTCAGCTTCCATTAAGACTGCAGGTTTTGAATCTGTGGAAAAGAAAACTTGCTGGCATGACCTCAGGATTATCAGAACTAAAAGCAGTGCTAGACAGAAAAGGGTAATTTAACTTCAAAATGATGTAACAAAGGAAAAACCATGCTTCCGTGTAGACTCAAAACAACAGCAGAACTTTTGAAATGGTCTACAGAAGATGAGAGAACAACTTGGGCTGCCAAGAGTTTTTTGGGCAGCACTGAGCCCTACAATGAATTAGCTTGCTTGGTGAATGTCTTGACCCACTCTCTTTTTTCCTCAAGGTATCCACTTAAAACTCTTGTCCTCAAATGCAGTTTAGTATATATTCCCCTATTTGCTGGCTTAGCGGGATACCCAGACCATTCTTTTCAGCCCACTAAGACTTTTGTGCCCAATAGCTGATTAGTGTTTATCCTGTAGCTACAATATAGAAGCTACAGTCATTAAAACTAGTTGTGGAGGCAGACATACAAAAGAAATAGTGCTGGTTGACATGAAAAGTACAGTTACCTTTCCTTTGGTTGTGATAGGCTAAAACCACGGACCAGATTTCAAAAGTTCTGTAATTACCACTTGAAGCTTTACAGTTTTGTAGAGAAAAAAAAAAAAAATCACTATTTCCTCTCTTTCTCTTTTGAGTAAATGAGGATAAGGGAACTACCTGCCTAACAGCAGAAAGTAAAACTTTCACAGGAAATTGCTTTCTTCCTTTTATCATCACATTGTGGGTAGAAACAGTCTTGCCTGATGTAGGATGTAATACTCAGCAATGAACAACAAAATGCTGTTTCCTGGTAACTAGATGTCAGTAAATATTGGCCAGTTTAACCAGGACAAAGACAGCAACAATTACTAGTCAACTGGACCTGAGAAAGAAAGCATATGTAATTCTGCTCCTGCAATAGAAAGCCCTTCCAGCAAAGGTACGAGAGCAAAGGAAAACCAAGAGACTTTAAAATATCAGAAGCAGAAATTGGACTAGCAAGAGACTCTGATTTACATAAAACTGAAAAATTTTTGCTCGTCTTGGTTTCATTGGAGTGTGCAGTTTTGCAAATCTTGCCATATAGCTTACTCTGTAACTCTCCCTACAGTTCCCATACCAGAAATTGCTACACTCCAAAGTAACCCAGGGCTTTTGTAGTTTTTGTATCACAATGACTTCTGAACTCTTTTTTTTTCTTCCAAATTACAAAATATGGGGGAATATCTGCTGGGGAAAAAAACCCAGTCTTTTAAAAGAACTGACAAGATGGGTCTCTGGAAATACAATCTGAATATCAAGCTATTTCATTCCTTCCTCTCCCAGTCATAATTTGCAAAAGACTCCGTTGACCAATTTCTGCCCTCATTTACAGCATTTAATTGTCAAATGTTACCAAATCACGGGTCTGGTCTCAAAAGAGTTGATCATGAAAAATCTGAGATTTAAAATAAACAGTTGCAGGCTATTTATATTTGTTGTGTGTATTTTTAACTGTTAGTGTACATTTGGGTCATTATTTCAAGATTTTCTCAAAATCTCCCTTAAAAAAAATAAAGCTAATATTTGCCTCTAATCACTTGCCTCCAAGGGCTTTGGCTAGAAGAATAAACAGCAAATATTGGAGGCCTTGATACGGAATAGCAGCAGCTGACAGCATGGCAGTCACATCTGTCCAAACGTATTATCTCTGCATTTTGAGACCTGTGATTCTGTTGTCTTCAAATGCTGATCTGCTTTTTCCAAAGCTTTTTCTATCCTGCAAGAATAAAACCAAAAAATTGTTAAATGAGTAATGCTAATGAGAAAGCATGAAGTTTTGTCTTAAGACCCCCATAGTTGTTTCTACCACCCAATAACTTAGCATGTTCTTCATGATCTTGGCCACCCACTGCTCCCAAATTACCTTCAACATTCCCAACTTCCATGTAGCTCCAGTCATCTCCCTCCCAGCTGTCTTCCAAATCCCCATTGCCTCCCTGATTTTCTCTATGGCTTCCAATTTCTGTGATTGTTTCTAATGTTACCTCTGGATATTTTCTGAATACTGAATATTTCAGCTGCTGCTTCTCTTTCAGACTCACAGCTCTGCGAAATACTTACTGTTCAGCTGCTATTGAAAGCTCTTTGATCACTTAGCTCCTCTTTTCTTTGTCAGCAGATACAGCTCCTACTGCTTCACCTACTTTATTCTGTAAAAAAGCTTACTGCCCTTCTTACATTTATTCTGAGAGAAGATGCTAAGCCAAACTGCTTTCATAAATTTTTCCTAATGCATATCATAACACATCTTTTTCAGCTCTAATCATTATCTAACAAGTGGCACCTTATACAATGCATGATCAATGGAGAAAAAAGAAGGCATTTTCAGACTGCAAGTTATATAAACTTAACTGTTCACAGCGTGCTTTGTTATCAGGGCGTTTTCACATCAATGGCCTAGACTGTTTTAGCCCCCTATTTACCTCCAGAGTGATGTTCTCTTCTTCTCTAACAGATTTTTGTCTTAAACTTCCTTTATTTGAGCAACAGAAAATGTCTTCAGGTGCTGAGAAACCTGGAAAACTTGTCTCTGTTTTTCCAGTCTGAGCTTTGTGGCTATGTTTCAACTGCAGTAAGCAATCATTTTGTTAATCTTGTAGTTATGACAGATTACTAAATTTAGGTGTATATTTCACCTTGTAATGCTGCACTTTTCCCAGACAGCTTACAAAGTACCTTTCGGGATTCTTGTATCTAAAAAGGTACTATTTGGGATACGTGGCTTGTCCTGAGCATTAATTATCTGCCACATAGCAGTAGCGAAAACGATCTAGTGAAAGCATTGGTGTTGGTACTGTAGGTATTGCTATGGAGGAAAGGCCCAGACTACATGATTTCTTAAGATTCTTTATAAATCTTATCTTCTATAATGCTACTATTATTCTAGATTTTGTCACTGCCAGGAGTTTTTTTTATGGGTGTCACAATAGTATAATGCTTCTTTACCTAGACTTTTTCCATATTAAATCATCATACAGTCATGACTTGTGTTCCCACATCAACATTGGACTATAAGTACTAGCATTTATGTCCATTATGGAAGGGTTCTGAAGATCAGGTAAGTTAAAACATCTTTTTTCATTTGTGATTTTTTTCTTCTGCAGTAAATGATAAATTGAACTTGACTGACCCAGCACTGGATTCTCATGGAGAAAAAAAATTTCTAAATCCTCAAGAATTTTTATGTATTAAAATCTTGTTGTCCAGCCAGCTCTGTTACACATCTGATTCCTTCTCAAGATCAGATCTCAGTTCCTTAAGCTTCTGTTGCAGCTTAGCCCTGTTAGGAAGCTCCAAGTTGAAGGAAGTAATTTACTTTGTAGGAAGCAATCTGATTCCCTTTGTTTTGTCCTAAAAGTTTAGACTGGGATCCTTCAATTTGGCTTTCCCAGTGAATCATGAAACATTTTAATTTTTGCACACAGATTTAGTTCCTACTACTAGGTCATTTCTGAACTTTTTCTAGGAAAACAATCATAATTCTGGTTTAATTCCTTTCTTGTTTCAAATCTTTTTTTCAAGTGTTTACAGAACTTCCAGTTTCCACAATACCTCTTGTTTTAATTCCTTTTCACTGGTTTTTTTTTTTTTTCCTTTCTGTCCTGATTTTCCTCACTTGAGCTCCAAAGGAACAAACTTCATCCTTGAAAACTGCATCTCACCTCTAGTACCAGGGCTTTCACCTCTGATTCCTCCAGTTAGTCAGCCACCAGTCTTCAGCATCTTCTGTGTTACCACTTGCGTGAGTAGATAATGGCAAGACTAATCCTGGAATTGAATTATTTCTTCCTAAGTCTGTGTATAAACAAGATTGCTGTTGCTTCACAGAACACAGGCTCTAGGGACTGCACTATTGCAGAAAGAAGCGTATCAGTGCCAATCTACAGGGGAAGGATAGAGCAGATCAGTCTTTATCTTCCATTCAGATATCAGAGGCAAAAGACCAAAACTGTCCAGAAAATAATTTTCTAACCCTTTAAAAAGAGCCTAGTTCAAAATAAAAGATCAAAGATTTCCGTTTCTTTTGCAAGACTAAAGCTTGTGCATTCTGCTTCAGGCTAATTTAGAAAGTTTTAGCTTGTCTTTCATGTATCTTGGTTCTAAGTCTGGGCATCCATAGGGCTGCAGCTTAGCCTGCAAGCCTGTCTGCTTATTCTCCACTTTAATCTTCTACTAAATCAACACATCACCATGCTGTGTCTCAGTTCTGTCAAATCACATATTCCAAAATAAAACCGTTCTGCATGGACATTTTTGACCAGCAAAAGATACAAAAAGAGAAGCAAACAAGAGAAGAAAAGAGATCATGATCTGAGACTGCAGTCTTTTACATCATACTTTCACAAACACAGGTATTTGCTTTTGGTGTAGTCAGAGGCGGAATGTCAGATATCTCTGACAGATTTGGTCTGACCCAGCATAGCCTTTCGTGTGTGATTCCTGTGTTCTGACACCACAGAAATCCAGGGTGTCAAGTCAAAGTAAAGGAAAGTCTCCCCTAAAGCAGACAGCCCCTAGTCTGTTTTGAAAGTCACACGGTAGATTGCTGTGATGTCTGTGATGGTCATTCTCCTAATATTATTGTACTACTGCTACTTCAAAAGCAAGATAATGTATTCAGATTACATAGACTTTCCATCAGCCTTGGGTAAAACTCACTAAGGGAAGCTTTCAGGAACTGTCTTGTTTCTCTTGCTGTGGTTATGCAGTGAGACCCAAGAAGACTTCCTCGCTTCCACATCTGAGTGAATGTTCCATGTCAGGACAAGATCTGGACATGGACCATTAAATATCAACTACCTCTTGATAAAAAGCCCAAGAGCACGAAAACGATGAGACCTGAAGTACACCCTAACAACAAAACAAGATTGAAAAAAGAGCCACCAATTGCTGAGCCAAAACTTCCTGTCCCGTTCCTTTTCCCACAGCATAATTGCTATAAATGCTGCTAATTACTTAAGAAATGAGCATAGACTCTTGATGTAACACCAGACAAAAATATAAAAAGATTAACAAAGTATAGCAGAAATAAAAATGAGAAAAATATTTTTTCTGAATCTGAAATTATTAAGTATCCTTAAAACTTTACTATACTCACAAACAAAAATGATAGAGATACAGCAAATTAAAATTAAGTGTTTTTCTTTGATATTCAAAACAGACCTCTGTGTCAGCTTCTTTAAACCTTTTTGCAATATTTGGGGAAAAAAACCCCAAACCCAACAGAAAATACTTTTTACCTGCCTATGTATTCTTTCCAATTGATAATTATTAGACACAGAATTGGCAAAGAGTGGAAAAATATTTTCCATTATTATTTTGAAGAACATGGAATCAACTTCATTGTAGTGTTATTATTTGAGACGTCTGTGAAAGATGTGTGTTTTATTCAAAACTGATGTGAGAAATATTTTCTTCACTAGGTAAAGACAGGCATGCAAATCAATTTTCACTAACACTGGCATAACAAGTACCGAGAAATAAAAATTACATGAAACATAAGAAGACTTGGTACCCCTAATCCATCATAAATCACTTCACCTTCAAAAAGTTTTTTCATATTGCCAGTTTTCATATATAAATCAAACCAAATGAAAGCTACATCACTAACGTGGTTCTTTTTGATTATTCCAGGCTGATTTCAATTATAGCTTCATTAGTTATGTTCAGGATTGGACACACTGGGTTTTACTTCGTTCTTACTCCAGGGAGAAATTACAGTGGCTTGTGTTTATTAGCTTCATTCTCACTAAAAATAAATTCCTTCATCTCACATGATCAGGTGAAGATTTATCATGAAGTGGAAGGAAGGAGAGCGAGAGATCAATACACAAGCAGTGATTCCTCTCGTGCTTGTATTCCCAAATTACGTAAAGTAGGAACTGCCATGGGCCCGCTGAGACTGCCAGGTGGACTGCTAACCTCCTTAGTGAAAGGGTCATTGACTTGTCAGGGTGAAGTACATATAAAGAACATTTCTATTTTAAAGTACACCTACTTAAGTGTTGAATTTGATATCACAATTGTTATGAGACACAGATTGTATAAAAAGAATTAATACCTGATCAAAAAGAAATTATTAAAACAGACTTAAAAATACAGCAGCTATTCCCACGCAGCTTGGCAGTTGTACAACTGAGAACGGTTGCGTCACACTCTGAAAGTTTCCCCCAAGATTAGAAGGAGCTAGAAACTTTCAAGTGTATATATGTAAATTTGGCTTATCAAAAGCTGAAAGCATTGGTCGTACAGGTCTAAAAAGCATCTCTACATTAATGAGGTCTTGCAAAGAATTTTGGTACTTAAACATACTAAAAAATCTGGAGCCTTTACCAGAAAAGAAAATAAAAAAAGAGTTATAAATGGGGAAAAAAGACTATATGTATCCAATCCTGCTTCAAGCCATCCACACATTAATGTTCACTTCTTTTATGAAGCTAAGCAGTTAGGATTAAAGTAGTACAACACGTCAGTGTATATTTCTGCAATTATTTTAAAACATTCTAAATTTCTCAGTAGTTTTGCTTCAACATAATGGTATAATAATAACATCTTAAAAGTACTACACAAGTTTGTTTTCTGATCTTGTTTTGTATCCTATCTTCAAATTACTCATGAAGTTTTGCTGTAATATTCTATGAAGCTTATCAGTGAGTAAAATTACTCATAAGTAAAATACATAACAATGCATCAGTTGAGGAACTTTATGATTTGGATGAAGGTTAAAGCTGCATGTGTTGTATATTCTTGTTGCCTTGTGTTAAAGGTCCATTTTCATCAAATCATTTGTCAAGGTTCATGAATTATTTATGTCAAAACAGGACTGTCTATTTTCAAATCTTCTTTAAAATCTTTAAATCTTTTAAAAATCTTCAAATCTTTTAATTTTCCCCTCTGCAAGTCTTATAAGCTTGTTTCCTGCTCATCTTTACGGTACCTTCTCTCAAATTAAAAGGAAAATAAGGTACATATGTGGTTAAAGAGAAATTAATGAAAAACCTCAAATCATTTCTTGCCAAAATGAAATTCACAGTAACAGAGATCTGGGTTCTTCAAAAAGTGAAAGAGTAAAATATCCATGTTCTGCCTCTTAGTCTACCTTGTTCCTATATTGCTCTTGAGTAGCTATGTTGGAACCTCCACAGATCTCTTCTATCATTATACCCATGGACACAATTGCAGCACAGCTTTTGCCAGTAGATACTCCAGTGCTAACCAAGGGGCAAGGTTTCTCTCTTAGTAGGGAAGGTGAAGTTAAATTATTGCCACAAGCAAATATTCTGTATCAGGAAAGGTGAAGTTAAATTATTTCCATGAGCAAATATTCTGTATCAGTAGCCTTGGCAATCTAGTGGCAACGACACAACATTTAGCTTTGTTAGAAAAACAAAAAGTACATTTGCTGCTTAAAATGTACAACTGAATAGTACAGACAGCTGTTACAGCAGCATATATAGCCCGAATCCTCACCCCCTGCTTGCACAGACCTCTGTTTTCCCTGCTCTTCTGGTGGTACTGGTGAATCTTCTATGCCAGGGGAATGAGAAAAAAGGAAAGGGTCAAAAGAGCGAGAGAACAGCGAAAAACAGGGTGGGGGAAAGACAGAGGGTTTCTTCGCCCTGCTTCTTGACTGGCCTTCTGAAGTCTCTACAACATTCTGACATCCCACTTATCCTCACCTAAATTTTCTCCTCTGTCCATCCCCCAACACATTAACACCTCTAAACTAAATCTCATGGCCTGACCAGCCTTCCCAGACTCCAGAACATCACTGACATTTGCCAGCATTGCCCATATGCTTCCTTTTAGCACTCAAATCCTTTCTGCCAGTTCTCTCAAAACTGCATTTCACCTACTTGCTGTGAAAGAAACTGTGAGCCAGCTCTTGATCTGACTTGCTCTGCGGAAGAATAAGACCCATATTCAGTACAACGCTATAAAATCCTTCTGTGCCAAAGTTTGAAGAAGATCTTTATTTGGTGATAAAGTTTAGTTGCATCTGTTTAACCTGACATGTCTCTCTGTAGAGCTCTGTTCACAGATTTACCATGTTTGAAACACTCTAACATTTAAAAGTACTATTTTCAATAACTTATTTTGCCAGTGAAAAGCCAACAAGATCTACATTTAAAGCTGCACAGAATGCATAATTTCAAATACTTAAACCATTAAACATTAATCAAGTGCTGTTCAACTAAGCTCCGAGGTGTTGTGAACTCTGAGTCTTCCTTTGAGATATTAATATTATAATCATCGGAAGATCTTAAGTTATTTCCAGCATTGTGTCTTGGAACCTGTTTGGATCATTGGTTAACTAAGGCTTCTTAGCTACGGGTAGGAAGAGATAAACTTCAATCAGCCTGGTCAAATCATGGCCACCATTACCACTAGGAAGAGATAAAGGCAGAAGGCAAGGCTGTAATAGTTAAAAGGTCCTTTTGACTGGGAAAGGTAAATAGATGTGCTCTGTTGACTAAGGAGAAAAAGTGCAAGACAATGGAAATACTGTTAAGGTTCATGTCAAGAATGTATACACTGTGAAGCTCAAAAAAAAAGAAAAAAAGAGATGCAGACTTGTTTAACCACAAACATCTGCACAAATCAGGAGGAGGAGGGATTTTTCAGACTGTCAGCAGAAGCCAACAAAAGATTTCTAATGCTACATGGACTTTTCAAATCTACTGGAAAAGCAAATGGACAGGATACAGCAATCTTACATACTAGTGAATGAAACACATCCAAGAATCTTCCTTTGCACCAAGGCAAAGTAGCGTGTAATCAAGCAAAATCTCTTAGCTTCCAAATCAGTGTCTGCATGCAAACTGCCTATTGGTAATGACCCCCAGAACGATGATCTGCTGGACTGCCCTCAGGAAGTATTTGGGGAAAGCGCTTGCTGGAAGGGCCAAGCTCACGCCAGGGCACAGTTTAACAGTTTGTTAGCATAAAGGATCATGCTCTAAAGGTCAGCAGTACTCTCAGCCATGCTGAAATCTCCGAGTGCAGGCACAGTTATTCCAGGAAGTTCTTATGGCAGTGATTTCTCCCCTGCCCTGTGCCTGCTCAACCCTCCCCACCCGCAACCAAGCAAACTAGAAGAAGCTAGTGGTGAAGTGGCTATTTTCAATTTGATTTTCACCAGAAAATTACTGAAAACATGAAGGTGGGAAGCAAGCTTGGTGAAAGCGAATGAGAAGAGTTCATTAACATAAGGAGAGGAACGAGTCAAAGGATTAGAAGAAAAATAAACCAAACTGCATCACACTCAAGGATCTGGAGATGGAGTCTTCTGGAAACTTAAGTGACAGGAGACTGCCAGGGAGGTAGCAGTAACTGAAAAGGGCTATAAATGGGGAACAGCAAACCTCTCTGATTCAAGACAGAAAGCAAAGATAAGAAATCACTGTGGCTTTACCAAGAGTTTTTCAACAACATAAGAATTAAAGAGAAATCATGCAAGGCACAAAGACATCCCTCATAAGTACGAAGGAATCAATATAAAGGATTAACACACAGGGATAAAGTCAGGAGGGTAAAGTGATGTAGCAAAGGTAAAAAAAAAAAAGAAAAAAGACTAAATAAAAAGAAAACCAAATAAAAGTCCATTTGCTTACCAGGAAAGGAAAACTCTCTTAGAGCTAATTCTGATTTTGACAAACGGGTTTACCTCTGGAAGTGCTTATATTCACTGATTCTCAAGGAAACAAAGGGCAAAATTAGGAATTTATGTTTACTGCCAGGACTCTGATAGACAGTTCATTTTCAGTGGTTAAAAGGGATTGCTCTACACAGAAAGAACAGAGAGAGAGAGAGATAAGTGGCAAAAGTGGCCAGCAAGCCAAGGCAAGTGTCTCCCTTCTTTGCTCAGCACTCGTGAGACCACTTCTGGGGCGCTGTGACCAGCTTTGAGCTCCCTAGTACAAGAAAGACACCGACATGCTGGAGTGCATCCAGCAGAGAGCCACCAGAAGGATGCTACATGTGATGGAAGGAGGGAGGATGAGAGAACTGGGCTGGTTCAGCCTGAGCAAAAGGCAGAGGCATATTGCTACTGTCTCCAACCACCTACTGAGAGGTTATAGAAATAGTGGAGCCAGACTCTTTCCAGAGGTACACAATGACAGGATGAGAGGCAACGGATACAAGCTGGAACATGGGAAATTCTGATTAGAGAAGGGAAAACCTATTTCACCTTGGGGTGGTCTGACACTGAAACAGGTTTCCCAGAGGGGCTGTGAAACCTTCATCCTTGGAGATACTTAAAACTCAACAAGACCCTGAGCAACTGAATCTAGTTTGATCTACTTTGAAAAGGGAACTGGACTAGATGACCCCCAAAGGTCCCTTAAAATAGATGATTACAAAAATGCAGATTGCTTTGGAAGGCAATCAAGAGTTGGGTCTGCTGGATACCTGAGATGAAGCACCCCTTTCCTTTCTCAGAAACTATTTCCTCTGGTAACTATTAACCTGCCTGCACTAGAAACTGTTTCAAATTCTAGATAGATTTCACATCAAATCATAACATAAAAATATTCCTTCAAGGCAGTAAAGCCTTGGTATCCCGACTCTTTCCTACCTGTCAAAACATAATGGCAACAAAAGTGAAGCCATGACAAGCCCATATGAGACGTACGAGAGGCAAAATCACCTTTTCCAGCAGCCTGAAAATTGGAGATCTTCATTGTCACCACTTGAAATGATTCTTGGTCTAAAAGCACTGAGAGCAGTCTCTCTGCTCAAGAGGGAAGCCTTTTTGCCACTGTTTTACACTTCATTAGGAATCTTTTACCCATTCCCAACAGCTCCAATCACCTGTGCAGCATGCAATGGTCTCTCTGCTGAGGACTTAGAACTGGTCCATTAGTTTAGATTTTCTACTTATAGAATTAATGTTCTGCACATAAGTGCCTTGTCAGTGACAGGTGCTTCAGAATTATTTTAAGTAATGAGCACCACTAATGAACACCACACTAAACTACAGTTTAGTCCTGTCCCAAGGCGACATTGGGAATTGGGGGAGAACTCTGTAATATTTATTTGTTCCCTACATGCTTATCTAGTATAAAAAAAGTTCAGACACTTCTGTCCAGCAAACCAAAGGCCACTGGGGCAAAACAAACCTGCAGCTAAGGGTGGTCTGTTTTCTGTAGGTATAAAAATTCTCAATTTCACCCAGTGCTGAAAATCTCCAGTAAGCCTACAGACAGAAGGACTGATTTTCTTTTCTCTAGACCTGAGTGTAATTGCATGGGTACAACAAAATTTCACTTCCTGCTATCATGTCTTACACAGTTCCAAAAACTAATTTCAATTTGTTGTTCTTTGTCCTGTTTTTAATGATCAGAACAAAAATAAACTATATGTGTGGTTTTTTCAGTGTAAGGTGACATTATACTTTCTAGCCCAAATATTCTTACTGTTTGGCTTAAATATTCTTGTAAAAGGGAGTACCTATCCTCTACTTTTACTTTAAGAGCAAACATACCGTATGTTATTCCATGAAGAACCACACTGTAAGTACTAGGTTGGAAATGGTCACAAGTACAATAGTACAGTACTGTTAACAGCAGTCAGGCTTTAAATTGTCTTGGAAAAATGGGGGTGTTCTAACAGCTGCTCTAAAGGTTTTGTATATGTCTTCATATTTCCAGTTATTCTTGAGTTTCACAGTATTATGTGTCTTTTCCTCCATTTTTATCACTTTCCCTTCACGTAGTAGCCTGATTCTAATCCGGGTCTGGTCACAGCTGCATGCATATTCCATTTCAGTAGCACTCCATAAGAGAGACAGAGAAGCAAGGCAATATGCAATCTTTTTTTCATTAAATAAATAAATTGCAACCTGATTTAATGTTTCAGTAGTATTTTCATGTTTTCATACTTTCAGAGCTAAATCCTTGACTGCAAGGTCTCTGGAACAAGGCTAGTTTCCCCCTTCCCCCCCCTTATTTATAGTAAAAAAATTGTACATTATGGACATTATCTGTTAATTGATGTCGTAGTCCCTTTCTCTTAAAGATAAAGACATTAAATTATAAATCCATACTAGATTGGCCACATTCAACTACAAAACTAAGAATTTCAAATAATGTAGTTTCATGGTCAAACTTTTGAGATCCATAAATATATCAAAAAAATTTTTGTTGCATCAATAGATTAACATACAGATATCTTGACCTGGATTTCATTATTTTCTTCTGGAGTAACTATGGACTTTCATGCAAAAGGTTATGTGGTCTAGCTAAACTCTTTAAATCACCCCTCCCTCTAGAAAGAAAATCAGATGCAAGTGTTCCACAAATGGACATGGACAGAACAATCATCTCATTTTGGGGAGTGTTCTCATGTTCTCATTATGTTCTCATGAGAAGGAAACATGCCTGATTTCTCTTAGTGTTTCAGCTGAGGCCGGTACATGCCTTGCAATTCTATAGGAGGAATTGGTCCCAGCTTTTTGTAGACCCTGAAGGAGGAGTGGAAGATCACTGCCACCATGCAGCTTTATAAATCTGCTTGGTTTTCTTCAAGTTGGTTTTTTTTTTTTTTCCTTGAAAAACAGAATAATCCTTAGGGTGTGGAAAAAATGAGTTGTAGCTCCAAACGATATTACTTTATTTTCCCCAATATCCTTAAAAGCAGGGGAAGGTGATGCATCCCTTCTCCTGCACAACCTGTTAACTCTGCCTCCAGTCACCAGACTACTCAGCAAAAAGGCACTGGACAAGACTATATAGAGATGTTGCCACTTGGCCCACCTCTATAGAGATGAAGCGTACAGAGGCTAGGTATGAACTGTGAGATGTGGCAAGCCACCTACCTAGAAGGGAATGCAACTTTCATTACTATTTTTACCCTTTGCAAAAACATTCTAGTATTATTAAAATGAACGTTCGTAAGCCTTCAAAAGCCTGTTACCACTTTTTGTTATTTTGCAGGCAGGCCTAAGGTCCTTACCTGGAAGTAGCCTCAGATTAAGATATAAAAATGTCAATCCAATTTTATTGCTAGGAGTAGCTTAATTTAGTTTATTGGGAACATAGAGAGGTCCTTCAGTTGTTTTCCAAAGGCAGTTTAGGCACTGTATTGTCTTGCCTCTTTTTTTTTTTTTTTTACTGCAAATATTTATATTTTATTTTTATGTATATAATCATAACGCAATCAGATTAGAAAGGCCCAATTACTTTTTACCTCATCGTCATTCTATGATGTTCTAGCACTGTAGCTTGTGCTACTGTAGAAGCACCACATCCAGGAGGATCCTTTTAGGCCCATTTCAAACCTGCTGGCTTGTTATTCTTCAAAGGTAATTTCGGATTCAAGTAGTACTCAGTTCACATCATGTTTAACAAAAGAAGAGTAATATTAAAGCAGTTCTGCTACCCATGAAACACAGCACAGAGACTGAGGAAGGAATGAAAAAAAAAAAAAAGGAAAAGAGCCTGTCTTAAAATACATGAAGAGAAAAAGGGAACCAAAAATGGAAAGAGAAACCCTGCTGAAAAGTCCATTTCTAGGTTTCAGAGAAAAAGATTATCTCTAATTCTCAGCAGTGACTTGCAGACCACTTACTTGGACCACAATATAGCAGAAAGCCCTACACAACCAAGCCCTTTAAACTTGCCTCTATTATTTACCTTCTCTAGTCACAGAGATTCAGCAGGTCAAATGCCTGTTTCTGAGAGCCTAAAAGGATCGTTAAAATCAAAATTAGTCAGCAAGCTTATTTATTGTAGCAAGTTAAAAATTAGCTACTTTGTGGCTCAAAATGCAAGACAAGCAGAAAAAAGAGTACAAATTTTACCTATAACCCATGATTTTTTAAATGGACTAAGACACAAATGCAGAATGCCCACTGCTCCTCTGCGGAATCCAGATCTCTTCTTGGAGGTAACAACATGCTAATAAAAGTCTAGCTTGATTCCCTCACAAGTTTCCACATGTTTATCAATTTCAGATCCAACAAATTGCAACTGAGCTCTGAAAACTAAATTAGGTTCTTTCCAGCTCTGTAATACTGCTTCTGAAGCCCCCACATGTGCCTTTATCTATTCCCAGAATACAGTTCAGATGACCCAAGCAGCGTTATGAACATTGATAAAGTGAGAGAAGAACACAGTATCCCAGAATGCTAATCATCTAGGGTATTTTGTCCAAGGGACATATCCTATGGGACTGA
>JAOXNO010000001.1:132040601-132052327 GCA_028565335.1 Limnodromus scolopaceus
GAGCCTTCTCTTCTCCAGGCTGAACAACCCCAACTTTCTCAGCCTGTCTTCATAGGAGAGGTGCTCCAGCCCTCTGATCATCTTCATGGCCGTCTGCTGGACTCGTTCCCACAGGTCCATGTTCTTCCTGTGCTGAGGACTCCAAAGCTGGACACAGTACTCCAGGTGAGGTCTTACAAGAGCAGAGTAGAGAGGCAATATCCCCTTCCTTGACCCGCTGGCCACACTTCTTTTGATGCAGCCCAGGATGCGGTTGGCTTTCTGGGCTGCCAGCAGACATTGCCAGCTCATGTTGAGCTTCTCATCTACCAACACCCCCAAGTTCTTCTCCTCAGGGCTGTTCTCAATCCATTCTCCCCCCAAACTGTAATGGTGCCTGGGATTGCCATTACCCAGATGCAGGACCTTGCACATGGCCTTGTTGAACTTCACAAGGTTCACACGGGCCCATTTTTCAAGCCTGCACAGGTCCCGCTGGATGGCATACCTTCCTTCCAGCATGTTGATCGTGCCACACAGCTTGTTGTTGTTGGCAAACTTGCTGAGGGTGCACTCTATCCCACTGTCCATGTCTCCAACAAAGATGTTAAACAGCACTGGTCCCAATACCGACCCCTGAGGAACACCATTCGTCACTGGCTTCCACTTGGCCATTGAGCCATTGACCACAACCCTTTGAGTGCGCCCATCCAGCCAGTTCCTGATCCACCAAGTTGTCCATCGGTCAAATCCATGACTTTCCAATTTAGAGACCAGGATGTCATGTGGGACAGTGTCAAACGCTTTGCATAAGTCCAGGTAGATGACATAACTCCAGGAGGAATACTGTTGCAGGATTGCCCCTTGTTTTTCTGTTGCCTATGAAGCGAAGGTGGAATGATTGTTATTTGTCTGATGAATGTCATCTTGAATGTTAGTGCAAAAACATTGTAGTTGGAGTTCTGTCTGATAATAAACAGGTGCAGCAACCAACTCTCCTTGCCTTTGCCTGTGCCGAAAGATGCACCCATGAATTTAGAATGAAGATTTTTGGTCCAGAGGTAGCAGTAGAATAACAAAATGAATAAGCAGCAGAGTGAGTTCAGCCCACATTTTCAAAGGTAAATTCAATTAAAATAATCTAGACCAAACTTTTGTATTTTATTGTGAGATTCAGAGGCTCATATTAAATATGTGCTTTCCAATTAATCTCCATTTAGGCTAATACGAAACAGATGCAAAAATTTTTTTCTGAACAGCTATGAGCTTTGAGGAAGTTCAGATCTGCCCATCATTCTCATAATCTGCATGCACAATATTATTTCTAGGATTTTCCTTAAGTGATTTCTGTGCTTTTTCTCTTGATTGTTCTGACTCTTGTAAGAAAGATAAATATGCCTCTTCTGATTTGCTTGTTTAACCTGATAAGGGTCTACTAAGATTAATTTTCCTTTCATACATTTGCTAATAAGGAGACATTAGCAATCAGAAGATAGTCCCATTAAGCATTTGGTTCACACTGGATAGAGATCTAGTATTACATTTCTCTAGCAGCATTGGCCTTGTTCAACAGATCTTAATGAAGGATTGATTTTGATGTCATCTTTAATGAATACATGGACAAAAAGATTAAGTCTTTCAGTCAAGCTTATCTGAGACTCTGAAAATAATTGAAAAGCTTAAGGTGACAGACTGAGACAAGACTACTGTAATGTAACCAAGACACTAAAAATACCAGGCTGCCAATACACCTATCAAATATTGATTGAGTGTTTGCACAGAAGAAACAGAAGTGAATATTTGTTTCGAAATTAGTTAGGATATATTCCAGAATGATCAGTTGTTCTCCCTCACTCTTTGTACATACTCAAGAGATCTCTATAAAGCCATAAAATACATCTAACAAGTGCAGATGCTGCTGCTTACCTGATAACCTGTTCCAACTGAGGCAGCATGTACTTTTCCTGGGTAGCTTTAGACAATATGGAATGAAAAAAGACAATTAAAAGTGGCACCACAATTTGATTTAAGATTTTTGAGTCTTTTAAGAACATAATCTCTATCTTCTAATTTTCTATCACCAGATACATTTTTTAACGTAACTAAAACCACAATAACTTAAAAGCATAACTTTTCTTAGTTTCTGTGTGCTTTTTGTTAAAAGCTATGTCATGATTTAAGTATCAAACCTGAAAATACCCAAGATAAGATGTATTTGCCATTTTGAGTTAATTTTCCTTCTATAATAAAAAGTCTTCAAAAAATTAAATTTGCAAAGTTTTCATCTATAACTATTTCTTTGCCATATACTGTAACTTTAAAAAATCTTCTACTGACCTGATGGGGTTTTATATTTTGAGGTCTATCTTTTGAGGTCAGAGACTGATATTGCAGTGATCCTTGAGTGTGAGCTGCATATAGAGAAAGTAATAACAGTAGATCTTAAACAGTTTCCCTTCCTGCAAACCAGGGAGATCTAACCTAGCATGAAAGCAGTGAAACAAATATTTAAGTAAAGAATCAACTTTTCTTTTTACTTCCCATTGAAGTGCTTTTTCCTTCTCTTTCTTCCTCCCTTCTTTAGTCCAATGGACCCAATGGACCTATACAATTACTGAGACTTGAGAATAGCATAACTTCGAAATCACAATCTTGGAAAAACTTATTGGCAACTATATGCACACACATGCACTTTGGAAATCCATGCAAATATCTATTAATTTTTACAGTAAAGACTATACAATATTTCTGGTTGGATAAAAGACAATTTATTTCTTGCTCGTTTTTCTGCTGATCATTTTATGCTTTGTATTCTCTTTCATTCTGTGTTCCCATTTCCATTTCATTTCTTCTCTTGCTCTAAATAAAAGTGCAGAAAAGAGAAAAATCTCTGTACTCAAACATTTGATTTCACTTTGATTGCTGCTTTCACTTGAGGTCATATTAAAAATATTTCTAAACAACTGCACTGCTTCTCTCTTTCTGCCCCCAGTTGAAATCTAAAGACAGTAGATTGATTGTAATAAGAAGCTATCTAGGGTTCATATTACCAGATCTAGCAGACAAAAAGAAAACAATTTTTTCATTTAATGCTTCATCACATGCCTTGCTTAAATGCATGACTATAAAAGACTTTTATTTTTCTTATGTAGAATTGTCACACACTGCCTCTTCCCGGTTCCACTTGGTCAGGTATTTAATATATAAGGGAACTAAAACAAAGAGTTTGGCTATGAAAATCAAAGACTCAGTATTACTGTAAAATAACTTGATTTCTCCTGGTGAAATCAGAAACCTTTTAATGAGAAGAAAGACAAAAAAAAAAAGTATCACCTCTCTTCAAAGATACTTTTTTTCTGAGAATCACCATCCAGCAGCCCTTTCTTGCTGGTGACACTGCTGTAATACCACAAAGATCTTGAAGTTCCCCAGACCCTTCAATCTGAACGCAGTGTCAGTCCCTGCCTCCACCCATCCCCTAGCCTTAGTTCACACCTTTTCATGACAAAATGGCATGAGCTTTTATGGAAAGTTGGAATTATTTCCATTTGCTTTCTTTCCCATCCTGCTTGGAAAAGGCGCTGTTACACTTGGACAGGTCACACAATTCAATGCTGCAAAGAGGTTCTAATGGCACTGAGTCTTCATCCTCAAGTCTGAACTTCTCTTCCTACTTTTCAGTTTTGTCTGCTCTTCCCCACCTTTCAGCTTTGCCAATGTTTCATCTGCTTGAAAAAAAAAGTCATCTTTGTATTCAATACTTCTGCTTTGCCAAGACAGGCACACTTAGTGAGACTCCTAGTCTGTGCTATTTTTAAGAATGAAAGGCAACAACAGCTTTCTCTGCTAGTATGATCCTAGTCATCTTTTTCCACTTCCTCTGGGAACTCTCTCCTTGGGATTTCAGGTATCTTCTAATCTATGTCACCATTCCTTCCCTGTCTCTGCTCGCTCAACTGGGCTTTGACACATTTCAGGCAAAGTCTAATTCTTTGAGAACTGTCTAAACCGTGTGCGCCTTTGTTTTCCTTTGAAACATTGAAATTGCTTGAAAGTTATTCATGTATGTCTGATGGGTTTTTGGTTTATGGGTTTCATTGTTCTGTTTCTTTGCCATTTGTGAAACAGAAATGTCCCCAGCTTAAAAAATACTATCAATACTACTGTCATGACAGCTTTCATCTATGGTTATGTGACTTTCTCATTTGACCTCGCACAGTTGTTTGGCATGCCTGTTGTTAAAGGCACACTGAATTTAGGGTAATTGCAAGACATCCGCTCTGTCTTCACACAGCTACAGATGCCCATCCATTATAGCAAGATCTTTTCTACAGTCTGATGAGATATTCTGGAAGTTCAGCCCAGTCTTAATTTAAGGCCCTGTATTAAATAAAATCTTCCAAGATAAAATCTTCCAGATAAAACCTTCCAAGTCAAAACTGAAAAAAAAATTGTATGAAAAGTTAAAAAGAATATAACTATACAAACTGGCTACAACTATTAACCAGTCTGTTAACTAGAAATGCTCACATACTTTGTGAACTGTTCTACAAGGATACATGAAAGTGCTAGGCTTTTGGGAACAGCACCTCTGGGCTAAGAGCAGCAGATTCACTCTCTCTGTGTATTGGAGTCCTGTACATAGGCAAAGCCCTGTATCTGGGGAGGAATAACCCCAGATACCAGTACAGGCCAGAGGACAACTGGCTGGAAGGCAGCTCTGAAGAAAAAAGGGGGTGCTGGTAGGCAAAAAGTTGAACATGAACAGCATCCTGGGCTGCATTAGCAAGAGTGTGGCCACCAAGGCAACGCCAACTGTTTCCTCCTCTGCTCAGCACTTGTGAGATCCCTTCTGGGGCGCTGTGACCAGCTTTGAGCTCCCTAGTACAAGAAAGACACTGACATTCTGGAGTGCATCCAGCAGAGAGCCAGCAGGGTGGTTAGAGGGACGGCACACATGATGGAAGGAGGGAGGATGAGAGAACTGGGCTGGTTCAGCCTGAGCAAAAGGCAGAGGCATACTGCTATTGTCTCCAAGCACCTTCTGAGAGGTTATAGAGATACTGGAGCCAGACTGTTTTCAAAGGGGCATAATGACAGGACGAGAGGCAACGGATACAAGCTGGAACATGGGAAATTCTGATTAGAGACAGGAAAACCTATTTCACCTTGGGGTGGTCTGATACTGAAACAGGTTTCCCAGAGGGGCTGTGAAATCTTCATCCTTGGAGATGGTCCCAAAATCAGCTGGTCCCAGATCAGCTTGACCTTCATTGTGACTCTGTGATACTGTGACTCTGCATCTCAGATATTGCAGGAGTAATGGCCGAGCTATGGCTGAGCTCCCATATTGCTCTCCTTCATGGGGTTCAGAAGGCATAATACCTGTCCGTCTTTAGCATACGTATATCAAGTGACGACCTCATGTGACTGGGAAAGAACTTCCTGTGACATCCATTGCTTTTTAGGGGCATTGCTTTCAAAATGGGAATTCTGTGCCCCCTTTTCACAGTAGAAATGATACCGATTGTTACTTTTCCCCATCTTTTCTGTCTTTTATTCTACTGCAAGTCTCCAGTGTTACCAAAGAAGTTTAGAAAAGCGTGAAAATATCTTGGTCAGCTAAATTAAACAATATTGTTTATTCAATGATATAGCCATGCTGAGAAAAATGGCTCTCAATTGTAACTCTTCAAAACTTGTCATTAGTGAAATTTTCACTCTTTAATTCTTTACACTAACTGAACTTAACTTACTTACTTCTGAGGTGCTTAATATGAATTTCACAACATCTTTATAGCAGCGTTACTTTGTTAGGGTTCTTTTCCCATTTTCATAAAATCACAGAATGGTTAGAGTTGGAAGGGACCTTAAAGATCATCTAGTTCCAACCCCCCTGCCATGGGCAGGGACACCTCCCACTAGAGCAGGCTGCACAAAGCCCCATCCAGCCTGGCCTTGAACACTTCCAGGGATGGGAGATTTGTTTGGGTTGGTTTTTTTTTTAGAGAGGAAGATTGGGATAAAATTTTGGAAAAATTAGATGTCCTTAGGGAGCAGAAGTAATGGAAGTGGGATAAATGTGCAGTCTCAGCACATAATGGTATCAACCTTAACTGCTGGTTAATGCATTAATCAATGCCAGAATGATTAGGAGCTACTGATACGCTGACATTGAAAAATGTAAATGAGATCATATTATGCACATATGAGGTACTGTCAGTAGAGAGAGATGACTATCACTGGCCTGATTAAGTAGATTCTGAAGAATCTCCCATATCAAAATGTTATATGAGCTTGTTTAATTCAACTAGAGAAAATCAGATGGAACCTGACTCTATATGAAGTGGAAAGATGGTATCAGAGGTTGAAGAGAACTGCTTAAAAGGCCCCAGTTGCAAAAATTATGAGTATTATTTTAATCTGGAAATAAAAATGAAGTTTCTAGCTATGGAAGGAGTGAGGTTGCAGCACAGCGATCCAGGAGGAGCAGGTACAAAACCTGTGTGAATATCAATACAGCATGTAAGGGAATTTGTTGGGTTTTTTTAACTCTAGAAAATCACTTTAAAAATTAATTTAAAAAAATCAGGAGAGATCCTAGTCAAGCACTCAAAAGTTAGGACATTTCAAAATTAAATTTGCCTGTCTCTGCAAAATTGATATCACCCTTTCCCACATGCATGATTTCTGCAGAAATGCCCAGGCAGCGGGATGGCGTATGAAGCAGGACGTGTAGAAAGAAAAGATACATGAAGAAAGTAGTAACCAGATATAGGCAGTACGGAATGGGATTCCACCCTTTTCTCTGTCAAAGAAATTGAACATGTTGCTGTTTCTAGGATGGCTCACAGCATTCTCTATAGTTTTCCCCTTGGAGAACACAAGAAGTTCAAAAAGCCTCTGTATTTTCCTGATGTAAACCAAATCTCAGTTCCGACTCTTCAACGCTTTTCACTAAGTGAAATGAGTAAATGGGGAAATCTAAACATATAAGTGGTGACTATTGTTTTAAATTAAAGGAACAATTATTCACAGACAAAGGAAGAGGCCTTAATTTATTAAGGATATTGAAATAATATCTATTTTTCAATATTTATTCCATTCAGATTTTTTCTAAATATGAAAAGAATAACAAGGTGGTTTAGGGTTGGTTTTTTTAGGGTCTCCTTTACTTTCCATTCTTCATATAAGAAGCACCATTGTGTTCTGATTGTCTATTTGCAGGAGAGCTCATAAAACAACTTTAAAGAATTCAAATTAATTTCATTTTACGTTTGCAGCCTCTCTTTTTTCTGTTTCCAAAGGTATAATTCAAAAGGGCACCGTCACTCCCAGCTGCCAGTGAAAACTGAACGCGTGCTAGGTCAAGAAGTGTTTGCAGGAGCAAGCCTTACAGTAACTCTCGTACCATAAGGGTCCAGATGGAGCAAGACTGATGGGGTCTGGTCCTAGAAATGTTGCCACAAGTTGGGAGAATTTGATAACTTTAAAATATCTTTAACATTTCTAGATAAATTATTAATAAAGAAACAAACAAACTAATGTTTGCTCTTCAGGTTGCTCCTACAACATTTTGTGCTTTTATTCTGCAGTGCCAAAAGAAGGGACATAAGTTAATTAACAACTGTTTTACTAGAGTCCCACTGACATCACTGATGATGCACATTCAAAGCAAAGAGTGAACGTGTCTGGATTGCTTTTGATGTACTTCTTTTCTGAAGTGCTGGCAGAATATTTTAAACCCATCAGAATGTACTTTGCTCTTTGTCAACAAACTCACAGCTTTTAAAAAAAGTTTAACCTTCAGGTAGATGCCATACTTGGCCATTTTGAACTAAGAAAGAGGTTTAATGAAAGCTGTGAATATGCAACGTGAGTAGTTTCACAGAAATTTATGTGCATCCTGAACAATAAATGTAAACAAACAGCTGTTACAATCCCATAAAATGGCCCATCTGAGATTTTGAGATTAATTTGTACAAAACCTCAGCTTTTGAATCAGAATGCAAGAACTGCATGAAGGTTTTGTGAACCTCTGCCAAATCATCAACATATGTTCTAAGAAAAAGCATAGCACTTGCCTAAGAAAAGGGAAATAGTCTTTTGACTTCTCATTTAAAACTACAACATTATTCCTGAAAAAATGTTTCACATTCTCCATCTGCCTTTTTTCTACTATTTATTACTGGTATTATTTACTAACACTGATCTGCAATTTACTTGATCCGGGATTTAGAAATGCGAGAAAAGATGTAGTGAGGAAACCTGCCCACTCAAAATTTGGCAAAATACAATTTATGTAATTTCTGTACAAATACTGATGAGGATTAGGAAGGATCTATTGTTACACTGTGAACAATTAGGAATTGCTGTTAATCACTCCTATTTAAGTTTGGTGCTAAATAAAATATTGAGATTTATATAGAACCTAAACACTCCCTTTCAGGCTACCAAAGCTCATTTCTCGATCTCCAGTGCTGATGGCACACAGTGCTTAGGGAGGCAGTATGTTGTATTTCTACAAGGAGCTCCAGCAGACAGTGGTGGGGCACACTCAGGCTGAGAAGGCAGGTACATCCCAACTCGAATGGTATAGGCATGAGAGTGACAAAATAAAATCTATACCAAGTTGTGGAGTTATTATAACCAAAGTTATTCATCTGTGCTGTCCTCTACTGGCGTGGTTATGCTTTTCAGAAGGGCTAATGGAATTCCATGTCATAAAAGTAGGAAGGGAAAACACCATGAAAATAATGATAGATGTTAAAAAACCAGAAAAATATAGAAAGCTTCATAGACCTTCTGAATCAATAAATTTCAATACCCTTATAATTTCCCAGTTGAAGTCTTTCATTTGCTGGCATTAAGAACATACAACTTTAAAATCTACAAGTGAAGCATCAACATTTGAGCTGGTTATCCGTGGCTCCCTTAATAATTCAGCAGAGAGAAATAGGCATTTCCAAGATGTGAATCCACTTACCTGTTTTTGATGTTTGCTTTCACGTGATGTGAATAGCATCTGGTAGTGCCTACTTCTCTCCAGTTTGAAGGGAGCCTGGCACAACTAGCTCACATTTCAGTATCTCTGATATAAACATTTGCAGTTGTTTAAATTAATACTAAATTTACCTGTTTTACTAACCATATTTCACTAATTGTCCAGTAAAAGAAATTTTCGAGATTCAAGAATATCAAATGCATTTAAGTAAGCAATATTCAGCACTAGCAACTCACAGTAAATCTTTCATATTACTAGGAGTTCTGGAAATGTTCCTCATTGTTTGCTCTTAAATTTGGCTATGGCTTTGTTCTTAAGCACCTTTGGTGGAATTCATATGCTGTTCGGTGTTAAATCAGCAGAAAGATCAAAGAAAAGAAACCAAGTTCAGAATTACTCAGCATGAAAAATCTGAAAAGTGATCACATACATCGATACAGTCAGGAACTTTGACAAAACTTTCCTATAAATTCTCACAGCATATTAAACCTTTGTAAGCAAAATATTAAGAAACACGAATATGAATAAGGCAAACAATTAGACAAGGGAAAAGTCTAAAAAGCTGGGATATGTGGTGTAATTGGCTAAATAACATTCTCAAACAGATACTGGAAATAGCTTGATTCGAATCCCTTGATTTGAATGAATTTTGTTTGAAGAAACAACATACCTCTTGCCTTTCAAGGCACTTGATTAACTCAAAGATGGGAGCCATCATCAATATGGTGATGATCAGATGTCACTAGCAAAGGTGAAGAGTAGATGACTTTGACAAATACAAATTGATGTGAATTAAAATTCAAAACAGTACAGTGACAAAGGGCGGTGGTAGTGGTGGTGGATATTCATCTCCCTATATTCATTGCTGAGACTGGGCTGATTGTCTAGGCTCTCTATATTGTCAACAGAAAGAGAGAAAAAGGAATATCCAGGAGATGATTTATCCCAGACACCTTTGAATGTGCCTCTGGAGATGCCTCCTTCTCTTCCTGCATTGACTGTCGAGAGTGTTTAGGTGATTTATACCTGATACCCAGCATTTAGACAACTAAAGTCAAGGAAGATGAATTCTACCCTGGGGACACAAAAAACGTCCACCGTAACTTAGGAGTTCATCAGTTTTAATTGACTGAGAAAGAACTGAGCATACTATTAATTTACAGAATGACTCTAAGCCACCAGTGCGCTTCTGGCATGAAAGGCAAACTGGATCCTGTGACGTGACAGACAAGAAATCTTCCAAAGACAGAGAAGTAATAATGCCATTACATAAAGATGGGTCAGATCTCATCCGGAATTTGATGTACAAGTATCAGTGACAGAAAAGAACTATTTAAATCAAAAATGTAGTATTAGAACTAGCCTTCTATCCTACGCTTTGGTTAGAAATTAAAACCAGGTCCTTAATCCATACATCAGTGATATTCTGGAACGGCCTTCTATGAAAACAATCAAAACCCCAGATGCTTTTAAGATGGGTCTTGATGCTGCCTGTCTGCACTGAGAACATAAAACTAGATTCAGTGAGAATGCGGCACCCTTGAAAATCAAAGATACAAATGGTGCAAGTTATTCTGTAAGGACAAAGACTCCCAATGTAGTCGTGTTTAACTTGCCGAGTACAAATATGGACGTTCAGGAAGAAGAATGCAATTTTAAATGAGATTCCTTTTCAATAAGCTTTGCAAAGAAAGCTGCATTTTCCTGAATTTCCGAATAAGCAGGGAAGGAAAAATAAAGCTTAAAAAATTAGTCAATAAAAAAATAAAATGGATCATACTATCTTCAGATATTGTTTAAATACATTGTTAGCAGGTAACTCAGTTACACAAACCTAAGATTCTTTTAACAATTTTATTCATAATACTATTATTGTTAAAGGAGTCCTCCTTTTACACGCAAAACAAGCCTTTGTGTAGAATCAGTTTTCTTTTTATTATCCAGTAGTTAATTTACTCATTTATGTGGGATTTTCATACAGCAAGAGAGGAGAGAAAAAACACTCAAAACTATTATTTTTTTAAAATCAGTAAGTCTGGCAGGAGAAATTAAGTTAGGAGGAAGAACAGTAGCATTGGAAATGATAAGGATGTGAAAAAGAATTTGATTTGCAATCTTACCTTCATGACACAAACAGGGCCATGTGTGCTGTCCGCAGCGATGCTTCACTTGTCCAAGGCTCCTCATTACATACTCCGAGTGTCGGTGGAAGTCCCTGAACCTTTCCACTTCTGGAGGGCATGCTGGCAGGAATCTCCACAGAAGCATCTTCAAGGCAAAGGTCGTTTGTTGTTGGTTTGTTTTTTTTTTTTCCCTGGCATCATATTGTACCTGAAGTCCAATCACTGTGCAAACAAAGCAGCTGAAAGGCATGACCTCATTTGTTCTGGTGAATACTTACCCTTCCCGACTCCTCAAGGAATGCATTGCTGCCTTGCTCTTGTAGTTCTTCCACATATTCATAGAAGATTCTCTTTTTAATATTCTGTTTCAGTGACTTAAAAAGAAGATGCTGCAGTAAATATTTTCCTTTTTAGAAGGCAAGGAACTGCTTTTAAAAGCAAAACCCCGTGAAGCATCCTTGATGAGAAACGTACCCCATACATTTCTTTTTAAGATATGGTTTTCAAGTATGAAGAAGTTAACAATGAAAGGAGGGAGGAATAAAATAGGAAATAACAAGATCTGGTGAAAAAAAAGTGTAAACCAAGAAGAATTAAATATAATTATCTGCAATGTATGA
>JAOXNO010000001.1:132052427-132103006 GCA_028565335.1 Limnodromus scolopaceus
AAATAGGAAATAACAAGATCTGGTGAAAAAAAAGTGTAAACCAAGAAGAATTAAATATAATTATCTGCAATGTATGAAAGAAAATTGAAATTACAGTTATAAAAAGCCAAATCTAGTTTGATAAATAGCTTATATTTAAGTATCGAATCCAAATAGTGATCTGCATAGCTAACTATATTTCAGAGACATTATGTTTGTTGAAACTGCACTGTTATAAGGTGCATCTGGCTGCTTCAGGCAGTGATGGTTCAGCATTATTAAGGAGAAAGTCAGCTGTACAGTTAGCTGTACATTTGTTCCTATAATACATTTGCTCATAGAACTGACCTACAGCAGAAGACCTAAATTAAGTATTTAATGGGGCTTCAAAGCTTTAAAGCTTTCCACTGAAACATGCTGACTTTGGACTAGAACTAAGAGAGGGAGCACAGGAAGTTTTCTGCTCTTACTGCAGAAAGCAGTTGAAGATCAGCTGGAGCACTAAACATGGATTTATGTACTAGAAAAAGTTTGATGTTGGGACTGTTCTTTCTGAAGGTTGTCAGTTCTTTGGGTTGCCCATGAAGATTCAAGAGGCATCAGAAATTGCAGAGAGGATGACAGAGTGATCAGTCTCAGCAAAACTACAGACAAGGATATTCTTCAGGCATCCATGACTTCTGCATTGCTGACTCAGGGATAGACTAGATCCTCAGCTGCATCTGTGGCCATTTCAAAGGTAATAGAAGAATCAAAGTAAAACTGGACCCTCTGGCATCTCTTTCAGCAAAAACAATCCTCGCCATCTGGAATATGGGATTCCCATGAGGTAGTGCTACGATCATATCTTTCCATGGACACTGGAAGACTTCCTAATTTATATTAAGGAACTCAACACTTCTGCTGAAACCAAAGCCTGGAGCGCTGGCTGAAGCCTTCAGGTTGTCACCATCAACATCTAAATACACCATTTTCAAATGTATCACACATACAAACTTACAGTTTAGAACATGAAAAAGAACATTTTCAAGGATAAGCTATTGATGACATTTACTGTCACATCATGCTGTCATTTTAAAGGCATAAGCAATATGGAGGAATCTTGCAATGCATTGCCAAGAAGGATTTAGGAAACATCCTTTCTCTCTGAAGAGCAACTTGAAAAAACACTGTAAAAACCATTGTGTAACATCTCCATGTCTCCTATATCAAATCATGATTAAAAAATGTTTTTTTATATTTGTTGTTACTAGTTGTCTGCAAATTCTGTATTAGAGACAACTATCTTCTTTTGGCCCTTTGCTTATAGTAAGAAACAACAATAACACTGTTTATTATTAGAAGCTTAATTCCACCTTTGTTGATACAGACTGCTGTCCCATTATCCTTTAATGGTCATTCACAGGTGGAATAGAAATTGGCCTTTGAGAAAGAAACATAACTTACCAGTAATTAGTCTTCTTTAGGATGCATGGTCTATAAATAAATCTGTTCTCAGGGTACACCTACACCTTATCACTCCAGACTGCAGAGATTTTCCCTTTGCAGTAACCACGCAGGATGCATTCACACTGTTGTCATCACCTTTGGCACAACCACATAAAAAACCTAGTGTGCCATAAACGATTTTAATTCCTTCTTGGTCACAGAGACACCATCTAAAACACTGAAGGAAACCCTGCTAATACAGCTCAGGATGTCTTCTTTTTTTACTCTTAAATTAATATCCACAGGTTTGTTCACACTTTCTACAATTACCTGCCATAAATTATCTAGCAGAGGTTCTTGATGTCCCTCATGCAAACAGCACTTCTATATTGCCTCTACCAAGTGCTGTGGCAGCTCTTGAGGCAGCTCATCAGAGATGGCACAGTGCCTGGGGAAAGAATGGTAGATATATAGCAGTTCAGTAACTCAACAGTCTCGCTGAAGCTGTATACTCAGTTGGAAGTATCAATTTCTAAGTTTTATAGCAAATACTGAAACACAAAGCATCCATCTAGATAACTACTGGATCTGTCAGAGATATACATGGTCTGTATGTTCTGAGAAAGTCTGGACTACAAATATAAAGGGAGCTCTTTTGGTATTAAAGATAGAAAATAAGGCACGTTTCTTAGAAGCATAAAGGAAGGTGAAGGAAAACATAAATCAAAGTGATGTTAAGACAGCACCTTCAGCAAAAATGATGGCTGCATCTTAAGAGATGGTCTGTCTTTGAAGAATAAGGTCAAAGGAGGAACCACAGGGGTATGAATTTATCTCGTTTTTCTAACAAAGAAGATAACAACAAAGCAAGCCACCTTATTTTTTGAGAAGGAGAATCCATGAGAATGTGAAACACCGAATTCAAATTCCCATAACTCACTTGCCTGGTGGAGGAAAACGTCTCGATCATCTTAGAGCTTAAGGCTGAGATGGATGTTAAATTGACTTCAGTAAGGGTAAGAAACTTACAACAAAGGACCAGACTACTTCAGTTTGAGCAGGTAACTTGGAGCAGTCTGAATTGATGGGAAGGGGAGGAAGACCAACAAACACATCAACCCAAAAGGCTAACCTAGTTAATAACATGAATTCCCTTCCACTATTTATAAGGCTGTCTCTGAAAGAGCAAGCCTTCCTGCATCTGCAGCATGGAGAAAAGCATTTCAAGACCAAAATGAGCCCAACAGCCCACATTCTGCAATAACAGGTACAGGAGTAGCAGCAGAAGTCTCTTTGAGAAAGGGAGGGGGGCTTTATATTAAAATTCTTCCCCACCATTGCAGTGGGCACCCCTTGTTTGTTCAGACAAACATTTTGATAAAGTTGGGGAGGGTCTGGTAGACAAACTACTAATAAATGAGTCTAGTTCTCTGTGACCCTTTGTAAAGGAAAAATCAAATTCTGGAAGAAAGAAAACCAATGCACATCATCTCCAGGTAAGGATAGTTGTGTGGTGAAATCCTCACTTAACACCTTTAGATATGATGGAAAGCCTTGCATGCAGTTCAGATGAAGTGGAACTCCATGATGTGAAGCTTCCGGTCCTTTGGCCAGTCCTTGTTTGGTCCTGTTGCCCAAAGGGACCGTCAAACCCAGAGGGTACACATCTAACACTGGTTCTTGGAATGGTGGAGAAAATTTAAGGGTCATTCCCCAGTAGAAATTGCCTTGATGCTGCCATCAAGGAGAAAGCTCTCAAACTTCAAGGAAGAGCAGTGCTGACTTAAGGACTTTGTGCAGTAAACCCTTGGTCACTTAGATTGAGAGGTCCTGCCTTCATCATCTGATGATGTAAAGGTTAGGGGGAAGTGCCTCCTTGAGCACAAGTCTTGGGACAATCATTTCTAGTTTCATCAGAATGAAAGCCTTGACTTGACACCTTGACTAGTGTCAAGGATGGTGGCAAGCATTCCAACTTGGCCAATATTAGTGTTTTGCAGCTTTGGCCTCCTGGATAAGAAGAGGCTTTTATAGCTTCTCAGGCTGCTATCTAAGCTCCTGATGCCCTCCTATTCCACTTTAAAAAGTATGGCGAAGGGATCACAAAAGAGCATGCCTTATTCTGAGGCAGTAAAGGCATCTCTTTTGCAGGTAACAAGGTATAATTCAAATCTCACAGATCAGACAAGGTTATCCTTAAATAAGACACTGATGAAGAATAAATGAACAAAAAATAACTTGGTTGGCAGTTGAGAAAACATGAAATAGCTCTAGGTAACCTGTGTCAAATATAACGTGCTGAGAATAAGAAGGGGGTTGTGAGTGCAGGTACCATAAAAAGCAAATATCCCCCAAACATGAGCAATAAGGCCCACATAAACACAGTGTGATGGGACAAACACTTAAAAAAAATAATTTAGAAGACTTTATTAGTAGAGCAGGAGACATAGCACATTCCTTTCACTCTTCCTTAACTTTGCAGGCTAAGAATAATTAATTAATTTTTCAGAATGACAAAATGAACTTTAAAATGCAACTAAATAGGGCCTATTGCATAAAAATGCACCATTAATACCACAGTTCTCTTTTCAGAATAGAAATGCATTTCAAAATCAATACTGAAAGGTTTACATTTACCACAGTACAACAGACTGCTAGGTTAGTTTGCCTTGGGTTTTTTCTTATGAAGTCAGAAATTTGCTCCCAGACTTTGTCAGCCTAAATTCGCTCACCCCAGAATCCATTGCTTCAAAGTCACCAAAGGGAGTGTTGTTATTGAGTCTCATGAATTTTCACTCATAAGCATCCCCCAAATTTCATCATCGCTGACCGGAAATTTCATATTTCACCTTGAGAACACTTACAGCAAAATGTAATTAACTTTTTTTTTTTTTCTTTTTTCTTAAATGGTGAGCACCTCATGCTCTCCACCGCTTTGGCCAAATCTAGCTCTGGTTACACACAAGGGATTTTCTCAAGTAGCACAGTGGAAGCTTGTGATCGCTTTGCTTGCCATCACTTTATGTGTAGAACAGCTACTCCTGAACTTGGAATGGCAAATTATAAAGGCTGGTTAATGTTACTGCCACATGCGCAGCAATCAGCTACTTGTGACATGAACCAAATTTTCACTTTATACCTGTTTAGTTCTCAGTGCAATGAGGATCTGGCTTTTAACACATGCTGCTACAACGCTACAGTTATACCCTATAAAGCCCAATTAATCCCTGACAAAATAGTGTTAACTTTAACTGGATTTCAGTGCAGTCATAGGGTCTCTCTTAGACATAAACTGTGTAAGTGACAAAGTTACTCAGAAGTTCATTTCTCAGCTTCAAATAATGTGCTAGTGTAAGAGAGAGTACATCAGGGAGCATTCTGGCTCTTCTGGTGATCATGAATTGATTGAGTTTCAATTAAATAGAAGGAAAGTACATTTTGGTATGCAGCTTTGTTTCTTAATTTCAAAAAGGGCAAACTTTGCCAAATTTTATTTTAGAAAATAGCCTCAATGCTGTGACTTAAACATGAAGATGCCTGTCATTTTGTGAAGTTAAAAAATCACTAAACATACAGTGTATATATAAAAATTTATAAGAGTATAGTATATTCCAGATGATGATATCTTACTTAGAATGTCTTTACTGACTTAGTGCAAAAAAGCAGGTACATACTGATGACATTTCCTGATGACATAAAGTTGAGACATACAATTAATGCAGGAATCAATCAGGATGCCATATAGGAAGATTAGGAGACCTTAATGCTGAAGATTAACAGAAATAGGTTATAATTCAGTAGCAACTGATGTGCAAGGTCATATGCTTCAAAATTACTAACAGTTAGCTCCAGGGATCTCCTTAGCTCAACAGGAAAGCAGAATCATAGTCACAGAAACACAGAATAGTTTGGGTTGGAAGGGACCTTTAAAGGTCACATAGTCCAATGCCCCTGCAATAAGCAGGAATGTCTGCAACTAGATCAGGTTGCTCAGAGCCCTGTCCAACCTGACCTTGAATGTGTTCAGGGATGGGGCATCTACCACCTCTTTTGGCAACCTGTGCCAGTGTTCCACCACCCTCCTCGTAAAAAATTGCTTCCTTATATCTACCCTAAATCCTCCCCCCTTTAGTTTATAGCCCTTACTCCTTGTCCTATCGCAACAGGCCCTGCTAAAAAGTTTGCCCCTATCTTTCTTATAAGCCCCCTTTAAGTATTTAAAGGCCACATTAAGGTCTCCCCAGAGCCTAGAAGGAAGATGAAAATACTTACTGACAAAGAAGGACTGTCAGACACTAACCTAACATCCCTGTGAATCCACGTGATTCTAGGAGACCACAGACAGATTATTTCCAGCAGCTTTGCCATTGCACAGTCTTCATAAGGCAGCATTTAAAAGCCTGCCTATAATTCTGAGTGGAAAGATTACAAAAAAGACATTCACATGGTACTGCATGGGGATATCTGAAATCTCGGGGGAAAGAGAAGCTGCCTTATAAGGGGTGACTCACAGAGCTTGGCTAGATGATCCTATTTATCAAAACTGAGACAGGAACATGGTGGTGATTTATGAAGTCACACCATTGAGCCCAGTGGAGGGTCACTATGCTGGTCTGGGGCTAGGGCTCACAATATACAAGGAAAAGCTGAAGGAACTCGTTTTACTCAGCCTGGAAAAGAGAAGGCTCAGGGGAGACTTTATTGCAGCCTACAACTACCTGACGAAAGGATAACAGAGAAGACAGAGCCTGACTCTTCTAAATGATGCACAGTGATACGATGAAGGAGAGGAAAAAACACCACCAGTTAAACCTAAAAAATATTGCCACAAAAAAGGGCTATAGTTAACTTTAGGGAACAAATGGGCAGGTTTACAATCAGAAAAGTTCTTAAACAGTAAGGACAACAAAAATCTACTTACCTTTGAAATAAAATTAGATCTATTTATGAAATGGAGTGGAATAAAAAGGACTGGACTAGCAACCCTGAAAGTGCCACATCCCTACAATCTATGTGGATGCTTAGTTGTGACAATCCTAAATCTGTTCTTGAAACTTAGTATTTCCAAATAACTGATGACATTTTTACATAAACTCACAAAGCAGCGAAGGAATATGTACCAATACAATAATTCAGCTTTTCCCCCAGTGTGAAATACTCAAAAACCGCAGAAAGAACTTCACTGGTACTTGCAGCAAAAGAGCAGCACACACAGCCCCGCTCCCAGGGCCGCCAGAATGAGAGCACTGAGTGGGAGCACCACACGGGACAGGCTGTTATCACCCACCACTGATGTAATTCAGCCTGCAGCCTACCTCTGAGCTGCCCTCGAGAGTGGGTCCACGTGCTATTGGTCTTGGAAATCAGATTTTCCTCCTACAGACAACAGATTAAGCTTCTGATACTATGTTTCTGAAGATGTTTCTCTGCAGTCCGAGGAAAAAGCACGTCTGAGTTCCACAGTGAGGTGCATCACTCTATCCAAATAAATATTTGCTTGGCAAAAGCTTAATTTTGTTGGTTTAGTCTTTCTAGTTCAGCACACGCGCTTCAACTGAACGGGTAATTCTTCAAAGAGAGTGGTTATACTCTTTGCATGTGACACTATGAGAAACAGACGAAAATTACCTACAGCAGGTTGGAGAATGGTATTCTGAACTTTCCACAAGGGCTGCTGCTCCTTGGTGACTGGACAGTTTAACAGATGCTCTTGTGAAAGCCTATTTGCCAGGTGAAACTGAGAGCTTTTGCTTTGGCTGTCTCTCAAACACAAGACTAACAAAATATTTTCCAGAAAGGTTCAGATGGGAGAGATTATTCACAAATTGCCTTTGTCATCACTCAGAGAAGAACTGTCTCTAGCTGGAAATATTTCAGAGATATTTATTGTATTCTGAAAACTTCATTTTATTTCTAACTTATTTACAGTTAAACATTCAGAATCATAAAATATGAAGTATAAAATATTTAACAAAATAGATGCAGTTCATGTTGTTCCGATGCACCATAGATATATGATGAAACAGTAAACAGCACAGGAATTTCCTGACAGTCCCCTCTCATTTACCAGGGAAAGGAGCATGTAGACCTGCCTTATACATTCTGGTCTGATTAGTAAGACATGAACCTTTCATGTCAGAGAGACTACCACCACCAGTCTGATTTCTGTGTCCTCAGCCTTCCACAGTTACCTTCACTATCTGAAATGCCAACACTAATGTTCAATACATCAGATACTCTCTTTAGTTGGTATTTTCAATACTTTTTTTTTTTTCTTTTAATACAGAATTTCCTAGAAAAGAAGAATCAGGTAATTCAGGCCATATGAACAAAAGAGTCATTTATTATATATATATTCTCTAGTAAGTTATAATAGTCTCTTGGATTTTAAATGTCTTTTTGCTATTTTCAATGCTTAAAAATTATAATTTTAAAACATTAAATATTGTGTTATATACAGTATGATTTAATTTCTCATTTCTAAACATGGAGCATTCTCCAAGTGAAAACTTGGATGAAACAAAAACCAACTTCATTGACATAACAGGCTCTAAAAGTTCACTTCATACAACCAGAGATTTGACTATATGAAAAATAGCCAAACATCGATTTGCTCCTCTATAGGATTTTTTCTGTTTGTTTTTCTGGTCTTGGGGAGAGAGTTTTTTTGGCTTTTGTTTTTGTACAAACGGGAGGACAGATCTGGTCATTACTTTTGTCAGTGTTCAGTACTTTAACACTTTTTTTTTTTTAATCTCATACCTATTTTATATAAAATAACAAAATATACAGAGAAAGCTGATTTTGTTACATTAGTTCATACACATACAGTAAATAAAAGTTTTTTTATGTATGGCTTTGCAAAGGTAGATTATGAAGTGACTTTCGTATTTTATTTGTTTAAAAGCATTTTAAGAGAACGTGTTAGTGTGCTTACAATAGCGGCCATGGTAGTCGAATGTCGAGCCAAGAGTTTAACGCTAGGATCACTGGAGGTCTTGCCTGATACTGCTTCTGCAGCCTTCAGAAGACAAATGTAGTTTATTACAACCTCGTCTATCTTAGCTATAATTTCCTGCTGCTGTGTTTCAGAGTTCATGACTTTAACTAAACGCATGCAGGCTTCTGTTAAGCAACAGAGTACTTGAAAGCTGGAAGTCATAGCTAAAAGCATTTCCTCAGGGCTTTTATCAGCCATGGCCATTTTCCTGCAGGCACTTCCCAACTGTCTCGATTCCATAGATAACAGTTGTTTGTACTTAGAAAGTTTAAGGTCATATGTTTCTGGATGTAAATCTTCTCTCTTGCCCATACTTGCTCGGACCAGTGAGAGTAGCTCATTGGCATCCTTTTGTGCTGCAATAAATCCATCAGGCATTGCATATGTCTTCTCTTTCATCACGTTTATGCGCGTGATTCGTGCATCAAAGGCCACATCATTGAGATTCACATCAGTTTGGCCACCTTGGATGTCAGCACTGCTCTTCTCATGCACATTGACTGCCTCATCATGTGGGGGCTCAGCAGCTTTCGGGGACTCCAAGACTTTCTGCTCGTCTTCGTTGGAAAACGACTCACTGACTGGTTCTGCGAGCTCACACGGGATCTGAGGTTCAAAGAGACATGAGAGCTGATGACTGTCTCCATCATCTTCATCATCATTGTCATCGTTTCCTCTGCTTAGGAAACAATAGCTAAAGGGGCCACGACACCTCCAGGCGCTGGTGTCCAGCTTCTTCAAAGGCAACGTCCGACACTGCTTGGAGTCCTTCTGACTGGAGCCTGTTCCTGAACACCTCTTACTGTCCTTCCTATCAGTGCTGACGTACACAGAACTCTGGGAATAACTTTTTGACAGCTTTTTTCCCAGGGGGAGTTCCACCCTTCTCTCCGATTTGGGTTCGTCCCTTCGGGTGATGTCCAGGCATTTCAAGCTGGCTGCGGCTGCCTTCTTTTCAAACAGCATCTCAATGCCTGCAGATCCTCCAGTGATGCTGCTGCTGCGTCTCAGCACTTTCCTGTTGTGCGGCATCCTGAGGCTTCCTCCAATCATGTCATATGGCCGTAAACTAACTGTTGCCCCACAAGCCTGATTTACTTTGGGAATGTCACAAGAGTCTTGATTTTGACTTGGCACCTTTGATTCTGATAGCATGGATGATAGCATGATGGAGTCAGCTAGAGGCTGTCTAGGAAAAGCTGTAGGCATGCCTCCTTGTCTTCCCTTTTCAGGCTCTGTGAAAGCTACACTAGGGGTAGTAGAAGAGCAGACAGAATAATTAAGCATCACCCTGATAATATTCAGAGACTGAACTTTTAAATATCTTTAACAAGTCAGGACAAATGGATTCCTGGTATTTCCCAGTGGTCTCCACTCCTCAAAATATTTCTCAAAAAATGCATTTCTAGTTTTTCAGGCCTTTTACATTTCATTAAGATATCTCTTAAAATTTATCAACAAATTATAACTTAGGAATAGTTAGTTGTTCATTCCACTACAGAAGACTACTGTAAAAAAAAAGGAAAAGAAAATAATCTATAAAACATCCAAAATCTCTCCAAATATGACCTAACTATACCTGAGAGGGTATGGAAAGATGCATTCATGGTAATTTTGGTTTGGTTATGTGGTTTTTTTGGCAGAGAAATAACATTTCTCATTCTAGCTCCTAGTCTGTTCCACTTCTGGATTTTCATGCATTCACACACTACTGCTACATGTGGGTTGCAACCCAGGAAGAGGGAAATATTTAAAATCCAACTGAAAGATTTCCCAATGCTATCTCTGAAAAACTGCATTTTTTAATAACAGTAAGTTCATAAAATCTCTTGAAATTTGAACTTAAAAATGCGATAATGGTTCTGTATGTAAATTATTCTTTAAGGAAACACCTACTCTCAGATCATGAAGTAAATCCATGCTTAATAGGATAGTGATATTTTCTCATCCTTACATTTAGAGCTTTTTATTCATACTGGCATGGTTTTGATAATCTGCTAAAATAGCATTTAAGATAAACAATAAATCAATCACAGTTTTTTCTCTCCTACATTAATATACCTTGTGAAGTCATCCTATAATCTAACAAGTATCCCGGAGCTCAAGTAACTATGCCCTTTGGAGAGACTTCTAAAGAGTGGAAGAGAGGCCTCTCCATCAGTGTCCCCCCAAACAGTTTCAACTGTACTGAGAAGTTTTTTAAAAAATTGAACTTTGTAAGCAGCTCATAAGAACATCTCAACACATACAGCTAAAATGAACAGATACACCAAAGGTCTAATCCCACTGCCTGCTACAGCTTGATGATGTAGTTTCAGGTAAAGATAATGTAAGTGTCACAGCTAGTCCTCAACCTTTACACATAGCTTAAAAAAACCCCAAACATAAGAAACGCTTTATTACTGCTGTACCTGTAGTTTCTTTTATCTTGGGGATCCGATGACATCCTTCTCTCAAAGTGCCGAACAGTGGTTCAGCATTAATTGCTGAATGCACAACAGGCACCGTCATTCTGTGACACACGGCTTCAGGCTGCTGGTGCAGGTCCTTGTATGTCGTTCCATGGTTTGGAAGAATGGCAGCTCTTTCATCTGCTGGAATATAGGCAATGCCCTTCATTGATGGGTCAGAGATAATGTGCTTAACATCAGAGGTACAAAGAGGAGATTCAACGGGGGTAGCACACGTGCTACTGCCTGTGCTGCATCCTGCATCCACTGAAGAGCACTGAGAGCTTTGCAGCGAGAAATGGCCTTCACTTTGCAGAGATGACATGCGCTTAGCCAAGTGATACTCACAAAGTCTAGCCACGCTCTGCTCAGCTTCTGGAAGCTTCGAAGGATGGTCATCTGCGGATAAATCGGTATCTTCTGCATCATTTAGGTCTTTGGCTGAAGACACAGGAGTCATATCTGACAGAAAGTTTTCCCCTTGGCTAAGCCCCGAGGTATCATCCCGATCCACCTCAGGATCCACTTCATCCTTACAGTCAGTTTCTGTTTTACCAATGACAGGACCTCTTGGAAAAGTCTTCCCGTTCACTGTTTCTGCGCTTGGCTTATCTGCTGCCCCATCATCAGCAGCATACCATCTTTGGCGAAAGGCAGTTCTCTCCACGTTAAAAGTGCTTAGGCGTTGACTGTCTCTTGCTGAAAGAGTTCCAAATTTAGCTTTTAGATCTTCATCCGTCTCTGCTTTTTTAGTTCCCTGTTGCTTTTTCACAGTAGCGTTGCCATCAGAAGGTGCTTTTACTTCGCTGTCTGTCATCTTATTTTTCCTTTTACTAGTGCAAGAATATACCAAGGATCCCATGTGCAATTTGCTAAAATAATCAGTGACAGATTTTGTTTCCATGGTCTCTGGCTCCATTTCCATGTTATCTGAATGAAGAATCTGCTTTGAAGGCACAACTTTTGACTGTAGCTCTGCAGCCTGACGACCACCCAAAGGCTGTGAGGGCTTCATGCCTGGCCCTCCAGCCTGATTCTTAGCGATGGGAAACTCAGTCTGCTCTTCCACAAGGGGTTGGTAGCCTTCACTTGTGGTCAAAAACATACGTGCAGTGTTTTCTGATTGTTTCTGTGCCGTGGCTAGTTCAGAGCTTTCAGTCATTTCAGAGGAATTTGTTTCATTGCCAGAATCTGAAGATGACTCAGGGCTATATGCTCGCAGGATAGCTACACCTGCAAGCCACAAAAAATAAGAGTCAATTAAATGACAGCAGCTGAAGCACCTGGATAAGTGACAAGCAAAGGGGGTGTGTTAGAGACAAAAATATGCTTTGTAAGAATACTCTGACTTTATTGCACAGTTCCCGGGACAGGTAGTTTAGTAACACAATGGTACTTCCATTAAATAATATGGAATATGATGTATGCAAAATGATGGCAAAAAAAGAAAAAAAGGAAAACCAAAAAAAAAACCAACCCTCATGAAATGGAGTACTTCCAAAGCTAAATGGATGAGATGGAATGATTTTCAATGAATAAATGTAACTATGGTGAAAGAACCTGAATTGTCATTCGTCTGCTGTTCCTCTGAAGCAGCCAACGCTTCTAGTGCTTGAAGTGTAGAGACTACAGCATCATCTAGCCCCTTCTCACACTTCCCCTCTGTGTTAGTAGGGACAGCATCGATAAGCGACACTGGAATGTCATCATTGCCTACATTACTGGCTTGCTCCTTGTTGTCTCTAGGCTGCGTTGCTTGATTCTGAGAGTCTTCCTCATCTGAACTGTCCCTGAATCCAGGTGGAGGAGCAGCAATGGCCATGTTTAAGGTATGCAATAGGAAATCATCTTCATTATCATCACCTTCTGGAGGTGGAAGTGAAGTCAAATCAATAATGTCATCACTAGAACCAGAAAGGCTGAGAAGAGCAGGCCTATTGATTTCTCCTACCATAATGTCTTCTTCACAGCTTACTTCATCTTCATCTTCGGCATCATCTGTGTTTTCTGCGTAACAAATATCATGGAGCAAAGGCTCTTCTATCCCTTCCGCAGCTCCAAATATTTTACCATCGTTTATAGTTGCGTAAACAGAATTTGTAGCAAACTGAATGCTTTCAGCATCTGGTGACAACTCCAGGCCTTTAATGTCATTGGCATTACTAATATAAATGGCTCTTTGTTTTTCTAGTACTTCTGGACTTTCATCCAAAAGCCTTTCATAGCCAAGAGTCTGAGGACTGATACCATCCAAGTTGTGATCTCCAAATATAAAGGAAACTTTTGCTCCCCTGGGGGAATCCTGTGCTTTCTTGCTAGATTCCAAACCTGAGAGTGACAGCAGTGAAGGCTGATTAAAACTTCTGCTTTCTTCTGCTTCAGTGGGGTCACTTTGTTTGGCCAGATGCTGATCAAATCCACCCGAATTATAAGTATTTTCTATGTACAGATGTCTGTGTTCTTTTGGACATAACAGACTTTCAGAAACGTCTAGAGTCTTCTGTTTTGGATCAGCAAAGGGCATTTGAGTCTCTTGATCTCCTTCAGCCAGGAAAGTGGTAGTTTTTGGTATACAATTCCACTCTGAAGCAAGGAGATTATGCTTCCCTCTATTTTCAGTTCCTATAGGATGGTGAAATAAAATCAACGCTGTGAAATCAAAGAGCAAAGTAATGTAATTTTTAAACAATAACTTGTTAATGCTGAGCAATAAACACTCTAAATAGGATAGCTGGGCCATCAAACATTTCAGAAAAGCACTTTCAAACTCACCTCTGCTCTAAGTTAAATACCTGTTGAATTAATGACCTAAAATTTAACTGGTACTTTTGTACTTTATTACAAAACTAAATCTCAGCTAGGTACAAATGCTATCCCAGGAACAGTAACACAAACCCAAATCCCCAGCTGGTTTCTCCAACACCATATGTATTCTTACAAAAGATATATGCATATAGAATAATAGCACTCACAGGGAGCATGCATCTGTTTCACTAAAGTATGAAAGACATGCATCACCTGTTTTATTTTACCATTAAGATGCTATCACAGGCTGAATATTAGAACATTATAAAGCTGAACTGATATATTGTGGTGCTAGGTCTGAGCCAGCAATCAGATCTCATTTGGCATAGCCTTGTATTTATCTGGAAGTGCACTGGCTTAAGCTGGCTTCTGCTTTATACATTGGCCCATCATTAACATACTGTGCAATTAATACCTGTTTCTCGGCTCCCTGTATTTTTCTTGTTGGCCATGTTAAATATTGAGCGCCTTGAGTCAACCAGCAGTCTATAGTATCCAGCTGTTAGGCAAGCAAGATTCATTGCATCTGATGACTCCATCAGTAGAGTAATGGGCTAAGAAGAATAGAACCAAGTCTTGGTTAAGGCTGTTCCTCCTCAGCCTGTTTACCTGCTGACAATACTACTACATGGAAGCAAAAGGAATTACAATCACAAACACCACATTGAAAAATACACACAAAAACTTATTATCCTCACTAAGAATATCAAACAGTATCACAAATTCAGAAAAGACTGAAGTTGCAGTAAGGTAGAAGTCCAACTGGACATTTTAACAGCTGATTTTGCTCTCTTTCTGGATGAAGTTAACCATTTGAAGACTCTTGCTTCATCCTTTTTCTTGCATAGATATATTATTCTTGCCAAAGCAGTGTTTACTGTTATTCTGAAACTGCCAAGGGCCGTGAACCTGGTACATTAGGTGCTGGAGTCTTGCAGTAGGATGGGAATCTGCAGCATCCCAGAAAGTGAGGTGCCCTAAGCACATGTAAAGAAGCAAAACACGGGAAGCAAACAGAATCAGGGAAAGTTCAGGTTCAGAAGATACAGTAGTGTGGTTAGAGCTACCATCACACAGCAGTGACAGCGAATATTACAACGACAGCTTAAAAGATTTCAGTGTTTGTGGCCTGGCATTACTGAAAAGACAAATCACGAAAAAATAAGCAGATAAACAGAGACAAAGAGAACAGATAAAGAGCCTCCAAAGGGAGATCAACAAAGAAAACAATGGAAAAGTATTTAGATAAAACAGTCAGATTTAACAGAAAAATGAGAGAACTCAGAGCTTTGAAAAACTACGGCTGCCAGGCCAGTGAGCATCGACCCTGAGAAATCCATGTGAAACATACTCTCCTTAATTCCATTTTCTTTTGCCACAATATATAAGTTTCTTTGCCTAAACCTTTTGTTCATGTCTCTTTAGCTTTTAACACCAGAAAGTGCTTTTCTCTAATTCATTTTAAGGTGGCTAGCTTGACAGCTCCTAGAAAGCAAATAAAAATGAAGTCCTTGCCATGATACATAAAGAGAAATTATACTGTAGACAATCCATCTGATGACTCACAGTTCATAGTGGCTCATAGATACATGGACATTGGTGAACAATTTATCATAATTTAGTATGCAGAGCCCACCATCACAAGACAGAAAAAGGGACATGCATAATTTTTTCCAGGTGGAACATTACATTACATGGGTCACTCTTCAATTTACTCAACCCCTTACTAGTGAAAAGACAACTGATTCTGATGGAGGTTGTGGCCAAAACATAATTTATGATAATAGTTTACTACCCACAATAGGTATGATAATTTTTTAAATGCCTGTGCTGGAGCATGTTAGGCCAAAATACCTTGGTGTCCTGAACGTTGAATGAAGAGTTTTCAGCAACATGGAAAAATCTATGCTTTTTTTTGTTTTTTCTTTAAAGTATTTTGGGCCCCAGTTTGAGGTTCTATTCAATACATACTTCTTTCAGAGCATTCAGCTATAGCTATAAAAGTTAACTATAAATTATTAAACCTACAATGGACTGATTAATCTTTGTTCTTTCAAGTGACTACTAAAATCTAAAATTTGAAATGTTGACCTCAAATTTTCTGCAGTGATTGACAGAAATGGATGATCTCCATAGAAATCCCAGATTGCTGAAAACGGTGCTGTGCAGTACTGTTTATCTGCTGAACAGCCCTGTGGCAGCTAAACTTTTACTGCCTGCTTGGGCCAAGTGGTAAATATTTGAGAAGACATTAAAAAGAACCAAAACCAAAATAAAAATCCAAACTGTTTATTCATTAAGAAAATACTGGCATATATGACATATATTGGCATACTCAGAATCTGGATACATGAACCTGCTAGCCAAGAGATGAAAACTTCCACTGAGAATATCTGTGTATTCCTGCATCTCCTACACAGGACACAGTGACAACCCCTATTGTGCTCCACAGAGAGGCATTTTTTTTGTCAAATTCCACTCAGAGCCTCCTAGATTTGCAATTTTAAAGTTAGGCCAGTCTCTCTGAGTTTAAGATTGCATGTGTCAAAATTCAAGGAGGTAGGGATATACATGGTTTGTAATAAGACAATAACAGTATTATAATATAGAACAACACAATAACATGATAATATATAATAATATGGCGTAAAGTGCTGCATTTGACATACAAGCAGAGGGGAAGAATTTAATTTTTATATTACTTTCTCGATCTGCAAAAAGGGGATAACAGCTTTCTCACAAGAGGGCTACGAGTTTAGCACAGTACTGCAGGTAAAGTAGCCTGAGACCCTCAGATGCTATCATTGCTAAGTGAGGAGAAAGAGATGCTGTGTTCATCAACCTGCACATTTCTCCTAAATTCCTGTCAAAGAACATCTTGATTAATTTAGAATCATAGAATCATAGAATGGTTCAGGTTGGAAGGGACCTTAAAGATCATCACGTTCAAACCTCCCTGACAGAGAGGGGAGGGACACCTCCCACTAGACCAGGTTGCTCAATTTAGAGCAGTGGTTTTTTCAGTACCTTAAATATGGGGAAACGGTTGCAGGTCAATAAACCTATAGCATTCAAAGCAAAAGCTTAGTAAAATATTCCTTGTGTATGGTTTTTTGTGTATAGGTGCCTATGCAAAAAGAACTGTTAGGCTTTATTTATTTTGATAGAATATTTAAGTTTCAGGTATAATGAGAACTCTTCCTTCAATCTCTGATTATCCTGACTAATGGTCTAGACAATCTATGAAGCCTTTCACTTCAAAACCAAATAGAAAACACACCAAAAAGAACCTGGACAATATAATACATGAAACTCTACTCATTGCCACTAGATGCCACAGACACAAAGTGTGAACTGGGATTCAAGAGAAAATAAATGACTATAGGTAGATGAAAAGCATCCATGAGTTTATTACGTAGGGCAAAGTACTGAGCTGGAATTATAAGGGCTAAGAAAAAAATCTTTGCCTTTTTATAGTTTATTTCACTGGTAATTGCTACACAGTTACTTGCCGTGAACTTTGCAGATAAAACACTGGATGGATTAAATGGGACACAGGTCTGATGCAGCTGGAAATTCTCTTAAGAGTGATAATATTGTCTGTTACACTAGGAGGAGCTTCTCGGGGCTCAAGGAGCTTCAAAAGAAGGCCAATTTTATCCTCACCTTTTCACACCACAGAAATCAAGGAAGATAACAACAAAGTGTTTTGCCTGGGGTGTCAGCCAAGATAAAAATCAGAATAGAATACAAGTGCTACAAAGCACCAGTCTGGTACACAGTAGCCCCCCTCAAATGTCACAGGTTTACTCTACATGCACTCTGACCAAAAAAAAAAAGCTAAAAACACACCCTCAGAACATTATTGTCATGAAAATGTTCAGAACAGTACAGCTTGATCAAATAGCCAATTGTTGTATCAACATAAATCAACAGCAAACTTACTTTCACATCTAAGACATGCAGTTCAACTCTAACACTGCTTTCGTCTTCTGTAAACATCTCAATCCTGTTCACGTGGCTGAAGTCTGCCAGGAGAGCCACCAGGTTTGTTTTGGTGTTTATCACATGACTGATTCCGTACCGTGGCCCTACTAACAAAGTCACTTCTGAACGCTTTTCTCCCTGCTTTAGCAGAAAAAGAAATAAAGTAAAAGAAAAAAAAAACATCATAGTGACAGAAATCACCGCTGCCTTCTTTCACTTCCATGGAGCTACATTTGCATGGTGCTTCTACATTAAATATTTTTATGTTTTTCTAAGAAAATACAATACAGAAGAGCATACTTGATTCATAATTAAGAACAAAAAGTAAAAGAATCTGCTCCTGGATATTCGCTGTACTATAGTTTTAAAATGGATAATAAGAGGGACAGACAGATGAATGGATGAATATGCCTCTGTTAAAAGAAAATCTTCGTCATCAAGAGTTTTTCAGACCAATAGTATTAGTATTCTACAGTTAATTGGATGATGTTATTTGCCAAAAGGGTGCTAACCTATCTCCAAATCCCCAGGAAAAATTCAAATTATAATGAGAATGTTATTTTCAAAATTACAAGAAAGTAATTTGGTTTAATTTAACAATTTTTTTAAGTGTATAAATAAAACCTAAACTTCTGAAGAAAATTATATGGTCCAGCTTTTGCAAAAAGATGTTTGGATAAAAAATCAAGAGAAGAGAGACTATTTCAAGAGAAATATTACCACTAATGTTGCCTTGAAAACACGTCCTCCATATAATCGTAGATCACTGAGGAACTTCAGATAATGCACCTTGGCTTGCAGAGCAGATAGCTGAGGAAGGAGAAAAAGGGGTAAGAGGTCGTGGTGGAAATCATCACATTACCAAAATTCAGAAAGAAAATGTATTTGTGTAGTCTAAGGAGAATGGACTATGATAACAGCTCTTCAGAGCCTGAAATGAAATCATTAGATGCTTGAGTTTTAGATGAGAAACAGTTTCATTCTTAAAATTAAGATCTTGCTCGTTTAGTTAAAATGCTCTCAGGACTTGGGTATGGGCAGATTAGAGCACTGCAAGAACATCGTAACTGCTCCAATGAGGGGAAAACGTTAAACCACTCAGATTAAACATCTGTTCATTGAGGGATTTCAAGGGTAGACAGCAGCTTTCCATTCATAATCACCATCAGTTCTTAAACATTTATGTACCTATACAGAGAAAGAGAACAAAGAATTTGCTTTTGTCAGCTCTGAGTATTACATTTTGCTAGGTACTTGTGGCATATGGCATATTATTCCACCTCATTACAGCACTTCCTACTTTTTAAAATTAAACTCTTCCACTATATTTAGTAGGGAATAAATCTGAAAGCTAAATACAGTACACCAATACATATGACCATATCATGCAATAGATGTCATAATTTATCTCCTATTTTCTCCTCCGAGCATAAACTACCTACTTAAAAAGAGACAACTTGGAAATATTTTATAAGACTGAATGGAAACAAACAACAGTTCATTTCACCCAAACAGTATGGACCCAAACCTTATACCTCCCTGGTGTAAATCCTTATATCTGAACTTTTAAAAGATAAGATAAGATAAAACAAGCTCATCTCATTTGCCATTCTCATTTCAGTCACTAGATTTCTAATTCAAAATCTCATTTGATCTTGCGCAGCATTTTAAGAGCCTCCATCCTGAGGTTTTTCTAGACACCAAGGAGGAAATGAATCCGTAGCAGAGCAACTAGTGGGAATGCTTTCCCTTTCCCTTCACTAGGTGTTCAGTTGGTGGAGAAATATACAGGGGCTGTAATAAGCAGGAGACCCCCGAGAATGACAGGCTTCCCTTCACATGGAGGGAGAGAAGACCCTAGAAGGAACTCAGTTCCTGCGTTAGTACCTACAGATGAGACAGAAGGTGATGATGAGCTCAGACACTTTGCTTCTGAGACCTAACTGCTAAAAAAGCAGGTGGACACAACAAAAATCAAATTAGAAAAGAATGAAGCAAAACCAACCGAGTCTCCTTGCTGCAGTAAGGGATTGTTGCAACCTCTCTTCTAACCAGGAACTGATATTGTATGCCACTGTCATCACCTGCAATGCCTGCAGCAGTGATGGCTCCCAGAACAACCCCAAACTTACACTACCAGGATAAACAATAAGTAATCGGCATTATTCAGCTTTAGCCTCAGGAGAACAGGAGACATGCACTGCTTCCATCAAAGAGGTGGCCTTTCTCACTGAGCATTCCAGGTCAAACACATACACCTACGTTCACAGCCATGATGTGAACTGAAACCTCGAAACAGGACTTCTGTTGATCACAAGGAATCTGAGCTGAGGCACCAGCTGTTTTGGGGCTCTTTTGTTCAGAAACAAAATGTCATGGAGCAGGATCAACTCATTTTTTATCTCAACTAGTCACTCTTAGGTTCTTTTCGTAGTTCATGGAGAGAAACAGGCATTTCTAGGACACAAGTCATCTGACTTATTTTTGGTTCCTAATGTGGGATGGGATGAATCGCTCCCTAGAAGTGCCTGTTTCTCTCCATTGACTACAAAGAGAGAGTAGATGACTTGCATAAAGAAACCTTATTATGGTGTCTAAAACCAGCCTCAGCTGTATGTATGTAACAAAGGCACTTCTCAGAGACATTGTCTTCTACATGTTTTTTCCAGCCAAAGTGAAAGCTTAGTGCTAAGCAAAGCATTTTAGAACAGCAAGGAAGGTCATTTACTGTAAGGAACATTATCTGTCCAGTTAGATCATGGCCTGAGAAAAGTCTCTATCTACAGCATAACGGAAAACAATCCTGAAAAACAGCATTTATTTCAGGTCCATAGGTTAATGTGGTTCAGATGAGAGCATCAGAGAGAGAACAATAACTTTCCTAACAAGTCTGTCATTAACAGGAAGCACTAAATGAGTTAAAAATATATATCTTTATCATAAGTGAAGTATTAATAACCAGTTTTCTGGCACTCTCAAGATAAGAAGATAGTTTAGTTGGGGTATAATTAATAATTTTAAATTGTTCTTGGCTATGTTGCACTGAGCACCACAAGTTGTATCTCTGAAAATATAATGGCTAGGTGTTTCTCCAAATGATTAATTTTAAATGTTTCCCATGCACGCCACCCTTTCTGTTCTTTAAAACATATTTTCCATTAAGATGCAAATGTAATACCTTTTTACCCGGAGGAACTAGGTTTTGATTTGCTTTGACAAGGTGTGAAAGTGCTTTCTTTATGTTCTTTTCTTTCATGCTTTGCAGCACAGCAGATGGAAGAAAAGTCTCTAATCCCCATTCTTTTCTGCAATAAAAGGCATATATTTAATTTCACATTCCTGTGATGATTATTTATCTAAAGACCGGTAACTATGATGCCAAGTGAATGAACATCTGAAAACATGCGAGTTGATCAAGTCCAGAGTTTTGCAATAAAACATTATTTTCTATATTGAAACTATATATTACTTATGAAAAAGAGGCTTTAAAATCATATATAATCTCTCTTCTATCCCTTCCATCGTGCCATTCAGAAAAGAAGTTCTAAGTTTCTATGTTTAAAATCTATGCTGTATTGTTAAACATCACTTAATTACATAGGCAAGTACCATTCTAGAATTAAAATCACAAAAGATTTAACAACATAATACCAGATTTAACTTTATTTTCTAGGCTTTTTTTTTGAACGTGCAAACCAGCCAACCACTGACTTTGTCACTTTTAATTTATGGGGCTCTTTTCCCCCTCAAAAACTACTAGTCTCCCTCCTTTTACCAGATTTGCTTTCTGCTTGAAGCACCCCTTTTAATAGAAGACTGACTCTTCACTTGTAAAGAATTGTTTCTGCTGATTCATTAATAAGGTACAATATAACATGATCATCAGTAAGGTGGGTGAAGTCTACGAGATTGAGTGTGCAACAGTTATTATTTCCATTCTGCAAGTAAACTAAGAAACAACAACAAAAGTTTTGGGGTTTGGGTTTTGGTGTGGGTTTTTTTTTTTTTTTTTAAATCCAAGCAGATGTACACACACTTGCACTTTGGAAATTTTCTTTTAGTTTGCAGTTACATATACATTTTGTCTAACATAAAACAGGTTCTTACTGGGATACTTCTGTATCTAAGAAATCTTATAAGTAGAATCTAAGAGCCTACAGTCTTCAGAACCAAGAAACCATCTGAATCTTACTATTCAGACCATATAAACTTAGGTCTTACCATTAAATCATTGAAAGCAAATGAGTTAATCTTATTTACATTTATGGGCTATTTCATGTGCCAAAACAGACAGCCAAAAGGTAAATGGACCAAAAGGTCCATACGTACAACTCTTAACACACTGAATCAATTTCAGCAACAATGAATGTACGTAAAATTGATGCACACATTACCCATACTAAAGAAACAACTTTAAAGAATCTACAAGTTACTCCTAATGTTTCACTTTTAAAGAACACACTGCATTCTCAACTTACTCTATATATTTGAGGGAGATTTTCTGAGTTTGCTTGGTGGTCACAGTTGCAATGTACATTTGTAATGCAGCCAACCGCAGGGCAATGTCGTATTTCAGTTCTGGTCCAAATCTTTCCTGAACCACGTCATTACAGCTCTGCCAAAGAACCAGTAGAGGGAGCATGAAGTTCAAAAATCTTGCACTAAAAATAAATTAGATTCTTTTTTTTTTTTTTTTTTAATTAACATTGCATAAAGAGTAATCCCGAACTCAGAACCAGGACCATGCCAAAGGTCTGTTGCTCTTAGAGGTGTTAGATATTCACCAGGGTATGGGCACTTCTGAAGAACACAAGGACTTCTGCCAAAGAGCAGAACGCATGAGCATTTTGATCTAAGCTCTCTTCATCCTTCCTCAGGAGAACAGTAATCCTCTTTCACAAAGAGTGCTGGGATAGTACCAGTGTATCTGGACTCACAATAGCAGGTGAGACACCCAGGAGAACCACAGTGCTTATATATCAGTTTTCTCATCCATTTTACTGGAAGTTCCTTTTCAGACATCATTTCTGTCTGGTATTACAGTACTAGAAATAAGTATTAGCAATTACTTCAGCTTCACTCTTTTCTAAAGCCAAATATATTTTGGAAAGATATCAAAGCATTACTATTTGGAGAGACTTATGAAGGAAGAGGACTTTGTAGATGATAAAGATTTGCACATTCCCCAAGTGCATTCATTTGCTTTATGCTGCAGAAATAAAATCCAGGATTTACTGCAGCAACGCTTCTCTATGTGAAGATGTAAGTATATATATATTATAAATATATTATATAAATGTAATATATACTGATATAAATCTATGTATACACTGAGTGCACCTATCTTTGTAATCTCCTTTACTCTAACAATGGCCATGATTTCACTTACCTGTACATAGAGATATTCAAAAGCAACTGGATCTCTTCTTAAAAGATCAATGGGATCCTTTGGGACAAAGCTAATCCTGAAAAGACATCTCATCTTATGCGAGCTTGGCCTCTGGGTCACCTAGAACAGTGCAATAAACATATCAGAGCTTGGCAACTCTGGTCATGCAATGCAGTCTGTCGTCTTGGGCACTGTGACACTGCTCCAGAACTACGTGGTAGCAAGAAAAATAATTCTGTCCAACAAAATGCTTTGCCATGGGCTCCTTATTAAGTTCTTCACATAAGAACATTATCTATAAAATCTTGTGGAAAGACTTTTAGACTCATACAGGCATGACTGCCCAATACAACTCAACCTCAAAGCAACAGAATTCACTCATTCAAAACCAGAGTGAAAGGAGAGAGAAAACAGACCTTAATGAGAAGCACCCAAGTGAAATACAAACTGAGATGTACTACAGCAGGACCAAGATACTCATAAATGAGAAGGGCTAGAAGGTTTTTGGGAAGGGGTCACATTTTATTTTTCAGACTGTCTGAGAGTAGAGGTGAAGTATACCTTAGCAGCTATTATTCTCACTTTCTCTTCCTTGCTTTAATCCACTAGACAATTTGTAAGAAATTAGGTATTTTGAATTTTCCTGGATTGCTCTGGATTAAGAGACCTACCCCTTGACTTCCAGCCAAGACAAATCTCCCCCAATACACTAAAAATGAAAAAGACCGCTTTGCTTGTTGGTCAGCAAAACTTTGTTAAGCATGTAACACCGTAATCTGGGTATATTCATGGGGGACCACCACGAATAATTGGAATGAAAGGGTAACAATCCAATAACACCATTGTAAGTCATGGTCAGCAGCAACATTATAATGGTAAATTAAAGTGCTGCTGATTTTACAGGAACTTCAAAGAAGAAACCCTCGGAATTAATGTAGTTTATGTAGCTTATTTAATTAGGCTAATGCAGTTAGAGAGTTAACGTACTTTATAATCAACATCTTTAATTGATAAAACTTACTTTTAAAAATTTCCAATGAAGTCCCTGTCTTGCCCTAACAAATTTCAAAATGTATGTTTATCTCTAATTGTCTCTGACCTCATTCCTAAGAATCTAGACATACTCTGTATGTATAAATAAAAGCTCTCGATAGGATTTTCAAAAGCTCAATGTGTTGTTTTATTCTGATCCTTCTGATTTCAATGGGAATTTTACCAATTACTTCAAAGAGAGACAGCTAGGCTAGGAGAGCCAGTACTGAGTATTTCTGGATATTGTGCATTCATTTGGTAGCTTATGCCCACAAGAAAAGAATGCTAACATGGCAAAGTCAAGTGCTTAAAGGCTTGAAAATGCCAGAAAGACTGTTAGCTGGTAAACTAAGCTCCTTCATACCATTACAATGACTCTAGTTATATGATCAAGGGAATTAGAGCATTTAAGTTAAATATTTCCCCATGTCATCTAAAAAGCCATTTCTCTTTTTTTTTTTTTTTTGTCAGATTTAGGTGAGATTTTAAAAGTACCAATGTCCTCCTGAAACACAGAAATATCATGGAAAATTTCAGGCTACACAGTTTGGCAAAATCATAAGAAGCTAAAATCAGAGTTCTCTTCTGTGAACAGTGAAGCAACTTTACCTCTAGTCACACCTCCCTGATCCAAGGAAGAAAGTCACACCAGCATTTTCTAGGTCACAATTCATCATCACTGAAGTGACATAATGTATCATTCTGTAAACAAGCCAAACTTGGCTTCATCAGAAAGAGTATTATTTCCTGTCACCCAGATACAGATCTAATCAGATTTAATCAGATAAGAACCAAAGATCAAAATAAGGTTTTTAAAGGAATTTGAGCAGACTGTGGTTCTCAGAACTGTTAGCATCAATTTCCCGACTGTTGAGAACATTTATTAGCTGGGCCACATACAATATGAAAAAAGCTTTGATAAATATTGTCTAGTTTTCAGTCTGATCTTTAATGAACTTTTTAATACTTTTTAATGGCCCAATGAAACAATGAAATATGATGCCTATAGAACAGAAAAAATAATTGTTTTCTGTGAGAACTTGATTCTTACAACCACATCTATATACTGCTGCTATTTGATAGACTGTATCGAACTATAAATCTTGCAATTAACTCACTTGAGTAATTAAAAAGATGAATAATTTACCAATTAACCAGTCCCATTAATATCTGTTTTCACATATCGTTACACAAACCTGAGTTAAAGTCTCCTGTTCATGTAGCAAAAGGAGTTTTGTTCCAGATCCTTCAACTCTCTGCTCCAGCATCAGGGAAAAGTGTTCAATACACTTGATGGAAAGCTTTTCTTGGAGTGTTAAGATGACATCCTAATTAACAAAGGATTTATAAAATACATTGAAATTCATTAAATGCTGGGACCTGGATCTTCACTGCCACAGACCCCGCATGTACCCAGCACAGGGTGGAAGCCCAGATGTTAAACTGGAGGATGTTTTGTGCCTGTTCTGCACGAGCATACTGGACATCATACACATTCACCCAGCAAGAAAGCAGCACATCCCTGATATGGTATCAGACATGCATATGAAAAATATATACATGGAATTGCTGTGAGTGGGCCAATGTCTGTGCAGTTTAACATGCAAATTTTACTTGTATGGGCCTTAAATCATATCTCTCCGTTTCCCTGGAAATAAAACCTCTCCATCAGCAAAGGAGACATGGTCTTGCTCCTCTTCACTTACTGCTAGGGCAGGGCTCCCAAGCAGTACAAACCAAATTTATATGTTCAACAAAAAAAATTAAATGAATGACCTTTATTTGTTCTTATGGCAAGAGGCTTTTTTGAAGTCCACTTCTTGATACTTGTGTTCAATGGACATTCCTTAGTTTTAAATTCTGACAGAAAAGTCAACGATAACGATACTTTTGCAGAACAATAGCTCTAAATTCAGGTACCATCTTAATTTACAATATAAAACCCATTTTTAGAGAATTTTTTTTTCACATTGGATTATGTCTAAGGGTAATTAATTTGAGAACAATTGCTTCTAAAATAACAGCTAAACAAAGCTCCTCACAAAACCATTCAACCAATCCCTACTTTAATTTCATATAACTCTTTGTAAATACATGCAGAGTATTAATATCAGCTCCAAGGTATCTTTTGCTTCAGTGAATGTAGTAGAAAAAAACCAAACATAATAACCTATCATTTAAAAATAGTTTCACATTATGCTGGTGAAAAGATTAAAACATTTCTATCCATCCAAAAGATTTTTAAATATATATAAGTATCCAGATGGATAGGACTCACTAAGGACGAATTGTAATCCACATGTTTTAACATAATTTAGGAAGATTAATTGATCAATTACAGCGTGTTTATGGAAAATCAACACCAAATTTGTGGAAGGATGAAAAATGTATGTAGGAGGATGAGAACAACACTGTAAAATGTAAAGAATATAAGACAGTATTAATGGATTGCAAGCAACCACTCTAAATAATGGACGTTAATATTATACAGTTCTGACTAATGGGGAATTTATTGCTTACACATTAAATCTACTTTTATTTATACTCTTTTTTTTTATTTATACTTTTATTTATACTAAACTATGCTCAAATACAACGGGTATAACAGTAACATGAAGAGTCCTAATACTAAACATAAGTCTTTAAGAGGAAGTAATAATGACACTGCTTTCCACTACCTGTCTTAGGCCTTTTAAAATATGATGCTAAGGCACATAGGCATTGAATTATCAAATGAAATTTTTTGCTAGCCTATCCTTACCTCTGATAACTTAGTGTCAGCCCAGGTGCTGCGTCCCAGCAATAAGGAAAGCACGGACTGCAGGTAAGGCACTGGTAAGGCACTGCACCCTCGTTGTTAAGCAGTGAGTTACTGGAATGCTGGGGCGGAAAATATCTGCATTTGCCTTGAATCAACTGGGGCACATCTATTTTACCTCAGTTTAAGAAAAGAAGCAGCAATCCACACCCAGCCATCCACAATGAGGAATATACACACACATACATGAATATGTAATACATAGTTTTGCAGGCTACATAATATATAATTGCCTGAGTTAGATGCAAAGGGAATTATTCCTACAAAAAGTCAGAATGACGAAGGTCAACGCAGGCTTACAACATCAATACAGCTACGTCGCTGGGCCCACGTGCGCTTCGGATTAGATACATGGTCTTACAGTACATGACATACCCATGAAAGGACTACTGAAAACTAATGTAATGTGATGGCCAAACACTGATCTTCAGAGGCAAAATATCCTGGAACAGGTTGGTCGTTTTTATGCTTATAAAAGATAATACTGGAAAGTGGGCTTGTGGGCCTTAGAAGGGTATGGAGGCATAACTAGCTGCACGAAGCATGTCTCCTAATTCTTCACCCAAGCAAATTTTCGAACGGACTGGAGGAATTCAGTATCCCATGGCTGTAGAGTGGAGGCTTGTACCCATTACCTGCACTCAATTTATGCCTAAGTTATATGTATGGACTATGAACAGATATTGCAGCAAATTTTAAGTGTAACTTCAATATCTGTTTTGCCTTCAGACTCGAGTAAATTTCCTCTTGTTTACCTTAGTAAATCACTCTTCTTGCTCTTCTGATTGAGCACACCACTGAATCACAGTGAGCAGAAAAGCAGTCTTTCTGCAAATATGCACAGCTTTACAATCCCTTAAAGCCAGCAAAAGCTGGCCATTGCAGCTGAAAATTGCATCCCCAGCCTTCACTGATCATTCATAGAATCAGAATCCTAGAATGGTTTGGGTTGGAAGGGACCTTAGAGATCATGTAGTTCCAACTCCCCTGCCATGGGCAGGGACACCTCCCACTAGAGCAGGTTGCTCAAAGCCTCATTCCCACCCTTGCATCTCTCTTGTCTCAGTGTCCCAAGCAGGCATGCTACCATGTGGTGAACTAGATTTGGTAAGCGATCTGTGTTAAAACTAGCCCACCCAAACTAAAGTGCTTGAGAGACTAGAAGCATGCCCAACAATGCCAGTCATTCTGCTTACTACGCTGCTCCACGCCACTCACAGACAGACACTGACAACACCTCTGGTCCAAGAACCTACATGGAACCGCATCACAGACACTCCCCAGCAGCCTCAGCTGCGTGCCAGGGCTTCACCCTTTTATTTCTCTATGTGAAATGTGTTAGGGAAAGCATAGAGGGCATTACACTGAGACGAGCAATTTATTCCCGGTGTAACCCTAAAATACCCCATCCCAAATTCACTGGATGGTAAGCTAGATGATATTCAATTAGCAACCAATATCTTAATCTCCTTAGCTCCTTTTGCTGGCAAATCACACTAGTATTTGGCAGCATATCAAAATGATAGGACCATGTAATTTTAATTGCACACCAGGCACATTAAAATGATCACTTCTACTTCTTCTTCATTGACAATACAATATGTTTTGAGCAGCAGAAAAATGGACCAAAACCTCATTATTTCTGAACTATGAGTCCAGCCCCAACTGAACACACCAGTAATTTTATTCTTAAAGCATTCCAAGTAAATTATAATTATTGAAGGTCTTGGAAAAAGGTAACTGGCATTCTTGGCATTGTGTACCAAGGTATATCTAGCCTACCTTTATTGAAGTGCTGCAGTCAAACCGGAAAGATTTGGTTTGTCCATTTTCAAGATACACCTTCAGAACATTTGGCATGAAAAGAAGTGAATTGTCCTTAACTGTTTCCTGCCAAGCAAATTAGTGAATCAGATTACATGTAACACAGGAAACCTAAGCATTGTTCTACAAAGAAAGGTATCCTTCAGATGGACAGGTAACATCTGAAAATGAGTGCGTTAGTTCAAACTGAAAGCAGAATTAGCAATGCCCTGTCAGTGTCCAGCCATGCTCATTACATCTGCACTCTATAGGTCTCTTTCCTGGAAAAATATGACTGTTCACATACATTTTATGTCTGGCCTGGTGTATTTGCTTTCCCTAAATACTGTTTCTCTGACAATAAATGCTACCTCTAAAGTTGAAATATTTTTGATAAAACAGACAAATAGACTATTATTTCTCTGAATATAGCGAGCTATATAGTGTCTTCAATCTACAAAATGGGAACTGCAGATTCATTAGTAAGAATTACAATCAAGATGTTGTACATTCTCTTTATAGCTGGATATTCAATGCTAGTATCTGTCCTCTTTTAAGAAGAGTAATGTATAATATTGCTACTTAACTGTGATGATTTGTAGCAAGGATAGTAAAATAAACAGGAAAAGGGAAGGGAAACAAGGCTTTTTTTTAAAAAAAAAAAGAAAAAATTGCTTTTGACAAAATGCAGTATCAATTTATATTTGGAGGACAGTTGGATAAAGACATCAGTGTGGAACGATGTTCTGGCAAATTATGAAAATGAGCCAGGCGTTCACTTTTAAGGAGGAGTTCCATGCCTCTCAAAGGGAGGCTGACTTTGCTTGAGGGCCAGAAACAAGAAGTTCAAGTAGATAAAACAAATTTGAAAGAGGTCTGTAAGGTAACATTAATCTGTTTTCCTGATATACTACTTCTCTTGAGTTTATGAGTTTTCCTGTTACAAAATTGCTCTGAAAAAAACCCAAGCAAGCATTATCAAGACTATAAAGGAAGACATATATATGCTATCACCACAAAATGCATTCACTAGCATTTTAATCTTATTTTAAGAAGGGACAAATTTTTCACAATATCATGGGCCCAATGGACTTTAAAAAGGAATCTTTTAAAAACTTCTGAAATGGAAAAACCCTTCCCCTCACAAGTCTATCACTGTTGTTCCTACCATATAATCCCTTCACTTTCCAGCCTTGAGGCATACTTTTGGATGAAATGCTCAGTCCTTCCTGAGATTATATAGTTGAATACTCACCGACACCTGGCCATTGATAATTACTTCTTCCGAGAAGCGCACTTTGACAGGATTGGACTTCAATCTTGCCTTTTTTGCAGCACTAATAAAAGCCGATTTAGGAGACTGGAAGGAAAAATGATGACAAGATATATCACATAATTTCAAGTTAAAACCTATCTTTCCTTTTTCAGCTATATCTCCTGTTTCTCACATACTGGGAGCTCCACATATACAGCAAGACTTTGCAAACCAGTCACCGAAGAATGGAAATACAGTTGAACCATAATGTGTCCCGAGATAATACATATGCATATACACTTAAAGGATCACTGATGCATACTACACATACTGAAAGCTATCCCACTGTCAGACTGGAGTGATGAGAAGGGCTCTCAGTGTGCATACAAATTTCTTGTAGTGCTTCCATAACGACTGCTGTCAACCAAACTTGTTTTCATGAATGGACACCGACCAGTGATGAGCCAGTGACCCTTCTTTCAAATACTGAACGGAAAAATTTTGAATAGTCTATAATCCACCAGATACAGATACACACACAACTTTTCCACAAAAAAGTATCAGAGCTCTCCAAATGCAGTGGTGTCTCACTGTATAAGCCTACTTCAAAACACAGATTAGACCCACCAAAAGGCACCTGCAGGATAGCAGGTTTCCCTGAATGTATCCCCTACACAAGCCCGTGAAAGGCTTGGCTACAAGAAATGAGACACTTTTTGGGACTTCATGGATTAGAAGTCCAGAAAAATTCGTAATTTTCTTCTGGGATCTAACTGACTTTTACCTACTACATTGTTCAATGGATTCACGTGTGATCGAGTGTTCAGTCCCTGGAAAAAAATTCTGTTTCCCTTTGAGAAGTTTGACTAAGAATCCATTTTTAGTAACTAATTAAATATTCACAGTCAACATCATTTCCATTTTAAGCAGCAGAAATAAGGCAGTTTTATTCTCAGGTCAGTTACAAACACAGAGCTTCTGGCACTGCCTAACTCCATAACCATGGTAATGGGCAATGGAAGAAATTCCAGCTTTGGCTGGAAATCACTGGGCTCCTTTGGGCCAGGTTTTGGTCCATTACTTTCAGTAAAATGTGAATTAAAATCTTATTCTAACTCCTGAGAAGTGGCCTTATTGGTTCTGGATACTGAAAAAACTAATCCATGTTGCTTTGCCTGTGAGAAATTAGTGTAGGCATTAGTGATAATGATCCTGAAATAACTTCCTATTATCAATGTGGCATGACAGCAGTACTTGTAAACACAGAAAGTCTTGTCACCATCACTCAAATCTTGACTCGACTAACAATCTGCAAGGAGGATGGAGTAGTCCAAGTCCATGTGCTCTTTTCACCCCTGATCTCCGTTGTAACTGCTTGAGAAGTGGTGGGTTTTGTTTGGGGTTTTGGTTTGGTTTGGTGGGTTTTTTGGGGTGTTTTTTGTTTTGGTTTGGTTTGGTTTGGTTTTTGTGATATACAAGCCTTGTTTCTAGAAACTGGCAGGAAGAGGTCTTTAGCTCATTTCTGTATGCCAGTGATTTATTATCACATCGAAAACATGCTAACTATTACCATAGGCTCAGCATCAACCAGTGAACAAGGAATGAAAGATGCAACATTCTCCCAGGAAATATCAGAGCCATTTGGTAATTCCTGGAGCACAAAATAGAACCAAGAAATAAAAACGAATGCTTCTTCATTTTTACAGTTCATTCTTTCTTACCTCTTCTCTAGCAGCTATGACTATACAACTCTTTAACTGGTAACAGTAAATGACAGAAAATTCAACCCCACGATCAAAGCAACCTCAGCTTCCCAAATGTGGAAAAATGCAGAAGGTCACCCAAAAGATTTGAAACAACCACCGAAAAGAAAGAAAGGAAAAAAGTTTAAAAAGCCACCAATGTTAATGTCTCAGGGCAGGGGACCCAAAAAACTTCTTCAGCAAGAAGGGACAACGTGGAAATGCTGAAGAAGCATGCTTACATATTGTACTCTAGAGGTGAATTCCTAGAAAGACAAGTATACAAAAATACCATGCTTAACATAGTAATTCTACACATGCCTTTTCCAATTTCCCTTCTCTCCATGTAGTCCCCTGGTGCAGTGTGTAAGGGGGACAATCTATACGGCAACCAAGTAACGGACTGCAACCTGTTGACTGGAGCAGCACAGCTACAGGAGTAAGCTACTGGCTCTCCCTTGTAAGGGAAAGGGGAAAAAAGAGTGGCTTTCACTTACTCTTCTTGCTGGAAGAGGCTTTTTACAGTTGTTTGCTCTTAGTGCAGATGAGTCACCAGTCTGGCCTCTCTTTACAGGCAAACTGCCAAATTTTCTTCCGGATTCTAGCAAGGTTATTCCCATACAGCAAATCTGGCACACTGCTATGTGACTCTGTTGCTCTCTACAGCCTCTCTCTTTTCCTCTCTACAACCTCAAAAGTCACTTAAACACTTAAATCATGTTATTGCAAAAATGTGGTAGAGTCATCCAACACAACGGAAAGATGTGAACATACACAAGTTCTCAAGAACCCCTCCAGGATGTGGGTCTAATGTACATATTGCACAACCAGGGGAGCACAACATGGTCTGCCATAAAAACGTGGGGCTTCCTTCCCTTCCCACTTCTGCTGTGGAAACGTGGTCAGGACACCGGCCCCTTGCCAGACACTCTGGGTGAGCCTGGAAGCAAATTGCTTTCTAAAAAGCTTCAAACTATACACCTGGGGTGTAAGAAAAACTCGAACAGTGGCGCCAGGTATTTGGGGGAACATTTTCTGCTGGTTAAAGGTTTGAGTAATAGCACAGCTCTTGCATTTAATCGCACAATCTCATTGTTTCTACTTCTGCATCAACTTGGCACTTGACGTTTTCTCTTTGAGAAAGGAACTGTTTCAAAAGAATGTGGCAAATACCTGGGAAAACAGTTGGGTTTGATTGTGGAAGCTTGCTGGTCTAACAAAGCACCAGCAAGATGATGTGCTGCTCTATTCTATTTTAATGTCTTCAGGTTTGTAGGCCAAGAATGCTATCAATTAATGATTCTCAGAGCGCCAGGTTCATTTATTTCTGATAGTTGGTCTTTTAGCCAAATGGAAGCCATTATCCTCAGTTAATGACCTCAAGCAGGAGGTGTTTACACTAATGCAGAACATTTATCACTGCAAGTAAAGTATTTGCATTGTCACAGATAAAAACAGCTTAATTAGAGTGACTTTTGCAAAATGAGGGGACATATTTTAACAAGTAGTCAAAATACTTCAAAAATCCACAAACCTCACACTGTTTGACCTAAGCACTGTTTCCTGTTGAAAGCTCAAATTTATCAGGACTTCAAATAATTTTTACTTGTTTATGCAGAATTTAGAAAAAAATTAGCTGATCATTTCAACACTACACGAAGAAACTGCTAACAAGAGAAATGAGGCACTGAACAGAGATTCTCTTGGAGAAAATGATAGTGAAGACTGAGCTCCTCCTTTGAATGCTGCTTACAAGGGACTGCAATCAATGGGCATCCCATCAGTGGGGTCAAAACATGATAGATTGCTATAACAAGAGGAGGCTTTTTGAAAAATGTTATTTTTCTCATTTTCTGGACTTTTCAAAATTATATCCTATTTTTTCAGCTGCATTATAGCAGATCATTTTTGGATAGCTCTTAGAAACAATATCCTTCATTTTGAGGGAAACTGTTTTCCGGTGAAAATAAGAATGTCTTGTACTTTGTCTGCTTTTGCAGGTAAACTGTAATCTGGGGGAGACTCCAAGTGAAATGGAGTTTATTTGCTGCAAAAGCCCTATTGAGTGCTCTTGCCAGTAGAGGTGAGGCAACAACAAAACCTTTACTCATGTTCAAGAAAAAGAAGGATTTAGCATTCAGAAGACAATAGTGTAGTACTGAGCTATCATAAAGAAATGAAACAAGGCAGCAGTATGGGACAATCGCAAGGTGAAAAGGAAACCTGCTTGGTGACAATGACTGTCAAAATCTTACAGAAATGCTGAAGTTTTAAATAGCCACAAATCGTATATATGCAATCAATTCTAAGTTTGATACTTAAAATTAGTTATTAGTTTAATATGAAATACTATGTTTGCTAGGAAGTAAGGAAAAATTGCATGACCACAAAAACATGTTGACTTTTTGGTCCATCCCTGAAGGCAATTATATGCGACAAAATTTAGCAAGCAAATAAAATGTGAATAAGAGGAAGAATTAAATTTATTAAGTGGAACACTACATAATGCCCAAAGGCAAACTAAATACTGCCATTCATAGCTATAAGCAAAGCTGGAACAACCTCACTGGCTCACAGGAGCATTGTAGAAGAGCAGGTAGGGACATGGAAGCAATAATGTGGAGAAGTTTTACCATGCAGTAATTTGTTATAACCACAGGGCACTGACAGATCATCATCAGTATTTCTTTGTTAAATTCTTGGCACAAATTTAATTGCAGGAACAGTGGTCAGATTTGGGTTCTCTCTTAAGAGTTGGTGATCTATCACAGACAATTATATTTTACTATTTGCATTATTTATATTTTACTATTTTTAGATAGTAATCACAGTCTGATCATTAGTCCCATATACATAAAACATGTACCTGTGAGGCAGGGAATAGCCAAACCTTACATTAATGCAGGCATTGAGAAAATGCAATCCATTCAATCTACAGTAAATGAGAACCTAGCTTACTGTGATTGTCCCAAGAACCATGACTGAAACCACAGGTCAGCTTCAGACTTTGTGGGACATGCAGACATTACAGCTCATCTCATGACTAGACGGGCCTGGGCCATCTGTCTTGGTGTTTATTAAATGTAGAGGTCCTCCATAAAATCCCCTCCACTGGCCTTTTGGGATTCTGCCTCTCCAAAGTTCAGTCTTTTATATTCATTGATTACTCCTTTATATTCATGATTACCTCTCATAAACAGGTGACTGCTCTTAATCAAGTGCAGGAAAGTACAAAAAAAGACAGCCATTCCCTGCTACTGTCAGCCCTACAACTCTGGAAGGATGAGGACCTTTGGGAATGAAAGAAACCTTTACCCCATATAATCACAGGCTAAAATGAACAAATGAAGGATTAGATGAATGATAACACACCTGAGATGGGAGAAAGGGCTAATGAAGAGGGAAAAGAGACCTAATGGAAACTGGGGGTGGGGAAGAGGGCATCAAGAGAACTACAGGGAGAAAATGATGGACAGGGTGAAGGGACTCTTTTCCACTTTGCTGAAACAATTAACGTGGAAGTTCAAGCTGAATTTTCTCACAGTCTTCAGTGCTGAAAAAGTCACGCATTTGATAGAACTACATTTCAGAAAAATCCATACAGCCTTAGAGGAGGCCTCCAGAAAGAATATGACATAGCGCTCACTGGGATTTGCACCACACGCAGATGGAAGAAGAAAGGTCACACAGCACAGCTCTGACATGAGAGGAGGCTGCTTCAAACAGCAAAGAGTGAACAGTGGCCACGGACCAGCCGACGCTTCCAGGAGGCAACCTAGTGATGGGAAGTTTGTCATTAACCACACCATGATCCTCTCCTGTGTAGGATTAAAGTTATGTATGAAACTGACTATACCAAAAAGCTGTGTGGAAGTTACACAGTGGAAAAGGTCCTCAGGATGACTGTAAACAATGTGCACATTCAAAGAAAAAAAGCCATCATTTCTACACCAACTTCACGATTTCAAGCAGTCAAAAATCACCTTGTTCAAAATGTTCACATGTATGACTTCCAAATGATTTCTAAAACTATACCTTGAAAGTGTTTTCCATGTTAGATTTTGAAGTCTTTTGTGACAAACCCTTTTCTTTTTTATATTCTTCTTACAACCACAAGTCTAGATATGGTAGTTGCTGCTGTTACATGACTCCAGAAGGCAAAACAGCATGAAAAATACTGTGAGACTCTCAGTAAGATTGTTGCCACAATCATTACGATCCATAAATATGTGTTATTTATTGTAGTTTTTCTGCAAATGTTGTGTCTCAGACATATAATTGTGTTATAACAAGAAGCATCTCTTTCAAAACAGAAAAAGATCTTATCCTTTTCCTGCTGCAAAACTTATCCAAAGCAAAATCGCTATAGATCTCAGTTGGGCCTGGACTACATCCAAGGAGTTTAAGAGATTAATCATGAAAGCAACCTATCAAATGATCTCTACACATAAAATCTGAACAGATATCAAAACAGGCAAGTTATTTCATTTGAGTAATGCTTAAAACTTAATAAGGCAGCAATCAGAGTGATAGTCCATTTACAGAATAAAATGGTCAGAAATTATAATCAAATGCTGTACTTCCAGAAATCAAAACTTTGAACTGCTTCAACCGCTTTAGCTATTCAGTGACCTCCTTATGAGCAGTGGTGATATGAACCTAGCAGAGATTTGTAGAAAGCAAAAGATAGCCTACTGCTTCGGTCTGGTCATAATTAAAATGAAATTTTAATGACTTTAAGCATTAAACAAAACTGAATGCACTTAAGCAAAAATGATCTGCAAAAGCTTTCAAAAAGTACTAAGTGAACTACAGAGTACTATAAATCTAGATCATGTCTACTTTCACCTGCAATCATAAAGGATGGTTACTTGAAAGCAGGAAAACAAAACACACTCTAAATAGTGCAAATAAAAACAATTAAGAAACAGCATTCTTGTAATCCATCTTGGCAGATTTTTTCATGCAATAATAGAAAGAAAACGGTTCACCATCAAGAAGAGAGACTGATGAAATGTTTGTAAAGATGTATTTCTGCCAAGAATGGGGAAGAAGTTCAGTCTTTATTTAAAGGCTCTTACTTTTCCTTTGTCTGGTTTCTACTTCATCTTCCCAGTTTCATTTGCAAAATAGTAAAAGGAAAAATGGAGGAGGCAAAATTAAATAAAACAGGAAAACACATGTGTATCACAATCTTTGAAGACATAAATTTTGTTCCCAAACTGTAAGACAAAATGTATTTGCCAGAGGGCTCCCTGCACAGAAGACCAGGACAGGTACACAGCTGGAGTGCAGCAACACCCAGGATGGCAGAGCTGAGAGGAATGTCACCTAACAGGCTCAGGCACTACTGACAGCAACATTGCGGCAGTATGAGGGCCAGTATGGGCCAGATGTTCAGGGTGACTCAGGAGTCCCTAGGGGACTTCACAGCCCAGGGTTTGCACAAATTGAGGGACCTGCACTGCTTCAGGGCTCAAACTGGGCTGCACACGCTGGCAGCATCCCAATTGCCCCCCATCCCTACACACACCTTTGTTTCCGCTGCAGGAAAACTTCGGCTTCACAGTGGTAAGGGAAGGATGCTATGAATCAATAAGATCCTGGTCTGGACAGGTAGGAAGGTTCAGTAAGAGAGCACAAACCAGAGAAGATCTGCAGGGTGCAACATTCCTGCAGTGGAGGCTCTCTCAACTAAGCTCATGTTACTAAAGCATCCTGACTTGGAGATAAAAATGGGTCAATTAAAGCTAGCACTGATATGAATACATCAATTGCATCTTCTGATGCTCTGTGGACACAATCTTTATGCTTATATGAGACAAAATGACTGTCACCCCCGAAAACACATGTACTTTGTCTGCTGAGGTAGAACTGGGGGACTCTGACAGACATGTCAGAGTGGGCCAACACAAACACACATATAAGATGGGCACAGCAGCCCAAATGGCTGAGGGGCCAACAAAGTGTTTCAGTAGCATTCCAAGCTCAGTGACATCTAGAGGTAATTCAGTTAGTGATTAGCCTTTGGTGCAATGTAATGAGAGAAGCAGATTCTGCCTTGTCAGGTCTCAAACAGAGCTTGGTCCCAAAGAGCTGGGAGGAAACCAAGTCATGACTTTCCTTTTTCTCCAGGTCAAAGGCTGGAGGAGGACTGTACCTGTACTGTAAGGTCTCCGATTGAACAGGGAGCGCACAGTTCATTTGGGTTTCAGCTTCCTTGACATTCAGTACATACAGGCTTGCTCTCATACCAGCAGCACAGTGATAACAGGCCACACCACCTCACAGACATGTAGTACTACATTTTACTGTCCAATTTTAAGGGCTATGCATACCTGCACTAAAGCACATGCCCTTTCTTAACCTGACATTTAAAGAAAAGAGTGAAGCCTGTCAATGGATGAAGTAAGGCAACCTGTCTAAAAAAGGCGAGCGGGTGAGGATTTCTTTTCCCCCGTATCATATATATTCCCTGTGACCAAAACCACTGGCTGTAATCCAGCAAGCTTTAAAGGCCGTTCGGTCTCTTTATTTAGTTAGACCAAGCCTGCATTTTCATTTAAGAAGGCTGATGTTGACCAGATCCCTGTTTACCTTCCTGCCAGCAGTCTTACTGAGGTGTGGCAGCCCCTGCCTGGTTTTGCTGGGGAATGCGTGCATTCTCTCCATGATTTAGCTGGCTCCTAGGAAGGCAACTACACGGCCACCTCAAAACTAGCCAGAAAGGCTAGCGAGTAGTACAAAGCCACACAACCCTGACCAAATTGCATTTGCAAGACGTATATTTTGGCAGTTTCATCAAATAATCTTGTTTTCACATCTTTGTGTCAAATCCATCTCACCTCTTATTCTTGGGTGAAAAGGATGCCATTACCCCTTGTTAATCAAAACTGTTGTGTATCAGGCTGGCCAACAGGGAGATGAATGGACCTATTGAATCTGAAATCACTCCTGATGCATAGCTGAAGCCCCGCAGCAGCCTGTAAGGTGTCCATGGCTGTGCATGGATGTATGGGAAGAGAAAGATGTGCTTCCTACCCTGGCTTGGCTTCTCTCCATTTTCATCTGTCCCTCGCCAAGGATGGGTTTGAGCAGACAGGTCATGGACCCACTCCCACACACCGCTAAGCTCTGACGTGTGCTGCAGTTTCTCCCTGTCCCTTCAAGCCAGCCTCAAGCAATCGTCTGTCTTGTCTCTTCTCTGCCCTCAACTCCACACGCCCTGCGCTGGAGATGCAGACAGAGCCCTCCCTTGCATAAGGTCCAGCTGGCTTGATACAGCAGCGTAACTCTGTAGGACTGAGGCATAATTAAGAAAAACCCAGGAGCTGCAACAGATCAGAAATTGAAGCAGAACTCAGTGTCCTGCTCTATCTTCCTGGTATAAGTTTAAAGATACTGTTATTACTTAACTTGCTAATGCAGTCTTTGAGTTCAGGATGCAGTAACACAGACTTAAACATCACCTTTAGGAGACGCAGCCCTTATCTCACTTATTTCTTTTATTGCACAGATAAGGTAGAGGCACAGACAGAATATAGGCAGAAAAAAAAGGCTGCTGTGTTGCTAGGAAACTAATTCAGAAAACACTGACAATACTTACAGGGTAAGGTTGAACAACCGTAAGGAGGATTGATTCTTTGCAGCTTCTATAAAAAGAAAAAAAAGTAAGATTAAATAAAGATTCATACTTTTATTCACTGCAGATAACCAGATTTTCTTTTTAATGGAGAAAGCTGCAGTAATCTGGCAAAATGTTTATTACAATCACATAACACAGAATTACAGAGATGAATAATACGCCAAAATAACAATGGATATTAAAAAATAAGGTTTTTCCAATCTAACAAATTGAATTGACTTAACTTTACAGTTTATACTATGAAAAATTTGCTTTCTCAGAGACACCCGCATGCTGCAATAATGCTTTTCTCCAGCAAGGATGGAATAACATTTGATTAATCCTACCAGTTCAGCATCTATAGACTATGAATTTCTTTCGCCTACTTCACAAATGCAGGCCAATTTTTATACCATCTAGCTCTTGTACACTTAATGTCAAATTTATCTGAAGATAGCAGTGTTTTCCAAACAAAAATGAAGACAAATTTTAGCCCCCATTTCTTCTCTAGCTCACCTTTTCAAATGGGTGGAAAAAGATTAATATTTGGTAAACATCCCCATTAGAGTTTTTACGTTTTTAGAAGATTGCTAAAGAGCATTTTTTCTTTAAAATTAAATGGCTCTTCTAGCTGTTTCATATAATAGATGAAACTAGTAAATGGAAAATATATAAGCAGCTCTAAAAAAACCCAACTGATTTACAGGATAAAGAGAAGAAATTATTAGGAATCTTGATATGTTCAAGTGGTCTAGACAAATGGGAAATGTATATTTTGACTGTTGGTGGGAAGTTGGGGGTGGTGGACAACTGGGGAAAAGTAAGGGCAAAGCAGAGGAAGAGGGAAGAGAAGCCAATCAGAGTCAATATCCCTTGTATTACATTGTTGGTCAGGTGGCTGCCGAGGGCAATATTAGCTAAGAAAAGGTCAGTTGCCATTTTGTTGAGATGTAATTGATTTTCTGTTGGTTTTACTACTTTCAAACACAATTCATTGTTTATTTATGTGATTTGTCACCTGGCTAACAGAAGTGCAACTGATTTGGCATGCCTGATCTGTTCAGCAGAACTAATTAAAATAAATCACACTGTATTGGTCTGATACAGTGTCACCTTATATTCTTATTCACACCACAGATACGCAACTTAAAAAGCCAAAAAGCAAAAAAAAAAAATAAAAATCACTTGCATTGGAAGGATGCTAGACCGTGGACCATTCATTCATCATTTGAGGCTGTAAGAAGGCCATTTGGAGTATCTGGACCCAATCATGTTACACTTACATAAAGAAGGTGTCAAGCACCATGTACAGTCCCCTCATCATTACAGAAAACATTTTCTATAAAACTCAAGCACATACAGAACACAGCAAAGTTACAAGAGAAATAAAAATTTAATCAGCAGGTTTTTGATCTGCAGCACCCAGTCACGACTCTACTGCTCATTTTAAAAACTTCTCAACTCATGATGACAAAACTCTGTACCACAGCACATCACTTTCTCCTTCCAATGCTATTAGCAAATCCTATATATCTAAATGATAAACTTGCACAGCATGGGAGACTGGCAATCATACCATGTGTTGTATATATCACAGTAATGAAAAAGACAATGGAATCACTGACGATGTACTCTGTACCATGTACGTTTCATACCTTTAAAGTATGCATACATGTGTATGCCCATGTGTGACAGCAGAATATATAAACAGTTTAGATTACATCAGCTAGTAAAGTCACCACACTTGAATGTGAGCTACTTCTTTCAAAGAACTTCCGAAAGATAGTAGCAAAGGCTAAAATACCCAATTGTAGTCTTACTTTCCCCCTGAAATATCTTTCCTCCTTTAAGAATGTGACTAAAGTAAATAAAAAATAAAAAGATTCTATATTACAGATATTTTATTACCTTTCATACTCACTTAAGCACAACCTAATTATTTCTCTTTTAAATCTACATACACTTTTAGAATCATTGAAGACCAAACATCTGCAACTCCAAGCTTGGACAACTGCTGTGGACTTTTTGGGTGCTCTGCCACCTGACCAGCTAACACGAACATCACGATCAAAATACCTTCATCTTTCTCTTATTTCCTCACATTAGAATCAAGTGGTGAGAACAATGTTAAAAATCGAAAACTGCAATGGGAATTACAGTGATTCATCTCTTTGTCCTTCCCCATGCCCCATGTGGTGATTATATTTTTCCGTTCTCCCTACTCCTTACAGCTACTTAGGCTGTAACAAGGAGAGAATATAGATGGTTCAAGAATCAAATTATGTCGCATTATAAAGGTTAAAGTTGTATTACTAAGTATCGTGCATCTCAGGCTACGTGAGGTGTTAGCATTCAGCTACAATGCTAGCCATTGACTTTGTCTGTGAACTTGTGGCTGGAAATTACCATCTCACTCCTGCTTCCTTCTAGCTGGAAGAGACGAAGCCATGCGGGGGCAGACAAGGGAGGGGGAGGCACTCCCAGTACCTGAGACATATGGGATAAGTGGCTCTGTTCTTCATATGAGTCCTACAGCAAATATAGCATATGAATAAAGACAAACAAAATATGTTACCTGGACTCTTAAGAACTGAGAATGGAAAATTAGTGTTTAGACTAATTTAAAAGCTTCTAGAAATTTTATGTATTAGAGGAGTACAACATTTCTCTCCCAGTGAAGACGAATGAATTAGAAATTGACATATAATAAATAATTTCATTTACAGGGAATGCAATTAAGAGAAAGCTTTCTCTTAACCATAACTTATCTCTGTTTCTCTCACACCTAACATCAAATTCTGAAGCTCTTGTTTTGAAATGCTTTGTTCTCTGCTACTTCAGGATCCCCTGTTTCACTTTGGGTCTCACTATTGATGAGAAAGGTCTGAATTTCACAATTATCGAGTGTGATGCCATGATTTGCAGTATGCTTCACACTACAGTTTTGAAGCAAGGAAACGAAAAGCAATGCCTCAAAAACAAACTACAACATGTAACAAGTTACCTCAAATGCCCTGTTCTAACCTAAGGAAAGTGGAACTCATCTTCGAATTCTGGCACCTAGGCTAGAGAAAAATCATTCAGCATTTTAATGTATTTCATTATCATGAAGATGAAGGCAGTAATAATGAACAAAGAGTTTGCAAAGTCACTCTGTTGTAGTACGTTTTGAATTATTTCAAAAAGATCATTTTGATTTGAGCTGTATATACATTTTTACATAAAACCTGTTCTACAGTACTTATCTTCACCTAGGAAAGCTTCAAATTTGACTTCTCCAGGCTTTTATCATGAGCAACAGTTCCTGTGGAAAAGAATAGTTTGCCCAGAGATCCACCTAAATTTATTTTCAGGGCCAGCGACATCTTCTGGTGGGACCTCAGTGGGTCAGAGTAAATCCATCTTAACCCAGTGTTGACTCATCCTTTGCTGTTATCACACAGCCCCCGCTCCCAGTGTGCCTCCAGGTCTTGCAATGATGCCAACCTGCCTGAATGGACTAGGGAAACCTTGATTAGCTAGTGAACAAACTCAGTATTCATTGACACCCATGAAACAGTGCAGAGGGACCAGGGAATAGAGCCTTTAAGAAGATTATGCCTTCCCCCAAGGTTATTTTTGTCACAGGAGAAGCAGCGCTGTGCAAACATGAACACGCAAGCGAAAAGCCCACGCACTCCAGCTCCTCTGCACTGGAGAACTGCTCCAGCACGGTGTGTGTGGCTCTTCCCCCTCCGTTTCCAAAGGCAACACTGCAGCACACAAACTACAGGCAACATTTCCATGACTCAGTAGCTTCTAACTGAGAAGTACAATAGATTAAACTAGGCTGGAAGCCATGCTACTGTGGGCAGATCGCTTCTGACCTCTTGATGACATCTACCCATAGATGAACATTGTTTTAGCAGCAGGTGAAGAATCGGACCTCTCCAAGCCCAGCAGAAGGATATTTTCCAGACAATTTTTAGAGGGACACAGACAAATATACCTTCTCAAGAGGTTGCCAACACATGGCAAAAGAACTGCTTGAAGGGTGGCAGTGGGATTTCAGTCTCTGCCTGTCCAGCTGGCTACACTGATCTCAGGGAAGTCTCTCTGAAGATCCTGTACACAGCTAGATATGGGCACATAGATATTGCCAGCTACGCAAACAAGGCAGGCTATGCCATGAATGGCGTTGCTTCCACAACTCCATCTCAGAAGACAGTTGCAGAAGCGCAGCTGGAAAGAAATGTAGCAAGAGGTTAATGAAAAAAGGTCCACTGCCACAAAGGTGAGGTGTGGAGTCCCAGTTTAGGGAGGAGAAGTAAAGTTTTATGGTCTATGGGCAGAAGAGATGAGACATGAGGCCAAGGTTTTGCTTTGGGGGTAGACACGAGGAACAACCTAAGGGAGGACTGGGAGCATCAGGTTCGATGCTGGTTTTTTCTGGGATGACAGAGACAGAACACAAAGACTGTGCTGTTCAGGCCTCATTTTTGAAGATACGGAGGGCACGTTGGAATCCCTGGTATCAGAAGGCAGAGGGATCACGCTTACGTTTTGAAAGCCCGTGGCTGCTTCTTCCACCACTGCTAATGGTATTACCTGCCTTTAGCTTCACTGTCAATATAGTGAAATACTCTTGAGACCAAATCAACTTCAACTTGTAAACTCCTGAACCCCATAGTTTCATTTTAATAGCCCTGCTGCTTCACAAAGTCTTTAAAATTTAAGTCTGGCATTAAATATGTGAGGACTTGCAGCAGCAGAAGCAATCTGCACAAGAATCTAGGTATTTTACAGGATTCCTGTTCAAATGTCTGAGCCCTAAAAACTATGTGAGTAATGGATGCCTGAAATGACCACTGCCACATAAAGCATAAAAGATATAAGCACGGGATTATTACTGCACTGTAGGATCAAACAGCAGCAGAAACACAGCTGAGAGAAAAGATACTCTGATTCAAACATAAATAACTTCAATAATAGCATACAGAAAATTACTGTCAAAGCAAATTGCGTTTTATATAAATGTTCTTCTTTCTTTTAAAGGTCTGGCATGGTGTGAAAGTCAATCTTTAAAATTGTCACAGTCTGCAGCTGGCACTAATTGGAACCCTTGTTGGCAGTCTCCGTAAGGGGCCAAGAAGCAAGCATGTCTGCAGGCTGAATTACGCTCACTTCCTCCGATAGAAGTGGTCCCTTCAGATCAGGGCTGTAAGCACACTGGCGGGTTTTCATACAGGAGATGCCATTTCAGATGCCTCTGCAGTAAAGGCTTTAAGAATAAAAAAGCCTCCCATTCTCTAAGGCTGTCCATCTGTCAAGCTTTCACATGCAGCAAATTCACTCTGTTTTTCTCCTTTACTAACAAGGTGAGCCCTATAAAGAAGCTGTTCTTGAATTTCAGTGCTTTATAAAGACCTATACTTACCTCTAGCCAAAACAATCCTCCTCTCCACAAATACACAAAGTTGTCCAGCTGTTTACATTCACAACTATAAGGCTATAATCTTTGTAACTGAGTTACCAAAATATTATTCAAGCAGTAAATACCTGTGTGTGCTGTACAAGAGTTCCTTGATAAGGTTGTCTGAGTATCAACAGCAGTGTTATGCTGCTATATAACTGCTGAGCAATGTTACCTGCAACCTCTACCAGACAGTGTCTAACCAGCTCCTTTTAGGACATTACTACAATTAATTCTGGAGTGCAACTCTGAATACCAGCAATATGCAGAAAACTCTACATTGACTGGGCCACCTTCCTTAGGCAACCATTTTCTTACTTGCACAGATCCATGATGGTCTCCCTCAGCCCCTGAGAGAACTTGGGGTTAAAACTCAAGATGGAGTAGAAGACATATTAGGAGTTACTAACACTGGAGTTGTCTACTCCAAGACAATCAGTATTTGCTCATTTTGGCCGCTGTAAAAACTGAAAGCCAGATGGGCATGCATGTATATCTGATGGACCGAGACTTTCACCAAGTCTGACTGTTAGCACGCTACTGACACATGATCACAGCATAAATTACTTCACGCTGCATGAAGATGCCACACTGCCAAGGAGAAAAATGTAGTGCTTACTTCCCTATTAATTAATTGTTCAGCTGTCCTCTTCTAATTAGACTTTCTGCACATTAGATTTAAAGGATCAAAGACAGATAAAGCTGGATAATATTGGTCTCAGGTCACTCATCCATGCCAACGTTTCAGTGCTAGTTTCCCTATCATTAACTGCCAAAGCCCCAGAAGCTCTGAGGAAAAGTTAATTCTCAAAGTGTAATGAACAAAGCGCAATATAAGCCAGCCCCAAGACGTCTGTTGTTGAGATACCTTTAGAAATGGTGCTATGGAGCATCTATACAATACTATCAGAGGAAAATACCTACAGAACAGGGTCGTCTTACCATGGAAAAGGCAGTTCCACTCTCCTGAAAATTTCTCATCTTTATTTGTCAGACTGCAATGACTTTTAAATGGCATTTCTGTGGCTGTTTTGAGCAAGCCCTTTCAGACAGGGTTTCTAAGTGAGCTGAGTGAAATTTTGTTTTCCCATTCTGCATCTGCCCACATGCAGAAGCCAGCAGACACCCAACAGCTGCCCACTGCACACACTACTCGGGTAGGTTAAACCCATGCAATTAACTCGGGATCACTTATATTTTGCACTAACACACTTACTGAGGACTTCCAGGAACTTGGACTGTCCTGAAACGCTGAGGTTGCAGAACAAAATGCAAAACGTGGCAAATTCTAATGATTCCACAAAATCCAACCCAATGCTGTCATGAAAGATTATGCTTTGAAACAGTGGCATGAACCAGTTCTCTGGTGCAGCCACCAGAGACCTTGCAATGATTATGAAATCTATTCCGTTTACTCTGTCATTTCTTAACTTCAGCTTTCAAAAATGGAGTCATCATGACTTTGTTAGAGTTGCATGCATGGTCACAGCACAATCTAATTTGAAAAATGCGAAAGGTAATTACAGCATTCATCTAATTTTCTAAATGTTTGTAAATACATCTGGGTGTTCCAACTGGATTCAGAGTTCATTTACCTGAGAGAGGGAAAGAAAAGGACTAGAACACCTTGAGTGCTTTTCTGTACAGGTCCCAGATGTTCCTCTACATTATCTGAATTAGATTAAGAGGGGCTTTCTTGTGCTTTACTGAATTTTCAGCAGTTGCTTTGACTTCTTGATGCAGTCACATAGTCATTTGAATTTTCACCTCAACAGTGGAAACAGGCAAAATAACGAAGCTTAAAGGACTCAAGGAAATGACGAGGTAACTTTCCAAACCCTGAAAATTGGTGTTATTCCATTCACTTATCTCACTATCACAATACATATCACAACACCATCTAGCAATTGAAAAGGATGTTTCAGAGAGCAAATCTAACCCTAATATTTACATAATGAACCCTTGTTGGTTTCTTTTTTTTTTTTTTTTCCCTTTCAAAGAGACAAAACATAAATTTTCACTCAGGAAAGAAATTCTCTCTTCTAATGGTTTATTTTTAATGTCTGGTTTTGCTGTCACTGTGTTATGAAGTGACAATCAGTCCTTTACATAACAATGTTTTTCTCTAGTCTGGTTGCAGCAGACCTCTCATGCCCCATGGGAAGCGAAAGTTTTGATTTCATCAATACTGGGCTACTTTTCATTATAAGCAGTAGAGCAGTATGCTTAAGATGAGGACATCTTCACAATGGGGAAAAAAAGAATAAAAGAGAAATAATAGTTTCAATAGTCACACAATATCAGGGAAAAAATCAGTAGGGAAAGACCAACAGCTATGGTCATGGTTTCACAATACACTAAATCAGGCCTCCAGTACTAGACTGAAAATTCTGTGGCTGTGTGATGCACAGCTCGGGAGCAGTGTGTGAACAGTGTCTATCAGTACAAGAAACTTCATTACAGCAGATTTTAGAGAGCATCAGGTATCATCTTTCCTTCAGGAAATGCCATAAAGTTAGCAAAGAAGCCAACAAAAACTTCATGGCTTGTCTACTGCCTAATTTCACAGAAATAAAACTCCGAGCCTAGGCCATAGGCTGTTTAAAAGTGCACAGGTGATTGAATAAGCAAGGTGCAGCGTGAAACCCAGGCTGCAGTGACAAGTGACCACTTATGGCCACAATGGCATGAAAGGGTGTGAAGGGAAGTGCACTTGCTGTGATGGTCACAGCATCTGCTGTCAGCAGGCAAACCCACACTGATGCCTTTGGCAATGAAGCCCTGCCTCCGGCAGAGCTCTCCTCTGCCCAAGTCTTGACATAAGTTAGGCAGTTGATAGTGCTTCATTAGTGCTTCTCCTCTCCCAACATCTCCCCCTACTCTGATTTTTGTCATAGATGGACACACTTTGGACAGAGAGTACAGATTTACTGTATATTCTGGTGCAGCATTTTGCAGAGTGAGGTTTGGTCAATCTAGGTAGTATGGCAGTCAAGAGATCAATAAAAACAGTAATTCAATAAAATGCATTCTCTAATGCCAAACACTCAGAATAAGTAATTATGGCAATGAATTGAAATAAACCCTGATATTAACTTGTTGTTCCTTGCTGAAAAGGAAGGAGACCACGTATTCTAAAATCACATTTCAAATCAGAAATAAGGAAGTGAAATAACAGTTGAAGATGTCAGAAACTGTAAAGGAATGACACCTGTATCAATAAGATTGCAAAAGAGATCTATGGGAATTACATATTAAAGAGGAGGAAAGATTACTAAAAATGAGAAAATATTAAAGATATTTTTACTGTGTGACAAATTAACTATGATTTTTTATGATCAGAGCTTCATTTTCATTTGTACTGAAGCAATAGAAATCATTACAGCTGCTATTCATAATCTGTACAGCACTGGCATTTCCACTTTCAGGTTAGGGCATGGTGTATGTAGTAATGAAAGGCCAGGCATTCACATATATCTTTCATTCCGGCAGCTATTCAATTTTTTTCTTTTCCTTAATGCTTCTCAAAAAGCAGAACTTCAGATAAATTTTGACGATTAAATGTTAAATGCCTTAGGAGCATCTTGTTTTAGAGAGTTATCTGAGTTTTTATTAATAATGCATAACATTCACATAGGGCAATTTTGTGTCCGAAGTCTTTCACAGGCACTATCTTAGCTCTAAGTAACCCAGCCAATAAAGAACAAGAAATTAAGAAGAGGAAGACACTTTCAAAAATGAAACAAAGCTCTTAAATTCTGAAGGATATTGTATGTGCAACCACTATATTATATACTGCTCGTGGTTGAATATTATTGGCTTTATTATTGTTCCTTAAGAAAAACACATTCATTCAAAGAGTAAACTGTATTTTTCTTTCAGATACCTGAACACTATGACTTTTGCTTTTAAGTGCTATATGCTTTTTGGAACCAGACTATCTGATCCAATCTAAGAGCATCTCTATTCTGTTATAGGACACATAGCTATTATTATGTTTTAAATAATTAAAGATTGAAGGAAATAGTTTTAAGTAATAAATGTTCCAACAAAACAAGATTCATTCAATTCCTCATTAAGAAAAGTCTGAGTGGTCAGTGGCTTCAATTTTGTGGGTATTATTATTATAATAATAATATCTGCAAGGTTAGACAATTGATGGACACTGAGCTGCAGAGGGTAATGCAGAATGATTTTTGCTTACTGAGTTTGGAATAGAAAATTGGCTGGTCAGATGCCAAAGACATATCCATGCCACTGAAGCAGTATAAGTGATGGCAAATGTGATTTTATAATGTTTTGTATGGGCGGCCAAAGACGCTACTCTTCTTTAGCTACCATGCACATGGCACAGGAGTTCAGACAGCAGCAGTCCTGATGTGCAACTGGTTTGCCTAGATTTGTGTCCCCACACATTACTTAATGTATTTAAGATGTAGACTGATATGAGGAGAAATTGAGTTAGAATTGTTGCCAGCCAATTAACCACTCTTCTGCTAAATTGCATTAGTTATTAAAAAGTCCTGCCATGAATATATATCATATATCCAGAATGTTAAAAACTGAAAGGTTCACCCCTCGTTTTTTTTAAAGGATGTATTTATTTCTTGTGCTAAAATCAGTAAGTTACGAATTTAAAAACCTATTCTATTTTAAGCTCTGTCCAACCTTTTAAAAATCATATTGTTAATTTTCATTTAATGCATTTAAATATTTATGCTGGTTAACTTAATAGTATATATACGCTGTCATAGCCTTTATTTTTTCCCCTTTTGTATCACTAGAACTACACAATTTGTTTTACATTTTACTTGGGACAAAGAATCACTAATACAAGTTTCAGTGAAAAGTTACAAAGAGAATGTACGCTGCACATAAGCACGGTCCTTAAGACAAAACTTAAATTACACTTAAGCTGAAATTCTTCCTTGATAAATTGCAAAATATAGGGGAGGAAGGAACGTTTGAAAAGGGGAGATGAAAATTACCCTGCAGACACAAACCAGGCATAAAATGCTGAACAGTTGCGTTCCTCTATCCACACAGAAAATGAAGACATAATTGCAGTGCGGTTGGATGTACCAGTGTGAACTCTAGTTTAGGTAGGACGGGCAACAGCAGCAGTAGAAGTACCATACCGCCCTCTTCAATATCAGCTATACCCCCCAGAAAACGCCCACGCTTGCCGAGCCAAGCCACTGCTTCGTTATCGGTACCAGCCAGATTAAAGTTCACTTGGGGATAGGATTCACGCACGTGCTGCCTCCCGGCCAGCCCCAGCCCCAGCCCCACCGCCTCTGCAGCACTGCAGAAAAAAAGCCTGCAAATTAACCAGTTTTATCACTGTCCTCTCCTGCTCCTTCGAAGCTGTGGGTAACAGTCAGGACTGAAGAGAAGGATGGTAAAACGTCTCTCCACTCTTCAGGAGAACGGTTGAGGGGGAGGAGGGAAGCTGTTCGTGGAGGAGGCGAATACGTAACTCACCATATAGCTGCAGCCAGAAGGTGGTAGGAGGGATGATGGATATCGGTATAGGGAAAAAAAGAAGAAAGGACTAACTTCATGCCACTTGCTAAATTAATTTTATAAGCATTTTCTAAATAATTTCTCCAGTATACTTGGGTTGTTTTTTTTTTTTTTCAGCTAGATCTACATTCCTTGTGGCTTCACAGGGTACTTCTGTTTCCCCAGCGAGGGCTGAGCCTCCTTCTGGGGCTGCAGGGCCACAGCCCTGGGCAGGGAGCCTCTCTGCATACCATTTCTTGACATTAGCTATAAACACGGGCCTTATCACCCTGAGAAGGAACAGTTTTTT
>JAOXNO010000001.1:132109565-132244556 GCA_028565335.1 Limnodromus scolopaceus
CAACCTGTTCCAGTGCCTCACCACCCTCACAGGAAAGAATTTCTTTCTAGTATCTAATCTAAATCTCCCCTCTTTCAGTTTAAAGCCATTACCCCTTGTCCTGTCACTACATTCCCTGACAAAGAGCCCCCCGCCCCAAGAGCAGAAAGTTACTGCTGTAAGATAAGGCTACTCGCTTTCCCACCTTCCCGGAAAAGTCACACCTACCCAGTAAAGGCTGATAATCCCACAGGGACTGACCACAGTCTCTGCCCATAGTAAGAATTCAGGTATGAGATAGGGCACTCTATTACTCTCATGCATTTGAAGATCCTAAGAACAACATAAAACTTACAGCTGACTTCCTGCAAAACACAAACTAACAGCAGTTAGTGGTTGTGAAGGCCTTAACTTCTGCTTGAGCTGCAGCACATCTTTCCAAATAGATACAAGATTCTCATTTAAAGACTTAAAATGACAAAGAATGAGGTCAATGCTCTCTCTTGAATCTCTCTGGCTGTTACTAGCTGCAGTTGCTTAGGGCTGAACTGTACTTTTCTACCAAGCTGAAGAGGTGCCTGCTGTCCAAGTTCTTCCTAGTTCAGGTGTCCTTGTTGTCTTGATCTCTCCTGCAATAACCTAACTAGGCTGAGCTTCTTGCGTGTCTTGTAAAAAGGCCAACTTCTGGCTCACTTTTGCTGCTCTTCCCAAACTACATCCAATTGCCAGCACGCTTACAGGAACAGACAGTGCTGCAGACCTTCTATGGTTATGTATAAAGTTTATATTGCCTCCCTACTCCCACTTGATATTCGTTTCCTTTTTATATCCTTTTTTTATTCATTCTGTTAGCTACAATGTACTGCTCTGAAAGGTCAGATTCAGTGAATTATTTAATGCAATGGCAAGCTGAGGCACGAAATGCTGCCTGTTAACAGCCTCTGGTAGTTTCACCCTAGGCTGAGATTCAGTTCTGCAAGCCACGGGGATCAAGACAGGCATTCTCACAATAATGGCTTTAATTCACTTGCTCCAAGCAACAGGCACATCCACCCTGTGCTTCACCTTGGCTAAGCTTCTTCTGGAGGAAAGCTTTTACCACCAGAGGCCATATTCAACACACTGCGCTGGGAAATAGCACTTGCCTTGCAACATCAGCACACGACTTTCAAAGCTCCTTTCCTAGAATTTCTGAACTTCTGAAATTTGGCCAGCTATTGCCATGTGGCAGTGGTGCCATCAGGTAGAGGTGGAAGACGCAGTGTGAGGTTACTGCAGTGCCATGCTTCACAGTTAAATACAAGATGGCAGGCACCACAGGATTTCTTTGAGACTGCTCTACCAAATGCTATGCATCATCAACAGCTTGCTGGGAAGTCAGACAACAAAGACTGGACTGTGAAGGACTGCCATCCTCAGCCATAATGCACAACAGATAGCAGGACTGCCTCTGAGAGGAAGGTAACATGTATGTTAACCTTCATGCCCTATATGTAACCTTCTCCCACAATCTCCTTAGTCACCTCTCCTTTCCCACAGTTGGTATTTCTTCCATGATCTTACAGTCCCATTCCCCAAAGGTCCCTCTGCACCCTGCCTATGCAGCCTCTCAGCACAGGGGTTGGAAAGCATGATCTTGCAGGTCCTGGGCTCCACCACTCTCTTGGCCAAGACATGTATCTGCCTGCTTGGGAGCTGAACGCTGCTCTTTCAGTGCATAGTGCCATGGACTGGAGTGAGATGTGGATGAGTACGTGGTCCCTATCAGAGGGCCATGTATCAGAGGGTATTTGGTCCACAGCCCCAGTGGGTGGACACCTGGACTTCATAACCCACCAGCAGAAATTTTCTGATGATACAGCCCCCCAAATTCTTCTCTAGTAAACTCCTGGAAGTACAAGAGTCTGCTGCACCCCAGTGGACAGCACCATGACAGAAAAAGCTGAGAGGTTTTCCTTCAGGATAGCGAGGGCAGTTCAGTATCCTCAGTGGTACTTTTTCTCCATCTGGAACAACGTAAGGCACATGGAGGACAGGGAGGTGATTCGAGACAAGCAGCATGGCTTCATTGAGAGCAGGTCCTGCCTGACCAACCTAGTGGCCTTCTATGATGGAGTCACTACATCAGTGGACAAGGGAAGAGCTACGGATGTCATCTGTCTGGACCTCTATAGGTCTTTAACACAGTCCCTCACAACAGTCTTCTCTCTAAATTGGAGATATGGATTTGACAGGTAGACTGTTTGGCGGAAGAGGAATTGGTTGGATGGTCTCATCCAGATGGTAGTGGTCAACAGTTCAATGTCCAGATGGAGATGTGTGACAAGTAGTGCTACTCAGAGGTCCGTACTGGGACCAGTACTGTTTAATATCTTCACCAGTGACATGACAGTGGGACTGAGTGAACCCTCAGAAAATTTGTGGATGACAGCAAGCCGGTTTACATGCCTGAGGACCATCCAAAGGGACCTGTACAAGCTCAAAGTGGGCCCATGTGAACCTTATGATGTTCAACAAGGCCAAGTGCAGGGTCCTGCACCTGGGTTGGGGCAACCCCTGGTATCAATATAGGCTGGGGGATGAAGGGATTGAGAGCAGCCCTAAGGAGACAGACTTGGGGGTACTGGTGAATGAAAAGATGGACATGAGCCAACAATATGTGCTGGCACCCAGAAAGCCATCCTGGGCTACATCAAAATAACCATAGCCAGGATGTGAAGGTGGTGATTCTGCCCCTTTACTCTGCTTTGGGGAGACCCCACGTGGAGTACTGCATCCAGCTTTGGAGTCCTCAGCACAGGAAGGACATGGACCTGTTGGAGCAAGTCCAGCAGAGGGCCAGGTAAATGATCAGAGGTCTGGAGCACCTCTCCTATGAAATCAGGCTGAGAGAGTTGAGGTTGTTCAGCCCAGAGATGAGAAGGCTCCACGGAGACCTTATTGTGGCCTTTCAATACTTAAAAGGGGCTTATAAGAAAGATGAGGACAAACTTTTTAGCCGGGCTTGTAGTGATAGGACAAAGGGTAAGGTTTTTAAACTAAAAGAGGGAAGATTCAGACTAGACAGAAGAAGAAATTTTTTTACACTGAGTGTGGTGAAACACTGGCACAGGTTGCTCAGAGGTAGATTGCTCATGGGTAGATGCCCCATGCCTGGAAACATTCAAGGTCAAGTTGGATGGGGCTCTGCGCAACCTAATCTAGTTGCAGATATCTCTGCTTATTGCAGGGAGGTGTGACTAGATGATCTTGAAAGGTCACTTCCAACCCAAACTATTATAAGATTTTGTTATAAAATACTGACATACTTAGTTTGTCAGCCTGAAGTACCAGGTTTGCCTTGAATCACACTGACCTCCTGCTCTCCCCTCCTGAACTCCTAAGCATCTCACAGGAGCTGTAGCTCCAGCTGTTGCTGCCTGACTTAAAAAAGTCTCATGACACCCACAGCCTCTCTTGTGGGTGAGGTAATCCCCAAAGGGATTAACTGTATTAGGTATCTTTAGAAAAATGTATGCAGCATATATACATATATCCATAGCTAACATGCTATGAACACTAATATTCTAACCCTCCCTCCCCCTAATACTCATAATATGATAAAGGTTATTTAAAAACCCTATGTTCACATAATTCTCTATTTTAACATGCATTTTCCTAGTAAAACAGAAATAAGACATAAGTTTCTAATACTGAAGAGAATCACAATGACTTGTCAGAATTGGCGCTTTTTATTTATCACTTTAAGGTAGAGATACGGGGAATATTTCAAATAAATATTTTAAAATTCTCTAATACAACTCTCCTTGTAACAGATCAGCTGTAGAAACTATATATAATGTCATGATAAGGTTTTAGTTTAAATGAGCTGCAGAATCTCAGGTTCTCGTTTCTAAGTAACGCACACATCCCAAATCCATGATAATAAAGCTTTATGAATCACATTCCTCTCTCTCTCTGCACATACATACAAACATATGCAAATGCATACATACATATGCAGAAGACATACTGCATGCATGTCCAATAAATAGCCCTAAGACTTACATTAGCAAAGTGCATCCTCAGTCTATGTACCTCAGAGCATAAATAATACTATCTCCTCTTTCTCTAACAAAAAATATGTTTGCAAAAGAGTGTGTTGAGTTTTCTTTCCCTCCCATATGTCAATATGTGGTATAGTTCCTTCCTTAAACCCATGGCAGTTTGTATGAATTATTAATGAACTCAATAAGCCTGCTGGACACTGTAACATGACTATAATTGGTGTAGAACACTAAGAAATTGTTCCAATACTTTTTAAGGAGCAAAAAGCAGTATCTTTACTAACACATTTGTTCTAATATTTAATTAAAGGCTTTGAACACAAACAGAATTTCAGATAAAATGCAGAACAAAAGGGTATGTCTAGTCACAAAAGTATAATTTCCATGTAAAACGGAGCCATAAGGAGAATGACACAAGATAAAGAATTAGAAACTGGACTGCAAACTCAATTAATGAACAGTTTTAATTTTTGCTGTCTTCTAAAATTGAGAGTTGTTGCTATTATTCTTCATAAACTCTCAGGCAGATGACATTTTCCTTATAATTCTCAGACACACTAATGACGCATAGAAAAGAATATTGAGCAGAAAGACGATGTATGGAACAAAGATTTCAGTGCAACGATTAAACCTCATGACTCCTACAGTTTTTATGAAATACAGATGACCTCAAGGATTTTAAACTGCTATAGCAACCAATTTTCTTCTCTAGAAGAACTGCTTTTTTGTGTATTGCTTCCAGAGTAACAGACCTGCTGAAAAGCTGAAGTGACCATCACAAAATAGGTAAGTTCTATGATGTAAAGTGACAGGACCTTTGCCTCTCCTGGAGTCTTGTTTGATTCATAAGCTGAACAAATTTGGTTTTAACTAAACCTCCAACCACGCTGAATTACTTTATTTAACAATATAGACAGTGGACTGCAGGGATTTTCCCTTGTGCAGTAAGTGAAACACATTAAGCTTTAGTCTGCATGAAGAGGAAAAAGAGCTAATAGAACAATTAACATTTCAGCATGTACTATGTAAAAAATATGCCTTTAGGGTAGCATGGGATGATGGAAATCTGGGTTTATCTCTGTAGTTTCTGTTTTGGTATTTGCTGTCTCTATTTTGCTATTTTTTACTTCTTGCTTTCTCAGAATCAGTTTCTCTTGGTTTCTCAGATGAAGACAAAGTAAGACTAAGACCAACATCCTTTGGAAGTTACCTGCTGTGAAATGCACATGATTCATCTTTCCCCTATTACTGTTGCTGCTTCCAGGAGGTCTGCAAAGACTTGGATGTTTCGAGTCAAGCAAAAAATCAAATAGAGAATGGTATCTTTCAGAAAAAGCCTAAAAAAAAGCTAAAGCAGAAGCTAAAATGCTTCTCTTACACTTTTTTTTCATGTGTTGCTTCTAATAAATTACAGATGATCAACTGTCACATCAAAAATCAAACCAGGAAGAGCTGACTAATAAATCCCACAAAAACCTACCACGTTAAGCTGCCTTTTGAAGCATTCAATAATTTTTAAAGGTGAATTTATTTTTAGCCATTTCTATTTTCTACTAGTTTTTGTCTCAGATCCTTCGTTTAATAAGAAACTGGTTTTGTTCTTTGACCTTCCACTGTGACCCAGAGTCATCCCAATCAGTGGTAATATTCAACTGAAGAATCTTGCTTTGGGGACTAATGAGTAAGAATATGTAAAACCATTGTCCTTCCCTTTAACTAACCTTCTGGTTGGGCATATCAGATAAAGTCAGCTGGAGACGCTCAATCTCATGGCGATTTTGGGAGTCCTTATTAGCTGTACTGTTGTTAAATTAAAAATATGATCTAATTCTGTGTTCTAAGTTTTCTCATCTATCAATCAACACAGAAGTCCCTAAAACATTTCTATTCCAACTACATTATACTATTAACTGCTAAGAGAGACTCTGAGTCACAAAATTATTCTTACTGGAGAGAAGCAGAAAAGAGAAAGGACTTGCTAATGACAATCTTAAGCCTTTTGATCTTATTTCTCAATACTTTTGAAAAAGCTTCCAAAAAAAATAAAATTAGACCTTGCCAACATAAAAAGAGTCATAAAAATTTAAAGTCAACAGCACTGAGAGCCAGATTCAATTTTCTTACAATACAGTTAAGTCTAGACATCTCTGAATCAAAAAGAAGTTTGGATTGAGAGAGTTTTATCAAACTAGTGTTCATCCAGGTACTTGTCATCTCTACTATTTTGTGATTTTCCAGCTCCATAGACCAACTGCAAGTCACTGGTGTCAAGCACTGTCACCTCTCCGTGCCTTTGGGTGACTGAAAGGCAACATTGCTGTCAGAGCAGGAATATGCAATGGAAGCGTAGATATAGCCATGGTAACTGGACCGTAATGTTATGAGGGACAGCCACCTTATGGGCACACACAGCTTCAGAAGGCTTCACTCTTCATTTTGTTGTACTCAATAGACTAAATGTAATCGGGGAAGTAAACAGGATTACGATACTAAAACTAACTCTAAGAGTCAGGAAGACAGAAAGACACAGCATCACCATACCAAAGAGCCAGAGAACAGTCTTGCCATCTTCAGGAAATCCGGAGTCAGCTTTCCATTACACAATTCATTAGAATTACACCATTATACCTATGGACCATGAGCTAACAAGACCTTTCGATGACACTTTGCTCTGAGTAGGGTTTTACCCATTTCCCAGTCACTCTCCTTATCTCTTTCCCACCCCAGGGATTGCTGCTTCCACCTTGACAGGGAAAAAAAGTGCTCCCTTAACTGCAAACACAGGATTACACCACCACTCAACATGTCAGCTGCCCACAGTCACTAAGCAGCCCCAAGGAGAAGGGCTTAAGACGTCCATTTATTCATATTTTCCAATTACATGGTTGAAGATTTTTTAAAAGCTATTAATTTTTGCTTCCCCCCCCTCCATTCTCACTGTGCTATAAAAAAGACATCCAGAGTCACCACACTAACAGTTATGCTAGCTTTATTTTCTCCAATTTGACAAACAGATGAGTTTTTGTAAAATGCACAAAACCCTTCAAATACAGACATTGCCAGGAGCTTCTACAGAACTAACAGCTAAAGACTAAAAGTATTTCAAATTCATGAAACTATACAAGACATTGCAAATTGGTCACAGTCTTTTCACCCTTCTCTCTCAACAGTTTAAATTGCCTTCTACATTTTCTATGAGCACTGGTGCATATATAAAACTATCACCCCCAAAACTGCATTCCTTAAAAAAGGGAGATTAAAATATTTATGCTATTCCCTGATACAAGGTGCCTGTAGCAGACACAGCCCCCCAACAGTTAACTTACAAAACCATAAAAATACCATGTTTGCCTCTCAGCTTCTGACACCACCTTTGCTGTCCTTCTACCAAAATACAGCATTTGGGTTTAATTCATAGTAACTACAAGCCTTTTGCTTGATACTGCCATCTACCTTTCGGTGTTTGCTTTATTTTGCTGGGAGGCAAAAGGCATGCAGTGGTGAAGGCATCTCTGTCATCTTCATACCTCACAGTCACTCCTTGCTGGCAGCCCCAGGTGCACAGCCCAATCCTCTCCTGTCAGCCCATACCACTTCTCCAAGCCCAGAACCTGTTCTTCACAGACCTGCGCTTCTCAAGCAAGATCCTGAAGCTGTCTCTGTCTTGTCTTCCTCCCTGTCTTCTGCTTGTTAAACCGCTCTATATCACATTGCTTGTCTCGTGTAAGTGTAGCTGTCCTGTAGACAGCTGTCCTCAAGGCATCTGCACAAGCCACAGAATATTCAAGTACCAACAGCACGATGTGGAGGGCTGGCTTGTCCAACATAATCTTTTACGATTTGGAAATGTCATCCCAAAAGAGACAGATAATGGGGTCAGGAAAGAGAAATCATGAGATTTCTGTAGTTTGACACCTCCTCTCTAACCCTCCCCACCCCAAACACAGGACATGAGATTTGTAGGTACCTCCTGCTACCTATTCCAGCAGGAAGTAATCCTTTGATGCATGGGGTTTGCAGCAACAGCACAAAGGAAAACATCTATTGCAGGGCATGCAGACTAGAGGAAATCCATCATGTGGAAGGGTTAATTCATAATAAACTCAAAGCTGGCTGTTCATTTGTATGACTTTACTTGGAAACAACTACTTTGAAACATTCACATCAGTGCATCTGGCTTCAAAGTAAATGCTCCACGCAGACAAGCCAATACTTGTGTTTAGTTGTATGAGAAGCGGTAAGCCTGCTTGCCAGAACAAGCTAATGAGAGCAACATTTGCTGGTTCACACCTGAAGAAGGCATTTTGTACAGTTGCTTGTATTTTGAGCACAGCTGTTCCACATCTCTGTCCACACCCTTGCCTTCAGTTACCATAAAGCAATTTCTTATGGAACAGAACAGCTGACCTGAAATTCATCACGGCTGACTCCTCTTTCTAAAGGAAAAGAGAGTAAGAATATGACACAACACTTCAACCGGATGCAGAGAAGGCAAACTGGTCCCCTGACACACACGGAGTCAAATGGCAGCGACAGAATCCTCATCCACTCCTTGACGATGGTGAGAAGGGTCAGTATTGATTAAATTCATGTTAGCACTTAAAATGCAACATGCAGCCTAAAAATCCTGGAGGGCTCCTTCTCTCCACTTTTATGGTAATAAAAAGTTAAAACAGAAATTTTATTGCAGAATTGAAAGAATCCTCCAGAACCTCTTGATGAAAACTTACCATGACATTAACTTGCCAAAGCAAGAGTTATTTCAGAAAGGTTTTTGAGTCATTTCTCTTAAATAGAAAATAGAGCCAACAAGAAAGAAAAGCCCATAATGAATTTCACCTTTTTCAGTTCTTGCTTTGGAATTAAATTCTTTTAGTGGAATTCCACAGGACGTCAAATACTAATTTACTGCTGTTACAGTTTCAAGGAACGGACTAATTTAGCCTAATTTAGCAACCTAGAAGTCAGGTTTCTATTCTAAGGTAGTTTTCCATGTTCCTTCTTTAGTCAAGGCATAAATAAAGCTTTCTGCAACAGGGTAGTTAATTCCAAAACAAATATCTCAGATGGATCACACTCTGCAGGCATCCTTCTCTCCTCACAGGCTGCCTAGATCAATATTTTAGGTGAAGTATGAACAAAATACCACTACCGCGCCCTACTCATAGTTTGCTCTATGGGGTAAGAAGTACATGTGTGTGTCACTTAAAATTTCAGTAAGATATCTTGCTAAATAAAACGACATTTTACATATGTTGGGATCCTTGCAGATTAATGCATACTCAGTACAATCTAAGATAATCAAGTCATTCATTCATGCTATAGAAATTACCTATAAATATATTATAAGGCAAATTTTTTGTTAGATATATTTCTTTAAGTGTTCTAAAATCAGGTTTGGTTGGTTAAACTGATTCTTGATAAGATACAAATTTAACATTAACCAATGATAATGAAATATATGCACCCCTGAACAATCAATTAATTGATACAGTGCATAAATACACCTTTGAAAATATGTTAGTTTTGCACTGTTGCTCACCTTCAAATATGCAAAAAATCACTACATTGTGCAATGACTTTAATGTTATCTCAAAGTACTTATTGTTAAGTATGTGCAAAAAGCTTTAGGTCACAGAATCTGTATCAGCAGTAAAAGAAAACCACGATAAGTAGCTCCTGTTAAAATTTTGAATCAACTGCACTTCAAATGCATCTTCTTTCTTCAGTATTCTGTTCGCTTGCTCCTTGCCTGGACTGTAACCATACATTTAAAAAACCATGCTTGTTTCTTCCTCTGTTTCCAACTTCAATAACTTTCTGTCTTGAATGGAAAACATCTAGACTGCAGCCATAAGTGGCATTCATAAAGGTGACCTCTCTTTGTAAAGGGAACCATAAACATGACTTCTGGGTTTGTGCTTGAAAATAGCTCAGGAGAACATAATATGGTGCAAAAGCCATTGAACATTACCCAGAAATAATGAGTCCTTATGTATTTTGTCTGCAAATAGATGTGTTTCTTCAACCTTGGCTTTCAAAGTACAACTTGAACACTAATTAAATGTTGCTAGTAAAGCAAAGCCAAAAGAATTAAATGGAAGAGAATACCCTACAGGGGGTATTTATAATGAATATCCCCAATAATCACCAGACCTGAGACCTCCTCGGATACAACACTATCCCTCAATTCTTAAAAAATAAACCAAAATCTTTCACTAGGTTCCTGTTCAGTATCTCCTGGAGTCAGCAGAGGTGGCTTTAATACAGTTTTCTACTTAAGGAAGCTTATTTTCATAATGAATGTTTAGAAAGCACACACATAATTAAAATGCTAATATGCAATGGAGACAATGTGAGAATTTTTGTATTATGTGCTCCCTTTATTCTTGCATTTTCCTGTAGTAAAACTGTTACACAAAAGGGACTTTCTTAAAAGATCGGTCTAACCATTTCCAACCCTGTAGGAGTAAAAAGCACACAATGAATTTGGAGTGAGTTGATATGAAAAGGGCTGAAGAAAAACAAATTATCTGGAAAAAAATTGCTCTAACTTATTTTGTAGAAAATTTAGAAATAAAGTAAATTTATTGCTTATTATACAAGCATTATATGTTTTTTGCTAGTGAAAAAAAAGTTTAATTGACATTTTTCAGATACCCTTCTTAGTGGACATTCTGGAACTTTTTTTGTTTTTTGGATTTAAGATAGACCATAGCAGAAATTCTCTTCTCCATTTTCTTTTCTTTCAATAGCATAACTCTTTTTGTAAGTAAGTGTCCTGACAATGTTTTCTTGGAAAACAATTCAGTATTGCATTACACGAAAAACTTTGTTTACCATTCAAGGTTGATGTAACATCTAACATTTGTGTGTACTTTTCCTTGAAGTTTTGAGTCTTGCTAAGCTCATTAAAGCATGATGCTCATCTGGTTATGAAATACGCCTATTTTTTTCTCATGCAGTTTAGGATTTTTCTGTTTGGCATACTATGATCTTTATGTCTGCGTTTGTCAAGGAGATTAATTTTTTCTACACTCTCCGCAATTATTAAGACAAATAGTTTCTTGACTTTCCAAAAAACTCAGGAGGGAAAGCTGCATAAAAATAGCCACAGAATTTCACATCATGAATATAAAATACACCTTGTTATACCTAATCAGCAAGAGACCATGCAATCACAGAAAAAAATATGGTGTTGGACTATCAATTTTTTATAGATGTACTGCAGTGACCACAAGATGGTACAGTGTAAGATCCTGAGGAAGAGGTGTGAAAGCTAGAGAGCAGACTTCAACTTGCTCAGGGCACCAATGGGCAGGGTCCTGTGGGATGCAGCTCTGAAAGGCCAGAGCCTGGTAGAGCTGGGTGATCTACATGGAGAGCCTCCTACAAGTTGCAGAATGGTCTGCGAAGAAGCAGGCAGGCACAGCAGGACACCAGTGTGGCTCCACAGGGAACACCTGACTGAGACCCAGTGCAAAATGGAAGGCAACTAGAGATGAAAATGGAGAGAGGTTACCCAGGAAAAACAGAAATGCCCTACCGGGCCAGGCAGAGATGGAGCTTGCAAAGCTCAGCTGACACTGAAACTGGTACAGGGTGTGGAGGGCAACAAGAAAGGGCTCTACAGCTACATCAGCAGTGAAAGCCAAGGGAAGTATGAGCTTGCTGCTAAATGGGGTGGGCAACCTGATGAAGAACACTGAAAAGGCTGAGGTACCCAATGTTTTCTTGGCTTTGGTCTTCAGTGGCAAGGTCTGCCACCCTGGTCCCTGAGCTTAATGTCAGAAATTAGGGAACACAGGTAGACAAAGACTGAATTATGGATTGCTTAGGCAAGAGGGACACTCACAAAACCATGGGCCTAGATGGGATGTGCCTAAGGCTGCTGAGGAAGTTGGCTCATGTCTCATAAAAGCTGCTCTCCATCTTTGAAAAGCCGCTGGTTAATAACTAAAACATCTGCACAGCGCGGTTGTGAAATCTTCCTCGTTGGAGATATTAAAAACCTGATTTGACAAGTGTTGAGCAGCCACATCTAACTTTGACACTACCTTGCTTTGAGCAAGAGGTTAGACTGGATGACCTCCAGAAACCCCATCTCACTTCTGTGATTTTGTGATTATGCCCATTCCCTAACCTATGCATCTAAAACATACTCATTGCTGACCAGTGTGCTGACAGACACACTGCTACCAGCTAGAAAACAAAATTTCAAAATTGCTTCCATGCACATTGAAAACGGAAAGCAAGTGTTTTCAAAGTTGCAGATGTATCTAACCCATATGAAAACCTTCTATTATACAGAAGGAATTCATTATTTCCTTGTTGTAAAGAACTGCTCTTGCTATGGCATCAGGACTGTTCAGTGACAGCGTCTAATCATTCCAGGTGTCCCTACTGGCACGAAAAGAAAGCTCTTCATTTCAAATGTTGTAATATACAACCCCAATACATTTCACTTCTGAGTCTCGTCAAAGAGTGAGTCTCTGTCAAATTCTCAACGGCAGATTTTGAGAGCAGAGGTAGAATTACAGTGTAACAAAAGTGTTACCAAAATCTTCCCCTGGAATGGAACAACACTTAATTTAAAACACTACCTATGGAGCCAACATAATTGGGAAAGGTGACATTCTTATTCAGTTTCTCATTTGAAGGCAGACAGAGAATCAGCCACACAATAACTCAGTTTGTCTCAAGCCTAATCAATCTATTTTCCCTGTTGTTATTACTACATATTGCTGGCAGTGAAGAAATGAGATAGAGATCCTAATTCTGATTACTTACATATCAAAGAATCAGAGAAAGAATGAGTGACTGCTTTATCACTTTATGAAGAAACAAAGACATCAAAAATGAGTTTCAGACCCATTTGTGACTCTCATGCTGAGGGACAACACAAAGTATAGGATTGAAATTTACTGGAACAGGACAGTTCTTGCAGTTCATGGGGTCTCTGTCACAAAAACACAAGAGGGTCGACGTCCCTTCTTAAAGTGCTGTGTTTCTGTTCGTTGACTTGCAAGTTAACTTTTTTTTCTAAAATCTGAAAATGTATTTTGTTTCGTCAAAACCGCGTAACACAGATAAAGGCATCAGTGTTGCTAGCATCTTTATAGCATTTCTGTATCTCTTTCAGAATTTTGCTTCACAGCTGAAACCCCAGCAAATGCGCACCCATTTGCTCAAATTGTGATCTGTAAGAGGAGTACAACTATCATAGCACCTGCTGCCCAGACTTGCGGAAGCAAATGTGACTTCAAAATTAAATGGGTAACACTGACAACACTGACAGTTACCAGTTCTGAGGGGAGCCACTTGTACAGATAAAACCTGAGTATCTCCTAGGAGTTGACTAGACCCATCAGTTCAGACTTTACACCCATGAGAAGGAAAATACAGAAACAAAACTGGTGTTCAGTGATCAGGCTACTGGAATTTAAAATAATTGGGTTTATATTTAGTTTTTTAATTACTAGTAATTTTTCTATGCAATGCACTAACATTTCTTGTTACCCAAAATGCAAAACTTATGTGAACAACATCACATCTTTCAACATCCTGAGCATTTGTCAGTCCCTGTCCTTTCTTTCTTTCTACATCCCATACAAACATTGACATTTCTCCTTTCCTGCACTCTCCACAGTCACTTTTTTGTCTTGTTTTGTGCCTCCTATTTACACAGCCCTGCGTGATCTTTTCACATAAACTCACCTACCTGCAATCCACCCAAACGCTCTTTGAGCTTCCCAACATATTCGCATTTACATGTACCCACCCACTCTCAAAAAACACTCCATCACTCCTTCTTTCCTCTTCACATATGACAGACCTGACTCAACTTCCTTCATGTAAAAAAACCACAACAGAGCAAAAGTGACTGGAGCTGCCTTGCTCCAGGAATTCTCTTTTCAACAACCCATACCAAGAATAACAGGAGAATACTATTCCTCTTTTGATACCCAAGTATTTTGGAGCTTTTTCAATATCTTATTATATTTTTTCAGCTACGGAGAGGACATTTAAGAAGACACTTCATTTCAATACTAAAATACTTTGCCATTCTTCATTATGACTAACATTATTTTCTCTTTTCTTAGCCATGAGAATGTAAGACCTGCTGTATTATCAAATGACTGCACAGGCAATGAGCCACTGGGTTCATAGTTTAAGTGACAGGACATCAACTACCTGACAAGGTCGATGACTCTCTCCCTTGGAGCAGTGCTGACTGGCTCATCATTAATCATTATGATCTGATCCCCTGGTATAAGCTTTCCTTCAGAGGGGCCACCTGGAAACAGATGAAAAAAGAAAAAAAAAGCACAGGTTAGCAGACCATTGTAAATGCACGGACACATTGTGTTGTTCACATACTGTGAGTATGTTTTTCTTCAACTAATAGCATGTTTAACACTAACACTATTTCCAAGATTACCAGTACTTACTCAGCAGGGAAATCTTGAAAGCTACTGGCTTAACAGCTTCTACTGAAGTTCCTCAAGTTAAGTTCCAAACCCATTTCTTGTCACCTAAAAATAAGGGCTAGATTTTCTGGAAGGCCCAAAGGACCTATAAGAGGTCACCTAATTCACCCTTTAAGGTACGATCAACCATACCTTACTCATCCCTGATCAATGTCTGTCTTGTAAGCCCACCCTAAGGATGACTGCTTTTCCTGTAAATAGATGATCCTGTTTAAATACTGTTAAGATCAGGAAGTTTTTTTCCCCGGTGTCTATACCAGATCTTCCTCGTCGCAACACATTGTTTCCTGTCGCAGGCAAAGTAACACTGGAGAATCTTATTCCTCTTTCCTATGAAACATCACTTAACATATTTGGAAGTCATTTCACAGGTCTGTCCTCTGACTTTTCATTCCTGGGCAAAAAAAACCTATTTCCTTCAATCTGAAGACAGTAATTTTCTATACCTCCAGTCTCTGAGTCTCTTTTCCTCTGGATTCCTACCACTTGGTGAACACAAGTTTTACATACACCCAAAAGCATTGCCACTTTCAGTTCAACACAGATATTTAGCATTAGTCTGAGTAGGCAATCAGACATGTACATGTCTATGCACTTTGGATTCTGACACTGCTGAAATTCATATTGAGTTTATGCTTTATAAATTGCACATAATACTTTGCTTCTCATTGCAATTACATGCCCAGAAAAGGGTGTGACATTGCAACTGCTAGTGAAAAGATTTATCTTCTCTAGTCTTCTGCCTTTAAACTCTGTAATGACAATACATAAAAACCCCAATAATATTACAAATGAAAATAAAGTCTTAAAAGAAAATATTACAGTATCAAAACCAATTCACTTGAGTTAACGCTGTTTCTTTCCTGTGTTTGGGTTGAAAACTTCACTTCCAGCATAAATGGATCAACAAAGTCATGCAGGAGAATGTTGTCCTGAGCTCATCTTTCCTCCTATTCACTTGGAACAGAATATAATAAATATCTTTTCCAAACATTTTTAACATAAAACTATATTAAAAATGCTAACTTGGGAGAAAAGAATTGTCTGGATCTAGTTCAAATATTAGTTACACTGCTCGCTTCATCTGAAAGCAATACAAATAAAATCAATGCACACACGTGGGTAAATGACATCAGAACGTCACAAAGTCGATTTTGCCTCTCCTCTGCTCTCTGCAGGGGTTCTGGAGAACACATTGAACAAGAGCAAAGTCAAATTTCTGCCCTTGGCTCCAAGGCAATTTTACGTAACAAGTGAACTTTTAAGCATAGAGAACGGGAGCCTGCTATTCTGGAGACCGATTAGTCCCAGGTCTGGTCCCCCATAAGTTCAAAAATACCACAAAACTCATTAATTTTCACTCCAGGTAAGATGTTTAGGCATTTATTTTGACCTGGCCTTTTGCACATAGTTATACAGAAGTATCCTTTTTTTTTTTTTATTAAAAAAAAATTTTATTAAAAAAAAAAAAAGGCCATCAATAGCATCTCCTTTTTCAAAGCCAAACATTATAGTTAGAACCAATCATTATAGTTAGAAACCTAATTCCCCTTGGGAAGCTGATGATAAAAGAATGAGAATTATGTAAATTTTAATCTCGCAACTCAACATACCTCTTGAAAACACTGATTCAATGGCAATGAAGGTGACATCAAACCAATATAAACATAACAGGGAGGAGACCTTCTTTCCTTGAATGAAGTGGGTCAATTTTTTTCAGGCAAACAACAGTAATGGCTCAGAGCAATAACCTAAAACTGGCTTTTTGTTAACACATTTACATAACATTCAAAAATGAGTGCAAGGAGGGAAATTACAGAGTAATACATGGCTTAAAATCTTGCCTAGTATTTGCGATTACTTTGTCTGCCTGAATATTTTAACAGTACTCAAATTTGTAACTGCATTTCACCTCAGTAGATTAAGTCTGAGTTTGCTTCTGGGGTCAGGTGGGGAAAACATACCTGGTGTTACTGAGCGTACAACAACTGGCTTTTCACTACCAGCCACAAACCCAAATCCTAGCACAGGATCCCTCCTCATTTCCACTTTCCGAGGGGCTGGAGGGGTTATTTGGCAGCTGTCTATTCGAGGGTCTTCAAATGTGGCTGATTGTGTCATGTGACTGTGAAAACAAAATAAAAGATGGAAAAAGGAAAAAAACCATTAAAACATGATTTTGTGGTATCTACTTGAGCCAAGCAATTTCTGCAACGATATGAGATGAATACCTGAAATGTTCTCACTATAGGAACTAAAACATCAGCTTAATAATTTTCTATTAGAATTTCTTATACATAAAGTAATAGTGCAGGGTCTCAAATCCTAATCAATAGTATCAACCTATAAAGAGGTCTCTCTTTGACAGCATACATTTAATCATACCCCATATATGAAAGAAAAATAATCCATCATTGCCATCTTTGCTCGTCTTTGTCATCTGTGTTTGAATTTTTCACCCTTCATTTCTTGGAAGAAAAAAATAATAGTGTGACCTATTCATAATGTAAAACATAACAATTAGAGTCTAGCAGTCTTTTGCAAGAAGAAAGAATGCATATTTGAATTTGGTTTTCTAAAACGTTAAGCAAGTTTCTCAGCCAAGTCCTCTCAAATAGACTAGTTAAGGCACAGGTAACAGCTCTGTATTTGCTACTTGGGTAAACTCTCTGAAGTCACTCCAGAGTGTTCCAGGGTAAAAAAAAAAAAAAATAAAAAAAAATATATATTTATCAGAAATTACTAAAGTATTTTAATTTCAGCTACAGTGTTATGGTGAAGCTTACTTTTTGTACCTAGAAGAAAAAATTCTCACAGCTGGAGGGAAAGATCTTGATTTTTCAAGCGGAAAATAAAAAGGATGAAAGCTATCCAACATCACATATCCATGAAAGAGGTCACAGTTTAAAATCATAAAGACTTCTAGATTAACATTAATAAACACTGAAATGTGACTGAAGCTGTATGCAGACTGAACTGGAACATACTTTGTGGTTCCCACCTAATGCCTGGAGCTCCCCACTGAATCACAGCTACCAATTCCCAGTGCCGATTAGACAAACAGACCACTCCAGTGTCATACCTTTCCAAATGACATTAACGGAACTCACGTGCTTCAGGAAACCTAGTCACCACTACAGACAAGCAATGCCAGGTCATTGTAGCATAAAGACAGACTACAGCTCATGGCATCAGGTTATTGCAGTCTTGACAAAGCTTAGATAGTATTTGTTTAAAGCTGCCTGGCCAAGAGTTAACTCTTTTTTTATCTTCAAGAGACTGTAAATCTGCAGGTGCTGAACTAACTCCAGCTCTCAGTGGATACACGCAGTAGAGAAACGGAGCCAAGTCCCAACCCCATCTGTGGGGAGGGCACAGGCTCCTGCGCTGAGAAAGGTAATGGCCAGGTGCCCAAACTAAGAACACTGCAAAGGGCATCAGAGAGGCAGATATCTCTACAGCATCAGGAAGTATCATCAGTTTGAGAATTGGTCTCCTCATAAATAATTAACAATACGAAATGAAAGTAATTTTCCTATATCCTTGATAATCTTACATATAACATGTTATAACATGAGAGCTAGGGGATGTCCCATGTGACCAGAATTGTTGCTCTCACCTCCTATCCCTTTTCCACCGTCAAATACAATTCCCTGAGGAACTCCAGACAGGTGGTGCATAAAGAGAGAAGCATCATTCAGAGACATGATTTCAGCATCAATGACATGCAAAAACTCCTCTGATCTTTCCCCATCACATACACCCTGGGCATGACATCAGTTCCTATCCTCTTCATGGTCTGTTTCTACTACTGATACACAGAAGAGCAGCAAAATCTCAGTAAACTCTCAGCAGGAGTTTATTCCTGTGACTGGGTTTTTCTGGGGCTTTTCTTCAAAGAAAGTCTCTATCCCTGTCACTAAATTCAGTCTGCCTAAGAGTAACATGCTGCCTTTTTATCCATATGATCAGAGGTAGCAGAATCTACTTCCTCATAAAAATAGGGGAGAGAGAGAGAATAGTACCTGCACCATGTGAAGTCAGCAAAAAAAATATATTTTCTTTTACTAGGTAGAGCACCGTGTCTGACACTTCATACTCCTCCTCCTCCTGTTCCTCCAGTTTTTGTAAATTAAATTTAGATATTTTTCTATTATGTTTTTTTCAAAAGAATTGTTAGAAAATCCAGAGAGTTTTATGCAGACTCTTTATGAAATCTATCTTCAAGACCTCCCAGCCACCCTCCTCCCCATCAATGCCTATTTACAATTTGAGCTTCTAGATATTCAAACATTTTGTCTTTCAAATGGGACACTTTCTGAGGTGTCACTGGTATTTCAAAAACTATCTATATCAACTGGTGAACTTTGCTTTGGTAGAGAATACAGAATTCTGCATTTGTCACCCCTTTGAGGTGAGAGCCTTACCAAACTTCCCACAAAGTTAAAATGTTCTATTTAATTATTTCTTCCTAATAGCTGTTTCCATTTTTGTAATTGGGGCACTACAAGCTGACGCGGTCTCCAAGGAGGAAACGCCGTATTTACGAGCAACTTGAAAATACCGCTTGAGCATTTGAGAACTACTTTCCTGCCATTGTACATCCTCTCTCTTCAAGTACTTGTGTAGTCTGGTTTGAAAACTAAATCATGAAGAAAAAAACCCCACAAAACAACCCCCGAAAAACCCTACTAACAGCTGCACGTCAGATAACAAATTCCAAGAGCAGACATAGAGATTTGCTCAAAAAGCAGCTCTGCTAGTGGATGCCTTGCTCCAGCCATCACATCGGCTTGTACTGAGGATCTGCAGCAGCACAGCATCAGTTATTCAAAGCCTAGGCAAGAGGATCAGCGAGGAACAGTCCATCATGATTCTGAGTGGCACAGCAGGTTTTATTGATTTTTAAGGTTATCCTCCTTCAAATACATCAACTAAAAAGACTTGCATCTCACGCTTCCACAGCTTGCTGCATCAGATATTCTTGTATCATTCGGTACGTTGGAAGTGTGTATCAAGAGAGCAGCAAGATCTATGAATATGATCCCAGAAGAGATTAGATGAATACTCAAAGCTTTGTGTGATGTACGTTGACAAACCCACTTCCTCCTGTGGCTAGTCCATTATTGAGATGCCAGTTGTAGTACCATAGTTCAAGACTAATTTGAATTTTGCATTAATTGGAGGTATTTGATTTCCATCTCATGGAAAATATTGACTCCTGAAGAATAACTATGCTGAGAGTTCTAAACCAGAATCTAATAAACTTGGACTCAAAACAGCTACCTTGGGGAATCTTACACAGAGCATTACTTAAAACAGAGTAACTCCAACGCTGCAAACTTCCGATTTGCTTCAAACACAGTAAAAAATGAGCTTAGATGTGCCTATATTATACCTAAGGATTTATTTTTCTGAAGGAAAAATGGAAGAAAAGGAAGAAGGCTAGGATTTTAACTATGAACTGTTCTTTCCACATACACAAACACAAGCTGCCCTTAGTTCGCCTTTTCAGAGAGACACTTATTTCCTACCATTTCCAATGACTGATACAAGCCTCCACTTTACAAAAGGCTCTCTTCTCTGATGTACTCTTATTGTGAGCAGTGGGAGACAGATGCCATCATTAAAGAAAGTAATTCTTAGAGAATTTCTTGAACAGAGATTTTATATACCAGCCTCTTCCGAGAGATAAACTACCAGCTATGGAAAATCATAGAAGTGTAATTCTGAGTACTTATGCTCAAAAAGCTCTCTGTGGTAACTAGTCTGCTCAAAAGAGAGGGTAACAGGGGAAACGAGAGAGAAGGCATCTGAGTGTGCATGCACCAACACACCTAGCAGAATAGAGGCATGGCAGGGTGGCATAAAATTGGTGTGCACACTCATCCCCAAAGGGGCCTGCAGTGAGCAAAGGAGGAAGAAAATTAGGAAAGAAGAGTGCCTCGGGTAACACTGACCAGCTGCAACGAGGCAGCCAGCACCTGCCAACACAATTCAGCTGCCCAGGACATTATGAGGAGTGCATGCCTGAATTCACACTCGGGAAAGTCCGAGGTATGGTTTGAAGCTGGCACTTTGAATCTTCACATCATTAGCTTCATAATGATTAACTTGGTAATGCTTTCTATGGAAACCTTCCTCATTCAAATTACACGCTGAATAACCCAAGGAATATCTAAACAAAGACTGTAATTAAAATGAGAGCTTGGTTTAATAATGCATATTAATAATTAAAAGCAAAGTATCCGAGCACAATGCTTTTTCAGCCTTCAGATTTTGATGTGTCATTCCCTGACAGTTAGGGATTAGTGGGCTAATTCGGAGAGGTTTGTCTATGGCAGCTAAAGCAAAGCCTGTCCTCAGCAGGCTGAAATTTGGTATGCAGGAGTTTGCATTTCCACAGGAAAATGCTTAGGTGTCTAACTCTTCTAAGAAACTGAAAACTATGGCATGAATCCAGCTACCCTAGTTATAATAAACATTATTTTGAAAATACGTAACAAAGGCACCTGAACAACTTTAGCTCCATTCTGCTATGACAGCCAAGAAAAAAAGAGCAGAAAAGGTGATACCTCAAAGTTTAATACAGCTGGACGGCCACAAATACTAAAACAACTTAACCATCAAATGGCTCTTGCATCATAACATCACAGTGTGGAGACAGGCTGCATTTTGGTATTTCTTTTTGTATTTTCATATTACAATTTGTTTCAATTACTTCAAAGGTTAACATCAATTCTCAATTTTGAGAGTTTTAATTCTTAGCTTTTAAATAGTTACAATGTCTCTGGTATACAGATTGATTTAACTACAAAATAGACTCTGTTTTGACTTGAGACACAGCAGGGGTAATCCTGGTCAACGATGGAGAAGAATCTGTAGAAATGTCAAACCACTCATGGGCTGATGAGTGGAAGTGGGCGAGGAGGACGGAGATAAGGACTTTTTATCAAAGGTTTAATTCAGAAATAACAAAAACCACTTGAAATTGCTGAGCACTGTTAAAATCCTGTCTCATTAATTCAGAGGAGGTGGAGGATCTGCTTTGTTGATTGCAGTTGTGATTTTCAAAAAGTCCTATGCAAGTTGAGGACACTGAACAAACCTTCATCTACAATTGTCCATCTGAATCCCTGAGACCACGAGACTCTGCCCATCCGGCCCCAAAACAACATCTTGGTTCATGCTCTATTAAGAGCCTTTAGTTGTGCACCGAAAATTTCCTTCGCAACTGGAAGTTGTAGAAGTTACTGCAGCAGCAAAAGAAAGTAGATTTGATTCTCACTCAATCACCTGTCTTCAGGAATTAGCTGCAAGTAAAATGGCTTGAGACTTGAGACAATATTATGGAACCTGATAACAACATGAGGTTATTTTATAGTTTTCCCCTTGATAATCTGAAAATACTATCAAAATAATGATGACGGTTAAAAGGAAACTGTCACAGGTAAGAACAAATACACAAACTCTCCAGAAGAAGAAGACCCTCATTTATTTATCTTAACTAGTACCTAAATGTGAAAAATAATCTTCTTCCTTCCTTTTCTCCTCAAGTTCCTGGCACCTCTCAGTTTACCTGAAGTTAATTTATTTTCTCTGAGAAATCCCACAAGCATTATTAAGAACTAGGACACGTGTCAAAATCATGCATCAACTGTATCTGTCTTCTACTTGGAAATGACATTTCAGAAAAAAAGGTACCCAAATAGTTATTAAATTGCTAAGTAAAATTGCTGCTTTTACAGAGAATCTGGTGGCTTGACAAATTCTCTTTTGCTCCATTTTGCAGCAAACCAGAGTCGCTCACAACTCCAGAGTTCTTTTTAGACATATTCAACACACAAAAGTTTTATTTTCAGCTGTTCAAAAAGGAATCAACTTTTAACACTTCAATAAAATATTCCTTACATTTTCACTGCTTTCGTGCAGGTGTGTATGTTGAGAATTCAATATCACAGGCACAAAATATAACTGGGAAGACTTATCAGATTTTTTTCTTTCTTTCTGTCTTTCTAGGACTATTTTTCTGCCCCGGTGTCAATTCTATTTTTTTCATAAGCTTCTTCAGCAGTTAAATCCTCTAAAGTCAGGTCATTTTATAGCACCCTAGAAAATGTTTGGCGTATGCCATCTGGATGAACATATGGTAAAAATGTAATTAGAAAGAAAAAGGTTTGCTGGTTTCAGAAAAAGTTGGTGACAGCTTTTTGATAAAATTGGATACAGGGAAATCTGACACGTAAAAAATTTCAAAATCCACTCTTCCTCCACTGCCGGGCATGATGTGCAATCTAAAGCAAGACAAAGTGAAGCAAAATCACAGCGAATAAAACTGACATGAATACAAATTTAGAGGAATAAAAAGATTTATGCTCAGCTTCAGGCAGGCACAGGGAGAAATACACTGAAAGTATATTTTATAGTGACAATTAGTACCCTCATATTGAGAATATTATACGTGTAATATGTGAAAGCTTCTGCAATCTGAATATACTGTATATGAATGCTATATATTGGGAAGAAAACTGCCCTGGTTTGAGGTAAACCAGAACCAATTTCTTCTTTCTATACTTGAATCTCACAAAGATCCCATGGAAATAAGCCTCAAGCCCCAGCTGCAGGCTGGCAGTTGTTTGGTTTGAGTTTTGTACCTACAGATGACCAGAAAGGCTCCCTTTTACTTTCCTTCTCTCAGGATGGCCACAAGAATTTCTGAAGCTGTGTTCACGCTGAACTAGGAGTTTCCTCCCTGCTGTATTGAGATGGGCTTTTTCAGCCAGCAACCAAATAGCAGAAATTGCATAGAAACACCTCAGTGAAAATTGGCCATGGCAAAGAAAGGGCTACAGAGAATGGGAAGGAAAGATATTAAGGGGCTCTGCAGAGAGAAGTTATGAATACCACAAGATAAGTTACAGAAAAATAAAAGGAAAAGAATGAAAAAAATAATAATATGGTTTTCAAGACTTGACTATGTTAGAAAAAAAAAAAATCTCGAAGGAGAATCTCTCCCTAAGGAAGAAAATAAGAGCTCCCAGCAACATTGGCCACGTGAATGTTGGAATTGCCTCCTGCGTAAGCTGAGCATGATGCCAACCTCTGCCTTCCTTACTGCCTGAAACACACAGCCAACACTGGTGCACTGACACTGAGTATGGCTAAACTGCACCCATACACGTATGGCATATCATGTATGCTGACAGCCCCTGCCTTAATGTGTAATTATGATGCTACACACTGTACTGAATGACATTTCTGCATCCAGTATTTTTTCCTGGTGACCTTTCCCCATAGGGATGACATTGGCTTCAGCAGAAATGGTCCCTGTTTGGAAGCCTGTAAGTGGAAGGAAATTCAGTGGCCCACTCTCCTGGCTTGAGCAGATTTTCATAGCCAAAGGAAGCTCACAAATTATTCCTATGTACTAGGCTGCAACTGAAGAGCCAACTGCCTCCCACACGCAATTCCAGGGCAAGCCCTGTGCTGGGGCTGCGTGGGCAACAGGGCAACCTCACCATCCGAGGCAGCAAGTCAGAAGAAAGGCCGGGACTAACAGCAGGTTACACCAAGGGTCCCAAACGCACCACCAACTGGGTCTTGCCTTTTCCCAGAACAGAGATTTAGGACCCAGCCAAGTCACTGGCATTTCCTTCCTAGAAGGAGCCCTTCAGCAAGTTGGCTCTCGCGGGTGCAGCAAGGGCTGGTGGCACAGCTCAGGGAGGCTGGGTGCTCAGCCACCTGCCTGGCCCAGGTCCTTCAAGAAAGAAATCATGCAAGTTGCTTTTGTTAGAAATCAAAATTACTGGCTCTCTTCCAAAGCAGGAATTTCTCACGTTTACTGGGGTAGGACCTGAAGTATACCTTGTTTTTTCCCACGAAAGGCATTTTTCTTTGTGTGATCTGAGCAACTCCATTTAGGACAATAAACTACATTGAGGGCTTTAACAATGAGCTGAAATGTAGCTTTTCATTATCTTCTATACATTCATCCATAAACTCTGTTGCAACTAAACACATAGCAAGGGAAAAAAAGATTTACTGGACTGCAAGTACACAATAAAAGTCTTTTAGGTCCAAAGGGTCCTCTGGAAAACAGAACGAACAATTTCTATTCATCCTGCTTTTGAGAGGTTTCATGCTAACCCCACCAACAGCAACCTGTTGGGTCCTGCCTAGCCGAGCTCTGCAGCAAACAGCACAGACCTACACTGAGGGCTGCCAGCGTTTCTCATCGAGTGAGGAAAAGGAGCTGCCGTCTCCAACTCAACATGAACGATTTGTCCAACTGAAACGTTAAAAAAAGAAAAGGGGAGGAGAAACACCATGGAAATAGCTTCTGAGGTGCTGATTAGATTAGGAAAGCTCCTGACTAAAAAAATCTTGTCTGGTGCAATGCTGGAGGCTTGCTTTGACATGCACGTGTCATTCTCTGTAAACGCTAAGTGTGGGTACACTGATAACATGGTAAGAAGATAGAATCCAGATTTAACGTGCCCATTGTAACCCCTTGGTACAGCTGGGTTTGTCATGAACAAACAGCTGAAATACCAACGCCCCTGCTTCAGCATCTCTGTATCTGCCTAACTCCTGGTAGCTCAGTACAGTTAAGAGCATATGGAGATAGGCACTTACAACAGAAGTAAAACACATTCTTTTCTCCTTTGAACTTAATCTTCCTTATTCCTTCAGCAATTGAGTGGATTAGCAGGTCACAGAAAGGGCCTTTAATTATTTACTGATTTCCTTCCTTTTTGCAGCTTACAGTGCAGGGCTCCTGAACCAAAGCCAGTCCTTCTGGTGGTACCGCATCAACACAGTGTTGATCGTCTCTTCAGCAAAACACAGCCTTTCTCAGGTGAAAACTAAACATCAGCTGAAAGCAACAATCAGGTGAAAGTAGCAATGTATGGGTTAGCAGATACAAAGTGGGTACTCAATACTGCAGTTGCCTAGTTTATCCACAGTCACGTACTTAAAGATTCAGGAATATAAACTACTATATAATTCCGGTGGGTATAGCCCTCTGCACTTGGCAGCAGGTTGGAGAGTTCCCTTCAGCAAAGGGCAGGACAGGAACCCAGCTAGAAACCCAGTTAGAAATGTGAGTTTCTCTGGATTCAGGGGCACACAGAAAAACAATCTGTACGTCAGTAGAATAAGTGGTCTCCAGTTTCCCATGTCAGGCATCAATTCTCTTCCCTGAACACTCAAGGACAGGGAAGCTTAAAAAGGTGCTGTGCTTTTACAAAGAAATCCAACTTCTGCACTGAAGCAAAGAGTAGAAGAAAAAGCTTTTCCTTCTCCAGCTACCAGACGAAAGTGGGTTTATGTAAAGTGAAAGTGATCTACAAGCAACCAAGGTGTACAGAATGACTTTAAAAGATTTTCATAACAACTCATAGAAGCCCCAAAATCAAGCCTTCAGGTTCTGTAAGTGAGCCTTCACCATCAGCAAAGCCTCAAAGCCTTCAAAGCAAACCTTTTAATTCTGTAACAACTCTGGAGAAGGCTTGCAGGAGAGAGGGAAAAAGAGAAACCATCTCTTTCTTTCCCCTTTCTTTTAACAACATACAAATAGAGAGGATTACTCTTCTTGTCTGCTGATTTAGGAGCATGCCATTACGACTCCTCAGCAAATGCAAGATGAGAAAGAGAATTTAATTGAAATAATCCAGAATGACAGATTGTGCTGATGGGAGGTGAGGCTGCCAGATAGAGCTGTCATGCGAAAATTAAACTTGGGATATAGAAAGAAGAAAAAAAATCAGGTATGTTTGATCTTTTTTTTTTCCTGATAGATAATTTACTATGCTTTAGTACAACACGGCTGAATGATTTTTCTGGGCCCACTATTTCATTTCAAAGTAAGTTGCTAACCTTTCTAAGTGAGAGCACTTCTAGTAACCAGAGGGTATTTTATATACCTTAAAATTAGGGGTGGTGGTGATCATATTTCAGCTTCATTACATCCAAAAGGCTTTTGCTAAAGGCTGTGGGTAATTTCCACTTACCTATATATGAAAAAAAATGCCCAACTACTTATCCGTTATGCTTGACAGTATTTATATAAACATTATCAAAGACAGTATGAAAGGTAATAATGTACAAGAAACATTACTTCCTTGCATTCATAACTGCCAGCAAGCTTCCTCAAGAGGTAAAGGAACTAAAAGGTAACATCTGACATTTCAAAACAGACCCTTTGGGGTTAAACCAGGTTGACAGCTGCTCTAGGGAAGCCTATTTAGACAGAGACCCCCTGCTTAAGGTAAAGAAAAAAGTCAAACACAAGTGTCATTTACAGTAACCTTGACAAAAAAAAAAAGAAAAAAAAAACAACTATAAAAAGGAAATGATAATGGAAGTTGCAACCAGGCTGATCAGCACATCAAATCTCCCTGTTCATCTTGGGAAGTCTCAATTCTGTGTAAACAGATAATGGAAGCTCTTAACAAGGCAGGCAAACAAAATGTGCCAGAATGGGAGTTTAGACACCATGGAATGAAGGTCATGGGTTTTAGTAAACACTCTGATTTCAAAGTGTAAGAAAGTGAGAGAAAATGCTATGTTAGGGACTCGAAAAGGAGAGGGTGTATATCCAGGTGAAGCTGGGATGCTTCATCCCAGGCAGTGGCTGAGTCAGTACAACAGAATAACAAATGCTGATCACAAAATCCTACATACAATATACAGGAATTTATTGCGCCTGTTAATAATCAGCCAAAATCTAACCCAACTTTAGCAATATTAATAATATACCAAATATAGAAAAGATTTTTGATACATTTTAATATAAACATGTATTACCTAAGCTGCCAACACAGCCAAACTTTTTGTTCACTTTAGGAGTTTCTATCAGGAGTCATAACTTTATGCGAAATTCCTGTGAAGTTTAAGACACTGGGATTGTGTTCTTTTCCCACAGAGAAAAACAAACCTTTGTGACTTCTGAAATAAAACACGAAGCAAATAGGCAGTGCGAGCTGGGTAACTCTTCTCTACACAGCGATGGTCACAGACCAGAGTCTCACCAGCAGAACAAAATGATCAAACCAGAGAAGAAAGGTATTTGGAGATATTTTCTCTTTTAATACTGCATGTTGCTCTTCGACTGTTCTTCACCTACCACAAATATTTTTTAATTTTTAACACAAATTTACCATTTTGAGAAATATGTAACAAATGACAATTAAGCAATGAAATTTCTTCTGCAATATATGCAGCACATATTGCATTTCTCTTTTTCCTATTGTAAATAATACAGTAGAGCTTTACCAGGTTTCTAACTAGGCATTTAATTTTGATGAGGCAGAAATATGAAGATTTTAATAGAGCATTTTTGCATTTTAAAATGAGCACATAAAACTCAAGTTTATCATCGCATTATAATTGGCACAATCTTATGAAAAATGCAGTCTTTATACATGTAATAAACTCTTAACAAAGAATGTGAGACTGTTAAGTGGCATAAATATGCTTAATGTCAGAACGTTCTAAAAATTAATTCTACTGACAGATGATTAAGTTCTACAAGCTTCACCTTTGAACTCAGATCAATATCCTTGAGACATTTATAAAAATAACATGCAATTCTCCAAGGTCCTGAGAACTCACTTTTCCCTTTAACCTCCACTGAGGGCACCAAAAAAGCGAGAGAGCTATTGTCACAATCAGCCCCATCAGATCTGACAGGAGCATCCATACAGAGCGCACCCACAGCCGGTGTTACTGACATCTGCAACAGCTGCAGTGGTCTGGAAGAGCTGCCCCTCGTGCACATCAGGGAGATTTTATTGTTAACGTTTATATTTATCATTAACTTCTGTCAGACTTACAGTTTTCAGCTAATTCCAAACTACGACAATCCTCACTTTGGAGTTTAGAACAATTCCACAGAGGGCTTGCTTTTCGGTTAAGACACAAACATATCACTCTCCTGAAATCTAAAAGATTATAAACTCTGCAAAGCCCAATCTCATGAAAAACATAACTAAAGGCCTTCAAACAGAAAACGTAAAAAAACTATTTTGTAATATTGATTTTTTTTGATGAAACACAACACTGGTGTATTTCTAACATTTAATACAGTGCTGAAACAAACACTTTAGGGACTCAGACTTCCAGACAACCAAGTGCAGTTAAAACAAATCTTGGTCACTGATACAACACATGTTTTCAGCCTACTATAATACAGGATACCAACTGTAATCTCTCTGTACATATACTGTTCAGATTCACAGAATAGGCCAAAATTGAAGAAAACAAGCCCTAATGTTTTGAAATATATTCATTTCTTACTTATCTTCTTAAACTTAAGAACAAGGATGGATTTGAGCTATCGGAGGTGAATGTAAATTGGTTTAGCTTGTAAGTGCTGGTCACCTTCAGGCTCATGCTGCTCTGGGATTCAGGGTTAAAAGGAAGGAGCACTATTGGGTAGCAATATTATATTCAGCAAGGCTTTTGTTTGTTTGTGTGTTTGTTTTACAAAAAAAAACCCCACAAAACCAAAACAGAACAGAAAATAACAGAGTACTGAAATACACACCTGTTAAAACATCATTCATGACATGCTCTGACTACACAGCAGCAGCTAAATTTAGGCCAATATTATTTCCCCATTAAACTGCAGCCTCTACCATCAGGATACATCATTCCAGTGAAGAAATCCTCTATTTACTATGTCTCAATTAAGCAGGGTATTCTATAATAACATTTTATAGTTAGATCACACTTCCAGGCCCAAAACACTTTAATTTTCATATAATATCACTGATCCATAGTGGCCATTAAAACATAGGGCAGAATTTAAACTGTATGCCATAGCAAAAGAGGGAAACCTCTGCACAATTATATCAGTTAAACCCTTGACTCTTTACCGTATATATTGTGGCCTCATTTTAGTGTCCACACAAAGCATACTGAACTTTGGGTTTAAATGTCTGCTATAAAAGTAAAGAGCATTTCCACCAAGGAATGAAAAGCTGAGCCAAACCTGCCCACTTAGGTCTGAGGCTGCTGCTCCAGGGGGATGGAAGGCCCATATTTTCATTTATACAGCATATAAAACGATGTCAGACTTTGGCTGAAACGGGAGTCAGGCCCTCATTATTTCCAAGCAGCAGTTTAAATCATGCATGGCCAGAAGAGCTGCTCTAAGCCTGCCGTCTCTGATGGACCCTTGCACTAAAGCATCTGTACAACCAGGAGCTCCGGGGCAATGCTGACCCCAGCCCTGTTTTCAGAGCTCAGCCACCAGCCAGAGGTCGTAATGCCTCCATGCCACCCTGTGCCCTAACTCTGGGGGCGGGATCACCGAGCCTCCTGCCCTCCGGCTCCATCATCCCCCTGCAGCCCTCAATGGCCAACACCTTCCCACCAAACCACACCGACTTCTCAGTGGTCACCGCCTCCTTCAGCTTTGCAACATTAAACACCACAAACGTACATATACACACACATATAACATCTTTGCTGACATTTCCAGAAACTAGGCACTTCTTGTTGGACATTTAATAAACCATTTTTCAGTAGACTAAGAGGTCAGTGTATGTAGGAATGCATGCATTCCTCAAAAGACTCCTTCACATCTTTAGTTACTCGGACAACCAAACTTTGTATTTTCAGATCCCATATAGTCTAGTCTACAAATGGAGCCAATTTTCATCATTTAATCATATAGCATTTTTATTTAATAAAAACACGTAAGTCAAATTGTCATTATTCCAGAAATCAAGAATTCAGATTCATTAGGGAAGTTTTACTCAGTTCTGACAAGCAGTTTAACTTCAAAAACTATACAATTCACATTTGGGGGCAGGAGAGAAAACACGTATTACATCTGCAAATAAAATTACTCTCCAAGTTCCGTTTTGAAACAGGAGTCATACATTCTCACAATTGGTTTAAAACAACTGGAACTAAAAAAGGCAAAGCTCACTCTACCGTTTCCTAAAATTAATTAAAACATCTGGCGAGAGAAAATAACAAGTCTTCTGCAGAGATGGATAAGTAACTTACTCACTGTTTTATTGAAATCTCTATAAAAATACAGAACTGATGCTGGAAAAGTTTAAACTTTTTCAGTCAGATTCATAGCCTTGTAGAACATGGTTTAAAATTTATTCTCTGGTGTGGAAAAAATAAGATCCATTAAAGCATCAGCAATTCAGGGGACCATTATAGTTTTGTATAGGTGAACTAGCTGGGAAAAAATAATCTGTGTATTAGAAAAAGTCTCATTTAAGCTTCTGTACCCACATTCTGTAGAGTTCTGTAGGTTATTCTATTACCAGTTGTAGGAAGTGTAGTTCTACCTCCTGAGTTTGGCCAGATTCAAACACATAAAGCATTAAGAAGAGGAAACTACAAAACAAACCAGAAAAAAATTGCAACTACAGAAAAAATAGAAAATGTCCTGCAATAAATCTTTCTGTTACAGTTCTTCAATGAAATTTCTCCTCTTCTGTTCTCCTAAGAAAGAAGGGTAGGAAAAAGAAACCACTTTTAAAATAAACTGTAAGTTTTTATCTTCAAAATATAGGTAGATGCCTGGCAACAATTCAAAGTATCCCGCTGTGAAAGAATAATCCCCTCCCCCTAAGAAGGTGATACACCAGCACCATCTTGGGGGAGGAACCCAGACCCTAAGCACCAACCAAACCACAGGCCATATATACAATCTTTGAAGAGTGATGGGAGAGGGGAAAAAAATATGGAATATGAGCACACCAAGGCTGGGGTGATTTTTTTTTAATAGTCAAACCATGCAACAGAAGGAGGAACGGGAAGGAGAGTTGGTAGAGGTGAAATCAGAGGAGAAGCCACTCATCAACAAACGCCTCAATTCCTTTTAACTGTTTATGGTGTGGGAAAAGTTTTGCTACTGCCAAGAGGAAATTCAGTCAAACTTCTTCATCTACTGGGAATGCTCCACATTATACACATGACATTACAGACTCCCAGTACAGAAAAAATTACAAGGAAAACTTTCTAGAAACCTCCGTAACTTCCATAACCTCCTTCCAGAGACTGACAAAAAATGACTTCTTTTTCTCCTACCAGGATGCTTTCTTACAGCTTAGTGCACACATCAATCAACATTTAGTTCCTTTCTGAGTCCACTGCAGCTACTTATAGTAGTATCTGAGTGAAACTCTGTCCAGGCAAGACAAAGGCGGTGTTTGTGGGAAGCAGAGAAACATTGGGAGGCCTTAGAAACAGTTATTATCTCCCCATCCATCAATCACTGCTGTCTTCAGCATGATCAATCAACCTGCATTCCCTGTATTTCTGGTCACACTGAAAGGATATTTCCCATTAAAACGTGGGTGAGGAACTGTAAACACACTGTAACAAGACCAGAATAACTTCTAACTTTAAAGGGATATAATTACTCCACCACACACGAGCCCAGGTACAGCCCCTGTGTACAGATCCCAGTGTACAGCCATTGGCGTCCTCTTTTCTCACTGCTATGATGGCTATGCTGCTTGGGTAATCTTCTACAGTAGAGCCTAGATCCTTGGAGGAAAAGCTGTCACCAGTCCAACCCTAAAGCTCCACATGTGTTGCAAGATGAAATAGGAGCACAAACTGAACGCTTTCTGCAAAGGATAAAACCTGTCTCTCCCCCTTAGATCTCCTCATAGCTGTAACTAAGGGCAATCAAGATGGGGTTTTTGTTCCCATTTTGGACAGCTCTTGTTAAATTGAGGCTGCAATGCAGCTTCCATATTGAAGAGCTGGGCATAAACCTGCATTTTACATGCTGTTAGGGTCAAATCAATCCCTTAGACTGAAACAATGTGGCACAATCCAGCTGGGAAAATCTGCACATCCAGGTCCTCTGCTGGTGCTTGCCTTCCTCTGCCTTTGCGTGTGCTTTACTTTCTGGTTCTTCAGGCAACACTACACTTCCAGTGTAATCCTTTGAAGCAATTTAAGCCAGTCATGCTGGAAGTATTTAATTTGCTTTCCAAATCATGGTTCAGATTCTCTTTTACTGAAAGTTGGGGTTGGGGCGAGAAAGGAAAGGAAGTTTGGAATAATTAATCCCTTCTACCAGTAGAAGGCTGCTACAATGGTTTGATCAGGCTCTTGAAGTCAAAAAATATGGAGCGTTTGGGATTCAGAGCAGACAACTCTCTGCAGCAAAATTAGCTATTCATCTCCATTCTTCTGTATATAAATGAGCAAACAAGTTACAGCCAAAGTGTCTGCCTGCATGGTCTGCTTAGTAATTCTGAATGCAGGACTATCCAGTGCACAGACACCCGGAATTAATGTTGAAAATACCCTGGCAGTCAGTTATTACTACTGATAAATATTAAATTGGATGACAGACTGTACTATAAAAACTGTGAAACTAAAGAAATAAAATGGCCGGGTTTTAAGCCAGAAAGACATGTCCTTTAAAACATAAAACCAGAATTCTTCAGTAGGCATAGATATGGGAATAGTTAATGATTGATCAGAAGCAACTTCAAAGCAGATGAGTCTACAAAGCAAGGAAACCCATCATACAAATCTGAAGTCGCTAATAAAGTTTATCTTGTATGATTATTGTCCCATGGATGATGCTCGTGGGTTGAGCCCAAAGGAACATGGGCAGTATTTACCAAATATGGCAAAGTGCTGTTCTCCATTCAATATAACTCTATATTTAAAAAAAAAAGACATATTTGGTTTTTTTGAATACTAATCATCTTGTGTAAGTGCATTCTATGCTTGAATTGGAAAGCAACAAGGTTTGATGCAGTACTTTGTCCTTCCTAATTTTAGACCAGACTCTGAAAGCTCAACTTTGATATAAGTGCTAAGTGTTGCGGTACACGTTTCTGTGCCAAAAAAAAGTGATATCACAGACAAATGACTTGATCTCAGGAAGGAAAATGACCTCCATCCCAAATTATTTACAGTCTTAGAAGAATGGTACCCATCAAGGCCATAAACAGCAAATGAAGATCCACAGTGCTGCTTTTATCATCACCTGCTCTGTACAAACTTCCACATTTCTCAATTACATCATGATCAGATGGACTATATCACAGCAGTCCTGCAGGAGGGCATGAACTCATGCTGGTGAGTTCAGAGTACCATGCCAGTGTTTAAATCCAGCTGGCCAGGAGATGATAAGGTAGACAGCTCCCCTGAGGTCCGCCTTCATCAGTTTGAAGGCCTAGGTGCAGCACGCATTGCATGTAGAGTCAAGTTTGAACCCACAGTGAATAGTGTCCTCCAAGCCTGAGCAGTAAGTCCGATATGGCAAGTATTTCATGTCCTTGGCTCTAGCAGCAAGCTCTTGGAGTCTTTTCAAATTAGGGCTAAGATCTTACTGACTGGGAGCTAGGTCCTCAAGTAGTGGGGAAGCACATCCACTGAGGAGACGCTGTAAGATAAGCCTTCTACTGGTGGAAACCTCTAAAATGATTTCTTTGTCTGTCTGAATATAGTCCAGCAAAACAGGTTCCTAGTCCAGCCAGTTCCAGAAGCAAAGCTTAGCTGCATCAATGGCAACCCCAGGAACCCACCCCCCCCAGTGTGTGCCTGTCCCCTGAGCCAGTACGTAGGAGGACAGACCCAAAGTCCAACAGTGATTGCCTAATGTGCTTCTGGGGAGTGCTCAGATCCTTACGAATAAATCTCTTTATGGATGCTCTATAAAGAATGACATTGCCTGTAACAAATTCATCACCCTTTAACCAAGCTGCAGGTATACCCAAACGCATGCTGCTTCACAGCAAGGCTGTATTGTACCTATTTATTTAGGCAGGAATGCTATCTTTTGTATGAATGACAGTAAATGAAAAAGAGATAAGCTTCTAGGCACAAAAAAACCCCACCCTTGGAGTACCCGGTTGCCAAATAACAAGTTATTAGAACAGTTTATGTAGCTGGAAAAACCGGCAAGCTTTTAACCACAAAATCTTGTTGCCCAAAAGCATGTTTTTGGTTTTGTTTTTCCAAACTATCTCTGTCATCCCAGTAAAAGATACTACCTCTGCTAACAAGCACTGCCTCACTTCTATTTCTAGACCCATCACAGTTACAAAAACACTACCAGCACAAATTTATTCACTGTTTCTCAGGGAGGGCTTTTTCTGACTCACTGTTTTTAATGTACTGGATACCGGATAATATACTGGATATAGGCTTATCCAGCCTTATCTTAGATCAGACTAAATTCAACCATAAATATCAGACCATATCAGCTGGAAATACTGCTTGGCTGCTCTGTTCCGTAAGTCAGCTACAGATCATGCTAAATCATATACGGAAAGCAAATGAAGCTTCCCTTTGAAGCTTCTGGATGGATGAAGCTTCTACACCCCTTTGCTTTGCAACCCACGGTGCTACAAATGATTTGGTTACTTTCACATACCAGAAGTGTAAAATGTCGCAACCTTGCTCACAACAATCAAAAGCAGACAGCCGTATTTTGGATCTCCTCTTTAATACAAATGATAGGTAGCCAAAAGGCATTTTCTGCCTCAATGACAAGGGTTAATTTCCATAGAACAGTCTTGCACATTTGCTCATTTTTATCAGAAGTATGGTATAACTAACTAATTATGAGACTAAATGCAGAGCCAACATGTGCCTGTGTATCTTAAAGGAATTTCTAAGGTCTTCTAAGCAACTTTAAAGAAATAATTCATTACAACAATAAGGTGCCAAGCAAGATACAATGGCACATAAATCAAGCTTGAGAACAAACCATTCACTGTCTCTCTCTGCCACTGAGATGATAAATCTCTCCTTTAAATATACGTACCCCTGTCAGTAGGTATGAAACCAAAGTAGGTATTGACAGGCACCATCTTTGTGGATGGCCACAGTAGGTGTGGGCTGTCATGCAATTTTTAACCACTGCAAAGCCTCAAAAGCAGTTCAGTAATAACATGACACATGAGACATTTTGTAAGATCCAATGACAATAGAGTGCACCTTTTCAAGTTTACACAGCATGTGTTTAAAGGATCCGTTATCGAGACTTGAAATTAAATAATTTTTTTAACATGGGTTCTCTAGGAAACAGAAACTCTCCTTTGGAAAAAATAGCTGCAGCCAGCTGGATTACTGACAAAAATGGATATTCATACATAGCAAAAACTGAAAATGGAGTTTAAGTAAGTTCTCCAAGTACTTATTCATTTTTTCATCCCCCAGATATTTCTCAACAGATAACCAGTCTTGTTCTGGAAATGGACTAAAAGACTCCCAGTATCCCCTTTCTCCCTGTTACGTATTTCCAAATAATATGCAAGCAATATTGGCCTGAGAACATTTCTGTCACTATGGCGATACTAATAAATTAATTATGCCAGGCTGTTCCCTGGCACTGAGAGCAAGCAGCACAGAACACCCTGTGCCAACATTATTACTGCACTGTAGTTCTCACTGTAGTTATTCTCTTAACCTCCACAACTGAAGGTGCCGTGTCCAAAAAGCCTTGTGGGGAGAGACCACAGCCCATGCCAAATCCCAGCTTATGGCCAGGATTTATTTGGGAAAGTGTTAAGTGGCACATGCAAAAGCATGCTGAGGACCATTCTAACAATTCGGCTGCATGGCCCCATCAAGTTTTCATCCCTGGAAACATCATGCACTACTGCTTAATTTACAGAGGCTCCCAGCTCAACAGCGTCTAAACCAGGATCTTCTTGAGAAAGTCTGTAGCAGCTTTAGTGCAAATTAATTGATAATGGCAATAAAAGCTTCAATAACAGAAGTTTTTGCATGTTGTCTATCATCATCCCGTATCTCATTCTACATGCAATATCAGTAGAAGTATCATGTGCAGAAAGATTTATAAACATGACCCTTTATATACAAATAACAAGAGTCAACTAATTTCTGGTCAAAATGCAAACACATTCTTTAAATACAACTTCTGCACCCGAAGCCTCACACTAACAGATTGTTAGAAGATAAGAAAGTGTATCAGGGAAGTTACTGAATCACACCACAAGTAAAGCTGGAAAGGACTTTTTAAGATCATCCAGTCCAACCTCCTTCTAGAGCAGGGTCACCTATAGCAGGTTCTCCAGGACAGTGTCCACTTGGGTTTTGAATACCTCTGAGGACGAAGACTCCAAAACCTCTCTATGTAACCTGTTCCAGCGTTTGATCACCCTCACAGAAAAGCAGCATTTTCTTATGTTTAGATGGAATTTTGTGTGGTCTAATTTGTGCCCATTTCTTCTTTCCCTGCCTGGGTTCCCCTTCTTCATTGCCTCCCATCAGGTATTTACACACATTGATAAGACCCTCCCTTAGCCTTCTCTTCTCCAGGCTGAAGAGTCACAGCTCTCTCAGCCTCTCCTGAGGGGAGACCTCATTGCCCTCTACAACTACCTGAGAGGAGGTTGTAGAGAAGTGGGTGTTGGTCTCTTCTCCCAAGTGAATAATGACAGGACCAGAGGAAATGGTCTAAAGTTGCGGCAGGGGAAGTTTAGATTAGATATTAGGAAGAATTACTTTACTGAGAGAGTGGTCAGGCACTGCAACAGCCTGCCCAGGGAGGTGGCACTTCAGGGCATGCTCTAGTGTCTGAGATTGTTGGCTTTGTCTGATTTTGTTGGTTTTGGTTTTTTTTTTTTTGTGGTTGGACTCGATGATCTCAAAGGCCCCTTCCAACCATGAGGATTCTGTGATTCCTCACAGGACAGTCTCTCAATCATCCTTGTGGTCCTGCACTGGACTCACTCCAGTAAGTCCATGTCTCTCTTGTACTGGGGAGCCCCAAACTGGACCCACTGTTCTGGATGTGACCTCACTAGTGTTGAGCAGAGAGAAAGAATCACCCTGATCACCTGTGCTACAAAACCGTTGCTTTGTGTTGCACATCAGGGGGTATCAAGGTGCTTCACATCCCCCATGAGAACCAGTGAGTATGAATGCAAAGCTTCTTCCAGTTTTCTGAAGGCCTCATCTACTTCTTCCTGATGAGGGGGCCTATAGCAGACACTCATTACAGCATCACCCATGTTGGTTTACCTGCCAGTCCTGAATCACAAGCTCTAAGATGGCTCACGCCCCCATCCCCACAGTAGAGCTCCTTGCTTCCAGCTGCTGTTTCACATGAAGGACGAATCCCCTTCCTTGCCTGCAGCACTCCAGTTGTGAGAGCCATCCCAACACATCTTTGTGACACTGGTCAGGTTATAGCCCTCTAACAGCACACACATACACGCACATTCCTCCTGTTTTTTCCTATGCTCTGGGAATCAGTGGGGAGGCATTTCAGAAAGGCACCCGAGCATCCTGATTCCACAGAAAGGGCATGAGAACTTTCCACGTGAGGGCTATCCTGCAGGCACTTCCTTTTTTATATGCCTACAGTTCAGCTGATTCTACTTCAGCCTTGTGTTGTTGACTGCCATGGCCCTTCTGTTTCCATCACCCCAAGTCCTCGGTATGCCAGCCATGTCCAGCACTTTGACTGCTGAGGAATCTCCCACATCTTTTCTACATTAAAGATTTTATGACCAGGTTGGCCAGCCAAGTTTTCTTTGACTCTTCCCCTAAGTATCTGCTGCTGGCCACTGTCCGGTGTCAGATGCAAGCAGATAGGCTGGGCGGACTTCTGGTCTGAGCAGTGAAGTTGTACTTACAGTCTTACCTAAATGCACAGATGAGCATTATGAAGAAGTAATGTTTCCCTCAGCAAAACCCTAAGCTTATATTGCAAAAATCTGTCTCATACAAAATTCAAAAATGACTAATTTATAAATCTGATTGATTACTTTTTCCTATAAGGCTTTACCATGTATATGCTAAACACAGGAACAAGTAGATAAAGAATACTCTCTGCTGTTCTGTAAAATGCCTCCGAGCAATCTATAATGAAAACATAGAGATTTCACGCTTCTGCTCACAGGTGTTGAGTAATAAAAGTACTGAGTTAAACAAAAAAATCTACTCGCTATTTCTGAATACAGCCTTGTTGCAAATCCAAAGCATTATAGTATCTAATAATGTTTTCATCCCTAACCTTAGATACACATTTTTAAAACAGCTTGCATTATTCTGTATACACCAATTAACTCAGCTCAAAGTACTTTTACAAAATAAACGGAACTGAATGGAACAATAAATACAAGACAGTGTATGAGCAAAGTGCTGCTGCTTGCTACAGGCCAAACAAGACTTTGAAATAAGTTAGTTTTATAGTTAACTTCCTCAAAGAAAGGCCATGCTTTTGTACATATACATATGTATGTATATGACCATAAATCAGACATAGGATATATGACTTCATTTCCCAAACACTATATCCTCTCAGGAAAGCCACAATGCTGGCAACAAAAAGTAATAGTATGTGTAAGCTGTATAGCCATTAGATACATACTTAGACCCAGAACAAGTAAAACTAATATCTATTATTACTATTATTCATGTCTACCCTTGATTAAGAGATGCTTGACTACAGTTCAGGATTTTTCAGATGTCTAGGGGTGAGTGCTTGTTTTCTTCAGATAAACACTAAACACTTCACACTTTCACAAGCTCTGAACTGCCGTCTTTAAGGCTTTATAGCACACATACAAAATTAGTGGTTACTTTAAAAAACGTTATAAAATGTGAAAAATGAAGAAATGATAAGGTGTTTAGGGTAAAAAAAGACTTATACAACATTCATTCTGAAAAAAAAAATGGCTTAGGGCTATAAGTGGAACAAATAATTGAATTATAAGCAATTTTGCATAAGAAATTAAAAACAAGATCTTTTAATGCAACTCAGTAGAAGGTTTATTAAAATAAACTATGGTCTATTGCAAGGTAGCTTATTTTTCTAACTTTGTTTTAAGCATTTCACACTTCTCTCTTGCCTTCAGTCTAAAAGGTGGGGTTTTGTTCCATTTCATTGAATGGAAAAATAACTATTTAATCTCCAAAAAGAACTTCCAAAGAGATCTGTTGAAGACCAAGCGCTTATTCTGTAGCAAAGAAGGTCTCTCTAGAGGTCAGAACAGATCTTACTGCATTTTTACGCTCGTTACATGTGAACACTGATTTTTCTTGATGTATCAGTATCCATAAAAAGCGACACAGCTGCTCTCTGCCTCCTAACACTCCCCATAGGAGAGTACAAAAGGGAGGACAGCTGAGATGCAATCTCTCAGTTCCCCCATAAAATCAAAGTCCTGGAAAACAATGAGACAGTCCCGCTTCGTCTGCTGTAGGGTTTGGTACAGATTTTGATCTCAGTAAAATGTTGTCCTGAGGATCAACAGGTGAGGAGCTAAAAACTCAAGATCATCAGAGGAGAAAGGTACCTGGAACTCAGACTGGACTCACCCTTGACAAGGAGAAGAAGTCTCAGGGACTGGAAAAAACAGCTTTTTCCTCAACTTCCAGTGTCTGGGCACCCAGCAAGCTCCCACAGTACAAGAGGAAGACTGGCTGTTACCTGCTTAGCATAAGCCTACACTGTAAAGTCCATCAGCTGTCTCATAAAAACATTATCCAAGGCAAGCTGAAGCAAGGCCAAATGACTCATCCGACAAGTGTCATACTTGGTCCCACCTCTGCTTCGGTGAGCATTTCATTCGTGGTTATGCAACAGGAAACAGTGCCATCATGACCAGGAAAGTCGAGTGCTGGGTGATCTTGCATGGGGAACAGGAATCATGGGCTTACCTCACCAGGCAAAAGACAAAACTGGCCAACACGAAGGCGCGAATCACTTTGAAAAGCAAACGCCGTTTCCCATCTTCAGGCAGTTTTGTGAATTCAGCTCTGACCGGGCTATTTTGTGTAGAAGAACGTGAATTTTGCAGTACTTTTTGTTCCAGTCAGGGAACAAACAGGAAGAGAAGAAACAGTAACACACTATATTTCATTTCATCCAAAATAGCAATCAAGCTGAAAAAACAATTATTCGCAGAATATAGCTGCAACTTCTCATGGAGCCCGTTAACTGTAACAAAATCTATGAGACTCTCCCATGCAGAAAACACTACTACATCCCTAGAGAGTATTTCCATCAGAAGATAGGTCAGGCTAAAAATTGGAGTCCATCATTAAGGACAACTATCTATAAAAGTGAAGACCTGAGTAGTGAGCTGTGAGAAGCTTGAAACCTATACCATTTTCAGCCAGCGTGCTCGGGTGCCGTGGGAAGCGAGGCTGCTGCATTGCAGAGCAGAGCACAGCACAGGTTTAATCTGGCCAGCTGCACATCAGCCTAAGCTTGATGCTGCCATAGCAAGATTTGTACTGGTACCCGAGCCAGCTCATTTAAGGCTGACTGGGATTCGCTGACCACAGGATTCACAGCAACTATTGCTGCGACTGCAGTGCAGGCAGATCCCTGTGTTTTGACCAGGTCTTTTTTCTTCCTAGGTCACAACTGAGACCCTGATCCAGCAAAATGACCCCATAACACACTTAGCTAAGAGAAGTGCATCAAGGTCCCCATAATGAACTCAGCAGGTCTAGTTAAGCAAAGTAGGTGCTCAATTATTTGCAGTTTGGGTTCTAGGATGGGGCTGACAGGACATTCATGCACATCCATAAACATTTAAGTGTGGTTGATCGCAGAACGAAGTCAGAATGGCTACAGGAATGCAGCTTACCATTCACAAAAAAACCAAAACACACTTCGACTATTATCTCTGATTAAGAAATAAAAATTAAAATGCCTCAGTGATAGCTATGGAAAAACATCACAATACCAAACCCTGTTCTACACTTAGACTAGGATAGTTTCGAGTTCAAGTGGCCAAAAAAAGAACGAAAGCAAAGATAGGAAAAGACAGGGTGGAGGGTGGGGGGGAATCAACTGTTATTCTAGGAGTCATGAAACACTGCAATAGCGCAACTCATGGGAGAAGCAGTAAAATATAGCAAGTGCTTTTGTGTCATCTCTGTTGGTGTAAATCACTGGGACTTTGCTGACAGTAATGAAGCTAAGCTGATTTATGGCAGAGAATCTGGCTCCTTGTTTGCTATGACGGTGACTGATGTCTAAATTCAAGACCAGATTTTTCACAATTATAATTAAAGGTCTATAATAACATACAACACAAATGTAGTCTGTGCAGGAGAGTTGTATTCATCTCGTGGCCTCATATTGCCAGTGGCACTGGTATACATAATTAAAATATTATTAATAACACCTCTATAAAAGGTAGCAGCACAGCATGAAATGAATACATTAGAACTAACTACTAGCAGTCACATTTCACGACAACTAAATAATATAATTTTATAAGACAAATTTTGATTCAGTTACCAAGAACTTCAATATTTAACTCACCTCATGCCGCTCCTGAACTCCCATAATGTATTAATAATGTGGACTATGTATCTGCTTATAACACACAGCTATGTGTTTTGGGCATTTGACAAGGTAAAATACTAACCTTGCAAGGTAAAATATTAATGTTGCAGACCCGATGCTCCCATCTATTTGACAGACATAGACACAGAGAATTTGTAAGCAAATAATTTATAATAAAACCAAAGAGCATCCAGACCAATGTTTAAGGAAAGAAATTCTGCAGAACTATAGCAAGGCTTATCACAGGTCATAACTGGATCACGAGCCAATACCATCATGTTACAAAAAGATGTCACTTGTTACTTCCTCTGTCCTCCGTCTTTCCACATCCCAACCCTTTGTCAGATCAATTCTTCTCCATCTAATCCTCTTTCTCTCCTGCTTCCTAATGACTGTCTTGTACTCAGGTAATCCAAGTGTTACCACACACTAGTTCCTCCTCAAATTGTATTGGCCCTACGCTTCCCTAGCTTCCTCATCAGCTCTCCATTCTGATGCCTAGCAGTCATTACTGGTACACTTCTTTTTAGCCATGCAATTTTTGGACACGCTGCATGAATGTTCTTTCAGATAATTCGGTTTCCACATTCTACACAGCATGGCAATTTCTAAAATTTTCAGAAGGCTCTTAACATGGGAGAACTTTACAATAACATCAGAAATGACATCCCTGGCTGAAAGGCGATGTGTGGGTCACCTTTCAAACATCTGTCTCAAAGACTGGGAAGCAAGCTTTGTAATGACCTTTGGCAAAACAACTTTGGTTTTTCCAAGAAAGGGATGATGCTTTTCAAAATGCCAATTAGGTCTCAGAAAAGCAAGGGGAACAAAAAAATTCAGCTCAGTCAAGGAAAACATAGTAAAGCTACAAATAGCTAAAAGGGTTTGTAGATGAGAGGTATTGAGCGGCCCTTGTAAAGGGAAAGAGTCAAACAGAGCCTGATAATTTCATTCCAGTTTCTCTGAAATTTTGTAACAGTGTGGCTTTTCAAAAATTTACATTGTCTGGTTTAGATAGCAATCCTCATTTGCTGGAGAGAAAGCACATATAAATAAGTAAATTATTTGAGTTCCTGAAGTACTGCTAGAAAGGATTCAAATACAATGGTTATAATGCAGAATTAGAATCCAAACATCACTGAAAAAGGAGACCAAAACCTTTACTCTAACTCATGACATACTGTGCCACCTGTTTTTCCCCGGAGTTTAATGGTTATTGATGGAATTCAGAATTGACACCTCCTGGGACTACACAGTAACTTCAGTTTTCATAATGGAGCATTTTTATTTTCTTTTTTTAATGGACAGAGAGATTGAGGTTCAGCTAATTGACCATGAAAAAACTACTGGGCATGTCAAGAGAAACAGCTGGCTGTAACAAACAGCAGAGTGAGAAGTGCCAAAAGTTACAGGGAATGTGGTGAGGGGTTGGCTGGGTTTCACGGGCAGGTGAGAGTGAGCCATGTGAAAGATGACCACATCGAGGGGAGCTCTGCCTACTCTTGGGGAACTGAACTCACAAAGCCAACAGTGCTGAGGGGACTGTATCTGTCTTATGATGTAAGGCTAAAGGTCTCTAGGTGACAGTCTTACAAATGGCAAGTTTAGGTGCAAATGTCACGGAAGTGGAACCAATGGGGAAAAGTAACCAGGGGTGTGACAAGGAAGAGACCAGGGCCAAGAGTCTGCTGTGCAGTAGACCATAGGTATGGATCAGCTACTAGAGAGATTTGAAAACTCATAAAGAGCATTAGTATTCTATACATTAGGGCAAGGAAGGAAAGACGGCATTGGCCCAGTTAGAAAGAAGTTCCAGTGCAGCATGTAAAATGTAGACCAGAACATGCTGACCATACATAGCCTGTTGTCTTGCTCCAATATCATCACTTGTTGACACTACTTAATCTATGCTTCCTTGACATGTGCTCTAAGTGCAGCTCTTCCTTGGGTAGTTGCGGTAGGTACCCTAGGGCCTGCGCTGCAACATCCCCAGTTGTTGATGGGCCTGTTCAAGGAAACTGTTGTCTGTAACTGCCAAGAAAAGTACGCTATTGATACCGAATGCTGAAAATAAAAAGTCAGTCTTTAAAACAAACAAACAAACCCACCAAAACCCAAACCCAACAACCTGTGTGAAGGTAACTTGTAGCACTGGATGAAAGAAGAACTTTATTATTACACAGGATGCCTGAACTACGGTACGGAGGCTTTGGCAACTTGCGCCATATGCATGCCAAATCAGTTCAAATTGTTGGGTTTTAAGTCTCTCAAGAGCTGTCAAACCAGGACATTTCCAAAGCACTACCATTTATATTACTGGCAGTAAAAGTCTACTCACTCAAAAATGTCACAGCCCTTACATCATTTTATGTATTTACCATAGTAATGCAGAAGTTCACAGAAGCAACTGGGTTCCCTAAACGGCACTTCAAACAAACGATATCAGATACTAGTGATTACTTTTTCGTATAGGCGGGCAGAAGAGGACAGCCAACGTAGCTTGATGAAATTAATAACTCACCCAGGCTATTACCAGACAACAGTATAAAACTCAAAACTGCCAGCAAGAAATATTGCTGATTCATTGAACTTGTCCTTGTATTTGCAGCCCACTTCAGTGTTTTTCACTTTAATAAGATTGATGATAACACTCGTTTTCCAAAAAAAGAAAAATGTTTTGTTGATACTATGTATAAACACTTAAGGAAAAATATTTCCTCTCCTATCTTTCAATGAAAGCATTTTTTTAAATACAGTTATAATTCATCATTCTGTGACAGCATTTAGGGAAGAGCATTTATACAGTTATCTAAAAGCCTGGTCAAATCATATCATCTCCCTGAATATCATTCCATTTAAGTACTTTTATTACCCATACACTTATTGAAAACACTGATCTTTATTCCACTTTTTATGTGGTAATCTAAATTGCCTTGAGTAATCCGTCTAACAGAGATAATTACATGTATTTCATTAATATCTGCAAAAGGTTCCAAGGGCATGCAGTGGATTAAAGTCTGGTTTGCAAATGTGTTGCTCAGATTTCATGATCTACATGCTAAAGAAACAAGTAAAGTGCCACTTGACTCACAGGAAAATAGGAACGGAAAGGATCTGGTTTGTCACCATCTCCAATCCTTTGCTGTTTTACACCGTATCATATAAACTATAACATATAACCTCCTTTAAATACTTACCAATTATCAGTGTAAACCCATTTTGGATTATTCAATCCAGTGCTACGATCAAAAGCTTGGGAATGAACTCCATTCCTCTAGTCTTTAAGGGTCTTCTCCCTTGTGATCTAAACATATCATCCCTTTAGTTCCTTGCCACAAATTATTTTTTGTTTTTAACATTTCTCCCTCGTGTTTATTTCCTCTTGATCTTAGGTTTTATGTATTAGACAAATCAATGTCTTCTTATCTACCTTCATATAACAATTTTTTCCCTCCCCTAATCATCCTAACAGCATTTTCTGCATTTGTTACAATTTGAATCCCCCTCTGAAACACATCTAGCTACAATTAATAATACTTCCTTATCTCCACAATAGCATTTGCCAGTGACATACCCAAATGACAACACCTGGATGTCCCAGCAATTCAGATGATAAATCAAGAATCCTCTCTTCAGTCATTTAGAACACATATTTCTACATCATTGGGAAGACCCGTTATTAATCCTCAATCGCATCTTTGAATTTTACTGTATTCATATATATCCTTTACACAGAAGTCCCCATTCCTCTTTTATATGGATCAAGAGCCACTTGCAAGGTGGTTTAACAGTTTATTGTGAACTATCTTGGGCTGAATTTGTGCAATTCTCACTTCACTCCTCTAGTTTCTGCTTTTCAAGATGCTTTCTACGTTAGTCATTCCATTTAACCTTTCCTGGAACATTTGTTGCTTTTTTGCAACGTCTTTACTGATGTGGTAATTCAGCTAATTATGCCTCTCGCCCCAGTTTTCAGGTGCATGCATGTAACACAGTTTTAACAATTTTTTTCTTATTAGCAGCAAGAACCATTGTACAAATGGAGGAGATATATATATGTGTGTGTATATATATATACACATACATATATGTGTGTATCTCTCTCTTACACTCACACAACTCTATACCATCATGCTGAATCTTAAAATTGGTACTTTCACAAGGAACGAATCACTCTTGACTTTCTCTACCTGTCTCTCCTCTCTTTCTTCCCTGAGAATCCCCCTTAGTGGCATATACATCCACATGTAGCTCTTCAGTAAAACAATGGTTTTCAGATTTATTGAAAATGGTAGCTTATCTATAATGCAGCCATTAGACCACCTGTGCCTGCTGTCTCGCACAGCTATACCAAAGTAATTTTAAAGATGCCAAGTCAGATGCCAGTAGCAGCTTAGCTGTTGCAGCAGAGAGATCAGCCTAAGTTGTAAAACCTGCTCGAGAAGCCCAATAAATTTTCAGATAGTCCATGCTGAGCTTTATGATAGCCTGAGAATCACAGGCAGTCCAAGTAACTTAAAAGCTCAGTAGGGAATATTACATGGGTTCATCAGTACAAATATATATTAGTTTTCTCTTCCATGTAGCAGGGGCATTTTTGCTGTATTCTATGTAAATCTAGCCAAAGACTCTGCAGAAAATCACTTTTCTGTCATTAATATTTACATGAAAACATCGTTATGACTTTCAAAAATGGCACAACACTTAGCCTGGTAACATGTGGCCAGGCTTTCTAATTAGCTTTCTAATTTGTCACTGAATGGCAGTTACAAAAAAATTCACATGCAATTCTTATGTTTTGACACAGATTTGGGGAGGAGAGAGTGGCAGTTAATCCCTCCCTGAAAAATTCACTTATTCATACCATACTTCAACATTGCAATCAAAAATTGTGTAAAAGTCAATGCCTTTCTAGCATCTATTAATTAAAATACAAGCACCAAGCACAGTTTTATGTGGCCGACTTCATGTGCTCCTGTAGCATAAAAAAAAGAAACAACAAAAAAAAATCTCCAACCACCAAACCTACGATTTTTTGAGCAAACTTGTCTGGAGGTTCAGCTGGTTAATTCTTTAAATTTGAGCACAAAATCAAATAACAGCAGCAGGAAGCTAAGTGCTACCTGGCTAACTTGTTTGAGGCTGCCAGATCCTGAACGTGTGGAGTTGTGACATCCCTTCTCTCCCAGGATGTCAGGGAAGCACCAGCTGACTCTGAGTATAAGCTTGCTGGAGAAGCAGCTTACGGAAAAGGAACAGGCTGACCTGACCAAGCTTCCCACTCCGAGCAGCTCTACAGAAAGCCTTATCCTGTCGCTCTTCCTAAAGACACCCAGGCTTTCGGCGCTGGGCTCCAATTGCCTATGCAAGTCACAGAGGCAAGGCTGAAAAAGCAGCTGTGCAGCTATTACACATTATGTTCAGGTGATAGGGTTCCTCCTTCAGGAACCACATTCCCGAAGGCTCACGCCACGGAAACAGCTGGTCCTATGATCTGCCCATTAGCTTGCACTTGCTTTAATTAATTCTAGTCAGTGAAACTAACAGAATTGCTTCTAAACAGAGTTGGAGGATACTGATGTTAGGATTTCTCTGACTGTGCATCATTCAATGCCTTTTGGAAACTTCTAGCTAGTCACAGTGTGACACTCCGGGGAACCAAGTCCTTTTCAAGACTTAGCCACAATCCTGGCCCATGTCTGAAGGCATGGAAACCCCTAATTTTTATAGGTATGTTTTAACTAAAAAGATTCCCAACCAGAAAGTTGCTACTTTTTGGTGTGCAACACCAATGCTGAGCTAATCTTTTTATGGTTTCCTTTTCAAAGGTAGGCCATTAGCTCATCATTCCCTAGTTCGCTGTTAAAATGGTGGAACTGTATTTTAATAGGATGCTGGCAACAGGAATCATGCAATAAAATCTCTAAATGTCATTACTATAAGCTGCCAGAATCAGCCCCTCGTGGCCCAAAACAAAATGTCTTTTATCAGCATGACTTTTTGCCAAGTCTCTGTTGTCCAGCTTGAGGCACTAAATGGATTAAACAAAAACAATAAAAACAGCAGCAAAACCAAAATGCTGTTACAAAAGGCATTATAGGCAGGAACAGAAACATGAAGTACTTCTCTAGACTCCAGGTAAAACTCTGTTGTTCCCACCTGATCAAGTCCAGGGACAGCACTGTCTAACACAACAATCCCAAGAAACTGTCTCCTGTATCTCATAGCCGTTTCTTAAGAAACTTCTCCCATATATCCCTGACTTTCTGATTTTACCTTATGCTTCATCAATATTTCACTACTTCTTCCTTCTACATTTGCTGGATGCTTATGCCAGGAGCTAACTTTAACTAAGCTAATTTTCTGCATTTTTGCCGAACGAATGAGTACCACCATCAACAGATATTTTCTACACTCATTCCTACAAAACGTGCTCAGTATTCATCTCCTCCTTTAGGAACTCACCAGATGCATTGATTTTGGAATATAACTGCAGTATTTATCATGAATCTTTAAAAAAGGCTTTTCATCCCAAGATACAAAAAAACCAAATTGCATCTCAATGTGCAAGGAAAGACATTTTAACTTAAAGCTGACATAACTGGATGTCAGACACCTAGTAAAATTGAAGCAACGCCTTCCTGTAAGAGCAGAGCTAAAAGTTCTGTCTGTTTACACACAGAGGTCTAAGCTTATGCTTGAAATGAATAGGGAATCAAAGGTGTCAAAGACTGTATAGACTCCCATAATCAAAATCAGACACCAAAATGCACTCTGTCAGGTTTGGAAAGTTCTGATTCCCACAGAAAAAGTGCCGTTGTGGGCCCATCTACCACCAGGTCTCTTAAACCATTTTCGAAAGCAGCATATCAGCTCTGCAAGGGCGAAAAGTCCATCCTACCCCAAAGAATGAGAACACCATGATCCCAAGACCATCCCCAGACCACCAAGCACTGGTGGCAAGCATACACCTTGATCTCAACATCTTGTGAACTTGAAATATTGACAAAATATTCAGAAAGCTGAGGCGCTACAGAGTCTACACCTGCCTAATTGTCCTGAGTTAACCAACACTGAACTAACTTCTCTTCTAATGCTGGGGAAAACTACACTTTTAGAAGACACTAGTGTCTGAATTTATGAAAATATTTACTTTATAGCCAGTGAGTCTATGTGGGATTCAAGGTCTCAGTGTTTTCGAGCCTTGCCAGGTCCTCATCCTCCAGGATGAGGAGCAAGGCCTGGGCATTTGACCAACAGGATTATTTCATACCATGAACATCACGTTCAATATAAATTAGAAAGTTTGCTGAGGAGTTTCTCTGTCCTTTGATGGCGGCGGTCCAGAGAACTCCTTGCCCTGGTGCCAGACCTCTGTGGCCTTCCCTTCCTCCCAAAGCTGTTGCGCTTGCAGTGTCCAACATTTGCTGTCCACTGAGGGAATGCTCAGCTTCCTACTGATATAGGTGACTGAGTATATTTCTTGTATATCTTATACTAGTATTGGGACTATTACTGGGTCTTTAGTATTATTGTTAATTATTTAGTATTATCCTATTAAATCTATTTATATTTCAACCCTTGTGTTTCCTTCTGTTCCTCATTTCCCCTTTCCTGGTGGGGAGGGGTCATCGGGCAATAGAATAATTGTCTAAACAACAATAAATTTATATGGGTTTTCTCAAACCATAACACTAATACAGGATGAATAGCTGTAAGTCTTCAATGTTTGCACATCGAAGGCAGTTCACTTCCACTTCTCACAGGTTGACAGAAAAGAGTGACAAAAGACATCCTCATAAACTTGATCTCATGGAAAAATTAGGACAGCCCAAAACCATTGGTAGGCATTTCTTGGACAGAAGAGCCCATGACTACAACATCCCCTGATGACATTGAACACTTGCTGATGAATCAAAGGTAGGGATTAAGGGTCCCAATTTAGACTAGGTATTTCAGCTTTATACAGCAGTAAGAGACCACAACTCTGAATAGACTTGCTCTCCTTTAACCAATCAAAATAAAAAAGAATAAACCAACCCTAAACCACACCACCAAAAAATGAAAACCCCAGGTCAGGACATTTGCATCTCCAGTATTTTTCACAAACACACATGAAAAAGCTAGAAATAGAGCCAGAGACAAGCAGAAATATATTAGGATTAATTAAAGTCTCATCCTATGTCTTTGCTGAATATCAGAATGGCTATCTGCGCTATAACTTTATATGTATATTACACATTAGAAATGTTACTTTATAGGAGAGCTGCAAATAACCATCTTTCCGAGGTGAACCTATATTCACTGAAAAATTAAAAGCCAAATGGCATTATTATTCTGTTCAATTTCTTAAACTCTGGCAAAGTTTTTGCATGCTAGTTGTATCCTAAATAATATGCCTCTCCAGGTTTTAATTATGAAACGCTAAATAAATCCCATGAGCAAATACTTATTCGTATCTGTCTGCTGAGTTCCTATTTGTAATTCCAGCTAATTACTTCCCCTGTCAGGAAAATATTCTCTGAAGTCCCAAGATGCCACACAAGTACCTCAATCTCTCATTTTTTGTCTCCCAGTGTTCGATACAGAAAATGTAAATTCATTTGGCTACTGCTGAAAGAGTAAGAAACTTGAAATAATCTCTGCACTGTCAGCAGGTCTTTACCTTGTGTGCTTAATCCCTGTTACCATGGTGATATTTAATTGCACAGCCACACAGTTTGATTGGTTTATTTTAAATTGAAGTTTTTCTGTGGAACGGCACAGGATCCTATCGAACATTAGATAAATGGCTTTCAAAATATTGCTGTGAGTCATATTGTTGTCAGTGACTAGATTAATTTGAGTTCAGTTAAACTATTTCTTCACCTTAATCTTATACATATATGACAACATACATAATATGAGGATTTTTAGCATTATATTTGGGAGCTGAGCATTTTGAGTATAATTAAGCAGTATTTTATTGTAAGAAGGGCAATTAAAACTTAAATGAGAATTAAGATTCAGTAAGCTTTTGTTGATAGTATCATCTTGCCTTTCTAAAACAAATTACCTTGCTGTTCTACAATAACAATCCAGATAAGAACCTTTTACAGTAGGCTTATACTTGGTTTTCTTTATAGAAAACTGTAAATATATTGATATGACAGAAATGAAGCCAAAATGATAAATACAGCTTCTTCAGTGCTGGCTTTCATATACCTCAGCATGCAGTTCCTTAGTACATGAATGACTGCTGGAAACATCATCAATATGGTATTTCCTGGAGGGGCATAGTACATTAGCTAACTTGGTTGAAATTCTGCACATACACTATGACGAACTGAAGGACTACAACTGTGCTATTTAAACAGCAGCAATATACTGTGCTAATTGTCACCCCTTTTTCCCACTCCATAACCCAGCCCTAACACTTTTACACTTTTTTTTTTTCTTCTAAATGCCATAACTGAAGCTCTGGGGGAAATTTTCACCTCACCTTTGCTGTGAAAGGTCCCAGTTTCATCACTGAGTGTCAGAAAGGTTTCCCTTATTTACTTTTTTCAAGCTTGTGGCCACCAAGGCCCCAGTGTACAGCCTGTAGGATCACTCTACCTTTTTGGTGTTCCAGAGGCTGTTTTCCCGTCTTTATTTTTAAGGATTATCAACTAATCTGGTTCTATTTCATATGCAGAGCCTCTGTGTTTGTGTCATTGGGGACACCAGCTCGTGACCCAAGATAAGACATATAGCTTCTTACAAACCACTACCACTTTCCCAACCACCTGCATGGCTTTGCAGAATCAGAACTTGGCACTTTTAATCCTGATTCTGTAGGGACCATGCTGTTTTACAAGAGAGATGTTTGAAAAAGCAGACTCCTACTGGGGCTATCATTCTTACACAAACTGTTTACAAGAATTAATTTGGTTTTTGCTCCCAAGAAGGGTAGCTTGTATACTGAAGCTATGCTTCTTTCCACAGATGCATTTACGTGCTGTTACGCACAGATGAGATGCTGTTATGCTATAGGAAACATCTACCCAGAAACATGCAAACTCCAAGAGTAACGAGGATTTCATCTTCTCAGGGCCACATTGTGGCCCTGGGTTAGGATACCTTGATTTATTTCTTTTCTATACAGGTTCTGCTCCAGAAGTTCTATACTGCTTCCTAATCCACCTTCTAACACACAGGAATAACAGTTTCCAGGATACAATACTTCTCTGAATTTCATGGCATCCCCATCCAGTTTGTGTTTGGAGAAAACACTGGAGACTAGATCAGAAACACTGACCTCTCTGTAGCAGAGGCCCAAAGTATGTGATTCCCTGTACTGCACTTTGGTACAATTACATTAGCCTAATGTAAGGCTAATGACTGAACAAAAGCTTCTTCTACCCTGAGTAGTGTCACCCATATTCATACTTTCTTGTATAACTCCCCTCACCTTTCCAGTGTGAGGAATCCTCTTGGTTCAGTGATGGTTGCACATGCGTGCAGAAAGGACTCCGAAAGGGCAAGCCAGGAGACAGGGAAGGAGCCACGCTGCTGTGGCTAGCTCCCGAGTTACTGCACACCAACCAGCCCAACTAGCTTAGGTACAGCTGTCCTAGAATGCAATGAACTCTCTGTTTTTCCATGTTCTAGTTAAAATAAAAGAACCCCACAAGCCAGCATTGCCTTGCTATTATTCCCTCCATTATAACAATGATTTATCCCAGTCGATATTAAAATCATTTTGCCTGTCAAATTTATGCCTACCATCTTTATGGCTAGAGCAACAGTTCTCTGTGAAGGAAGGACGATTGTTAAATCATCTTGTCTTTTCAGAAGGTTGAGCTGATTTAGCAATACTTTCTTTTCCACCATATGCCCGAGTTGTCTTTAGGCAGACCACTGACACAAACAGGTTGCTATATAATTTTCCTTCTTCTCCTTTCTAATTATTCAGGTTTGCTTTAAACAGTCACCTGTGTTTGTGCATCCCTGCTGCCGCTCATCTCTTCTAGCCCCGCTCCCCCTTCCACCATACAATCCTGTCCTTGAGCAGGTCAAACCCTTAGCAACAGAAAGCAAATTTGTACGCAGTCTGAAAGGAGCACAGTAGCACTCTTTCTCTAATAGCACACTATTCATATCAACAGTCCGTATTAGTGACAAGGGAATTTAAACAAAAAAAAAAAAGAAAAAAGGAGAGAAAAAACAAGAATCGCCATACCAATCAGACCTGTTGTCCGCCTGGTCCAGTATCCTTTCTCTGACAGCACTCAATACCCGCTTCAGAGGAAGGTGCAAGAAACCTTGTAATTATAGAATAACCTGATTAATACAGGAAGTTTCGTCCTAGCCCTAGGCAGTCAGCAGCTGACTCACCCACTTGTCTGAAACATAATATTTTATACCTGCTCTATTTTTTTTTGGAATCCTATGTAATTTAATAGTGGAAGTCTCATTACAAATGTACATTGCAAATGTACATTTTAATCCTATGAAGCATTTTAGGCTTTACTGTAACCTGTAGCTGAGAGTTATATTTGCTAATTATATAGGTTGTACTATTTTTATCACTGTTAAACTGCCTGCCATTCAATCTCATTGGATGTCCCTTTTAGGGACGTGGGAATAAGTGGGCCAGAGAGTGTGATTCCACTGCCTGTTCCTCGGCATCTCACCTGGGAGCGGAGATGCCCGAAGAGGCGTACTGCAGTCAGCCTTTGGCCTGAGGCATTATCCTGGCACAGCCTGCCTTCATTCACATCCCTAACCTGAATTGGAAGGAGAAGGAAATGAACCCTCTCTTTGACACCCTGCTTAAGAGCAAGTGCTCTCACGGAGGACAGAGCAGCAGCAGCGGTGTTGCTCATGTATTTGCGAATGCCACATAAATCCTCCAGTGAATCTAGTCAACATAGTTTCTGTAATTAGAGATGAAGGAATGTCATGCATTCAGTAAAGTGCTGTGTAACATCATACCCACAGGGCAGAAGGTGGCTCTTGTGGCTTCAAACTTTCATTATGGCCTTATGTACTAAGGTAATCTTAAGGTACAAATAACAGCAGCCTTTTCAAAACCCAGAAAGATGAAGACCACAGTAACAACAATCAAGGCTTTCGCTATATTTTATATCCTTTGATTGTTTTCAGAATCTTCCGACACAGCAAACTCCAGAGAAATATTCTGAGAAAGGACTAAACTACCAATAGGCATGTACAACCTGCAGAACACATGGATGAGAAGGTTGAGGTAGGGTTAGACATATCAAGAGAAATTTAAAAAAAAAAAAAGAAAAGAAAAAAGAAAAAGCTGAATGATCTGATCCTGTTCTGTGCTTATTTATTTTGAAGTAAACTGATTAGCAGGCTGTAAGCCGCAGTTTTGCATCTGGTATAAATTAGTGACCCTTAATAAGCAGGATGCTTGATTGATATGTCATTAATATCATCAATGATTGTGTTCTGCCATTCCACACAGCTGGCCAGCTCTGAGAACTGGGTATACAAGGAGGACCACACAGCCCAGACATGCATAGAGGCACTCCACCTTTCAGAAAACATGAATGAGTTTCCTCTTCTAAGTACAATAAGCACTGAAAGAGTAAGATGAAGACTACTAAAGAAAATTCAGGTAAGTATTTGCTGTATTGCAAAGAAATATTTTAATGTGTATGCTTTGAGAACTTAGGATGTTCTCAGCTACAAAAGAATACAAACGTGTTACCCATGCTTTATGTATGGGTCAAAAGCTGACATTCAAGAATTTCGTGTTTCAGGAATAGCAGAGTTACTAAGCCAAGCACGGACAACCAAAACGGAATGATTTCACATGCCAAAAATCACAGAGCTGATATTATACGCAGGATAACGTACCTCAGAGAAAAAAAAGAATTCTTTGCCAGATACACCTAGAAGAAGTCTGGAAGAATTTAGTCTTACTAAATACAAAAACATCAGTGAAAAATAACAGCAGGTGCCCAAGATAACAAAATACGTTGTGACATGTTTCAACTGGTGTAGCAACCACGTCATATAACATAACAAGATTTGGAAAGACTTAGGACGAGCAGGTCTCTCCCAGCTCTGCTCTGCACTCTGGGGACTGACCTGCAGTTTCAAGCCATGCAGTAACACTGCAGGCTTTGATCTCTGGGTGTGCTGCCTTTTATTTCATGCCTGGGGTCCCAGCTGTTTGCTCAGTTTGTTCCAGATGGGAGCACAGAAGCAAGCTAATATGCATGAAGTACAGATGGTCAGGGTCCTCGGAGTAAAATAGGGAGCAAACCAAACTGGTAAGGCAGACAGATCCTGTACTCCTCTCTGAGGCAATGACAAGAGTTAAAGGAAACATGATCAACAGCATCTCTTGCAAATTAGGATATGGCAACATGATGACCTAAAAGACCCCTCTAAAAATTTAAGTTTAATAACTAACTGTACCTTACTGAGACAACTGTGCTTTGAGTTCACATAGGAAGGGCTACACTTTGTTGCAGTAAATCTGATCTCAGGTGCTGGTCTTTTATTTGAATGATAGAAGCCACATTTAGAAAAATAGCGAAGCGCCTGTTACCTTAGGAATTAAATAGGAATAGGAATCAAAACGGTGTGACTTTCCATGGCAGCAAATGTTATTTCAACTTGCACCTTAGACTGCAGTTGCAGGGCAGCTTAAGCCAACACAAGTCTGTTGCAGCCTAGTTCCCACATCGGTCAGGTACTCCGGTGTGTCAGCAACGCTGCTCATCACCTGGCATTAGCCATGCCCTGAGCAGGAGGTTGGATCAGCTGATCTTCCATCCTAAACAATTCTGCAACTCTATCAGACATGTGGAGGACTGGCTCAGGGAGCTAAACTGACATAAAATTAATGGCTTTTTCTGTAGGATTGATTTTTTATTAGCTGTTGCCAGTTTATTTCCCTCTATCAACTCCCCTCCAGGACTGACAAGCAGCAAGGCTGACACAAGGGAAAGGGTGAAAATGTACAGGTCTGAAAAATCAGTAAGATTGTAGCAGTGGCAACCTAGGCAAGCCAAGATATCCATGAGGCTAAACTCCTTGTGGACAAAATGAGCCAAAACCTTCCTGCTTTGCATGCTATCTCTCTGAAGCACTCACATCAAATACATTTTTAATACGTTTCATGTTTGGATTCCAATTAGTGTTACAGAAATTTCTTGTAATCATATACTACACAGCTTATATGATAAACGCAAAGAAAACAGGCCTTTTAAATGGTTAAATATGCACTGCAAATTATTTCATATTAAAGACCAAGCTTAATATTGCTTGTGCAGTACAGAAACACACTGGAAAACACTAGATGATTGCTGTCCTTCCATACTGAAATGTATTACTTATTTCATAACACTATTTCAAGTAAAAGTAACAAGTTAAAAGAGAATGGGTGAAGTTCTGAAACTTTAATTTACCGTGGCCTGAACTTAAGGAAAAGTATTTTAGAGGTTTGCAAAATGACCCTGGTTGCGCCATCTGTACAGAAGAGATAATGAATTGATAGTGACATCTCATAACATTTTGATAAAAGGCACTTCTTGCACTTTTAAAAAAGTGCTGCCTGGCGATGGTAGCTGCCCCTGATTAGCTCAGGCCATAGGGGCTTTCAGAGATTTGAAAGAAACCAAATTTGCTTCAGCAGAAAGAATAAACATCGCTTCCCATTCACGCCTTAAAGCATTTGCACTGACACTATATAATTACTTTTCATTTCAGCAAAAGATTCTCCTGGATTCTCTGTTCCTCCCACAATTTCAAAATGACAATATGTCTGCTTGCAGTTGAATGGATATGTACATATGGCACTAAGTAAATTATTTAACTAAAAAACAGTTAATGTTTCTATGAATTATGTTATTTGCTTGTACAGAAGTCATGCGCGCATTTCATTGCGATAATACCTGGTTTATACATCTTTAATCAAAACCAAGTAGAGGATTTGAATTGCTTTTTCTCCTTCAGTGTGATGCAATTTGTTAATCTGTACGGCTATAAAAAGCCTCAGAGACAATATGAAATGCTATCTCGCTGATCTCTCTCCTGAATTTATTGACATCACTGTCAACAACCATCTCACTATTTCATTCCTAAAATCCAGGGGTGAAAAGTGAGGGAAAGACTGTTAAATAGTGTTTTCATTTATGTTTCATGTAGTATTTGCAAAAGCAGTTGTTTTGAAAGCCAGAGAGGGCTTGTGCTTGGCCAGATGACAGGCACAGTAGGGACATATATATATATGTCTATATACCTCCACAGAGGAACTGCTGGCAAAGTCACTGGGTGCATTCAGTCTTTTGTCATTCTTCTAAAATGAAGATACATGTTGTGACAACCCGGTCACATCACAGTAACTACGGGAGCTGACACTCATGAGTAACGGTGGATAGATGGTGATTCGGTACAGCAGTACGGCGTTCCAAATGGTTTCCTGGTTTCATTCAGTTTCTGAAGGCAGTGGCTTTTAATGCCACCTGGGGGACTGTCATTTTATGTAAGATGCATTACTACTCTCAAGACATGGCTGGTGCATGTGTTAGAGCCAATGCTGTTGCTTTAAAACATCTGATACAAGAATACATACTATAACTGCAATGTGTATGTACACGGCACTGTTCAACTTTCACCTAAGACTGCTCAGAGACATCAATGGGTAAGAAAGTCTGGCAAAAATATCAAAGGCTTCTGCAGACCAGCTTCCTTAGAGGTCTCATTCTCTCCATCCCTTAAAGCAGTTTATTTTTTTCCACATAGCCTGCTATCCACATGCAGAGAAAAACGGAAGAAAGACTAGGGCCCCAAAAAGAACAGAGAGCAAGCACCTTATAAGAACCTGAAAAAAAACCAACCCAACTACCACAGCAACAAAACAACAAGAAGCCTAACATCACTTAAGGCATTATTTGGCACTGCCTGTTATGGATTTTCATTCCTAGATGCAGTTTTCCGCATTTAAGAGAGGGATATGGCACTTTAAGGTACTAAAAGGCAATCCAAAAAATAAACAAAATAATCATTAGCTATTAAGAGTTAGGAAACGTTCCCAAATTGCAAAATTAATGAGTACTAATGCACTGCATTTTGTAAGCCGCAGCTGTTTATAGCCACACAACAAGTGCAGCATCCCATTATGTGACCAGTGAGAAAAGAGGAGGAATCAAATGCGGTGCTTGTCCTCAGAAGCCGGGTATTAAATGCTCAAATGAATCTCAGTCGCGCAGAGGAGAACATACCGATAGTCTGCAGAAAAAATGGACACCCAGGGTGTGCAGGTCTCTTCACTAACTACGGTAACAGAAGCAGCAGTCACATCTGCACAGTACTTTGGAGGCTCACCTATATTTCTTGACAAGCCTAATTAGTCCAAGCAGAAAGCCTATGCTAATAAAGTTATATTGTGCCTGGCATTCAGCTCCACGTTGCCCAGCCCTGCACCCAGTCCAGTGTCTTACAGACATGCGAAGCATGAAAAATACTTGCTCAAGGAAGAAAATGGCATTTCAAAATCAGCTTTTGAGCCCTCATTAACCCAGACAACTTGGTCCAATTTGAACACGTCTGAAATCACTCTAAATCTTGAAAGCCCACAGGACACCATGCTGTTACAAATCTTGCTTTTGCTCCAAAAGCAAATGCCTCCCAGGAAGCCAAGGCACACACCTTGGGCAAAGGGGGGAGGAAGAGAAAGCAGAGCAACGGGGATCCTCTTTCTTACACTGTACCATTCTGTTTACTGCCGCTGAAGGATGTTGAGTGAATTAAGGGCTTTTAATGGTCAATTTTAAGTCTGGACTTAAAATAAGTCTGATCCTTCTACTCTGTTTTAAAAGAAAGAATTGTAATTCTCCTCCAGGACTTTTTTAAGCACCTGCAAGTTCCTAAACAGATTGATAAACACAAAATTGAAATAATAATTAAAAAACCCCAACCCTTCCCATGAGCAGAATCAAAATGCTAGCCTTAAAAATGGGATGCAAGCTACAGCAACTAATGCTGCAAAATCAGGCGATAGTTCTACTAACTCATCACCATCACCCCTTTTCAGAGAAGAGGTTCCAAAGTCACGTAAGAGTACATTTGCTAGAACAGCAGACCGTAGTTTATCCAAGCCACTTAAGAGATTTTAAAGAATAATTATTTACAGTTTTCACTGGGAAAAGAACAGCCAATTTTGTTTACGATCACATCATGCACATTGACATTTGTTTTGTAAGCCTTTAAGTTCAGAGCGAAAGGACTATGGAAAATCTAAGAATTAGAATATTTATACAGGATCAAAATATACACTTTTTCATTACCAGTATAACGAATATTTTAGACAAACTAAAAGAGCTCTCATGGCAGAGATGGAGGAGAATTGTTTGTCTCAGTCAGAACTGACCTTTTGCCTCATTCTTTAAACATAGCATTTTTATTTTTACTTTTTTTGTTAATGATATTTGTTGTAATTCCTTAACAAATTACACGTCCTTGTATTAATAGCATTTCCTCAGGTAAATGAAATAATCAAGTACCAAAACAAGGAGCAGTAAAGTACCGCCAGAGATACCTCTTTGTAAGGGCTGTGTAGGGCTGAAGCAGGAACCAGGATTCCAAGGAGATACAGCAAGAGCAAGGCTGCAGCGCTGTGCTACAGACTGCACAGCTCCCACTGCCCACTTACTTGATGAAGTAGTCTCTTCCATCTCTGTTTGCCGTCATCTCCCATCCATAAGGTGTCCCCTGGTTCAAGCTCCAGGTCCCTGAAGGGTGAGGCCAGCCTGAAGACTTGTTCCTGTGGCTGCAATTTCGGGAAGGGTCGGGGGAAAGAGAAAGAAAAAAAAGTTATTTGTTTGTTGCATTTATTCTTCAAATTTAGTTATTTCACGTCATTCACTGGGCATCCAAGTACTTTCACAGTTGTGACATATACAGCCAAAACCCAGGCAAGGGAAAAGAAGTTTGCAGGCCTATTTACATTTGTAGTATTTTCCCAGTAAGTGGAAAGATATACTGTCGCTTCGAATGGTCTTTGAGCCCAGGTCTTTGGCAGGTGAATCAGTCTCACAACCACAATGCTAATTTTCAATAGTTTTCAGGACAGGAGACGGAAAGTATTTTCATTTACCACCATCCTCTGGTCAAACGCCAGTTCTCAGTACGGTTTTAGCCAAAAAACCCACCAAATGAACCAAACCAAACCACCCCCGCCATGGCTGCACATCACACACGTGGTGCACCAGCACAAGAAGGAACATCAGCAGCAACTCTCATTGCTAGCAAACCAAACCATTTTTTGTTTCGTACGTCAGAATGAAGGAAGATTGTAACACTTTTGTATATGGACCTAAATTGATACGCAGATGTTGCTGCACTTGATCGTTATCCATTAAGCTCTTCCTCCAAATAACTTTTGAAAGGCTGGAGTATCTCTGAGTGCACACACTGTGACATATCACTGCTCGAGCACTCTCTGCTAGTATTCCCACCCCTGAGCAAGGGCAAAGTCATACTGCCTAAATAAAGGAGTAGCTTACACAGCTCACCTAAGGGAGGTTGAGCAGCACTCCAAAGGGACAGTATTTCCCCACTAGATCTAAAACATTTTGTGAGATGCCATCTACTGACTCCATACACACACAGAAAAAGATATAGCTAGCAAGAATCCCCCACAGGAAACCCCAACTTTTGCACTGCTGTTTTACCCCCTACTTGCAGGAATTAAAATAGATGTGACCGCACATTCCCACTTTCTGCTGTGGGACTTAGAGGTACAGAAGGCAACAAATAGGTCTTTCAGCAAAATTGCTCAGGTCATTAATATCTATGTACAATCTGAAAAAGAGAAAGAGCAGGAAAAGGAGGCAGGGCAGCCAAAGATGCTAAAGATTGGCTGAGAGCACATCACAGACATGCAAAGAGGAATCAGCACACAACATCGAATACAATCTGAAATTTAGACCAAAGCCACACAAAATAAGAGCATGTTTTTAATTAGTTGCCTTCTCCTTCTCTGCCTTTTCTCTACCAGTGAAACATATTACAGTTTAGTTTTGCTTGCTAGATTTAAGTTCAAATGCTAGCAAGGAAATTAGTATTTTTTGCCTTAGACAGAGATGTAAGGACTTATTTCCTTTAAAGAAAAAGAGCGCAATGTAACCTGGTGAACGCTCTTCTGAAGGAACAGAATTGGTCTCCATGGACAACTCAACAATTCATTGCAAATTGCTAAACTCAACAAAGTTGTACACTGTTAATCTTTCCCAAAGGGGGAATGCATCATTAAAAACAAACTAGCTACTTCCTCCTCCCCCCTTATTTCAAGGATTAATCACTACTGAGAAAAGACACGGTGCTTCAAAATATAATTTACATGTAAAGTAGACCATTACAATGGAGTGCTAGATATCATCTGATTTACCAATTACATTAAGTACTCTATCTTCAAGGAGTAGAAAAACATTTCTGTTAGCATGTTCAAACACTGGTATTTGCCGTAAGACGGGGCTTAAGTCTAATACTTGAACGTGCTAGAAATCTTAATAAAATTACAGTTACTTATGGCTAGTGAAACACAGAAATGTCAGATATGCTACATCACCCCAGATAAATGCAACTAACCTGTTCCTGATCAAAGGAATGAATTAAAAAACAGGCATCTGAGGAAAGAAAACAGTTTCAATGCTCTCTCATGCAGTTTCATGTGTATTTGAGCTTAAGCATTTCTGGTTTTCCATATGCTTGACAGAGAGAGAAAGAGTGACAGAGAGAGAAAGAGTTGTCCCCGTCTTTCAGATGGGAGTTGTTCTATGATCTAAGAACGACAACTTTACATCTGCAGACCTCACATTACACATTATAGTATTTGGGATCCTTAACACTGCAGTTAACTAAATAAAGTAGAAAGTAACCTATTTTATCTGGACTATAAAGGGATACCCATGCATTTAACACTTTTCACTTTAATAAAATGTTTCACAACCTCTGTGCTATAGTTCCTTCACCTGTAAAATGGGTACAGTGACATTTAAATTCCCATGTAAAGCACATCAAACTTCTATTATCAGATAATTTGTAGGAGCACAGGACAGTGATGATGATCAATACTGTTCCTCTCTGCATTCAAACTAAGGGCTCATCTTTGTATGGATTATAACATTAGTGGATTTTAAAGTGAATCTAATTCCCCTGAAAGCTTTCTTTAAACCCTTAAAACATTAATGGTGTCAGAACTCATCATATATGATTGGTAATTACTGTCCTACTTAACTATGGATATGTCTATATCTGATCTAGCCCTCCAGACTTTCTTTTAATCAGTGGGAGAGATATTAGCACTTGAGACACTGTATACACCTACATTAGATGTGTGCAAATTCGAGGAGGTGGCTCCAGACATGGAAAAAACAAATACTCACAAAATGTTTCCTATAGTCATTGTACAACTGAATAATAAATGCTCATTTCATAACAACATAACAAGGTTTTTAAACTCAAAGGCGATCAGTGCTGGTGATTCCCAGCTGCCTGTACAGTCTGAAAAAATGAAGGAATAAACTGAATTATTTATTTTTATACACCTCCATCCACTTGTTGAATATTATCCTGCTTGTCTGCAAGGATTCTGTTCAATGGCCACTACAAGGGACAAAAGATGGCAAAGATGAGTTAAATGCCAGAAGGAATATCAAAGTCTCTGTAGGAAACCATAAGCAGGTGAGGTATTTCACCTGGGGGAAGGACAAAGTCATCTCAGCAGGCTATAAGTCAAGAGGATACTTCAGCAGTGAGGAAGATCATCAGGCTGGGAGAACCCAATCCAAATCCTACCTCCCTGCAGGTGATCTTGGATAAATCCCTCAGTTCTCTGATCACCATTTGCCACATCCTTCCCTCACAGGCAAAGGAGGAAGAGCACACTAAAAATGCCTAGGTTTCTGGAAGACCTGCATATTACCAACGATGGGAGAGATAAAGAAAACGTGCCTGCTACCCCGGGAAGCCAGCCAACAAAGGAAGCACTGGCACCGCTGTAACTTACTGCTTGATCTCCATCACCACTTCTGCTTGCTCACAGCAGTCATATTGGTTGCTGAAGTGCATGTCACTGCACAGCTCTTTGGTCGTGAACTTCATCATGAAAGCCTAGGCCACATCATGCCAGCAGAGCTCTGAAAACAAGGCAATATTAGCTACAATATCCCATCAACCTGCTTTTGACATCCTTGCTGCAGAAGTAGAAAACTTGATTCCCCTGAATTGCTTCACATTGAACAATAAGTTCATTAAATCACAGAGGCAGCATGCAAGGTACTAGTGTGCCCTACGGGGGGGGGACCTTTTGACTGAGAATACAATAGCTGAGCCACAGTGAACATCTTCAGGTCAGCCTTTTTTCCACCTTGTGCCTCAGGCATGACTGAAACATGAGTTCATGTGTAAAGCCTCCAGTACTCGACATCAGAAGTGTGCCACTTTCACAACATGCAGAACACACTCAGCATAAACCATGGTACAAACAAGAAGTCTGTAATAGTATCCACCTTTTTTTTCTAAGATCAAAACTAGACCATTTTGAATTTTTAAATACTGTTAGAGCCTAACGTCCAGAGCAGTTTAGATAGTATTAATGCTGAAAGCAGAGAGCAACACTATGCCTTTTTTAAAACACTGAAAAATAAAATGTTTACATTTTCTGGAAAATTCAATTAAAAAAAAAAAAGCATCTACAGATTCAGACAATAAGCATGTAATATTGCCCAAAACTTATTTTTTTAACTGGCAACTGGAGATTCCTCTCAATAGGTCTTTGCTATAGAAATCTTGATAGACTCTTTAATTGTATCACCTCTACAGCCTAGGCCTGTAAATTTTGTTATAAATTTAGTGCTTTCCTACACTGGTAGAAATGAAGCTCTTGGATTGCAATTTTAAAACAGCAGAAACTGGCACTGACACAAAAGCAGCATTCCATCCTCCCGGCACCAGACAGTCCTACTTCACATCACAGCTGCTGTTATGCCAATGCAAGTAAACTGGATCACCTTAAAACTAGTGGCTAGTTTATCCAGACTCATCTCTGCGTACCCCATGGCCTCACAGATGGCTACATGGCAGGAAAAATCGAGGGCAGGACAGAACCCGCCTGCTTCAGACAGTCCTTAGGCAAAGACAAGACAGAAAGCGTTTGACTAAAATGGAACACCCCCACTTTATTTAGAATATTCAGCGCCTGCTGGAGCATAACACTCTCTATATAGGATTAGGGTGCCTACCGACCCCAAAGATAGACATCATGTTTATGCCTACCCTTGTCCACGGTCAGGGATACAACAATCCTTGTTTTGTTAGGAATGAAGCTGGACAGAGTTAGGTAGTCTGTTTTATCATTGGAGTAGTAGTCTTCACTCCCTTGCCCAAGAATCCCAAACTTGCACTCTACTGATAGATTTAAAACAACAATAAAAGGCAGTAGCATCCTTGAAATCTTTTTTTTTTTTTTTTTTTTTTTTTTAAATAATGATTTGAAGAAGGCAGAAGCCTGGTTAGTTACCTTTGGTCAGTGACCTTCATTCCCGCCCTCTGCAACCTCAGGGAGACAGCTACCCTTGCAAAACGATCATCTTCATAGGCCTAGATTGAAGAGTTCTTATAGTGTGTCTTTGGTGGAAATCTAGACTAACTTATCTCAGAGCTGAAGACCATCTCTGGTGTTTAGGGTCTCAGTGAAGAGTTCAAGATTCAGCTCCATCCAAAAGCAGGCATTTGAATTTACAAGCTTTCTACCTGTATTCACTAGCTCTCCACTGACTCTAATTTGGAGCTTTGACATCTCACTCCATGTAGATGTCAAAATTTGAATTTCAAGCATACAAATCTGGATATGAATTCTACATCACCCTCTGAAGAACCCTTTGCAACAAATGCTGAGCCCTTATTGTTAAATTCCTGTATAACATAATAAAATTGGCAATTATAACCTTATTTTTATATATATATATAATATTATAACCTTATTATTTATTTCTCATTCTATACCCCCTTCTAAAACACCTAAGAGCAGCACCAAACCAAGTGCAAACAGTTTCCAAGCTTCTGGTACCATTAGTTTTGTTTTTTTAATCTCAAGAGTTGCAGAATTTTGAGGTAGATACCACCTGTCTATTTGTTACCATCTGCTTCAATGATCTGATCTCTAAGATCATCTAACTTTTCAAATTGGAGCATAGCTTCAAAAATGTCTCCAGTAAAGAAGCGCCCCTTGGAAATCCCCCTCCAATTCATTGTGCAAAATCTCTGTCTGTGGAGCCACATATAATTTCCCTAAATATAAGTAATTTGAAATAGTAATATTCTATGCATGTTTCCTCTTTAGTTATTAGTAACTTTTAAAGCATCTACCTTGGATTACCTCTGCTGGATTAAAATAGTGGAATAATTATATTCTAATCTTCTTTTAAAGCAATCTCTTGAAGAATACAGCTGTAACTGCAGTGCGTGACTAAAATTACAGAACTTGTACTATGAAGATTCACAGTATGATGTTGTGTTTACCACTTGGATATTTAATATTTTGGAATCATCTCATTTAACATCTTGGTAACTCTCATAGTCCTTCCATATTTACAGCACTTCTTCATTCCTGAAGGTGCTATCTGCAAGGTGGTCAGTAACTCATTCAAGGCTGACTATCTAACACAACTCAGCATTGCTAATGGACTAATAGCACTGATACACTGCTTCCTTCATGTTACCGTACTGAGGAAAACTTCTGCATTTTGAGTCCTGGCATGTACCCTGGCTTCATTTCACCTCTCTACTTATACAAAAGCCAGTTCTCTGCCTTTCACATGCCAATACCGAAGTCAGTTGCTCTCCAGCCCACCATAAAAGGAAGAAATCCTGAACAAAAGCCATGTTACACTCCCAAAGTTTCATTACTTTGGGAGCAGGGCTCCACAGCACCCCCTGGGAGGTTAACTCCAGCCACAACGATCCCTAGGTGTTACCTAGAGGAACACCACAGTAACAATATTTTGTATTATTAGTTTTTAAAAGTAAGAACACCACCTGAAGTTTCTGCAGGGCATGACTACCTGGGAGTAAGAGACATGCTTGCGACACAAGCGGAGTTCAATAATGGTCTCTCTATGATATTTAATCTTCCACTGCCTCCGGAATAGAAACCTGCTTTCTCAATCCACTTCTCACCCAGTCCTGTCCCAAAAGACTACTGCACTAAGCTTACCTCCAACCTATCATTTCAACTTGAAAAAATAAGAAAATGAAAGTTTTAAAGACTCTGTAGCTATACTATCAAGATCAATCATCATACCCTGCTATTTAAACTCTCCTGAGGGGCACTGTACAATAGGACAGACGTGATGGACAATAATTTCTGGATCCAAGATCAAGGACACTGAAAGGCTTGTTGTCTCTGCAGAGACCAGTACTGTAAACCCCCCAGAAATAGTCCTATCAGAAGCACAAAAGAAGAAAATGAACTGACCCAGTACTCCACTGTACTAAGAAAATTTTCATACTGGGTCTCCTGTTACTAAAGCACGTCAGTAGAGAAAGGAACCCTAATGACTTCAGGTACCCACATATTCAGACACCCTTCAGATTCTATAAACTGCATGCTTTCAAGTCTTTCGCTGGATAAGAAAGCAAAATGGTTTTAGTCCTCATATGAATGTGTACTGTTTTTGAACTCCTGGAAACTCTGTATCAGTTAAAAAACAACTGAGTATCACCCGACAAGTGAGCTTGGGCTTCCAAGTTTGTAATAAAGACAAACATGAAAGGCAGATTCATTGTCCAAGACTGTTTTTCTTATTTAACCATAAGAACAAATGCTAGAAAAGTATTTTTGCCCTGTGACACCTGTCCATCTCAATCTTGCAACACAACGCCATGCTCTGGCCAAAGGTAGAGTGCTGTTGCAATACCTTTCAGGCTTGTCCTGAATTTTCTCCCCGGATTACGCATCATCAGATAAACACAAATGCTATTCAGAAAATTAACACACACACCTTTCTCCCCATCCCTTCCACCCCCTTTCAATCTGGTCTTAATTAGTACTTTCTCTTAGTTTTTTCTATTTTTCTAGTAAGGACTATGACTAAAGCCTTGTTCAGAAACTGTGCCCAGCTGTGTCACTTTCTCAGCAGGAGGGCCTAGGCAGTAACTACACTCCAGGCTCCAGGTGGAGCAGATAACGCCACACTTTCCCCCCGCCACTTCCCACCTTCCACGGCAGACACTCTCAATTATTCATAATTTCACAAAGTAACACTCATTCTTACTCCAAACCAACAACGATACTGAAGGGTCCATTCAACCTTTAAATCCTTTGGTGGAGCAGAAAATAATCCAACCAAATAAAACTCAGAATTTCATACTGAGCTCCTCTAAGCCAGTTTACAATACAGTAGAAGAGATATGTTTCTAGAAAATCCTGTCAGCCTATTTTTGTCACAGATTACATTAGCTTCCATCTTCTCAATGCCTGAAACTGAGATTTCTAAATGACAGCCTATGTCTGGGATGCGAATAGAAGACACTCAAATGAATTCCTCCTCCACCAGTCATTGCTACTGCTGCCAATCATGAGATAACGAGGACCTATGGCCACGTAGCTCATCAGAAAGGTAAGAGATCCCTTTCATCAGGAATCTCCTGGCTGCCACGAGAAAGACCCTACTACTGCTCCCTTGCCAGGTAAGTGGGGAAATAGAATGCCAGCTGCCCATCACTTGGTGGAGGGAAAAGGGGCAATTCCACATGACCAGAAAAGTCTCCTCACAGGCTCCTGTCACTTCAGCATCAATTCCAGACTCCTGTCTGTATCACAGGCAGGGCAGGGTGACACAGAAGAAAACTGCTGGCTATTCAAAATGTACACTGTGCCCATTACTCCATTGGCGACATGAAGAATGGCTCTTCATAATCTGAAACTACAATGTAACGTTACTTTCTCATAAGCTTTGTGCTAATAGTCTATATGTAGACCTTTTTTTATCACATATCTTCCAAAACTGCTCCTTTGCTTTCCTCCCTGTGCTCTACTTCTTGTGGCCAAAGATGTAGGTACCCAACCAGTGCAGCGAAGAAGTACCTACAGCACATGTTTTTGCCATCAGGTACGTAGAGAGCTCCTCAGCACTGAGTGGTGGCCCCCCACAGAGCCAACTTTGTCCACTGTGGTCCCAGAACTAAAAATCTCATGAAACAAGGTAATAAAAAGCACAGGTAGCACATTGGGAGGAGGGATAAAACAAACCATGTCAGGCAACACTGGTTTGTTCCAGGGGCTAACAACCCCCAGGTGCATTGGGAAAGGGAGAAGGTGAAGGCCTTGTCATTCCCTGAGGCACCCTACCTGTCCTGGGACGCTTCCTTTCTTGTCTCTCATTCCACGATAAGTTTTAAACTCTTGAACATAGGTATTGCTGTTGTTTGCACTGTCCTGTTCAGCAGCAGCTGAGATTTCCTTTTTTGCAAAAAATGTTCTTGCATTCAGATTGTCTACAGTCACTGCTGCCCAGTTAACACACTTTCAGGTCTGTTGCTTGTTTTGTTCTGATTTTCATTTTGTTTGGTTTGGTGTTGTTTTTTTTTTTATTGTCTGATACAGGTCACATCTTCCATTCCCCTGTCCTCCTCTCTCTCTATGTTATATTTCCATTATTAATAAAGATGTGCCCCCATTACAAAGAAAACAAAAACCTCTATCATATTTCCTTTCAGACTGCCAGGACTTTTCATGTGAAGGACACTGATTCCATTAGAGATCCAAAGTCCTAAAGGAATTACTTTCTCCTTCAGAATCTTGTATTGCAAAAGCCAGAAAGTACCCAAAGCAGCAAACAGTGGCTGGGACTTGGATGCCTGAAAAAGGTTCTTTGACTTTCTGTTGTATATGATGCTTTAGCTTCATACCGATGTGAGCTAGAAAGTAAAGTCTCTAAAAACTGATGTGTGCAAGATGGGTTTTTCTCTGTTTTAATGGGGCTTTTGACCTTAGGCTTTCTCAGCTTTACTCAGTATTTCAGGAAAAAAACAAATAAAGAAAAAAGTATAGGGAGTATATTGGCTCTTTCCCATTTAGTGAATGGATTATTGGTATTTACCTCTGATTTTTTTAGAAAAATATGGTTTTTTTTTCTCTCAAACTAGCACATGCTGGAAAACCTTGCCATATCATAGCAAGCATGCCCCTATTGCATTGTATGAAAAATTAGTTCGTTGCCTGCTATCTTTAGCATTTATGTCTGACAAAAATGGCAACTATTTTCAGATGCTAAGTTTTACCCTACATAAGACTTTTAGGGATTTTTTGCTTTAAAGTATTGAAGTATTGTTACCTCTATGCTCATTGAATGTTTTCCTTTTAACAGTTTTCCAATAAAGTGCAGGCATGACTCACTATTACGTTTCAGTGAACAGTACAGGATTTTTTCCATTTCTGCCCTATGGAAAAAAAGTCCTCTAATACCTGTGGTAAAGGTGCTGTCTAGCTCATTGACTGCATTGCTACTAATAATGAGGGTTTACGGTAGCATGGAGTAGAATGTTGGAAATGCAATGCCGTAAAGCTTAATCATATTTTAGATAAAAGTAACAATACATCGTATACTCTCTTACCAGCTATTACAGAGCTGTTCATTTTATGCCATTAAAATCTGAGGTATGTATTCATTAAAATTTGACTGTGCACACAGCACTCCGAAAAGCAAAAGGGAATCTCATTTTTATACATAGCAAATTTTGTATTTTTTCAGTAGCCTGATATGAATACAACCTGCCTGCTGTGAGCTGGCAAATTTTCTATAATCATACACTAGAAAAAGCAGCTCAGATAGTTTTCAAGCACTTCTTGGGAGACAATTTCTACAGGATCTTCCTTTTTCTATAAAGATGTCACCCACATTTCAGGTCTGTGGTCACTAGAAAATTCTTCACGTTGTGCTCTTGCTATAAGGTGACATTTTAGGCTGTAGGAGAGTGAAGTTGCATCAGAATGACACAGTGAACAGGACCAAATTGCCACATAGGGAACAAAATTACTTTTCTAATGTTGAATTAAAGCCTAAATTCCTACTGCTTGATTTCGGTAGCAACTCCTTCTAGGACTCAAGATGAGCTCCAACACCAAAACAGTAGAACAAAAAATATGACTGAGTCTTAATTAAGAAGCGAGTACTGCAGAGAAAGGAGAAGACGGAAAACATCCTCATACATTTACTAGTTCTTCGGATTTGAACTATGAAGAATTCTCCCCTTCTCCATTCCAATTTCTCAGGAAATAAAAAGAAATGGCGGGAAAGTTAAATAATAGCAGGCTCTCTTAAACTTACTTTGTAAATTAAATTAAATTAATACTATCCTATTAGGTTTTCTGGGGGAAAAAAAAACGCACAACTATTTAAATTATTTTCCCTGCACAGAAATTATTAAATGATAAGATTTATTATTTAATCGCTGTCCAGTGACTCCAGGAGCAGCTCCAAAACCCCAGGAGTTTTTTCCTTAAAATACACATCTGATGACCTTGAAATGAGGCATAACCACTGATTACTATATCTTACCTTGTTTTCCATGAACCCTTAAAATCATTATTTAGAAAAACTATATAAATCTTTTCACAGGAGAACAATAAGGCATAAATCAAATAACACAGGAGTCAGTCTTTAACCAGTTCACTCATCAGAAATCTCTTTACCAAATCAAAACCATTCTGCTGTATTTAAGTCTATTTCAAGCACTACATATAAGCACATAATTGTAGTTTAAGGTATTTTGTTGTGATTTTGAGATAAAAAAAGTCTCAGTATTCCACTTGGTTTCAAAACAAAATTCTCAAAACTTGGAATAGATGAACAAATATTCATCCCCCTACTAAAAGACTAGCTACTACCATGTACTTTTCTAGACTTCACTCCCAGAGTAAAGGTACAAAAAACTTCAGAAACTGACCACATAAAATCTGTGCCTACCAATCTGTTTACATTCTTAAAATACCTGCAGAGATGCTTGTGCTTCTACTGCTATCATGCTAGAAGACTGGGGGTTTTTTTCTTGCTTCTTTCTTTTGAGCTCCTTTGTATTTTTCCATTAAGGAAATTATGGTTTATATGGTAACCTACTGAGAAATAATGTAAGTAAAGGGCATTTGGCATAACAGAAGTTTTCACCAGTGGTAAGAAGCCTTCATCCAGATATGAGGCTATTTAAAGCACTCCAAACATAAACCCACTCATGAAGCCAAGCAAATCCTAAGCAGTTGCATTCTTAGGAAACCACCAACACTTTGCATATTCTGTCTCTGAATTATGCTGTAAACCAAGGCACATGTAAAACCTTAATGAATGAGAAAACAAGTTTAATTTTTTTAAACTTTATTCCTTAACTTTAATGAGACCACAAAGTGGGACCTAACAAAACTGAGCCAAAACGTCACATTTCAAATGTAATTTAGGGACTTACATATTTAAGGACCAGGTGCAATATTTAACTATGCCTACCAATAGAATGTAAGGTACCTTAAAAACTATGCCATGTAACTTATTTAACATTTGCATGAAAGTTATGCAGATACAGTTCAAAACCGGTGAGGTGATCTTAGAGCACCAGTCTCTCCAGCACACCCCAGGCCATATACAGAGCAGCTTAGAGCCAGGCAGGTAAAACATCCACCCATAAGTGAACACCTGGTTTCCATGCCATTTGATCTAGACCCAAGCCCAGGAAAGATTTACAAAATCTTTTTTCCCTGTATGCTCTACTGGTTATCAACAGAAGCTGTTGTACCCTGAAACTCCAAGGAAATCACAGATTTCCACGCAAGGAGCTGAAAAAGGGAAAAGTTGCAGAGGAAAGACAGAAGGCAAAGTAAGGAAAACAAAAAACAGGGAAAGCTTTAACATTTTACAAGAACGTCATCTGCCCAAGAATTCCACCAGAATGGGCACCAGCAACATTAATCTTCTCCGTCACTTTAGAATCCTGGCTTATAATACATTGCAGCCAGGAACAATAATCACTGGGGTTTTTTTTTTACTTTCAAATTTGTGTCTGAAAAACCTCAGCAGAACACAGAATTAACAGTCTTTTCCCACGTTCCTGCTGGTGCCCCATATATCATTACCTGACCTCACTTTTTCTTGGCGGGCAAACTACATGGTGAGATGTCAAACTGGTTCTTGTTCCCATTGCACAGGATGTAACTTGACAACAATGTTGCTACAGAACCAGGATGTCAAGCATCACATCAGGTCACCATTTCCTCAGAACGTCAACTTTGAACTGAAAACTGCTTTTAGGTTCTTTATCAACCTAATATTCAGACATTTTTTGGCCTACCAGGAACTTGTACTTTTCAGTTCCCAAGGAGAATGTTGTTCTGGGCAAGAATCAGAAAAGGCAGCTTTTAAGTTATTGTGGGTTCATAACAGAGGGACTATGCAACTTAGAATAGATAAAAGTAAAATATTTTATCACTTCCCATTAAGTTTTTTAAAGCATTATACTACAATATACCATAAAATAGTCTGTAGCTGGAACAGAAATGCTAGAGATATTTTAATTATTATCTATGAATACAGCTACTTTCCTGGAGTATAGCATTTTATGATTGCAAAGTCACATTTAAAAAGCTGAACTTTTCTGCCTCTTTATGGTAATTGACTGCAATTTACATAAAATGTCACATTTTCTTCAATAAATAATGTGAAAGTTGAAGGTATTAGAATTGACAATTCATTATTTGCCTTCCCAAATGGGTTAAAATACACTTTTGTACCCTCTAGATTCCAGAAGCTCAGAAAATCCAGACTTCTGCCAAAGCTTTTGTTCCCAGGCTATCAGGAGTAGCCAAGCAGTGTTTAAACCATGCCCTGATGAGCCAACAATCAAAGACATAAGCAATTTCAGAACACGGCAATACATGCTTTATTTTTTCCTTTGTCCTGCCAGCCCTTCGATACAAGAGACAACTCTGGCAGTAGAAGCAAAGTAAGAAAATGAATAGCATTTCATTGTTATTTCATTGAAGAGGAAGCAGATTTAATCTCTAATCATCATTTGTATCCCTTGTGCTCTTTTCACACGCTGCATTCCTCACTGCAGACTCCAGGTTACTATTTCTCTCCCGTATCTATCAATCTCACCATGTTGCTTTGATTTTGTGATCACCCAGTCATGTACAGCAGCAGAGCATCCAAAGCAGCTATGCCTGGAACTGCAGAAACAAAGCTGTTAAAGCAATGGTGAAGGCTTTACTAAAGAGAAACAAAAAGGTGTGTTTTTAAGTGAATTCACATGGCTGCGCCATTTCCTTTTGTTTGCCTTTAAGATTAGCAGCAAGGCTCAGAGTTTAACTTGAGTGTCATTTCTAATGCCAGTTGTCCAGAACAAGTGGGCCCACTGCCCATTTTTTATCTCACATGATCAGCAGCAAAAGCTCTTGCTGAACACTAAGGCAGCAGTGTTCGTGCTCCATCAGCAGGTCACCAACTTGCATCTGTCACAGGCAAATCACAGGACAACTCCATTTGGAAGGGACCTCAGGAGGTCATCTACTCCAACCTCCCACTCAAAGCATTTCAGCATACTTCATGTAAAACAATGTGAAAAACAGGTATTACACTGCAAACTGAGTTGCCTGGAGTTAATCTTATACACTTAAACACTATTACTCTATTCTATTAATCATTAAACAAAAGACAGAGAGAGAGACAATTGGCTATTCTATTCTTCGTCATTCTTTGGACTATATGCTTGTTCTTTTCATATCAGTATTTTCTAACCCAGTGATTTTTAAAGATAAAATCTGTGAAACAAAATCCTGTAAAGTAAAATGTATTTTTTCTTCAATTTGATTTATCATCTGAAAAGCACTCTGAAGGTAGATAGTACTTTTACAACCTAAAGAGAAAATGAAAGATCATGTTGCATATAAAGCTCTAGGAATACTAAGGCTCCAGCCATCTAAAAGCCTAACACCTTATGATATTAAGCTGTCTAGTTATGTATCTGCACAAATGGACTCATAAATTTATTGTAATAACAGGTTCTTAAAAATGAAACAACACAAACCCCCCCCTAACCTAAAACTTTCCTCCTCCCATTTATATCAACCTTTGGTTATATACCATGGCAGGGGTATGGGTATATGTGCTTGTGTACATCCTGGGAAGCTGCAACTGCATCGACACTGTGACAGCTACTGGAACGTACCAAAAAGCTCTCTCAGCTACCTGCAAGTGATAGCTAAGGAAAAGGATACAGGCAGAAGTACAACAGGTTCAGCTAACCTACTTACGGGCACTGACAAGCAGCTTCCTAAAGATCTTGCAGCAGAAAATGAAAGTTTCCCTGCAGTCAGAAAATTAGGACTCTGGGACTTACACAGGTTTAATACTGTTCCCTGACACTAGGTTGTGTAGTGCTCCTGGATGTTCCTATTGTAATAAAGATGAATCTGGTTGCAGCTTGTAACTGCATGTTCCAACCGAGGAGTGCACCTACACACATATTTAGATGCAATTCAGGTCTTTGAAATGATGTATTCTCTACATTTGCAGTTCTTAGAACTTGCTAATAATTGCGTTGCTAACAGGAATTAAATTAGGCACAGTATCAACAGAGGAAAGTGTGAGCAAGAGCATATAGAAACACTGAAGTTTAGCAGCCAATGCAATTCTGAGATAAACTTCAGTGTTTCCAGGGCAGAAACTGCTATTGCAAAGTTTGGAGTCGCCCAGCCAGCTCTACCCTTCACTGTATTTCCTTTTTGCTGTTAAAAGAGCGCCACACACGTGGGTTTAATCCATTTAACAGGTGACACATGCATTGTTCCAGCTACTACTGCATTGACTCCCAATAGCCTCACAATATAGTCTGTAAACTGGGTCTCCACATGCCAATAGGGTATGCCAAGGACACTGTTCAATTGAACTGGTCCCACCCATCACCTGTACCACCTCTGGCTTTCATGAGAAGTTCTCAGCACAAAAGATATTCTGGAACTAGAGAGCTATAAGTTTGAAAATTATTCAGTGAGAATATGTGATTTGCAAAATAAAACAATGTGTCATCTTCCTGAGGTGCAAGAAAGAAAAAAGAAAGGGGTAGGAGAACCCCAAAAGATAAAGTGGTAAATGCACAAATTAAGAAATACAATTAATGCAAAACCCAGGAAGCTTTTGTGAAGAGGGAGTAAACAAAATTGCTCTTCTCCTGCTGCCCTGTGCCACAGAGCAAAGGGTGAAGCCCTGCAGAAGAAGGGTCAGAAGAAGGGATAGCCCATGCCAGGCTAGAAGAAGCTCAGGATGCCCATGGGAAGCTGCAGGAGCCTGTTTCAGCCAGGGAATAAGGAAAAATTACCTTGAGAACAGACACTGATTGTCAGGCCCAGGTCAGCTTGAGCTCAGCTTCCTTGTCAAGTCCCTTACAGCAGGCAGCAGCAAAACTTAGGGAAAAAGTAACTATCATTGCAAATCAGCTTTTCCCCCAGCTGTGGCTATTAAATTACTTAAGCTCTTCTTTCACAGAAGCCATTAAGTTACAGATCATCCTTACTATACTTTCATTTTTTTCTTGCACAAATATATCTTATTTGAGACAGCAACTGTAGACAGAAGCAACCAAGCAAACCCCTACCACGTTCTATTCAATAGTCACATGGGCGATACCTTTATTTTTGTGCACTCCTGCCTCCATCGCTGCAAATCCATTTCTAATTCTTTCCTTAATAGAATAAATCAAACGTCTTCTGCTAGCCTAAGGTCTTGGCTGACAGTAACACCCATGTCAAGTGCCCTGGCAGACCCTGAGCTCTACGCTGTTTTGGCCGTGGGGTGCCACTACTGGACCCCCACAGTACCCAGCCCCCAGGTTTTTGGCCACTCAGGCAGTTGCAGGGCTCCCACACCCTGTGGGGCAGTCCAGAAGGATGCCAAAGCCTGCTTGGGATGGGTACCAAGTGCTGCTGTTTCACGAAGAACACCCCGTGCCAGCAAGTGCTAGCCCAAGGTTCAGGTCACCAGGCTGATTTTATCACCCACAACTCTATTATACTTCACAGAGCTATTTTTATTTCTTCAATGTATTAATTCTCCCACCCATTTTCTGAAGCACAGAGCCAGAACTTGACAGCTTACTTACTGTAAAGACATTCAGAAACGTTACATGTGTTCATAAGGGCATAGTTATTTATAAAACAGGCAAAAAAGCGCCTGGTAACAGGAGCTATTAGCTGTGGCGTTTTATATTCCTATTGAAGCTCACCTGAACCTTTAGATGTTTCAATATCCTTAAAAATTTGCTTGCAATGTTTCAGAAAGACAAATCTAAATTTAAAATTACCTAGGTCCAGGTTTTATAAGCCTGTTGCTAAGTCAAAGTAACTTGAGACTGAGTTAGACATTTTTAAAATAAATTAGTATGTCTGCAAATACACTATTGCCGAATCATTTAGTTAAATTTTTTAAAGGTCATACCTTAACAAATTTAAATCTTCAATTTATCACCAACCCCACCAAAAGAATAAATTCAGATATGCCTAGCCTTTTAAAATTAAAATTGTTATTCTAATTTATAATTTAAATAAGAGGATTATGTTCTGTTCTTAAGTGACAGCACACTGTTTTTAAAAATTCACTTCGGAGGACAGTATTTACATGTAAGAATTACAACTTCATAAGACTATTATTGAAGGAATAGGGAGAAACTAATTCCGTCTAAGGTGGTGGAAATTTTACTAACAACTTCAAGTGGGGTCAGGTTTTTAGCCCTGGCGTATGACCAGTGACAAACCCCATTACCTGTGTAAAACCTCCATGGAGCTGCTGAACTCCACGGCACAACTGGCTTTCTCTTTCTCCCCAGCAGGAAGGTTTCTGAAGCTCGCGACAGGTATGTGCTGAGACGGCAGGCACTGGAGAGCAGCACATGCCCAGAAATGTTGCTGCCTACGTTAGCATCTCACCCAGCGTAAAATTAGCTCCACAGAACTGACAGCACAAAGAAACAATACAGGGTGGTTTGGATGGTAAATATTTACAGACTGTCAAGTTGAATTGCAACAGCATTAACTCTACTGCTGGGTTAAGTACGGTTGATTCAGAGTCCTGAAGCCATGAAGTTGATTTACTTTATGTATGAAAAGGATGTTCATTCCTAAACAGGTAAACAGACATCCATCTGCGAGGATATACCTTTTTTTTTTTTTCCCCATCCTCAAAAGCAAATATTTAAGAGAGAATTCAGAGAATAAACTCATTTTCTTAAAAGTCACCACTGGGAAATTTTTCCCTTTCATCAGCTCTGTGAGGGCAGGCAGACACTTTGGCATATTTGAAATCCAAGTAGGCAGCAAGCAGCATTTTTCAAAATGGTCATTGTGATCTACTGTGGCATTAATTTCCTATTATCCATTCTGATGTCTACAAGTTTACAGGACACTGTATGAGATTATACTCCCTCCAAAATACGTAAACGTTGCTTATTTACCTCTTTTTCTGTCAAATGCTCAATTTACACAATCATTTTAAATTCTTTAAGCATCTTATGACCAAATAATGAATAAGCGTACATAACTGCCATGTAAAAAAAAGGGAGACATGCAAACATACACACATGCAATGCATGAATGAAGTACTGCAAACACCCATCTTGCAATGTCCTTTACTTTTCCACCACACTTCAATTCACCTATCTGTTTGTAGCTTTCCACTATGGGCATTCTTCTTCCCAACGTCATTATTTTAGAGCTAGGACCTCTGATTTTATTAAAAGTGTCATGATTCTGTCTTTTAATTAAACTTCCTGGAATCTTGCTTTTTTGTTATACCTTCTATTCTGATATACAAAGAAGTTTCCAGGACTCAAAGCAGAAAAGGAATTCTTTTAACTATGAAATGCCATGGCAGACGAGGACTTGCATAAAGCTTTTAAACCAGTCCTATTAATGAGAGATCTGACAAACTTTTAATTGCCCTTCCATGTTTATTCTTAACCACATTAAAAAAAAAAATAAATATCTACTTCTGCCCCAAATCACAAACTTAAAAAAAACCAATAATCCTTCCCAGTTTTGTTTGCCAAGGGACAGAAAATGAAACTTGACGCTCCTTTTCCTGAAAGCTGCAAGGGGTCTAGCAACAATTTTAGCGGAAGGCGTACAATTTCAAGTACACAGTAGAAAGGCAACAGAAAATCCAAACACTGCATTGCTTACCCTGCAATGGAAAAATACATAGACAGAATCAAATTGAAAGGGAAATAAGATATATTACTAAGCCTGCACAGTCCCTTCTTTTTAGCACACATTGCTAAAGGCCCCACTGTTTCCAACACACACATTAAGCCAGTGTGTAATCACTCCCAAAGAGTCTTTACTGGCGTTATACACCAGTGTTCTCCAGTACATGACAGCAAAATACAAGCTACCTTGAAATACAAGCAAGCTCTACATACTAACCATATCCCTCCTGCACCTCATAAGTTGTGACTTTTTCTGTATCTTACCCTTTAAAGTGTAACTTTTTAAAGAAACTATTTGTGACTATTTCTTTCGTAAATCTCCATGGATTCTCCTTCATTCTCCCATAGCAGACGTCATTGCAGCTACTCCCTTCAGTTCCTATTCAAAGCAACACCTTGATTTCTTCTCAGATGCCAAGGACACTTTTAAGTTTCTTCTTTCTGGATGAACTACACACGACAGAGTAAAGCGGATCAGCTCTTGCGTTATGGGACAGTGGAAACTTGATATGATCCTTCCCCAGACACATTTTAAAATCTGTCATCTAGATTAATTTCTCTCTTGGATCCAGACATAATTTTGTTAATATCTTTTGCCAACCAATCTCACTGGTAACGCCAAAGGATTTTTAAAAGATATCATTTATAATGAGAGTACAATTGAATAGCTAAAGTGTAAGCAACATGAGTGTCCTTCATTAAGTACTTCATTAAGCAGAAACAATATCATTGTTTTGTAACCAGGCCTTGTTTAGCAACAACCTGTGTTACTCCTGCATCCTGCTACCACATGAAGAGGCAATGGTGACTCGAAGAGCCCTGGTGACGAAAAGCCACCACCCTTCTGAAACAGGTAACCTTTGCAATCACAAATTTAAGAAGTAACTCAATCCTCAGAAGTCACTTTTTGCTGATGGTTTTGAATGGCTGAAGAGCTGCATGGTTTTGCTGCTGTCATTTTTCTGTGCCCTGACCACCACCTGCCAGGAAACATAGCGCAGCTGGTGACAGCCTTTCCTGAGCTCCATCTCTCTGATGCAGCCATGAGAAACTCCAACCCCCAACAGTCTACCACCAGGGAAAGCAAACCACAGTGGTCCTCCAAACCTCTCCTCTCCTCCTTCAACAGTTTGAGCAAAAGCCTCCCCCCCTGCCACGAGCCCTGTGGGGTGGCAAAAGCCGTGGCAGGCATGGGCTGGGAGCAGGAAGGAAGCAGAGTGGGGCACGAGTGGGAAGATTCAGCTTTGCTTTGAAAGTGCAAGAGCTTCAACTTAAGGGACTGGAACTTTGCTCCATACAAAAGCCAAATGTGAGTTTGTGTTTAGCAGCATTGGGTTTAAATAAAACTAAAATGCCTCCCACATGGTTCAGATCTCCGGGTCACTATCCTCTGTTAAGGACTTACGGGTTCGGCATTTGTCCTAAAACACTGGGCAGCTGCTGAACTGAAATGTTTGTTGTCCTTGACATCCAGCCCTGAGCCCATCAGTAAGTTTTGTGCAGTCTTTACCATGGCAAAAGCTGTTCCCTCGCTGCCAGCCCTCGGGCCTGCCTCTCTAGAGCAGCCATGAGACGCCGTAGTTAGACCTAGGACAGCCTGTTACAGCCTCCGCATAGGGACTGCCCTAAATCAATCACAAAAACATCACCAGCAAAGAGATCATACCTCCATATTGCTTGTTACTGCGCATTCCCTTTTATCTGTTAAAAAGAGGATGCTGCTCGCTTCCCTTCAGTCTCATCTCCCAGCTCCTCAGCAGCTCATAAAACCCCGTTGTGATTTTCTTTTATTGTTGCTGCTGTTGCATTTTCCTCTACTTTTCCCTCACCAAAAACCTCCGGGAAGGCAGCCATCACACTCTTCCAGGGCTTGCTTTTTATACCTGCTCTACTTCCTTTTATAATTTCGTGTGTGTGTGTGTGTGTGTGTCTCTGTACGCGCCACCTGTATCTTCATTAATATTTACTGTCTGTTGAAGAGGAAAGCGCTTCTCAATTTACTGGCATATTTACCTCATGTGCTTTGCTGCACACGGAGTCATAAAACGGTGTCCTTCTCCATTCAAACAATGCAAACTTCATCTGACACCAAATTTCCCTTGCCACCCCCCTCTACGTTTTCCGTTACTCGCTCTGCGCACAAAACAATTTGCGATCGCACAGATGCGTAACAGGATGATCCTTGAATACATTTCTTGGCTCCCTCGCCCACCTTCCTTCCCCCTCCCCGTGGAGCTTGACTACCACGTACTCTGAAGGGCAGGGAGCTCAGTGCTCCTTCCCTCCTTGGCACAGCAGCAGCGACGGCAGCCTCCCTGCCAGCCCTACCTTTAAGCACTGGAATGGGCTGCCCAGGGAAGTTGGTTGAGGCACCATCCCTGGAGGTTTTCAAAAGACGGGCTGACATAGTGCTTAAGGACATAGTTTAGTAATGTGGGGGGTTTTTTTGTACGGTTTTCTTTTGGGTTTTTTTAATTTATTTTTTTTTTATCAGAGTTAGGTTGATGGTTGGACTAAATGATCTTAAAGGTCCCTTCCAACCTACACAACTCTATGATTCTGCCTTCCTCCATTCCTCCCTCCCTCTGTGGGGAAGCATGGTCCCAGTCCCTTCCCTCAAGAGGCACCAGCACAAGGGGAGGAGCAGGGAAAAGGCACATTCGTTGGAAGGCACAATTCTTCCCCTAGCACAGCCCAAGGCACTGAAGCTAAACACTTCCACTAAATACAAGCACAGGCCTGCAGGCACTGTGCATTTATGTGCTTTATGAAGCTCTTTTTTTCCCCGACTGCAGTCTTGGCTTCTTTGATAATTTTCTTAGTTAGCTTTATTTAAACCAAGCTCCTCCCTTCTTGCCACACTAATCATATTTGAGTCTTGATCTCCTCTTCTCTTCCTCACATGTTCATTTCACCACACTGCTTGCTTGAGGAGCTTTCCATGGACACTGTCTGTTGTCCTTCTCTGCTGCTCCACTGCCAATTCCCTCACACACCACAGCCCTCTCACCAGCCTGAATCCCTCACCGGCTTCCACACCTGCCACCACAATCTGTGATTCCCTCTCCTGAATGAACCTCATTACTCACAAACAAATTCAGTGTCCGTCCTCCAAGCTAGAGCCTCCTCTGAGAAGTGCTCCCCTTCACAGAGGCGCCAGAGCTGCTCCAGGTAAGATGGAGATGGTGGCAAACACTGCTTCCTCTCTATCAGGGAATTAAACTGCAGGAGCTTCCTTCTCAAATCAGACTTGATCAAATTATTCCAGGTCCTGAGTCATCTGTGGATGAGTTAATCAGGGCCTGCCTCATCATCTAGAAGGGCTAAAATGTGATTTCAGAAATTCCAAACCAGCTTTTAGAGATAATCTGGCAGTGTCCTTTGGTCCTTGACTGGGAGAAATGGCGAATCCAGTTCACTTTATCAGCTCCTTCTCCTTCTGCCTCCCCGAAACACATGAAAGTGTGCACATACACACATTAGCAGAGTTCATTCCATAAGAAATCTGCCTTTTTTTTTTTTTTTGTTTCCACAAGAAGACTGCAGGACCAGGTCCTAACTGGAATAGGGCAGAGGGCTAAGAAATCCAATAATTTAGGGCTTGTCCTTTCAATAAGCTGAAGGGAAAACTGAACTTGAAAGCCAGTTAAACTCCAGAATAAGAAAAAGAAGAAAATCCATAGTAGAAAACGGCTTTGTGAGTTACTACTTAGTTCCCAAAGAACATCAGCTGTTCCTGGCTCCCTTTCTCCCTTCCCAGGATGATGAAACTTAATTCCAACACCATTTAAATAGACAAAATACATCTTAAATATGACAGTAACGTATTCCATATGAACAAGTTCAGTTGACAGTCTGTTAAGCTGAATTTCATCACAAAAATCACCCATCATAGTTACCAAGGGGTATCTGAAAGATTAAGCCAAAGATAATATTCAAATATTTTCAAAGTATTGCAAATTAAATAGAGATCAAGGATGGCAAGATTTTATATGCCTTATTGATCCTGAGATTTTACCAATGTAAACGTGCTAAAGACATCTATTACTTTAATACATATGTCTGTTGCAGAACCACATGCAGGCAACCACCAGAGAAAATTCTCTAATCACAACATGCTGTGGGAAGGCCTGCCAGCGCCCCTAGAGAAATGTGGGCACATCTTCCAGCGACAAAGAAACCAGACAATTTTCACTTCTCTAGACAGAGCAAATTTATTGAACTCGATGGGAGTGAGTATTTCCGTGAGCTACAATAAGTTGTTGTATGTCTCTTCTTAGTTACATTCAGCTGGAAAATAATACTGCTTATTTAGTCTAAGTACTCACCTAGGAAGCAAAAATAGGACACCAGTTGAACCTGTAGTTGAGAAACAAGCAAAATAGGGCAAAAAATATTGTAAAGGAGCCTGTCAACAAGGCTAACTGTGCTCACGTTTTATTACAACACGTTGAGTCTTTTAGCTTTTTTTTTTTACCTTGTAGGTAAACACATGAGATGCATAAGCAAAGCAAACACCAGGAATGAAAATGCACTGCTTTGGGAACATAACATCCAGCCTAAGTCCCAAAAAGGTCAGCAGGGTGAAATCCTAACACTCGGTCTAAGTATGCATCCAGGACCAATTTCTCTTCTAATGCCTGGGAAAACTGCACTTTTAGAAGACTCTAGTGTCTGAGTTTACAAAAATATTTACTTTATAGCGAGCCATGGTATGCATGTTTCCAGGTCTCAGTGTTTTTGAGCCTTGCCAGCTGCAGGGATGAGGAGGAGAGAGACCCAGTACTTGACTGAGGCTGGCCAACAGGATTATTTCATACCATGAACATCACAGTCAATATAAATTAGGAAATTTGCCGAGGAGTTCCCTCTCCACCTTGATGCCTGTGATCCTGAGAACGTCTTGCCCTGGTGCCAGATCCCCAAGGCCTCCCTTTCCTCCCAAAACCGTAGCGCTCGCACTTTCCGACATTTGCTGTCCCCTGCTGGGAGTGCACAGCTTCCTACCGATAGAATTGGCTGAGTATAAGCCTTGCATATTTTGTGTTGGTGTCGGGATCAATATTGGTTCTTTAGTGTTATTAATGTTAATTATCTAGTCTTATTCTATTAAATCTGTTTATATTTCAACCCTTGTGTTTCCTTGTTTTTCCCCCTGACTCCTCTTAGCAGGTGGGGAGGGGTCACGGAGTGACAGAATAATTGTCAGAACAATGATAAATTGTTGTGGGTTCCTCAAACCATAAGAGTATGCCGCTGTTATATTACTGGGCCACATTTCATTCCATATATTCTTAAGAAAAAAACCAGAGTACTATCAGCTGTTAAGATATCTGAGTACATACTGCACCTACCAAGGCTAGCCCAATTAAAATGTTTTTAACTCATTTACCTGGAACCACTAGGCAGAGGAGAGAAACTAGACTCTCTATTAGCATATGAAAAAGCAGGAAAATAGCTTCTGCCAGAGAAATATCCAATTTGTTCCTTCATTGAATTCAACACATAAGAAATGTCTCCCTGCTTCCTCAGCACCAACTCAGATGATCTGATTAGTTTAAAGTCATTGGACTAAAGTTAATTAGGGAGAAAGATGGGGGTGGGGATACACAGGTGTATCCTTTCATTGCCCTGTTTGTACAGGAAGGGATGTAAAGCAAAATCCAAGAAAACTAATCCAAAATCTGGGAAACCCCAAGCTCAGCCAGGATCCCTGTTATGAAAAGCCATGTTAATAGTTTGTGTCCTAATGACTGTGAGACACCCAGGTCAACCTCTCAAGGCATTATCATGAAGTTAAGACTTCACTCCCAAAACCAGCAGCCAAGCAAAATCCTGGGAGCAGAGGCTCATTGGCCAGGCAGCGAGCTGGCTGGCAGGTAGGACACTGTCCTGGAACCAGTCTCCCAGAGCAAGGTACCACTGGACACCAGCAAGCCCCAAGCTGTGGGATCAAGAATCACTGCTTGGATTCAGAGAAACCTCAAGAAAAAGCCTGAAGCTCCTGATTTTAAAAGTATCAGGAAATATTATTTTAAAATTTATTTCAGCTATTGCTAAGTGTCACTCTTTCAGCATTCGTTTTCTTAGTATTCTGAAACTGTGTGCTATACTAGAACAGATTTTAATCTTTTTTAATCTATTTTTTAATCTTGCTTGGCAATAAGGGGCAACAAATGACACTTGAATCCCACAAGGACAAAGACTTTATAGAGCCCGCTCAGTCATATTTTTGAGATGTCTAGTCATGTAGTTTTGAAAGCTCCCTGAAGCTGAAGAACACACTTTATTTACATCTAGCAAGAAGAGCTAGACAGCAGAGTGGCACCAAATGACCTCCCTTCATGGTGGTCACACACCCATAGCCTCAGGCAAGCCATGAGAGGTGTGGGGAACGCAAGAGGGGATGCAGCATGGCCTGGACATGTACTCTCTAGGGGCAGAAAGTAAATAACTAGATACAAAGGTTTTAATTCTTCATTAAAACAAACACACACAAATAAAACAAAAAACACCCCAAACACCTCCCATGGAGCACAGAGCAATTCTTCCCTGACTGACCACAAAGATGTTTTCCCAAACACAAGGGCACTGAAGTACAGTGTTGCATTTGTAATTTTCTCTCCAACAGTCTGCCTTAAGATAAGGATAATTTGTCTCATAACAGATAAAACGCTTATATTTCCAGATATGTCTTTTGATGCCTTTATCCTTCAGTTTGCTGGGTAGAAGATCAGAAGTCCAGTTATAACAGTACGAAGCCATATCAAATACAGCAATATCAACTGAATTACTTTCCAAAAAGGTACATGCTTGAAGCCCTTGAATCAATTATCTATTGATTACTTACAAAAGAAGGCTGCTTTATTATAAAAGCACTTTGGAGAGTCTTCATGTTTCGCTAAACAGATACATACTTTCCAAATTGAGATTTTTAAAACCTTTAAAACCTCTTCTTCCAAAACTCATCTTTCATCTCAAAATGATACCTAAAGCATATTTAAGGTGCATCAAACTGGATCCCCCTCCCAGCCTGTAGGCCCACATTTGGCTGCTGTCCTGAGTTGCATGATAGCCATGCAGAGACGCTGCACCAAAAAGAAGCAGTGCAAGTATGAAATCCATCAGCAAAATTTTTATTTCTAAGGGAAAGAGTTGAATAATGCTCCAGAAGAGATATTAATCTTGGGCATTCTGTATTCTTCTCCTTTCTTGGAGTGGTAGTAAAGCAAGAAGACATTTTTCCTTGGAAAGGAATGACAAGCTGAAATATTCCTTCAGGCACTGCATTCCTCATTTCTCTTTTTATCAGACAGCAGGATTTATTTGGTTTAGCTGGGACTAAACTTGTTACAGTGGCAGCAATGACAGAAAGGATAGGTAGATAGTGGAAGTGAAATTGTGGAACCCCTCTGCATAATAAAATAATTTGACTTATAATGCGCCCCTGACACTTGGCATAGCGATTTAGGGTGGCAGGACCATGACCTTAAACAAAGTCACAGAAGGCAATGGCAGGGACCAGGAAAATGAAGAACTGCCCACTGTAGAAGAAAATCAGGTTCAACACCATCTAAGGAATCTGAAGGTACACAAATCCATGAGATCTGATGAGATTCATCTGTGGGTCCTGAAGGAACTGGTTGATGAAGTTGCTAAGTCACTACCCATCATATTTGAGAAGTTGTGGCACAGTCTGGTGAAGTACCCACTGACTGGAAAAGGGGAACATAACCCCCATTTTTAAAAAGCGAAAAAAAGACAACTCGGGAAACTACAGGCCAGTCAGCCAACATGGCGTGACATAGGGCAAATTGTGTCTGACAAATTTGCTGGTCTTCTACAACGGGGGTTAAAGGACTGGTGGACGCTATCCCAAATGACATCCTTGTCTCTGAATTGGAGAGACACAGATTTCAATGAATGGACCACTCAGTGGATAAGAATTGGCTGGATGGTCGCACTTGAAGAGTTGCGGCCAACGGTTGATGTCGAAGTGGAGACCAGTGATGAGTGGCATTCCTCAGGGGTCAGTACTGGGGCCAGTACTGTTTAACATCTTTGTCAGCAACATGGACAGTGGGATTGAGTGCACCCTCAGCAAGTTTGCCAATAATGCCAAGCTGTGTGGTGTGGTCAACATGCTGGAGGGAAGGGATGCCATCCAGAGGGACTTGAACAGGCTTCAGAAGTGGGCCTGTGCAAACCTCATGAGGTTCAACAAGGCCAAGTGCAAGGTCCTGCACGTGGGATGGAGCAACCCCAGGCACAAATATAGACTGGGATTCAGAGCAGCCCCAAGGAGATTGTTGGGGATGTTGGCTGATGACAAGTTCAACATTAGCCATCACACTGCATTTGCAGCCCAGAAAGCAAATCATACCCTCAGCTGCATCAAAAGAAGCATGGCTAACAGGTTAAGGGAGGTGATTCTACCCTTCTTCTCTGCTCTTGTGAGACCCCACCTGGAGTACTGTGTCCAGCTTTGGAGTCCTCGGCACTGGAAGGACATGAACCTGTTGGAACGAGTCCAGTGGAGGGCCATGAAGATGATCAGAGGGCTGGAGCACCTCTCCTATGAAGACAGGCTGAGAGAGTTGAGGTTGCTCAGCCTGGAGAAGGCTCCAGGGAGACCTTACAGCAGCCTTCCAGTACCTAAAGGGGACCCTATAGGAAAGATGGAGAGGGACTCTTCATCAGGGAGTGGAGCGATAGGGAAAAAGGTAACAGTTTTAAACTGGAAGTGGGTAGATTTAGATTAGATACCAGGAAGAAATTCTTTAGTGTGAGGGTGGTGAGACACTGAACAGGTTGCCCAGGAAAGTTGTGGGTGCCCCATCCCCAGAGATGTTCAAGGCCAGGCTGGATGGGGCTTTGAGCAACCTGGTCTAGTGGGAGGTGTCCCTGCCCATGGCAGGGGGGTTGGAACTAGGTGATCTTTAAGGTCCTTCCCCACTCAAACCATTCTGTGATTCTATGTTTTCTATGATGATAATGAAATAATCGCGTATAAGAACTGCATAAATTCTTATTTCACATACTCATTATTTCATATCCTACCAGCTATCTTATGTTTAAAATGAAAAAAATGAAAACCAAAAGGAGACAGATTTAAGCAGAGATAATGCAGTAACAGACCCCATAGCTTCCCCTTCCCGCCTTCCTTTTTTAATTTAAAGTTCAAATGCATTCCTGAAGAAAGTTCTGATGGCAGATCTCCATCTACTCAGAAAACAGCGTAATGAGAGTCAGAGGCTGGAAATGATAGCTAGACAAATTAAAATGAAAAATAGGGGAAATATTTTTATCATTATAGAACAGGTAATTAGCCAGGGAATCACTTCAAGATATAAAATCAAACCTGGAGGTCATTAAAAAAAACATAGGAAAAACACAAAATATAGTCTTATTTAAGAAATCAACAAGTGTAAATTTTTTAACTGTGCAAGAAGTCAAATCAAAAGATCAAATCAGTTCACAAACTCTACCAGGTGATCCATGATGGCCTAAAGAAAAAGAAGATAAGACGCTTTAAGACATTCTTAGGGTAGGTCAGCATGAATCTGTGGGAAAACGGTCAGCCTTTGCTTCAGTCTAATCTGAGTTAAAATTTAGCAACTGCACATCTGAAAAATTGTGCAGCTCCCAGAAATATTAGGTGGCTCCAGGGGAATCATGGAGAAAAACAGGGAAGAGAAGGAAAGATGGTTATTTCCCAATTAGAATATGGATCAGTCAAAAGGGAATAAAGCGGAGAAATGGAAGAAAAATTCAAGTTACACTGTGTCGCCGAAAAGAAATAGGCTTGACTAGTTTTTGTTAAATAAACACATAGAAAAGGAAATTAGAGAGAGGATATGATGGTGGAACAGAAAGAAAATCCTAGTCCAGTGAGCTTTCATATCTCAAAAATATTTATGTATCATAAATTCTGATAAGCAACGCTACAAACCTTTCAGTTCAGATTCCTCCTCCTTCTAGGCACAGTTACAGAATGGCTGCAAATATAAACACCTTACTCAAAGACTATAAATTATCCTCTCCATACAATGTGCAACCCAATTTTAGAGGCTGCAGTGAAGAATCCTAATATCGCTTGTCCCCACAATTGCTAAAGCTTATCCAAGGCTACCAAGTCTGCTCTGTCTGCAGGACAGAAAAGAAAAGCACTTGCCCATGTCCTTCTGATCCCACCTGAAAATAATCATCCAAACATTTACATTAGAGTTTTTTTCCAAACACTTCAATTCTCCCATGCAAACCCAAACATTTATAAATTACTTTCTGCCTGAAAATCAGACAAACCCACTGGATTAAACTCTACTTTGTTTGGAAGCTGAGTTACTTTGAATTTGATTATACAGCATAATTGAGCCCTTAATACGTGAACACTACCCATTACACAGAAAAAAAACATATGAGCTTCTGCATTTCCTGTCATTTCTTCTAACGTCATCTTATATTCCAAGCAGGGTAATATCTTCAAGAAAGACGGTATTGACAGCACTGGGGCATCTGGATTAAGAGCCTAAATCTACTCTTATTATTTTGCAGAAACAATATTTATCAACTCATTGGAAAGCTTTTATATTGTTCCTGCATTTGCTATCCCTTCATGCTGTAAAACTACTGTTAAAATTCAGACAATAATATAATAGACCTTATGCTTCAGTCTGCACCTATTCTTCCCTATTTTTCACTAAATGTTAACAGATCATTGTAATGTTGCATGAAAATAAGCCAAGCACTGTGTTAATCAAGACAGTGCAGAATCCTTTAGCTGAACGTCAAGCATTTTTAGATTTTTTTTATCCAAAATATTCTTTATTCTGACGTGCCCTGCGTTCTCTCTTTCACTCAAACGTACCATGTTGCATTTTTGCCATACTGACGCTACTCAAAGAAATCAGTCAAAAAATGTTTCAAGCAAAACACTATCATTTCATGCTAAATATTTTTAAATAAAAAAAAATACACATACAGAATACAAATCCCAACCAAAAGAGTACTCTTGTGTCTAGAGACTGTCTATCATATGGTGCTGCTCCAGGGAAAGGAGCCTGAGCCCAGGCAGACCAAGAGGGGCTGAGGCTACCAGAGAGCTGCAACTTCCCACTGTGGTCAAGTGAACAGACCTTCCTGCTGATCGATAGCAGCACAGAGAAACCCACCTTGCTTCATTTATATCTTCAACTCCAACATCAGAATAGCAACAACAACAAAACCCCCAAACATTAAGGAATCTGGCACTTTAGAGTTTGAAAGCTGGCACATCAAGCACTGGATGAAATGTGGGTACTTATTGCTAAAGATTAATCCCCAGTATATTTGGCAATTATGGGGATGAAGAATAACTTGTTCATTATCCAGTTCAGAGCAGTGGAGAGAAGAGATTAGGTATGTACTGCACACACACAACTTGAGCTGTTACTCTAATTGGAAGAATAAATTGTAACACATTAGATTTTGTGAAAAGAGAAGAAATAGAATACTTTCTTGGCTTCCATCCACCATGTTACAAAAACTGCACTGAAATCAAGTTCTTATGAATGCTTATTTACAATATTATGCCCACTTAACTGTCCATCATATATGGGGAAAAAATAAATTGAGATAATGGGATTACACTGGAACTAGGAAAACATAGCTGCCAAGCACTGTACAGAGCAAATTCATATCTCTTCATCCATGGCATGATGCATTCACAATCCAGATAAACTTATTCATGTAAATTAATAAACTTCCGCATGACATAGGCATTACTATTTTCATGATAAAATGTAAAAAACACACTATAAACTGTTTAATAAGGATTTTTATTATATTGTCTATAGTCTCTCAACTAACTCTTCGTGGCAGGACTACTTCAAGAAGTTCAGGGTTTTCAAGCACCCACAGTTAAAAGACTATGAATGGAAGTATTTTCCCCTGGGAAACCTTCACTTCACATGCTTGTTTAATGCTATTGGTTTATATCAACTAGATCTAATTTATTTTGGGGACCATTTATTTTTTTTTTCTGGTTCTAATATCAGTTCTAGCAAAGGCAACAACTTCCTGGAGTTGGGAAACTTTCATTAACATAAGTTTTAGATCATATCCAGGTGCACCACCACTGAGTAATGCAATTATGCCAAATTAATGCAATCTGTCATTATATATTCTCTTTCCTTATTAATGAAATGCTATATAAAACCCCCTAGTAATACATAGAAATCTCAGGTTCTACATTCAAAATTTAAAACTACATTTTTTGCTTGAGATGCAGAACCCAGAATACGTTGGCAATATTATACAGTTTTATATATGACAGTACCAAAAGGAAAAAAAATATATAAAGCATAACTCTGGGCTGCAAGACATTATGTTTTTTCTAAAAACATAATCAGCAATTATTCAAATTGTATGATGAAAATCCAACAGCCTTTACTGTTTAATATGACCATATGGATAATTCAGCTCATATTAAACTACCATATCAATTTTCCTTCTTTTTTTTTATTTTTTAAAGTGAAGAGCAGGAAAGCATCAGAAATTTTTATAGTATAGATTTCCATGTTCTTCTGTTAATATGCAAATTTTGGATATAATTTCCACAGATTACAGCTGGTTATTCTATTGTGAAGATATTTTAGAGAACTAAAAAACATTATTCCCTGTTTTGCTTCCAATGAAACCTACTCTACAGTGATACTTTTTTTAAAATCTTAGTTGAGGCCTGTACAAGAAAAGATAGGTTGGCTGTTCATGTATTGTATCTTTCTAAATTGTAGTAATACCATTGTTTGATGCACATCAATTTCTTTTGGAGTATGTTGCATTTACAATACAACAATCAGCATGCAGTTATATATTCAGCAGACTGATTTGGTGTCATCCTATTTGAAATTTTATGTTTAACTATTAAGTAACACTTTGGGAAACATCCAAAAGAACTCGCCTTAAGAGAGTAATCTCCTCTTTCCTCCACTTTCCACTCCACAAAGAAATCCTCCACTTTCAATGGACTTAAACTTCTTCCAGAAGCAAGCAAGCAGAGGCAGGTGGAACACATTATTTCTGAGAGGAGCTATCACTCATTATAGAGGGACTCTACAAAGACCCGACTCCCAGGGTTAAAATTCATCATGGGAATATGGCTCTTTGTTTTTTTCACATTAGCAACTCAAGAACCTCAGAGTTCAAATCTGAAAGTTAACGCTACCTTATACCAAAGCAAACAGGAATCACACCCAGCGCAATGTGAGATTCTTCAAAGACAGATGAAGTACTCTTAACCCTTCTTGCTGAGAGAGCAGAAAAAACCAAAGTGCATTGATAAAGAGATGCTCATTAACAAGATGAACTGAGGCTGCTCAGCACTAGTGTTTGTGGTCTGAAATCAAGAACAGCAGATCCTACAGGTCTCATCTGAAAATATATTCAGTTTTTACTGAGTAGGAGAAGACAGGAAGGAAGAACGCCATCAGCACTGGAAATTAGTAATACATTCTAAGAATCAGCAAATAAGGCTTTTTCTTTGGTTCAAGTAAACCTGTGTCATTTGACTGTCGTAAGAAAAAAATCCATAAATGAGTTTCTATATAGCTGCAGAAATAGGATTACACTGAAAGCTGAAGTAACAAAAGAAAACAACATCCTCCAGATATATTTTTCTTGCAATAAAACAATTATGCAAGAATAACATATTATCTAAGATACTTATCTGGTTAAGAAAAAACCAGCTGAAATTCAAAGAAGGCCTTGAGTCATTAGACAGTTTTGAAGGATCATGTGCACTGAGCTTTCAGCTAAATGAATTATTAGTGTTTTTCATGGATGATGTGAAGCCATTTTTAAGCAATTAGCTTGCAAGCATTATCAACTACCTATCTGCTGGCAGTTACCTGTGTACTCTTTAAAACTAATTGTTATATATCTAGCTGAGGCTATACAAATCTCATTTATGCTTCATAAGGGCGTCATCGTGAAAATGAAAACCTTCACATTTATACTCTGAAATGGCTTCTTCTGAAAGCAAAAGCCATAGGGGTCGAATGGGACAAGAATCTTCTGATGGAGACATTTTTCAAACCTCTGGAAGATTCCAGGCATTGATCCTGACCCACGCTGGAATATTCTTTGTTATCAACCACTGTCACCCCACCACCTCAAGGAATAAGTATTATTCATCAAATGCATATTGTTTTCTTACAGCCCTTTTCTTTTTTTTAAAAAAAGGAATAAATCTGCTCCCAAGCCACAAAAGACAGTGTGCTCACAGATACTTCATGAGTTTTAGCTAAGGCACTCAACCAATACAATTCCGTCTTCACTTGCAGTAGTTTTGCCAGACTTGAAAAACATGTTTCATGAGGTTTAATTAGCTCTGGGAATTAATCTGTAACACAGATACAGGTCCTATCCATAGAGGTTAAGAGGCAAAACTAACACTAAACTTCTGACTGTGACTATCACTATGAATTATAAGTACAGCATTATTACAGCAAAAGCTCTGTCAGAGGAAAAATAACCCTGAAAACTTCTTACAGGTACAGCATCACTATCGTCTGCAGGGGACACCAGAAGAGGGCAACGAGCAATAGTCCTGAAAGGCTACAATACTGGCTTTTTGAGCATCCTCTACTCAAGCAATGTACAATAGAGATGACAGAATTAATTAAAAGAGAGCTGGCAGCAAAGTCAGAGGCTATAAAATCCAGACAGCTTTTTGTATAATCACATAATAATAAGAATGAAGGGAGAAATAGCAAATACATTTATCTAGCACTAAGATATAATTGTGCAAATATTCAGAAGAGCAGAGGATGTTTAAAGCTCATCTACAGAGAGAGATTAACATTTATTTTCGTGATGTGCGCACCACCTAATTTATTCTTGGAAGTATCCATTTAGTTTTTAAATTGGCCAATCATACAGCACTCAGTACTACCTCCACACAATAAGCAATCAATAAAACCTCACTGACTCTTAGTATTTTCATTCTCTTTTGCAGATATAGCCATCTCTATGAAAAATCCTGTTAAGCGGTACCATAAAATGACATCTCCAGTAATATCTCCAGACAGAGATTCTGTGCCCAGCAGCCAGTTCTTGCAGGCTTTACACACTTTTTTTTCCCCCAAATATTTAGCTGACATGCCGATATCAATACCTTGCTTCTCATTCTTGCACCAGTTGTCAGACAGAAAAGAATACATACAGTAGCCTTCATCTGATTGCTATCCTTACCAGAAACTTGTACCAGAAGCTTGTATTTATTCATACTGCCACTGAAAAAAAAAAAGACCAAGCCCATTAATAAAACCCCAGGGGAAAGCTGCTACATTCCTCACACAGAGCGCACCCGGCTTTCCTCCAGCACGTCGATGAAGAAGCAGGGGCGCTCACTGCAGCTAAGCAGCTGATTGAAAAACAATGACCATGCACAGTGCACCAGAAGATGGTTTCTCGAGCTCTGCTGCACAGCCTTGTTTCCTCTCCCATCTGAAATGAAATCAGAGACTTAATCACCTGTCTCAAACAGGCTAATCTTATATACCAATAGGTTCAAATTAAAGGCTGGGTGGGAAATTTTCCATTGCCAGAAACCCCACATTATTTTCCAGGGAAAAAACATCTCCTTGACTTCCGCTAGAATTTTTGTAAAAAATGTATTCCTTGCACTGGAGTATTTACTTACTGCATTTTCATTTTCTACTGTAGGCAGTCCCAAGCAAAACAGTCAGTCAATATACACCTGCGTATCACTGAGGCAACACCAGATTAATAACTCGGAGCCTAAACCTCAAAGAATCCTTGAAAAAGCCAAACTTCTCACAGCACAAATTATTTTAATATGCATGATGGGTAAATCTGTATTTTTATTCTGTTTGTAAAAGGAAAGGGTATGAAAACAGAGAATAAAACCTGCACATTAAAATTTTTACTCAGTTTCATTTTGTGGTATTTTCACATTGAAAAATAATACATTTTCACATTTGAAATTTACATTTCATCACTTCACTAGCTATTTTTCCCATAAAGAAATGTAAACACTGCAAAGGGATTCTTTGGCAAAAATCCTACTTTTGACATTAATTTCACAATCCCTCACATTTGTAAAGAAGTAATTACAAACCTGGCGACATTTTGCCATTACTTCACACTAATTCAGTTAATTCATCACAGCTTGGCTCAATAACCTCTTTAGCTTTCAGCCATTCTTTATTTCCTAGTGACACATCAGCTTTGAAGTTTATTTAGCATAAAACTAAGTTGCCTTGGAAAACAAAGTGCTCAAATGATAATTATTTATTTGCCCTTTATACCAAAACTACACTTTGAGGATCCCAAAACAGCTTAGCAACTTTAAAAAAATCAACCTCATAAAATCCTTGCTAGTGCAAATTTGTCCACACCCACTTTATAGGTGGGAAAATTGCAGCTTGGAGAAATTAAGTGGCAAGCTGCTCCAGAAGCTTTCTGTGCCGGTCAGAAGCGGAATCTCCTGACAGCTCTGCACCTCTCCATTTCCAGAAGACAAAACCACCCCATGAATCACACCAAGGCATCCCCAGCTGCATTTTCTTTTGAGGGCTTTACTTAAGTAGATAAGCAAAGCCCAAGTAATTCTTCAACTTCTTTCTACAGCCTAAGCCAACAAATCTGTCAAAGATCAGAAGAGAAAGGAAGAGGAGGAAAAAATTTACTTGGAAGCTTTGCAAATCTGTGGGCTGTGCTCTCGGCATACCACACGATGAGGGGCTACCAGGGGTTTGGTATCCTGTGGGTAGAGCAGAGCCGCTCAAGGGCTGCCCCAAGCCCACAGCCATATGTGGTGGTTGCTCCTGGCACGGCATCCATTGGCCACCACATCTGCATAGGCCAGGGGGGCACACTGGAAGGCAGGACACCTGTGGGTCTTCAGAGAGAGGATTTGGGATGGGAAGAGAATAATGTAGTTCCCAGAGATGGAGAGAGAGAGTAGGGAGAGATCTGCCATGCTCTTTATAGAGCTTCCTCACCCCCCTTGCAGCCTTCCCCAAAGGTGCTGACCCGTTCCCACACTTGTCATGGTGTCACCATGCCCATCCAGCAAACCCCCTGCCACAGCCACGAAACAGAGTTCAACGACTTATATTCAGTAAATCCCCATGTCAATTATGTATAAAATATCATAGCAATATTATAATGCACCAAATTTGGGACATACTGTGAACATCAAAGAAAACATTTACTGATCCAGATGCACCTCAAATGCTCCACTACTACTGAAGTACCCTAAAAGGACAAATTAGATTTGATTCACGTGAAGAGATGATGGAGTTCACATCCTTGGAGATACTCAAAACCTGACTGGAGACAGTCCTGGCCCACCAGCTCTAGGTGGCCCTGCCTGAGGAGGGGTTTGGACAAGGTGACCTCCAGTAGTCCCTTCCAATCTCAGCCATCCTGTGACTCTGAAGTTCAATCCTATGTAATGTAAGAAAGTAACAGATACGTGTTTGGTACATATTTAGACACATTTAGTACAAAGGCAGTATAAGACAAATTTGTGCATGTGTGTGCAAGAAACTACTCTATGCTACTGCCACAATTCAAGGGCTCCCAGAAAGTGCACTGAAGACAGAAGCAGAATAGGAATTACTCCCAAGAAGGAGAAGAGGGAAGCTGCATGTCCAGAGAGTCCCTCAGGAGAAAGGAAGCCTTGATGAGGGAAAGGAAGGTTGACAATCTCTCTTACACTATCTATGTAATTCAGTTTTAAGGGCTAACATGTTACTGAATTGCCCGCTTGGCTCCCACAGCCAAATAGAACTTCAAAGAGGCTCCACTCTACAAGGCAACACTCCAGAAGTACATTGCTGAGGAAGCTCCTTAGTTTAACCAACGTTGAGAGGTATCTCTGAGAACCTCAAAATTATAAGAAAGTCAGGAAACCAGTGACAACATTTTCTAAGTGTGTGTTAGAGTTTCTCATTTTTTAAACTAGACTCTGTATTTTCTTATGTTAACTCAGAACCAAAGAAAGCTGAAAGAGTAAAAATGTTCTACAAGAAATCATGGTAAGAGCAGAGCACATACCTCCCGCAGAAATAACGCGGCCAAATAAATTGGTGTTAATAGAAAACCTTTCTTAAATCAGGAGTTGATGTACCTCCCAATAAAGTGCAAGACTCAGTTTGAGTCTGGTATTATCTAGTGTCAATGGTACTTCAGCATGTATCATCTAGCAAGTCTTTGACAGGAGGTACAGTCGAGAGAGACCTCGCAACTTGTAAAAATTCATGCTGTGTTTTTGTAAAAATGTAAACATCTTAAACAACACTGAAGGACTAAGCACAAGAAAGGCACTTTATTGTAATGGCATTTTAAAACAAACAAACCGTTGTGTCCTTTGCATTAGTCATACACTTCACACACCTCTGAACTTTAAAGTGCCATCAGCAGTGGAAAATGAATGGCACAAGGGCACAAACCATCCCCTTCATCTCTCTTTTATTTGCAGCCTTTGGCTGCCCTGTACACGTGTGTATTTTGTGGTGCACGCCTCAGAAGCCTGCAAAAGTGAAGCAAACTTGTATCAGACACAGCTCTTACTGCTGCTTCCCTACACCATCTCAACTGGCAGAGACTTAACTGCATCTCCACAAAGACGATGGGAGCAAAACACTACTGCAAAAATAACTCCCAGCAGGAAGTGACTGGTAAAGTAACTCCCTTGCCACCAACTGAATAAACTCCCATTGAAGCTCATTTGAATGCAAAGACTAAATAAATAAATGAATAACCCCACCTATAGTTTACTTAAGGGTTTTGAAGTATCTTATCTAACATGTCATGAAATATCTAGGGTTTCCTACATCTGTAGGTAACAATATAATGTTCATGGGAAGTTAAAATATTTGTTAGCTGTTTTCAAATGACGAGAACCTAAAGCATTTTCTTTAATTTAACTCTTCAGTTTTGGTCTGCTCACTCTTTTTCAGGTTTCAGTGCTCCCATAGGAAACATCTTCACAGTTGAAAGCGTGCTGTGTCATCTGTTATTCCCCGTTTCAAAATCTTAGACTCTAGTGCAGGAACACACATTAATCATTTATTACTGTATAAATACATGAAAAATTAATAGCCCAGCTAGAATTCCAAGGCATCCACTTAATGAGCTGGGACTCAAACCTAGGAGCATCATGTCATTACTATTACACATATATAAAAGAGCGTTTGGAAAGCTTCGTCAAATAAGACCTATTACTACAAATTCAGCACATCAGACCTATGAATAAGCATCCAAAAATCAAATTAGACATTTACTGCAAGAGAGGAAAAATAACCTTTCTTCTTAATTATGAACTTGCTGCAGAAGTCTGAAAATCCAATCTTAGACTTCTAAAGACAAAAATACAAAAAGAAAATGCCACAAAATACTCGGTAAACTTGTTTTTAGTTAGTTTAAAAATAAAAAACAGTAACTCTAAATAAGAGAATGCTTGGCTATTTTCAAAATATTTGGATACACTTTGTGAATATCAATTAGAGCCATGCTTACTGCTGCAAGAACCAGTTAATGTGACAAATCCCAACACCACAATCACAGATAATGAAAAAATAATAAAAAGCAAGAGTCAAATTATGTAATTATTTTGTTCCAGTGCTCTGAATTGTGATCTGCCTTCACAATCAGAAGGATATGTAATTGCATTTACCCAGACTAAACGGGGCAACACAACCATGCCTATTTCCAGGACAGCTGCAATCATGGCATCTATTGTAGTTTGACCAGAAAATCTGTGCCGATGTCAACTTTATCTGAATGACATTTTGAAGCACCTTCAGGAATTTCTCAAAGCTTCTTAGAATCAGTAATTTTTCTTCTCATCAGTGGTAATTTAAAAGCTTTTTCTTATTGACGCTACACTACATCCCATCAAGAATAATGGAAAAGATCAAAATGAATAATAAAAGCTGGCTGACTGGTTGCCTTTGGAATGGGGAGGGCAGACAGGTGAGAAGAGGCTGGCAGAGGACACATCATCATCAAGTCACTCACAAGACAACTGTTATTACATAAAACACTCTGCCACAAAGCAGGAGTTTCTAGAGAAGGAATTAACTTTATTCCAGAAAAAAAATTTAGATGTAAGATATAGAGCTGGAATATATCAATAATCAGATGAAACAGTAATTCTCAGTCTTCAATGTTTAAAAAATGAATTTCCATGTTACTTAGGGAGTAATGAGCCATTTGCATCTATGTTGTGCAAGAATACTTGATGATCAGGAACAAGCTCCTCTATGACCTGCAAATGCTTTACAATTATGGGCTATGTTTCTATACTTCCTAAAGCTACAATGATAGTTCTAATTTATTCAAAACTCATTTATATTTCCTCGGAGCAATTCACATAGCTTTCAAAAAACATAAAAAAATTTAAAATCTGAACAGGCTGCTGGCAATCTTTTAACTAGAAAACATGGCGTAAACTTTTAAATAGTTCAAAGGAAATGTGTCCATCCATAAGCTAAACAAAACTTTATGTACTAGCAAAATCAAAACTATGGCATGAAGACAGCACCATGATCATCTTAATCAGACTGCAGAAACCTGATGCCCTGTTTTGAAATGCTTCGCTGTGGGAAAGCAAAAAATTCTCCGGTCTAATCTCAGTTTAAAGCAGTCTGGTTTTGCAAGAGCACGTGTATATGCAAACTTACGTATTTCACTGTGAACTGCCTGCACATTTGGCGCCCGCCTGAAACAAAGTGCTGCGGATCACCTGCAACCACACAACCCGAGGAGGCTGCCCTGCCCTCCTTGCCTTAGAAAATTCCAATCTCCTCACAGGTGAGATCCTGACACTGCTCAGTTCAGGAGGGTATTCAGAAGTCAGCGGGGAAAATACATCACCTGTAAAACAGTCAGAATGAGGATACAGACTGGCTGTGGCATAAACAAGGAAGGCATAATTCAGACCAAGGCTTTCAGCAAACTGTCCTCACCAAAGCAGGGTTAACGCTGGGTCCCCATCATGCAATTCCCCTCAAAACATACCTCCAAACACCACTTGTAACTCCTTCAATCTATAAACCTTCAGCTCTGCAAGATGAAACAGAAGCGCTTCAAGGACCCAAATTTTTCAAATGTCAGCTGACAGGATTACTCCCTCAAATCAAGATAGAAGTACCATAATTCACTAAGCATGTGCACTATGTAGGTACGTTTTGGTTTATTTTTAAGGGGTATGTGATTTTGGAATCAAATTAACAGGTATCACTGATGCAAAAGAATATTTCCTTTAAGAATATGAACCAAAACAGATATCATTCGTTCTAAGGAAGAAGAAAGTGGCTCTTGCAACATAGAAAGCCACATGACACAAAAAGAGCTGAGGAAGCTTGTCTTATGGCAGAAACTCAGTAGAAGAATGTATTATTAATAATAGTAATAACAAAACAACAGATCCATGATAACTTTACAATAAAAGTCCTGAGAATTATAAGTTTCACAGACAATGAGAGCATCTGGGTTTTGTTTTCTCTTGTCAACAAATTCTTTGTTCTGGATGATGATAAACTTACCCAAATTCCTTGCTACCATCATATCTCTAGACACTGGAAAGAATAATAAAAAGGGAAAAATTAAGCGGAAAGACTGGCAGGAACGAGTGAGCACAAAGCTGTACTTAAAATTAACAATGAAGGAAGCCTGAGAAAGAAGCAAAAGAGAAGCCTATGACATGGTTAATATGAAGAAAGAGAGGCACTCAGTGTAAAACCAATGAAAAAAAGCACAGAAAATGAATTCTGAATTTACAGCAATTGATACCAGCTGAGAATCAAATGAACTGCCACAGCATTCAACGTGAAATTATCCCTTATAATAATGACTAATGGTTTTGCTATATATTATACGCTGAGGCTAACCATTACATAACAATTTAAAGTCTATGAAAGTAAATCAGTGTCAATATTGAGCAGTCACAGGTCTCAGCATAATTCACTTCCACAAATTCACTCAGTTCAATTAATTCCTAATGTACTTAGCTGTAAAGCTTGTTTGAACTTGTTGGCGCTAAGGTATCAAATCTTGCAGGACTTCATACCTTTGAGGCTTGCACCCTGCTATCTAGAGATACTGTATTTCCTAAAGTAAAAACAACTAATTTTGGGGTTTATTTTTTTAAAAAAGGGGGGGGGGGCAGGGTGAGGGGAAGGGGGAAGGAGGACCAGTTTTCTGCATGTACACTGCATCCTCACCAGACAGAGATGCTGTGGGAATGCATGCCCAATGGCTCAAGCCACTGTGGTTCAGAGCCCTCCCTTCCCACAGCACCTCTGACTCCCATTTCCTCACCCCATCCTGCCCTACAGCTCCTCCTCCCAGGTGTCCTCTCCCACCCACTTCTCTCAACATCTCCCCCGGTCCCCTGAGGCATTCCCACTGAACCTTCCAACCCACAAATCATCCCTCACCTGTCTCTTTTCTGCTCAGACTGTCCCAAGTGTCCCCCTACCTGAGCTTCTCAGGCACACCAAAAACCCCAAACTCTGAGCTTTTCTTGCTATATTTTCGGTAGAGGCCCAATGTCATACTGCTGTCATCCTCTGGCCACCCAGACACTGCTTCTCTCTACTGCCCATTAACCACAGAATCACATGGGGTTGGAAGGGACCTCTGGAGATCATCTAGTTCAACCCCCCTGCCAAAGCAGGTCCACCTAGAGCAGGTTGCACAGGAACTTGTCCCGGCGGGTTTTGAATGTCTCTAGAGGAGACTCCACCACCTCACTGGGCAGCCTATTCCAGGGCTCTGGAATCACATCGGTCTAACTTCTTTGGGAAATCAGGATAAAACCAGCAATCCCAATTTTAATCTCTGACATCAGATGGGTTTGAGCTGAACTACCCTCACTCTTTGGAGAGGCAGAATCAAATTCAGACCCTGAGATTCATTTTTGGTTTTTAATGCGTTAAAAATCAGAACCCAATTACATCCAGTTTGGTGGAAAATGGCACCTATTAAAAATGATGACAAGATGACAAAAGGCTATGAAAGAAGTGGCCTTTTCAAAGGGAATAGAGTGCAGACCTCATTCAGGCCAAATGCCCATGCAGTTTATAGTTGGGCCCCTATGATTCTTGCATAAAGAACACTCTTACCCCAATGAGAGAGTAATTCAGATTGTAACAATGTACAGAAGTCTCTAGTTCAACCTACTGGTCAAGGTAAGGTCAAGCCAGGTTTTTCCTCAGGGCTGTATTCAATTTAGTCTTGAACACATAAAAGGATGGAAACTGTACAGCATGTGGACAACCTGCTCCACTGCTTAATTATCCTCACAATGGAGACTTCTTTCCTTATATCCAGTCTGAAACCTCCCCTTCTTCAATTTATGACTATAAGCTCCCATTCTCCAGCTATATACATCAGTTAAAGGCTCAGTTCTGCTTTTTTTATAACTTAAACACTGGCAGGCTTGCTTGTAGGTCTTCCTGGAGTCTCCACTTCTCCTGAACTAAGCAAGTCCAGTTCCCTGCAACTACGGTCATAGCTAATGTGTTTACAGAATTATTTAACCTTTTATAGATCCAACCCTTATTCCACATTTACCACTGTACAAAAATTATGGTTTTCTTTCTCTTTGTTTTCATAATAAAATTTTTCTGACTTCTACAGTTGAGCAAATTATAGTCATTATTTCTTGTAATGGAACCAGAGAGTTTTTATATTTCAGTTATTTCCCCAAGAACTGAGGAACTAAAATCATGAAATGAGAGCATGACCATTTTTTAATTTTATGTTTTTAATACCAATGCTACAACCATAATAGACATTAAAGAGAGGACGAAATCCATCCTTTCCTCACCTTTTCAAAGGCACTGTGTCAGTAGCACGCAACTCCTACTACAGTATGTGCTGTCAAAAAACAGAAATCACGGCATTTCTCTCAAGTTCACGTGTACGCTCATGTAATATTAGGGCCTTTCACAGCTTCCTCCACCTCATCAGCACAAACCACAGGAATCCAAAAGCAGACAACCAAGAAAAATGGAACTTAAGTACCAATTCAGTAAAGCCTGTCTCGCATCTACTTACAAGAATACACTGTGGAGATAAAGGCTGTTAAACTTCATTATACCCTGAGTAGCTTAAGCACGAAATACAGGACCTCAGAGTGATCACAGTGATCTGTCCTTCCACAAAGAATTTAATTATCCTACTTACTCTAGAGCAACTAATTGTTCATTTTATTCTTATCATTCTCTACTACTACCTGAAAGGAGGTTGTAGAGACATGGGGGTCGGTCTCTTCTCCCAAGTAACAAGTTATAGAATGAGAGCAAAATTGGGGCCTCAAGTTGTGCCAAGGGTTTAGACTGGGTATTTGGAAAAAATTCTTCACTGAAAGGGCTGTCAAGCACTGGAACAGGCTGCCCACAGCAGTGGTGGAGTCATCATCTCTGGAGGTATTTAAAAGATGTGTAGATGTGGTGCTGAGGGACATGGCTTAGTGGTGGACTTGGTAGTGTTAGGTTAAAAGTTGGACTTGACGATCTTAAAAGTCTCTTCCAACCAAAATGATTCTGTGATTCTGTTTTCAGAAAGGCAAGCATGGGAGCCAAGTATGGAAAACCCTCTTGAGTAAATCTTGCTGGGTTACTATGTCACTCCCGTTCCATCTGCCTTGTGTGTACACGGTCTCTATTGGAAAAAAAAGGGGGAAAAGTACAACCATAATTACTATTAACAAGATACACAAAATCCAGAGAGATGGCAGAGAAAGAGAGACAACTGGCACACAGTTAAACTAGACAGGTAAGAAGATGGTTGGATGGTCAGGCTCAGAGTGGGTTGTAGCCTATCCAGAGATGACCACCAAGGGAAGAACTGAAGGGATCTTGAACCGAGACCTGTCATCATTAAAATCTTTATCAATGACCTGGAGGAGGTGATGGTGTGCACTGTGCCTTGGTAGAAAAGGCATCCTGCAACTCTTGCAAGATATGAACAGGGGCACAGCCCAGAGACCAAGAGGAGCGATTGTCCCCTTCTGCATGACATACGTCAGACCACATCTAGATGTTGTATCGAGTTCAGGACCTCAACAAAAGAAACTGTTTCCCTGTGACAACAGTGAGGCAGTGGAGCAACTTGCCCCAAGAGTCTGTGCCATCTCCATCCATAGAAAGTTTCAAGCTTCAACTGGTCCAAGCCCTGAGCAGGCTGGTTTGACACCAGAGCCAGCCCTGCTTTGGGAGGACAGAGGCCCACATCCCATCCCACCAGGATGCCTCTGTTCATAAGGGAGATGAGAGAAATTCAGAAGCTGTGCTGGCCCAACCACTGTTGCTTGGACACGGCAACATGGATGGTATGTCAGCCACAGGAAGATCCCGCCTCTCTGCTGGTTTGGGCTGCTGACCTCAGGGCACCCACCCCTAGAAGAAAACTGTCCTCAGACGTGGAGAGATGTATGTGAGGAGGCAGTTGCACAGTGAACTGAAAGGCTTTAAGTGACAAAATGTATATTTTCTACATATTCCACAAGTTCTGGAGGAAAAAAATAAAAACTTGTTAACAAGTATTTTAAGCTAGAAAAGGAAAAAGCAGTAACAGTCACAATATGAGTGTGTTTTACACAAGAATATGTAGAAGGACATTAAGATTTTCACCTCCTGAAGAACAGACAAATGCTTGAGTTGAGCCCCTCAAGTGCACTTTGGAGAACACTAAACAGGTAAACATGATTTTAAAAGCTAGGAGCTATTGGAATTAATCACCTTTTCAAATAAAGTCAAATTATACAGATTACTATTTAAAAAAAAAACCTAGAAAACGTCTGTCAAACTTATTTTATTAGGCATATTATATAATTAACATAATTATTACTCTGTGATTTATATTAGTATAATTAACTCTGTGGCTTGATATACATAGTCTTACTTTCATCAAGTTGGCATTTTGATTGGTGAAAATTAAATTTGACTACCTTTGGGAAGTGACAATGTTCTAGCTAATTTTTTCTCATTGATTTTCTGTAAATATATAGTAGCAGCTTGGTGCTGCTCATACATAAAAAGCTTACCCTTCTTTATTCAGCAGAACAATTAATTAGTGTGTTGTTGACATTTTCTACAGAGAGAAACACTGAAGTATTTAAAAGAAATACAGAAAACTAAAAATATGCCACGTTGAACTAATAAAAAAAGAATAGGATCATTTATTTTTAATTATATTGTTCCCATTATATAAGCCTAGAAATAGTTTCCATTTCATAAGCCTTCCAGACAAAATATTGAATTACTTCGGAAAATCCTCATTTATTTGATAGCATGAGGTTTTGTTTACAAAAATGTTAAGCTTGCATCTCCATATTCCAACAGACACAGCAGAGAGCTAGGAACTGTATCCAGAGAAAAGAGAGACGGAGGTGGTCCATGAGGCCACTGTGACTAGGTTCACCACCCAAAGGTAGACATATGTGACTCGAATGCAAAGAGGTAATAGCAGGTCGGAAAAAGGTTCTTAAATCTCACAGTGCAAAACAGCCAACCAGTGCCAAAAGTTGACACTGAAGTCAGACAAATTCATATAAAGGGAGATGAGAAGGTATTCGCATTAATCTACAAAACGAGAGTCAAAGCAAGGGAAGAACTGCAGCATCTCCCAAGGATGTGGAGAACAAATATGCTTGTGTAACAGACAGGTCTCAGTCCTACGTGTTAGGGGATGTGTTCAGGGAACAGCCTCTTTAAACAGCCTGCAGGAGACCAAAATACAAGGTCTGAAGGTCCCTTCGGGCTTCATATATTGGGTGAAGTAAGAGTGCTCAACACGATAGATGGGGATAACCGTGTTTGTTGCACTGAAGCACACATCTGATTGCAATCAGAGTGCTGAGACACCAAGGCCACCTAGGTACAACAGCCTGCCCTAGACGGCACAATGACAGCTAATCAAACCACTTCAGGGACTTTTCATGTTCTGCAACACCAGTGCTAACAAGCTGCCCTTAGCCAAAGCTACCAACATCGTCTTTCTTGGGACAGCCCCCCATCGGTGGCTTTCTGTTAATAGCTATATTTTGAAAATTACTAGTTAGCCAGTTTTCAGTTCATTGTGTGCCACATAACTGTTAAGGTGACGATCTCAAACACTGGTAGTTCTAAGTAAACGTATTATAAAAAGACTATAATAAATGGGGTTGCTTTAGCTCTTATCGAAACACATTTTTTTTGAAGGTGCAGAAAGGTAAGTGGTTCATTTTTAAGTTTTTTCTTATTCCCACTATTAAAAATCTGATTTTATAGAACAGCCTAAACAGTCTCAAGAGCTCCTCAGACAACTTTTAAAAAAAAGTTGACTATTTGACTATTGTATTACTTATATGATTTTAAAACAACTAATCTATAGTCTATGCAGTGCAATAACATGTTACTTATTTTACTGACAACATAGGGCAATTTTCTAGAACAGTCAAATGCCTGATTATCTTTTCCTTGGGCTGATTTGTACTCATTGAGCTTTGAATATTTATTGCAAGTGGCAGGTCCCATCACACTGTTATTACTACCTAAGCTATTGCAGAACAACAGGATGGCCTGGCCATGCAGCTGCTGGGCTTTTTTTCTTCCACAATTTAGAGACATCAAGAGAAAAACAATTTTCATTTAAAATGTTATCATTTCTTAAAAGGTGGATTAAAATGACCATATGTCATTAACAGATAACTCATGCATCAGCTCACAGCAGTACCAACAACTAAATTATTTTTGCTAAATTACTGCAATCTGGAGTAACAGCATAATATGGCAATGTTTCAACGTTCCAGTCCCACTGGACAGTCTGCACCAGAGTAAATTCAAAGAAAAACACCATATATTGCCATAGGGGACAGGATCATCAGGCAGTAACTTCAGAGAACTCTCTCCACCTCAGCCAGGTTCCTGCATGGTGTGGGATTCCCCACTCATGGGCTCCTGGCTACTTCCTCAGCTGGCCCTGACTTCTTTAGGTCTTCCCAGAAAGAGACTCCAGTGTTCAATATAACAGAATGTCATAAAATCTGCTTTTCTGGGGCAAAGATTTCTCCTAACGACCTGATTTTGCAGCCACAACCCCTTTCAACTAACCCCTCCAGCTACAGGTATGCATTAAGGCATGTTAAACAGACTGGACATGTATTTGCAACAATCACCAGTTAAACTAGAGAGCATCAGATGCCTACAGGTGTATTTGAAAAAAACAAACAGCAAACAGACCATTCATACAGTCTAGCTTTCCCTCCTTTCAAATGAGTCATCTTCTTTGAAAGTGACAAAGTTACATTTTGCTTGGGAATTAACCCACACAGCAGCAGCAATTTTCCAGCTCTCTCCACTCAATATTCACATTAAAAAAAACCAACCAAACAAAAAAAACTTCATAGTCTCGGTCACTTTCCAGCAAAGAGAAGAGCAAATCAAGGGTCCAAACAACTAAAAATTAAAAAAAAAACCTGTGTAGGCAGTACACACAATCTGCATGTAAGAAATCCTGGTGCTAACAAGGCTGTGCCAAAGCACATCATCCTGGTTTTCTTACAGCTTTCGCAGGACTCTAACTGCATACAGATTGAAGGGAAGAGGCATCACTTCTATAGCACACAGCATCCCGCTGAACATTAATCACCATTACCCATTTAGATACTGCAATACGCAAGATTGATTGCTGCTCCACGGCGCTCTCAAGCATGCTAGCCCTCAACGCCACTGTACTCCACTCCACTTTCTTACACAGAAGTTAAAGGAAAACGTTCAATTTTCATGCCCCAAAAGGAAAGGCAACTCAAGCATCAGAAGACAAGAGGAGTGGCACATAATTTTAGAATTACCAGTACTCAACAGCAATTGAGCCAACAAGTAATTTTGGGATTCTTTAGTATCTTTCTTGTATTTGCTCATTAACCTAAATACATAAAAAACCTGAACTCGTTGAAAGGAACTATTTTGTCTATACATAGGGTCTTGTATTCTGTTGGGTTTCTATTTGGGGCTTCCTTTTTCACTTTTCCTTTTTCTTCTTTTTTAAGAACATAAAAAGGTGTTTTTCCAAGGAGAAAATAGAAGTTTGGCTCTGTTTGACATCAGTTTATAATATCAAAAACTATAAACAAGGAACTTTCTGAAGTAGAAAACTTTTAATATATTCACAAATAAAAGCATTTCTCTTCTTGTTTTATACTCACGTGTATGTTGAACATCATTAAACAAAAACAGTAATCAAGCATGTCTAAATGCATTAACATTGCCTTATTACAGCATATGGCAGTCCTTTTAAGCGATAAGTACCAGAGTTCCTGAAATACTTTGTATATCGTGATTGGTCAGGCATTTCTTCTCCAATTAGTCAGTTTAGAAGAAGGACATGAAAAAGGCACACAATATACTCTTAATACAGCAATAATTTGATAACAAAATGTGGTTTTATTTTATATGTAGCTTAGTTAAGAATTGGTTGTTTCACCGCTTTCATTTATAGGTAAACATCTCAGTATTTCTGATTAAAAAATTCATCGTTCTCTAATAAGAAGTGGGAATCTACAGCCCAAGTCTGCACTACTATGGGTATAAAATACACATCTGTGCACATGGTATCTGCCTTGGTATATAAGTTAATGATGAACTTCCCAGAATATCTGAAGTCCTACTCAGCCCTCAGATAGGGGCTGGGGAACTTCTTTCTATGAAATTAAGATCAGAGAATCAACTGTATGGAAAATAAAAGCTTGCTGATCCCACACCATTTCCAGTTCCACATGAATATACTTGCTTTTTTTCACTTTTGCATTCATGACGGTTTCTGTCTAGAATTAATTGAATCTTTTGTCTGTATCTCTGAACTTCTGTTGCTTTATTCCCCAGCACCAGAGAATTTTAACAGATCTCAGTGGATGTTCTGCAAGATGTTTCTTGAGCCTGCAGTCAGAAGTTCTGCTAAATACTTCGCCACGGGTGACAGCAGGAACATTTGTCAGAAGAGATGTAGAAAGAATACCAAGCATAATGTTGCAGCCATTTCCACCCCCCCTCCCCTCCTTTTTCAAGAGAAAATACCTCCCTGAAACCTCTTCCAAGAAGATGGAGCTAACTTTGGAGAGCAGAGGCACTCTGCAGCCTCTTGCCAGCTGTGGTTCCACATGCTGTGGCTGTGTGCAAAGTCCTCCCTTCAACAAAAGAAAACAAATCTCTGCAGCCAGGTCTCCTACAGCAGGATATATACCCTGCTCATCATTGACAGTGCTACTAAAACGGGACAGAAATGCGTACTATTGAATTCTGAAATAAAATGGAGTCACCAAGGGGCTAGCGATTGATTGCTGAAGCAGAACCTATTACGTTGAGTAGCATACATACAAGGTTTCCTACCAGTGCATGCATTAAGCCGGAAGCAGAGAACTTCACTTTAAAGCTCAGTAACCACGCTACCTGCAGCAGTCGGGAGGTAGCAAATTTCTAACACAAGATTAATGTTGGAGATTAAATGCTACATGAAAAAACCAAAAAACCAAACAACAAAAAACCCCAAACACTTAGGCCAAACTGAACTTTTAACTACACGTTCTAGAATTTAGGCAAAATAAGTTCATTCTTCGTGAAGGCACAGGAAAAGCACAAAAGCAGTTTTGAGGATGCAAAACTTAGGTGCAAGTAGTTTAACCGGGGCAGCTTATTTCTTTTAAAAAACTGAAGCCATAACATTTGCAGAACATAAATATGGAAAAATAAAACCACAAATGCCAATCAATATTTTTGATAATTTCTCTACTTTGTGCAGCTTTATTTTACTGACATACTCTGCCTCCTTATTACTTAATAAAAGTTATTCAATTTAATTGCTAATTCTTCTGCAGAGGTAAACACAAACATGAGAACAGACTAATAAGTAATATAGGCACTTGAGTATTCAGATGCTATGGTTAATTACACTCATTGACAGCTAATATGAAAATATGTTTTTAAAATCAGTATTAATAAAATTATTTTGCTATATTAATAAAGCTGTTGCAATACCTTTGATATACGCTGAATAGAAGCCTTTCCATAGACACATCAGTCAAGCACGTTGAAGGTAATGGACTTCTTAATTTTTGTAGAACAATGGTAAAATGTACCTTTATGGATGTGGTACTCATTAAACAGAACCAGTAATCAAGTGCTAAATACAGCAGCGTTCACCTACATAACTTGCATGCAGAAAGTTGTTCCCCAAAAATATTACTAACTCAGAAAAGTGCATCTATCTTACCGTTTATAGAAAGGACCTTATTGAAACAAGCATAAAAACCCCTCAGCAATATAAAAGTTACAAATACGTAACTCAAAATTCAGATGAAGGCACAAAATCACAGGCTGAAAGATCCTCTTTGAATTTTCCTTCTCATTCCCTCATCTTAACATTTTTAGTAACTTAAAAAAAAAAAGAAATAGATTCTATACACGCAGCTTTCAGAAAAGCTTTTAGTGAACCGCAGAAAAGTAAAAAGTTGGTATATTTCCTTTGGTCACATAGGGCAAAGAAAGGTTTCCTCTTTCTTCTCTCTCACTTTTTTCTTCTTTTTTCTTCAGTTTTTGGGCAACGTATGTCATTTTAATAGACAAAAGTTTAAAATATTGTAAAAATGTAGAAAGTAAAGAGGAAAAGGAACTTCCAGTAAGTTAATCATTTTCTCTAGCCCACTGTATTTTCCAGAATAGAGTTAAGATAAACAAACAAACCACAACAAAACAAAATAATTAAAAAAGAAAATTCCTCCAAGCAATATTTTTTTAATTTACTGAAAAATTCAACTTTAAATAGAGGAAAAAAAATTTAATTAATCTGGTTTTTAATACTGAAATTAGAGTAATTTTAATTTTTAAATATTTGGGGTTTTGGCAGATGTAGGCAGATGGAAGACAAGGTTCCTATGAAAATTAGCCATATTTATTTCTTAAACTTGAAGTAACCAAAAGCAGCTTGAACAGGCTGTTTCTAGTAACCATTAAATACGAGAAACATTGGTTGGTTGGGGTTGTTTTAGCCATTGTGGTCATGGTGAGGACACAAAGATGAGATAAGCAGTAAAGAATCCCTTTTGAAATCTGTAGTCTGTAGTAAATGGAAGGACTTTTCTAAACTATTGATAGTCTTGCAAGAAAAAAAAAAAGTCTTTTAATTATTTGGTTTTTTAAGATGACCAGCATATGTAAAAATAAAAGCACACTTAACTCTAGAGTGACTAATGCCCATTACTGCTGTTATTATTAATATAACTACACTAACACAATTAATATGCTTCTTTTTCCAGGAATCATTCTTCCTGGGTTCTCTATTCCTCACAAATGCATCCTAAATCGTTATAAGTTTTGCTTTCAAATTTTGGCTTCTATTTTTGCCTTTTTTTTAATATTGAAAAAAATCGATGCGGAAACAGACAATGCCAGACTGGTTAAAGAAACCATTCACAGAGAAACCATCCCATGCAAAAGTGGGAAGAAAAAAAAAAAAAGATACAAAACTTTCAAGACTTCTATTTTCTTCCCATTTTACTTCTTTTTCTTCTTCTTCTTCTTCTTCTTCTTCCTCTTTACAGTAACACTTAACATAAACTACAGAGAAAAAAGTATTTATCATCTTAATGTTTAAAGAGCATGGCAATATAGTACACTTAACCAGTCCCTCAGGGTTATAGGTCATCTAAATTACAAAGTTTTCAATGCAAAAATTTGGGCACCTAAATAGAACTGTTCCAACTCCCTTCCTGCCCTCACATCTCCCTGCCTGAAACGCATATGCTACGTTTCAGCATTTCTGCTAATGACACCTTCAGGACATGGGTGTCAGAGGAGTTCCTAAACTCTCTCATCAGAAGTCCTAGGGTGTTCATGGCACTTTGGGTGCTCAGGCAGTGCCGAGCCCAAAAGCACCAAACCAGTTCCTCTGGTGGTGGAGGAGACCCTACCTGCACCTGCTGTACATGGATTAGCTCTTCTCAGCATCTTGTCAAAGCACACGCTTAGGCCACTTCAGGCACAGAACAAAACACAAGTATCTATGTTCACTGTGTAAATTACAATATGCTTATCCAAAGTGTAATAACATAAAATGAAATCAGATGCAAAGGATCACGAGAGAGTTATTCAAAAGCAGATGTTTTAGAGCTGCAAGGTGGATGGTTGCATCACTCTTGTTCTAGTCTCTCCCCCTGGACACATCCTAGCCCTGTATTTACTATTATTTACAGTACGTATACTTCAGATCCACATTCACAGCTCACCCAGGTGAAGTGTGCCCCCTCTTCTGCAGGTAGAAGTGTGGGCTTCACCTACAGACCCGAAATTGCTTCAGAAGTGACACGGTCAAGGAGGCCACACCCGTCTGAAAGTCAAATGCTCTATCCAAGGCTTGTGTTGCTACCAAAAAGCTCTGACCTGAATCGCTGCTTCCAGTCATTTTCATTTAGGGTCTGAAGGGAGGATGGGATTAGTCCCTGACAGCCCTTGCAGCCTTCTGTCCTTCAGGATCTGCTCCACAAGCAACAAAATGCTTTGGAGGCTCCACCAACTAGCAAAAGGGATCCTTGTCCTTACTGACTCACAGCCTCGCACTTTGAGTTCATGCAACTGTCCCAACTGTACCCTTGAGCCCCTTGTTAAGGTTAGGCCCTCTGTAAACTTTGGTCAGGACCTGCCTTTACCCCACCAGATGTCCTGCAGAGGCTGTAACTGGGAAACAAAGAGGGAGCTGGTTCTTATGGATACACTGAAGAGACAGTGCATTACAGTTGTGATCCTCTCGCTACGTGGGCAATGTGGATATCATAATCGTTTGGTTATATTTATTTCCTTTGGGAGGCGTTCGTTTAGTCAAAATTATATAGGTTTTAAATGTGTGCGCTCAATGAGAAAGAAGGGTGTTGTACCACACTGCCAAAATGCAATTCCCTTTCTCTAATCTATTTGGAAAATATTTAACTTCATTTCTACATGCAATTAGATTAGGTTCTTATTGGACTATTAAAATCTTCAGAATAATCATCCATCTAAAAGCTATTCCACAGCTTGAATTACTGGTATTTTCTATTTTTATATAACATATTTGGTAAGAACCCAAATAGCTTTTAATTTTTTTATGTAGCTGCCAAATTATAATACAGTAGGTCAGGGAATGCCTGAAGCAAAATATAATCCATGATATATAGGCTTTTTTTTTTTTTCCTCTTTTCTCTTGCAGCCCTGTGTAATGGATGGGCACAAGCAGTTTCACATGCTGTTCTGCATCACAGGATTTAGTCAGAATTAGCTCACTGAAGTAATTAGGTTTTTCCATATTCCTATTGCTTAATGAAAGAAGGAAAGGTAAAATATCTAAACTAGACAAGACAAAAGATGGAAGATCTTCTGTACCTTCTTTTAGGGAAAAACATACCTATTTTCTAAACACTGTTTGAAATGTATTTTAGTATTACTACAGACCGAAAAGCTACATCAGTATATGAATTTACGCATACCTGTACTTAAAGTTATTTCTCTTCAAAATGTATTAGGTGGCATTAGTAACAACTGAGAACTCAAAGAATGCTGATTGTTTGCTGGTGTAACCCAAGGAGGAGATAGGAGGGTATATATACATGTTTTTGCATTGCTGGCTTGTAGAAATCATCATGCAGCAACACAGCTCCTCTCGTGTACTTAAAAATTGTTGTTTTCAGCTCTGCATTCTTTTCCTCCAGGCATTGTCTGAGTCGTTTCCAAACCGTGTGGCTTCTTACTGCTCTGCTTTTTATTCAGCAAAATTTAGGAAAATAAATCCACAAGGCACCCGGTGACAACCGCAGCACAGAGATCACCCTCCGCCCAGTAATACCAGCCAGGGTTCAAACTCCAGAGTTTCAAATGTGGGAACGCATATGAAAAAAGACACGAACTGAAAAAAAGTCAGAAGATAATTCTGTATTTGCTGGAATTCATCATTTTTTCTGTAGGGAAGAGGCAGTTGTACTCCAGTGTTTGGGATAGAAAAGTCTGAACTTCCCAAATTTTACTGTACACAGTGACCATCTCTTACACGCATCTCCCATTCCCAATTGAGATGACATTCATTTTCAAAATTATAAATATTACTCATCAAAATAAAGTCCTTATAAGAGTCAGAGAAGGTTCGAAGTCAGTCGCGGCTACAGACTTTAGTACTGTTCATTTTACTTGGGAGGCACTCAGCTACAATGCCAGACAGGCAACAAGCACAAGTGAAAACAATATGATCCTCTGGGCACTTTGGCTGTACAGCGCAGCCAGTCCTCTGAACCTTTTGAGAGGTACAGCAAAACCCAAGGACCAGAAAACACAAGAACTGCAAAAGCTAGCTTTACGCATAAGATTTTTACCAAATGAACAACTAATTAATAATATTATATAATTTTACTATATGTTTATAAGAAGATGTTAATGTCAAATAAATACCAAAGAAAATCATTGAAATTGGTGTGTTGCTTCAGTGTAAGATGCAAAATACAACCGCCGGTACATGCAACCAAGATGGGCTACGCTGTTCCAGATTATTCACCTATGAATTTGGAGGTTTGAAATCACTAACTTCAAACTGAGATTAATGAGATGATTTTTCTTTGTGAATACTGAAAGCAGTCACATAGATCTGAAGCTGAAGTACTGAATATAGGTTCATAGAAATAACACAATCCATTTTATGTTACGCAAGTAAAATCACCACACACTAATAGACTGTGGATCACAAACACCTTAGCTAGAATAAGATCACATCTTAAATTTCTTGCCAAAGCCAACTAAGTCTTAGTGACTCAGACATTTATAACATTTACTGAGTCTTATTTATGACTTACTTCATTATTAACAGAACTGATTAATTTTTAAAGCTATGTAATTCACCTGCAAAGTGACAACAGGATGGTTAAAATGACAAGGAAAAGCAGAAAACCGACATGCCCTTCGGTAGCATTTCCACATGAAAAAACTAAGCTTAAAATCAAATTACATCTTTTCTTTCCTCAATCCAGACAGTCATGAATCATACAGCTCCTTGCAACTTCCTTGCAATTTGTTGTATCAACCATTGCTATGTGTGAAATAATAGTTTAGTCAACAGTATTTAAGACAATTGTTTAGATAATCAATTTTTGCTTGGTACTAGAAAATATAAGGGAATGTTTTAATTTTTGTTTACATCTGAAATATGAGCAACTGAAAAAAAAAATAAAATTCAGCTTTACAGAAGGGGCTTCTACAAAAGCAGATTGATGACCCTAATTTTCAAACTTGACAGTGCTCTCTTTCAGCTTGCTACACAAGCAAGCATAGCAATTACAAAGGAACTATCCCAAATCAGAACCACTGTTATCTGACAATTTTTAGCTTTGCAAATAAGTTGATTCATACAAATTACACCAAAATTACACAATCACCCCTCAAATAGGTATTAGCTTTCACTTTTCTTGGCCATAGCAGCAGAGTGATCAAGAATATTAGCAACATGGTGTCTGAGCTGCTGTGTCAGCATTAGAAATTCTCCCATGAGACACACAGCTCAAAAAATAAACAGAGACAATTTAAAAGATTGTGTTTTGCAGCTGTTTTGGACTTCAGTCATCATGCATCAATAATACATCTAAACACATACATTTATAACTTCCAGTTAACTTTCAGGCCAGATCCTGAGTCTATTTTAATAATATCAATCCTGCATTCAAAAGGATAATTATGATTCGTGCATATACACCCATGATATAAACAATTCCCAGACAGGCACAGCCTTGGTCTTGTGGTGCAAGGATGGGTGGTACAGCAAAACCACCTGCAAGTGGTGCATTTCCGTATTCCACATTTCCCTTCAGCGTTCTAGAAACAAAGACCAAAAGAAGAAAAAAAAAAAACAAAAAACCACAAACCTTCCCAAACTCACCAAGTTAATTATGGAAATACGTAGTGCATCTAGTCAGTGCATATGCATCACACCTTCAGTCCAGGTGCATAAACTGCGCATGCAAAGCTCATGCAACATCTCCACTATATCCCTGCACATCCCTTCTTGCCACATTGCCCATACACTCCTTTAGCCCCTACAGTAACTCCATACCTGTAACAATAACTGCATAAATGGTAGTAGCATATGATTTTGCAGCCAACTGCACTGTTACTGTCGAGCGAGCTAAGTAGTTCAGCAGTAGTTGAAAAAGTGCAACTACAGTTTAGGCATACCCTAAAATGAGTATTTCAGATATTCGTCGCTCTTCAGCCATTAAACATTGCTTCAGAAAATTCCAAGCAATACAAATGCCTAGCTAATAAAAACTAGATTATTACTGATGGGATTTAACACAAAATTTGCATAAACACTAATGAAAGCTACAGCAGTAAACAGGCTCCATGCATAGCGATGAGATTAAACAAGCAATCTGATAAACTGATTGGGAGTTCTGCAGTTTGTTTAATCTTTTAAAGAAGCAATGAAAATATCTTTTTATTGCTTCCAGTTTGTACTGGCATACACCCAATCATTTCATGTGCACAAAGACAGCTTTTTGTGAAGGTATGAGCAGGAGTTCGAAAGAAAAATAAGCAGGGCACTAAAAATTTGATTACAAGCATGCGAGCACACACAGAGAGAGCTCTCTGTGAAGACAGATCCGAAACACTAAAGAGGACAAAAAGACAGCAATACATTTACTTTCAGACTATCTCCTTAGTCTCTCAAAAATAAAGTATATAAAAATACCACTATTGACCGTCACTCAATGGAACCAAAATGCTCTCATTGCAGCAGACCGTGAGACTAAGCAGTAGCACAGCAAAAGGCAGTCAAGCTTGGAACTACGTGTTTTCATCAGGTTCCCCGAATCCAGGCAGTACTTATCAAATGGGCCACTGTTTCAGAACTTTAGACCTTCATCTAATCTACACAGATAGAAGAGAAGAGGTGAGCTGAGAATACACAGGCAACACTTGCAGCTTTTCAAACTACTTGTGCTAAAAGCATCCCTGTCTCCAATAAAAAGTAACTGTAAACTTTTCAAATTATAGCTCAGGTGCAAAAATAGTGAGCTGCTTTATTTCAGCTTAAGTGATAAGAGTGACAAGAGATCCATACGCAGAGCCTAGTTCCCTAAGGCCAAAACTACACTCCTATAGGGGAGTCCTTGATACTGACAGAGTAACCATCCTTCTGTACATATTTTTTAAGTATTTTAAAAGATCCAGAGTGCAGTACCTCTTTTTCCAGTCATCTGTGAAATTTGGGATGATGACACCATACAAAAAAAACACCCCACCAAGCAGTCCGTGAAAGCATTTGCCTGAATGAAGACTGGTTTCCTACAGCTTTCTGCATCACACTTGAACCAAACTGTCTCCGGATCCCCCGTGTCTCTGAGACTTCACAGAATCAAAGAAGTGCTGGCTGGGACAAACTTCTGCCCAATCTGCTGTCCAAGTGGGAACTGTTGCTGACAGCAGATCAAGCCAGCCACAGCTCTGTCCAAATGAGTCTCAAAATCCTCTGAGGACAGAGATTAAAGCACTTCTGTGGGTAACCTTTTCCAGTGCTGCTCTGCTCCTGCAGATAAACTTTCCTCCCTATTGCTCAATCCCAAATTACAAGGTGTGCCATTACATCCCTCTTTTTGCCACCTGCCCCTACCGAACAAAGATCAGCTTTAACATCTTCGTAAATGCCCTTCAAAAAGTTTTAGGCTGCTACTGGACTGTTCTTCAGATTCCTCTTTTCCAGACTACGCAAGCCCAACTCTGTCAGCCTCTCCCTTGTAACCACATTCTGCAAGCCCCTCGCCATATTGCTAGACCTCCTAATGGTCCTCCTCCAACTTTTCTACCTACCTCTTAAAGAGGGGGGCCTCCACAAGTGAATGGAGGATTCCGTAGAGCCTCACAAACACTAAGTAGAGGGGAGAAAAACTTCAGTTTTCAGTGTAAGTGCCCCAGTCCGCAGAGTTTTTGAGCTCTCTCTGGGTTGCTGCTCTACATCCTGCATGTCAAACAACACCATTCAGCGTATCTGCAAATTTGCACAAAGTGCGTCTTGCTTCATGACTCAGGCTGTTGATAAAAACTCTAACAGTGTCAGCCCTAGTCTCATCCCCTAGAGTACCCCACTTCTTAAGGACCACCAACTGGATGTAAAGCATCACTCATCTCTTTCAGCAGTTAGTTTTCAATCCATCTAAAGTTCCACTTGCCTAGCCGATACTTCTTCAGCTTCCAACGGAAACATCTGTGGGAGACAGTGGCAAAAGCCCTACTGAATTCAAGGTAGCTACTGCTCTCCCTCACTCTTGTAGCAAGTCATTTCATCCAAGGTACCAATAAGGTGAGTCAAACACAGTTTGCCCCTGCTTAATCCATGCTGACTGTTTCTGACTGTCATCCTGTTCTTTGCGTGTTTGGAAATGAGAACATACTCCATGATCTTTCCAAGCTGCGAGGTGAAGCTGACCAGCTTATAATCGCCCAGATGCTCCTTATTACCTTCCTTGGGGACAGGTAAAATGCCAGCCTTTCTTCATTCATTGGGGACCTCCTCCAACTGCACAGTTTTTCTCTAGTGGTCTCACAGCTGTCAGCTCTTTCGGTGCCCTCAGCAGCTCCCATCCAGTCCTACTGATCTGAATATATCCAGCTTCTCCAAGTGGCCCCTGACCTGTTGCTCTCCAGCTGTTGGCTGTGCCTCTCTTTCTCAGAAAATGCCGGCATATACAGAGACAGGAAAATGCCTTTTCCCTCAGGCAAATAAAGCATTTAGTGCTTCCATTTTTTGACACCATCATATACTAGCTTGTCTCTCCTATTCATCGATGAATTTACAGCTTTCCCGAACTTCCCTCTGCTATCGATCTACTTTGAGAATCCCTTCTTGTTACTTTAACTAGTTTTTGCTCTAACTGGCCTTTTCTCTTTTTATTGATTTCTTTCCTATGCAACCAAGCTATGCTTTTGTACACCTCCTCTGTTATCTGTCCCTGTTTTTGTATGCTCTGCTTTTTGCATGCTGCCTTTCTGAGTTTCAGTTCCCAAAGCAGTTCCTTGCCTAGTCAAGTGGGCCTTCTTTAAAAGTCCCCAGTCTTGCAAAATAGGATTTTTTTTTTTTTCCTGAGCTCTCAGTAAGTTTGCATTAAAATCAAGCCTTACGTGGGAGGATTGAGGAACCTGCCACTCAGGCACTCATCCTTCTCACCTCTGGTCCCAGAGCCCTACAGTCACCTTCAATCCACTGAAGGCTTTTCCCAGCCGCTCCACTGATGCCTGTCTAGATGAGCTGCGAGGGAAGCAGTCAGAAAGCCAGATAAGCCATGGCAGCCTCTCTGCAACGCCATGGATCCAGGCTCCAGGCAGGCAGCAGACCTCCCCGGGTGACCGATCTGGCTGGCAAACAGGATGCTCTCTCCCATGGAGGGCAAAGTCACAAACCACTAACGCTTGCCATGGCATCTTCATAGGATGGGTCTGAATTCGGTGAGGCGAGGTGTCCAGCCTACAGTCCCCCCACCAGCAGAAATCATCCATACTCCTCTGCCGATGAAGCCCAGGCAAACAGCCACAAACAGAGACGGAGCCTTCTGTGTGTGCATCTGCCAGCCTCCCCCAGTCCAACGCTTAAAAACTGGTAGGGGACACCTACCAAGGTTAATTTGACCTGATAGTTGGGAGAGAGAGAGAGCACTGCAAGCTGGGGCTAATCCAGCCCCACGCGGGCACCGGCTGGCCGGCCACATGGCATCTGCCTGGGGCCATGGGCAAGCGCCTACTGCCCCTCCGCTACCCGAGCAGGTCAGAGACAAGTGGTGGGGAAGGAGCACAGGTCCTCTTGGCTAAAGGCTGCGGTAGACTATTTTAGGACCACTGAGATCACCACCCATCTGGCCAGCTTGAAACATGTTCGACAATGAGTTAAAATGCATGACAGGCACCAAAACAGGCAGAAAAGTTACATAAGCTTTTTTTTTTTTCCCTTTGGAAATCAGGCTAAGGAGTCACCCCCACACACGTATATTTCCTCCATACCAGAAAACTAGTTTTGCCAAATCCTAGGTCAACTATTAACATGTATTTATTTCACTCACTGAACATTAATATCATCCCGATTTTCCTTCTCCATTCCTTTCTCCTGCATGGTGCTGTTGAGACCATATAATCAGAACATCCCCTTTTTGTTTCTACACAATGGGGAAAAGATATGGAATGCCTCTGCAATACATGATTTTCTCTAACCCCCTTCTTCTAACGCGCTGCTATAAACAAAAAACAAACAACATAATTTGTTTTATGCTTAAACACGGAAGATGAAGCAGGTGCTAAAAATCCAAGTCTTCCTGCTGGACAGTTTTTTCTGTTACTCAGTTCCATCAAGAGATAATCTAAATGGTCCAACAGCATTAAAAAGTTATTGCAGATTTGCTACCATGGAGTTGAAAATGTAGCCTTACATAATGTAGCATATTTTCCCCACATTAGAAATATTACAAAAAAATTTTAATAGTACCCACTACCAAGCCTACACAGTTCAATATCCCATTATTTAGGAAATCAACATTTTCCACACACCTCGAAGTAGATTTAATCCAAGATATAACTTATAGTAAAATGAAGAACAAAAATGAAAAATAATAAAGCTTGAGTCAAATCTGCTGATTGGCATTTTAGCTGTAATGTAAAAGAAAGCCAATTCTAATGTAGATCTTTGTGGGATTTAGGCAACTGATGTAATACAAGCAAATTATATTGATTTTTTCCCCCCAACAGCTATGATTTAGATAATGAAAAGAAAATGCTAAACAGTATTAAGAAAATCAGAAATGAAAGCCTGCAGGTTCAAGTCAGGTTGCTCCGTGCAGTCCTTTTTATAAATAAAATTCTAGAAACACTAATTACTTTTTCCTTCAGTACTCATTACCACGTGTCATGCTCGCTGAAGTCCTAGTTAACAACTGAAGGTTCAGGGTCATAATTTCTGACATGTCGGTTATTGCTAGCCAGTGACTGAGACTTGGTTTTAATAGATGCCACAAAGCTAACTAACTTCAATCAGGCACTCTGAAAAGTCACCACAAAAAGCCTTTGTGTTGCTGAAGCCAGAAAATAACCTTCTGAGGAATGGAAGGTGATAGTACAACATTATTTAACGGACTATAGGGTGAGGGAGAGAACATAAACCAATCTGTCACTACCTAAGAAGCTGGGCATAAAACGTGTTTTTCCTGACAAGTCTAATTGTCAAATTGCAGCTCACCATTCAGTTTTGGAAGAGGCCAGATTGCCTCCCCTAAGCAATGGTAACTAGCTAGATGCAAAGGCAAGCTGCAAGTCCAGTATCAGTTTATCCAAAGCCATAGTAATACTTGATGTAAGCGTTAATTTTAATCATCTAGATTGCAGGAATGCAGGTGTTTAAAGAATGGATGGGCAAATCTGTCTTTCAGGCCCACTTTCTTGGAGTGGGGTGGCAAAATGATGTTAGCTTCAATAGAAGCTACTGTAAAAATAATGAAATAAACTATTGCTGTCTTCTTCAAAAAGGGAATTGACTTCTGTGGATTAATAGGCAGAAAATTACTAAACAATCAGGCTTTATCACTAACCTTCCCCCTGTCCTCTAGAGAAGAAAGCCTTCAATTGAAACATTTTTGGCAGGTGAACCAAAGCAAATTAGGCTGTATTCTTTCCAACTCTATCCTAACACAGGCTCTTCAATACAAAATTGCTTTTGCAGACCTCCCATGTGAAAAGAATGTTACTTAGGTTGTCTTTGCAGTTTGAAAAAAAAAAGTAAACAACCAGAAACCAACCTAAGCAAACTATACTACTAAACGTGAGAAATGTTATCCCTTCATTCTGCAAGCACACAACCCTCTTTGGAAGTCAAGATACCCATGACTGCTTGATGTAAAGGGGGACCTATAGAAATACTTCTTCCAACTACAACATAAACTAAGGATTATTGCAGTGATTAAGCAGAAACTCAGTCCTGCCCCATCAAGAAGAGTCCTCCCTTTATCTTTCTGGGAGTATACCCATAAAGGTATAGTTCAGAGAAAAGCAGGGAGCACTAGCAGCCTCAATGATTGCATACCCGTGTCTGTAACATCACAACACACCAACAGAAAATACTGCAAATCATACCCCCCCAAAAAAAAAATCTTTGCTCTTAAAAGATGCTTTAAAGTTGCACTGCTAGTACCAATAAACTCACACTGGCTGACGTCTAGCTATTACAGTATTACACTAACAACGGGTGATCCAAATTCTTCTGTTTCTGCATCGGCCTGCATTTCAGTGTTTCACCAGAAATACTGCTGCAATCTGTTTCTATGGATGCTGCAAGGACTCCAGTTGTTGGCATTTGTGATTTCTCCATAAGGGGAAGTACTTCTGCAAGTGTGAAAGAATTTCTAAATACATTCCAGAGAAGCACATTTTCCTGGTATGCATGTTGGACATGGGCTTACAGGAAGAGCCCTCCCTTCCCAAAAAAGAGGTGGAGGTAATGTATTTTTAGGCATTACCACTCTAATTTCAGTAACCATTGTATTCCTTCTGTTCTACTGAACTTCATGGTAGAGCGAATCTTATAATCTGTAAATGGTAATTATGATTCCTAAAAGACTGCCTTTTGTCACAAGGTCTTCAGAAGCTTTTAAGAGGAGATGTCAAGCAGGCAGGCAGACTTTTTTTGCTAGACAATAGAAATGTTACCTAAATCAATCTTGTAGGAAAAAGAAATAACTGCTACTTTACTATGTAAATATCACCGTCTTCAAATACCATCATTCCCTTGAATAAGGATAAAGGGTTTATAGAAGGAAGGTTAAAAAAAAATTAAATTCTAAGGTTTGGATTTGTAAGACATCTATTTTTCAAAATCTATTAGATTTTTTTTTTCTCCCCACTGTTATATTTGTTCCCACTTTTGGAGATTACTTTTATAACTTGAATTTCAATAGCATAAAAGTTCTTTTATAATTAATTCCTGTATACTAATAAAAATGAGAACCACAGCCTCTGGGTTTATAAATTCCTCTCTAAGTGCAACATCATGGTCACAGTGGTCTCCAAGAGTTCTAGCGACTTTCTTTCACTAAGCTGCAAAGCTTTAGACATGAAGGAGCAACACTGGCGAAATCTGCCTGGCAAGAATTGGCCAGAGCTTCAAGCAAGCAGCAAGAGAAGGTGGAGATGCCTTCCCTTTTCCCAGACCTTTCCTCTTTAGGATTCTTCTCCTCACACTTTGCATCAACTTTTGATGCCACTCCAGCCCCCAGAGCCATGACAGAAAGAGCAAATCCCTCACGCACACAGAAACCCAATCTTTTAAGTAGATCCTATTGCTTGTCCCTCCCAGCTACTTTTCTCTTCTTGTGTCAGTGTCGCAGCTGTGACCCCAACCCCTAGTCTGTATGCCTGTCTCACCGCAGGCGGCCAGGATGGCACAGAAAGACACCATTCCACCAGAAGAAAGGAGCACGCAGAGAAACTCAAAGGCTGCACTGAGAAGCAACTAGCTCCATCTCACACTCCTCCCTCAAAAGCCTTCCACCCACACCCAAAACCTAGCGCTCTGCTGACCTGGTTCCCCATCTGAGGAGGCTTCTTTTACAACCAAAACACAACAACACTGCCCACAAATGTGCCGAGAACAAACACCACGTGTGCCTATGTGTGTCGTCTCTTTTAAGCTCCTCCTATGCTGATGAGAGCTAACAACCAAAAGTACCTTTGAGTTATGCTTTTTGGGTCACAGCTCAAAATGTTTTGGTTGGTTGGCACAACAGGGCCACAATGTACTGGCTTGGAGTCCCTGCAAAAACAAGGGATAGGCGTGCTCACTCCTGCTCCGTACTGCAGCTTTTCTGGGGCAGAGCCATCGTGGCAACGGTGGTTGTTGATCTGACGGCATGACAGGCCTGCTTTAGATTCAGCAAAAAGTCCTTCAGGGAAAAAAACCCAAAACATTAACATTCCCAAAACAACAAAACATAAGCATGCATCTCCATAAAGAGGAAACTAATTAGTAAACTGGAACATACAGTCAAAATGCAAGCCATTGTTTGCAATGTTTAAGAACGAGAAACATTTAGTTAGCAGCTATTCTTACAGTCTGAAGCCAAAGATTCGTTATTCGGAAATTACTTCACTGCCAGTGGATTCCAAACAAACCGAGGCAGAACTGCAGCAGACTTCAAACTAAGTAGATCTGACTGCAGCTTCAGTGTATGCACCCAGAAAGGTGATGCAATCTAGACTTACACATCAACAACTCCGAGACACTCAAAGCATGACATGTTGTACAAACCCCATCTTAATGCAGCGTGAGGCAAAGGTGCAAATAGAAACATAGCTGTGGACTTAAACATTTACACAGACATCCATATGCAAAGATAAATTACACCCCACGATGTATACAAAGCACACACCCATAGAAATGAAACCTTATTAGGATTAAAATTTCATCAGATATTTGCTTTTGAACTAGATTTATGACAAGAGATAAATGACAAAGTATGCAAATCACTTCAGCCACCTGGCAGGTAGGGAAATTTGCTGCAGGGCACAAACAAGGAATAAATAAATAAATAAATAGAGAATATGTTGCCAGGCTCCAAGAGAAAGGGCCACAAGAAAATGGACTCTCTTTCCCCCAGCAGAGGTGACAGCAGCCAATAGGAATTATTAGCATCATTCCCATAAGGTAAGAACAAGCCAACCTGTCAAGTAATAGCTACACTGCAATAGTATTTCAAACAAAAGCTTTAGCAGTAGTGCAGAAGAATTTTTTTTTTCTTTTAAAGAAAAGGACATTGATTTCCATCAAGAAACTAAACTAGTCAATTCTTCTCTCATTAATGTTTTTATCCTGTTGAAGTAGGCGCATCTTGTCTTGAAAGATCTTTGGTGGCCCTGTGACCTGATACAGGGCTTTTTGCTATAATGAAAATCCTGTTGCCGCATCATTTAAGACACCAGTGTTACACAATAGCTTCCTAGAAACTGCAGCACTTTTTTTTTTATATGTATATTTTTTTCTCTGGTCAAATGAAATTGTCTATTCATTACAGATTCATTGATAAAAACTCAAGGAAGTTAAACATGGAGTGAAGTTATGCCTGAAGGTTTAGCATCTGTGAATACCTTTTCCCACTGATTAAATGCCTGAGCTCATGGCTCCTAAAGACACTGCTGGTTTCTACTCTCATTTCTGCCCACAGAACATCCCACAAATATGGCACATTTTTATTTTTGTTTGTCCATATAACAAAGGCTTAAACTGGCAGATTATATCCTTATGATCAGTTTTGAATCTGATGGTAAGTGCAAAAACTTATCTTTGAAAGAAATGCTGTGCGCGCAAAATGCTGATTTACTGCAAGGAGAAATCTCCATGTCTGTTTTTCTCAGATGACATCTTTATTCAAACTACAGAATCTTTATGATACAGTATGGAAGCCATCTGTCCCCAGACACGTCTTGCTCAAGTTGTTCATGTGGTTTTTGACAGAGAAAAAAACCAACCAAACAAAATCCACCAGGTAAACTGGATTATACCAAACCCGGTTTTCTCCTCCTGCTTGAGGAACTATTTACAAACCTGAATGTGGAACTTGTTCTAAACATCTGCCATTTTCAGCTGGGTAATGCTACAGAGCATAACTCCCAAACAGAGCACAATTCCCTCGGCTCGGGTGAGCCAAGCGCTTCCCCCCAGATATAAAGTGTTCCTTTCACATCCATTGAAGTACTTAGTTGTAGCACCACATTTTTTCAGAAAGCAAATTTAGGATACACATTTTGGGAGGAAGTGAGAAGCAACAGTACCTAGTCACTTGCATTGACAATATTAGGTTGTAAATCTGACACTGGTTGTCATGTGATGGAAGGAAAAGGACATCTGAAATGCTAAAATACGACTACTGCTATGAAGGTTGTGGAAAATTAATAGCTCCTTGGACCAGAATGATGAAGAGAATAAACTCCTCTAAGTACCTGTTTTCCCCACACATACACCTTGTAGTGACAGAGATGCGATATTTTTCAATAATATCAAAATTTTATTTTATTTTACTTTTTTCTGTTGTTTTCTCCTTTTTTGCTTTTTACAGAGGCAGGACCGTTTGGTCCATCAGCATATTCGGACTTGCAGCCTGTAATATTTCTTTATTCTAAGTGTTCATCTGAGCAGCTAGTTACTGCTTTCTAGACTTTGAACTTCTGGTAAGAACAAATAGTTTTGCAATGTTATTTAAAAGGCATACAGGTCATTATTAAATAAGAAGATTACCTGGTCTCTCCTCACCACCGGAGGCACCACCACCACTGAACTACTGCCTCAGCTGCAAAGTAACATAGCTGCTTGCATCAAAGACTATCTCCAGCTATTTTTTTGTCCAGGAGACAATTCAGTAATATATCCATCCAGGCCGCACCCTGCACATGAGCTTCAGCTCTGAATACCTCCCCAGTCAGGTCACCAGCTGGCAGAGGCTCGCAAGCAGAGCGGGAATTAAAAGGACAAGCTGGGTGTCAGAGAGAACAACTGCTTAGTGACAGCACCGCCATGGCAGGAAGCGACATCTCGCAGAAATCTTGTCTTAAATTTCAACAACTCATGGCCATGAGCCCAAGGCATGCCGCGTGATGCAGGAAATGAAATTTCTAGTTATGCTGGAAGAACAAGACACACAAAGCTATCCACAACATGGCACTACACTTACCTTTTCCTGTTAACAGGATTTGAGATTTTTTTTCCCTTTCCCCTTTCAAGTCTGGATGCTCACACTTTTAGCAGGGCAGGAAGCACACCCCAGTGTGCAGCATCTTCCCCATAGTCCGTCCCCCCAGCAGGAACCAGGCCCCTTGCCCCAGCCCACACCCCCACCTCCTCGCACCCCTGGGGACCAGGAGCCAACCCTTCTCCCTCCCTTGCACTCTACCTGCCCCGCAAGCCTCCTCAATGGTACCACCTGATAAATCCCTCTCAAGCCACAGTAAGCACTGAAATTTGGCTTCTCACAAGGAGGTTCAATGCCCAGGCAGCTGTTCCTATCTTTGAGGAAAAAGCAGGTTACTGGACAGAAGCCATTTGCATCCCTGATTCTGATCTACCATCGGATGAACCACACTGGCCAGGAATACAGTAGTTTCAAGAATGTGCTAGATGCTCTGTAACTGAAGACAAAGCCATACATCTGAAATAAAAATCTAAATTAAATAAAAAAAATAAAAGCGTGTCAAAAAATGTTTGACAATATCCGAGTTATGGCTAAAGAACTGATTGCCAAGATGTTGTGTCCTTATGAAATCCAACGTGATTATGAAGGGCTTCTTTACTACGGTTGTTTTAGTATCTCTTTGAAACTGAAACCCAAATCAATTTAGATAAAAACATTACCCCATTACAATTGCTGCCAATGACTGCATGGGAAATGTGAACACAGTTGAGGGTGAAATGATCCAGTCTCAGGCAGAAAACTCTGGAAAATTATTTATCTGCTCCACGGGGGCCACAAAGATGCAGTTCCTTTACTGAAGAGGCAACAAACAATCACCCATAATGCTAAGTAGTGCTAAAAGTTTGTTTGAAAACAGAGGGAACCAAAGTAATTCTGTAGCCTTTATCCAGCCAAGCTAAATGTAACTCCAGCCCTCATGATACAATTTCTCCTAGCAAACATTCACCAAAACCAAACCACCACTCGCCTCGGCAAAGGTGCCTTTTCAGAAGCCTGACATGCAGAGATGCCCGTTCTGCAATCTCACTTCCAATACCCCCCTGCACCCACCACTCCTCTCCTTTTCCTTTCCCTCTGCCTGGTCCTTTTTGAACAGACAAGGAATTTTAAACTCCTTACAGCAAAGATTTTTTTTTTTTAAATAACCCACGTTTTCAATGCTCTTGAACACTGTCTTTCAGACATACACCTAGTATGGAGAAGGATGTTATAGACAAGACAGATAGTCTCAGAAAAAAGTAACACATTTTTATTCCATTTTTTTCCCCCACTTGATCTCTCATCCACACATCTCCACTGCACTGTTTCTTCACTCGTCTGAAATCCAAGCAAACCCAGAGAGAGCAGACGGCTCTCAATGTCTTTTCGAAATCTTAAGTGCTTCTTACATATTTCACTTGAACACTGCCCTCAGAGAGCCTGTGGGAAGTATTCAGAAAAGCAACCTTTGGTTCAGTGATGCTTGTCCCCTTTAGCTTGATCTATCAGTGACAAAGAAAAAGAGGGTCTTCCAAGGAGCAGGATGCAGCAGCTGCTATCTGTCTTGGGCAGTGAACTCCCTTTTGGAGGAGCCATTTTCTCTCCCTTAACTACAGGATGTGCAGGGAGAAGGGTCTCTGGAGGCCTTTCTGTGCATTAGCATTACTGAAGACCCTTCTTAGCTACAGCTGCAGATGACTCCCCACTTAAATTTCCAGGCACACTCTCCTACACTTCCCTACCTAAATCCATCACTTACCTCCTGCTCTCTAAATCTAGCATGTTAACAGCTATGAAAGGCCCCTCTGAATATATATAGTTTACCTAAATGATACTTACTCATCGGTGCCACGTGCAAGTCTTCTATTATTGGATAGCTTGCTACTAGCAGAAAGATAAGGAAGCTTTTCATAATGCAGTTAATTTATAGAGGAGGCAGGTAAACATAAATTTAATTAAGAGAAGTTTGTGACACAGACTGTCAGTGAGCATCTTAAATACAGACTCTATGCTGAAGCTTGGCAGCTCTTGTTAGTGAGATGCTCATGTTGCAATATATTATAGTGTACTTTTAAAATTACATAATGCACTTATGTTGTGCTTTGGGGCACTAGTTACTAGCTATTTAGAAAAGTAGATTATGTCTAAATCTACTGTCAAAGTCTATTCTGTCTGTAAAGTCATTAGCACCCACTCCACCCTGCAGTTTCAGTAAAGAAATCATTCCAAAAGAAGTCCAGGACATGCCAGCAAGTCTCAGGTATAAGGCCTGGGACAAACTGGAGAATTTCCACTGTATTCATTCCCTGTAGGAAAACACATTTTCAAGCTGGATCTGAGAGACAGACCCAGAGTCATGGGTCAGTGCCAGAAAGAACCACATCAAAACACTGTAAAGCCAAAAATAAAAGCCCCTTGGATAAGGCACAGCTAATGAATTGCTTCAAGTGATAGAAATGAGAAAGACCAGTCAGCTGCTGATTTACATGACAGCACCACAAGGACTGATGGCAATAAGAACATGCAACACTACACAGATTCCTAAAAAAAAAAGCTCTGTTGGATGATGTTTTGAAGTTTCTTCATGTAGTCATATTATTTGAAAAGGCTGACAAACCCTAACTATAACTGGACAGAACTGTATCAGCTACCCTATGCTGTGCCACTGCCTTCCTTGCACGCCATTGAACAAAGCTCCTCTACTACCCTTGGTGTAAAGGTGAGATTTCACAGCTGAAAACAGTAGACTCTGAGAGGTTACTGAAATCTGCTCTTTCAGACTATAAACAAGGAAATGAATCACTTATTTTAATCTTTCTTCTGAAATACCCAAAGAGGTCCAGAGATCCTCTTTCTCCCATCCTCCTCCAGTGACAACCTTCCCATGAAAACTCCTCTCTAGATTGAGTTATTCATCTGAGTAAAACCAGCTTGCATCATTTTTTAGCAATATCACTTTTCAACTTGTGATAACAAGTTCTGTGCCTTTGCCTTCTGCAATACACAGAATGACATTCACAAACCTCTGAGCAAAAAGCTTTTTTAAAAAGCCCCAACCATTCTCAAAGGGTCCGCTCTCCGAAACAAAATGGTTCTGTGTCAGCCACACCTTCACCCAGATACTACATGTTATTTTTCCACATTTTTCAATAGCACAATAAAAAAGGTACATCCGGTTTCTTCTTGCTAGAAGAGCCAAGAAACAATTCACACAAGAGTTGCCTTTAATTATCCCTAAAGAGAATGAAGACTTAAAGGACATCAATAAGCAGCTTAGAATGAGTTTTTGAAAACTTTACATGGGCTATCAAAATACAACATAAATGCCACTGCTAAACTTCAGAGTTTAAACTGGGAAGAATATAAAGGGAATGACTTACCTTTAAGTAGCAAGGGGAATACTGCAATCTGGTTGCTATCCCACTGCCAGCATCCAGCACAATTCAGTCCCTCTCTACTCCTACTGTACCTCTACATCATTATGATACAAGCAATGTAGTACTTGGCAGAGGTAAAGCTTTGGAGAAAAGAGAGGCTGAGCCCAGGACACTGGCAAAGGAGACACTTTTGCACAAGACCACACCTTAGCCACCTTTGTTAAACCAGCATACCACTTGATGTACTTATCTCACAAAACCTAGCAGATTAGCCAAAAGAAGAAACTTTGCTCAGTAATGTTACACTGTCGAAAAGAAAACATAAGATTAATAGTAAATATTGCACTTCCCGCAGATCCAGTCTTGATCTCACACCAGTTGCAGTATATGGGGCACTATGGCTACCTTTAATGCCTTTTTATAGCTATATAGTTCACAGTTAGGTAAAGAGTCACATATCCCACGGCTCCCAAACAGAAACTGCAAACATTGTAAGAGGTAGTGATGTTATTCAACCTTCATTGCAACCAATGACTTCAGGATTTGGATTTAACAAGGTCGTGGTTCTGTTCTGTTCTAATATGTTTCTAAAAAGAAAATGGTGTGGCCACCGAAGATCTTTGGCCTTACATCAGTAGCTATAGGAAAAAAAATTACCAGATTCAGGAAACCAAGCTAATGAAAATGCACATCTGGATTCACCTTGCAAGGCAGAACTGCCTGACCCTAACCAGGACGGTCCCTTCACTGCCAAGGCCTGCTTGGCCAAGGGGAAGAAAGCACAATGTGTGACCCGATTTTGCTCTCTCTTTTTATTTGTACGGACATAACATGAGCAGACCCTGGCCTCAAACCCAAAGGGCCCAGTTGCAGCTGTTTATGCTGGCAAGCTTCCTGTGCCGTGTGGCTTGGCTGCCCCAAGCCACCTAATGAGATCTAAACTAGTTTTAATACAGAAGCAATGGGTTTTGTGGAGGATGTTGCTGCTTGTAATAAATAAAATAATATTCAAGACTGCTGTGTCTTCCAGGTAGTAATTTCCAGGCACTTACTGAAAGAAAATAATAGTACCAAGTTTAAAGAAACAAACAAAAACCACTGTGTGTTGCCCAATAATTTTTCTACAACCATAAAATTATCAGGAACATATTATAGCTATTTATTACATTACCCTAACCCAACGCCAGCCTTGGTCCTGACACTGGTGGCCCCCATCCTATCCTGACCACCCAGGCGGCTGCCAGCCAGTGAGGCAAGAAAGGAAGAAAGGTAAGCATTCGTAGAAAGGTCAGAATTTAATTTTTTATTATAAAAGCAAGCAGACACACATACATATAAATGTGTGGTGGTGTGTATGCATATATGTGTGTGTATGATGGTCTACAATTGCTATTTTCTATTTACAAGCAAGGACTGGAGAGCTTAGACAAGAACCAGAAATATGGCTTTTGATCGTCACTCTGCAGAGACCTGTATTTTACATTAAAATGGCCAACTACAGAAAAAAACCCCTTACATACTTTCTGCAAACCCAAATGGTTTACTTGGTATCATTCTCTAACAAATAGTTCCTAAAACAAAGTGAAAAAGACGAGGAAAGAATTACTCTCTTTTTCAGCTTCTTACTTTGCTTCTGACAGAACTTCATTCACCAAAAAAAAATTTAAAATAATGTTTCCTCACCTACTTCTTACAGGCAGGCAGGCAGCCTCGCTTTTTTTTATGAGCACAAAGCATAAGAAGAGAAAACCAAACCACTTCTCTGAAAAGAAGAAAGCTCAGCACTGGAATTCAATGCTCAGATTTTAATTTCCAATTTAATTTAAGAAACTTTACATTATGGGAGACAACGGTTCCTTCCAAACCATAGATATGCTGCTCTCCTGCACCCAAATTCTTCTCATATATCTCCTCATGCTCTGAACTTAGAAAATGTAACAGGCATGAGTCCAAACTGAAACTGGTTCAGAGCTAAAAATTATTTGCCATCCCAGGCACTGTGATGCAGTCTCAATTCTGGGTAAGTTCTAGGATACACTACTAAAATTATTATTCAAATTAAAATTATCCCAGAAATAGCTGTGGAACTTTTTTTTTTCTTTTTGCCTCTCACCTCCAATAATATTTTAGAATATTTACTCTTAAATAGCAACTATAGCAAACAGTAATAATTTCATGAAAGTTTAAAAACAAACTAGAATTAACAATGAAACCAAGCTGGAAAGTTCTAGAATCAACTTTAATGTCTTCGTAGCCACTTTTTCAACATTTCAAACAAGCTGACCAGTCAAACTCTTGTTCAGCTATTTACATTTTCTGCAAGTTCTCCCCTTCAGTTTCCATCTTTCAGTACAACATACCTAGGAACAGAACCAAAAAGTTTACAGAAAGACCTTACAACCAGCATAAATATTGCTACAAGGAAGAAGAAAAAAAAAAAAACCTAATGAAAAAGTGTGATCATACCCACAGGTAAAGCTATGGATGAGCAGGCTTCGCTCCCATATTTTCTCAAGCAATGTTTTCCTCAATGGCATGGCTGAAATGGGACCCTTACAACACTCCAACTCTCCAACTGCTGAGAGTGGTGTTTATTCTTTACTAAAGAGGTGTTCATGTGCATGGATGGACAAGAACAAGCCATGTCAGACTCTGTACACTGAAAAACAATCTAGTTAAAAGCTGCAAGCCTCTTTTTGGCCACATTTCACACTACAGCCTTATTTTCACACTGCAAACACATCCTGCCGTTCTTCAGAAAACACAGCAGCACACAGAGAAACGCTTTCTTCTTTCCTTCTTTCCCTCCCCTCCTCCCACCAAATCCTCCCCATCTAAAACCATCTTTTTGCTCATGTTTCGAAATATCACTCACCATTATTAATGGCTCAGCGCTAACAAAGAGATGCCTCAGCAAATACCGCTGTTGCTGCTACCAGGAAAGTCCATCCTCCCTCACGCTCTGCAGAGTCTATCAAAAATTCACATTACCATCAGCAAGCAGCTGATAAAATACAACAAAATGCAATTACACATCTTATTTTATGTCACAGGAATTGAACTTCAGCCCTATGTTGCTGATGCTGCAGAGGACCCCACGTCCTCACAATACCAGGCAACTGCTTTCTCATGTCCCTCAATGAAGCCTCCAGAGGCTAATTATCTCCACTACATGTTTGTCAATGCAGCTTTTAAAAGTCTACACAAGGCATCAGGTTCCAAGACAGAGAATTGTAATTCCAGGTGGTCATTGCCTACAACAACAGATGCCTGTTCAAGCTTGATAGGTCAACACCCAACCTTTATCCTCAGTAAAATTCATGATCCTGAAGCGGGGAGCTGGAACCCCGCTCTGCCGAGCCTGGAAACGCTCGGGAATGGGAATAAAGTGCCTGGGTTGATGAATTTGCTATTATTTTTTTTCCCCAGCACTTCGTCAAATAAACTCTATTCCAGTTTGCAAAATTACTGTGCTCAATCTTTATAAAGAAATGTTCTCCATTGTAGATTTGTTATGGTTCAGCACTTTGGCTTAGAGCAGAAATGAAATACGGGCACAGAGATGTAAACAACTGCACTTTAGCTCTGCCAGACAGTTATGAGCTATAGCTCATCAATATATTAAAAAAAAAAAGCCAAAACCAAAACAATTTGGCTCAGGAGACAACTTATTTTTCACAGATTAAGTATTTAAAACTTAAAAGGGCCAAAAATAATTCCCAATCCCACTAACAAGACATATCTGTGTGTGTGTGTATGTACATATATATATATATAAAAATATATATATAAGTAATCCCTTGATACTAATTCCTTTCTGAAGAAGCTGACTTTTTCCCCCAAGAACCCTCAAGGAAAGTTAGAACTTTTTTTCCTCCATCTAAAGTGGAAATGCACCAGAAGACAGAAGAACCACAATCTATGAAAAATACACAAGTTTGAGTTGGAAATGCATATTGGCTTCATCTGGTTATGCCACCAACCTTTGGAGAGGAACCTTTCATTCGCCTCATTATCTTGTTCCTTATTTTATATTTGCTATCTCTGTCATTTCTCAGCTCTAATACATTAAGAAGTCCCCCCACTCCTTTGCCTTGGATGCATTATCCTCATCATCTGCAATTTAATCTGATGTGAAGTCCTTGGAAAAGCAGAGCAGAACGTAACGGCTGGCTGTTGTTTTTACAGAAAAGTCATCACCACAGCTTCAATCCATCCTCTGAAAGAGGCAATAAGCCACAATCTCACCACATATAGTGGGTGACCAGATGAAAGAAAAGCTTATGACAAGGGAAATTCAGAAATCAGTTGGACCTCCATAACTTTTTATGAACTACTAATAGTTTGCAGACTGGCTCAAATAATTGGTATAAATAGATTTGCAGCAAAAGGAAAACATCATGAAGCTTTCACAAATTTAACCTTGTAGAACAGTGATTTCTTTGGTGTAATAGCTACCTATTTATAACAGGCATGGCTACAAGACTAAGAAAAAACAGTTTACACTTCATCATTTTCATATATTCCCCATTACTGTTTTTTATTATCCCAGAAAAGGCATTTGCAGTCCAGAACATTGATATTTGGTGCTTCAGAGGGCTCAAGAGAGTATCAATAATGAAGTATACACTAGCAAGGTACAACTTAAATTCAAAATAGAATTACAGTCAATATTTGTTTTCTGAGCACAGTATTAATTTCATAGCTACCAAGACAGAGGAATAAAATACCCCACCACTACGTCCTGCCTATAAAATGCCAGCTGCCCTATAAACTTCGTTTCCCCGTTTTTTAATAATTATTAAAATAGAAGCAAGATGACATTTATTAAAGGAAAATTTCTACCTACCACTAATGAACTATGAACCTGTAGAAAGAAACTGCATCTGGAACCAGTGTGTGAAAAATCTCTGAAAAGAACATGAAAAGGGAGATAACTAAGACACAAAATTTTCACTCCTTAACCTCCTATTATACTTTAAAATATAGCTACTCTAGAGCACATCATACACAAAATACTTTGCAAAGTCTAAAACATCCTTACTCCACAACAATTTAGTGCAGGTTTTCTTTGGCAAGCCCTTTTACATGAACTAAGTGCTATCCCACATTCCCTCTGCACTGCCTACACCTTGATGAGATTTGAAACACCTGGTCTAAATGATACCAAGTTCCTGAAGTCCAATGAGGTGCTCTAGTGACGACGAATAACTAGTATTACAGTGCAGATCACTCTGTAGACTCAGGGGATTGAAGGAGGTGATATGAGATTATTTTACTGATCCTACACCATCCACAACTTCTCTGGGCAACCTCACCAACCTCACAGTAAAGACTTTCTTCCTGACATCTAATCTAAATATTCCCTCTTTCAGTTTCAAACTGTTACCCCTCATCCTATCGTTACACTCCCTGATAGAGAGTCCTTCCCCACCTTTCCTGTAAGGCCCCCTTTAGGTACTGGAAGGCTGCTATAAGGTCTCCTCCCATCCTGTGGAGTCAGTGGTCGCACAGCGCTCTGGTGGGACTCAGAGCTGCCAGGATCACTTGTTCACCATGACTGAAGGAATTTAACTATAGTACGTGCTTGAAGAAGTTTTGATATTTCACAGAATCGCAGAATCACCTAGGTTGGAAGGGACCTTTTAAGATCATCTAGTCCAACCAGCGGGGAAAAAAAAAAAAAAAAAAACCTACAAAAAAACCCCACCACACCACACCCAACCCAACACCAACCCAACACTAAACCATATCCCCGAGCACCATGTCAACTCGTCTCCTTGACAACCCTTTCAGTAAAGAAATATTT
>JAOXNO010000001.1:132244656-132272176 GCA_028565335.1 Limnodromus scolopaceus
TCCTTTGATTTCTTAGGAGATGTACATTGAAGTTAAACAAACAACTAACAATAAAATGTTAAAATGCCCAGCTCCTACTTCTCTTACTTGGTTAAGGAGGAGGGGTGTCCTTTATAAAGACTCCTTGGGACATATGAGCAATTTCATAGTATTTTTTTCCTTCTGGTAAACTATTCCGGTCATTTTCTTTGAAAGCTCAACTTAACAAGTTGAACAATACATACTAATCAGATTCACCAACAGCATGTCTAACAAACTTCACTTCCATGGCAATTAGCATATCTTGGCACTGTCCACGGGAACACTGACCAAAACCATCAAAACTTTAATATTTTTTTTTTTTTAGTTTTAGGGTGTTTTGGGTTTTTTACAGCAAATAAAGACTCTTCTAATGTAACAGCTAAATCTTTGTCTCCGAATGAAACATTCAGATTCTTTTTTTTTTTTTTTTAAATGGTAGGTGTTTTAAGCTTGGCTGCTCATACTCTTTTCTTTGCCATGAGCAAGCTAACATCCAAACATCACCTGTCATGCATTTGCACCATTAGCATCATTAGAAGGCGGGGTGGGAAGCATCCCAGAGGGTATCTCAGGCTGGATTGCCAAATACAGAAACTCAGAGAGGAACAGAAGGGTAGGAAGAGCATAAATAAGGCCTGTCATCTATCAGTGAATCAGACTTGCTAAGGCTTTCCTGAGTGTCGTGAGAAGCTTTCCTAGGCATATAGGAACACTGATGATTACACCCACTTCACAAACCTTTTTGATAGAAATCAGGCAAATTTCCACTCTTCATCTGAAATCCCATCTGATACCTACATGCCCTCCTTGCAATAACCTTGGACACAGAGTTGTGTGGTACCCAAGTCAGAGGCTGAGGGTGCAGACTTGTGTGTTTCCTTTTACCCAACCCAGAAAGCCATCAAAAGGGAAAGTCCCTTCGGGCAGCCCTCCCTTGCACTGAATATAGCCATGCCATAAGTGAGTGAAGGAGGTGGTCAGGGTGTCAACATGGGGTGAAGAAGGGGAGGCCAGGGAGCGTGGGAGATGAGGTAGCTTTCTCCTGAATCAACAAACTGGTTCAAGGAAACACAGCCAGGAACTACGGAGGAGAAAGAGAAGGAAGAGAAAGAGGTTGGACGTTTCTCTTGTCAGCAGTATACACCTAAGCCATACCATACATATGGTAGAACCACATGATATGTCAATAAACAGAACTGGCAGAAAACAAGTCTCACCACTCCCAGGAGATTTTCCTTTGCTGCACCTGGTGAATCCAGTACAAGTGTGTGCGCCATCCAGGACATCACTACTTAAATGAAAGCCTTCCTCCCACATGGACCCCTCCCACCTGCACCCCTCCCAGCACAGCCCCCTCGCTGTGATCACACCTTCCCAACCACATGGGCACACTCAGCCCCAGCAGCAAGAATGCTTTTCCTCCTCTTCGCTCCCTCTAAAATACCAGTTCCTTTGCTTTTGATCCACCATTACTTGCCAACTGCTCCCTCAATGTATTGCCTTCCCTAAGAGTTTATATAGGTTACATATGGTGCAAATTATACATGTGAAAATATGATACTTGTTTTCACAGTTGAACAACAACAACAAAAAAAAACCTAACCACAAAAAAGCCACAAAAACCAACTCCCCAAAAAAAAAGAACAGCAGAAATGGATGTGCATAAATCAATAGAGAGAAAACAGGAATAATGTTTCACAGACAGCAGAAAAGGGGAATCCTATTTAAAACAATAACTCAGGAGCCAGAAGTACCTCACGCTGAACACAGGAACTGAAAACAAAACCCATTAGAAGCAATCCAGCCTTTACTGAAACACATACACATCATCATTAACAATAATAATTTGGCTCTTCATGTGTAATCACCGCATGCTAGCCTCACTTTATATTCGTAATGGCCATTAACGTCAAGAGGAATCGTGCACATGGGCACCCCGCTGCCCCTGCATTGCTCCTCCTCGATCTGCTGCCTGCTCCACAGGGCAATCCACCTCTCACTGCCACTTCTTCCTTCTAATCTAACTCACGAACGGAAACAAGGAAAACAGCTGGGGCAGCTGAATTGAGTAAAATTTAGAAAAATGCTCTTTTTTTTTAATTTTTTTTATTTTTTTCATAGTACTCGCAAGAATTTTCTACTATTAAGAGAGCACCAGAAAGGTAAATTGTAACCATCTGCTCGCACAGTATTTAATTCAAGACAGTGCATACTGGAGCACTGCAAGGACAGAATCCATCACAATCTGTGCTGTGGATTTTGATGATTGATGGTTCAGATTGTTGCCATCATCTGAAAATGGCCATGAAGACTAGGAACTTAGAAAACGCCAAAAAGAAAGAAGCGTCAATCCAGCAAAGTTCATCCAGGATACCCCACCTTCCACTTTACACAATACATAGGAGGCAGGGGAAGCGTAATATTCCTGCTGCTCACCATTTTGGCAGTATCCTCACAGGCTGAAATTTTCACAGGAAAAAACCAAAAAAATATCTCCTCAGTGTTGTTCAGGTTCAGAGAGAAATAGCATTGAATCACTCTCATCAATGTACCAGTTAAAATGCTCATCAACTATATGGTCATTATAATCCTCAACTGACTGAGACACAGAAATAGAGAAGTCTGAATGAACACTACTACATACGAGGCTGAGCAAAGTGATGAAGTACATATTGTTACCGTGCCTTTAGTAGCTCAGATGAGCCACAAAAGTGAAAAAGCTAAGTTTTTTTCACATATTAGCAAAACCACCATGAAGCATTCAGGAACCTAACTCTAGGACATAAAAGGAATTAACTTTACAGAAGTGTCTACAATAAATAGAGAATAAAGAATTCAATTGGATCAATGCTTTCTTTTCTAGCACATCTTACTTTCTTATTTTCTAAACAGAACAGACCAAGTCAAGCCACAAGAGTACAATAATTTCATGACAGAAGGGCACGGGCAGACATATATTCTTGAGGTGGACTTATTTCACCCATTTGTCAAAAGCTACACCAAATCCAAATCCATCACTATAGCTACCAAATCTAAAGATTTCATAAAAAAAACCCCCAACCTTACAGTGTTGTGAATTTCAATGGTTTTGCCTTAACTAAAAGACCAGCAGAAAATGCTTACATAGATAATGTTTAATTCTTGGGTTTATAAAAAACCCTGCATTAGGCGATTCTTGCATAAGTCTATAATTCATTGCCAGTCCCTCATGTACTTCTAATACTATTTCCTATTACAAAACCCCAGGTTGTATCCACATAATCTCAAGATGTTTATTTTTGTTTTCCTTTCAACAGTAATTTCTGATTTTGCTATCTTCTTTGCAATGATTTAAACAACATACTTAAGAGTCCTTTAGATAAGGACATGGAACAGAACAGTCCTCCAGAAACCTTGCTTGTCAGTGCCTACTATTTTATGTAATTATTTGGCTAAAGTAATATCCTATTACTTTATCAAGTATTTTATTACTGTATCAAGTATTACGTGACATAAGGCTAAGTTCTGTATCTTTAAGGACCATGGTTTAGTCTTCTATCACATTAGATCTTATTTTCTTAACGTATTGTAATTAGCAATTCGTTTACTTAGGTCATGAGAATTCAGCAGGAAGTCACCAGGCACTTCCATCTTGTCAAACAGAAGTTGTCTGGCTGACTTCATGCATCCCATCCCCAGCTGGAGAGGAAGGGGAAGGGCACAAACAGCTGGGGGAAACAAGACTTCTACACATGTGAAAACAATTTCTTTTCACTGCAAGCAAAGCCTGATTCCTGCTTTGACACCTGTCCCCAAGCTTTTGCAGTATTTCTGTTTTACTGACCATGCTTAACTCATCTGTAGTTGCCATGTCATTTTACTGGAAAAACACTTAACACCTGCAAAAATGAAGGAAAGTGGAGAAGAGGAGCATAAAGAATGGCACCGCCACCACCATCAGGGAGCTAAAGAAAAAAGAGGAAGCCCACCAGAGCTGTGGGGGGGTGAGCATCACTTTTTTAAACACACTGTGCTAAACCCCTGCTCCAGCACAACACCCCATGCCCTCGAGGCCTGGAATTTCAGTACATTTATGAATATCTTTGTCCAGCTCCATTCCCTTGAAAAGTTAATGAATTCGACCCACTGAAGACTGACTGAATCATAATCAAGATATGTTTCCATTAGGAAAAATACCTGCATTAAAACCCTTAGGGCATTATCAGTGCACACACAACTCCTTCCTCTCCTCAGCCCCTCCCTCCCCCTCCCAAAAAAAAACCAAACACACACTTATGCAGGTAAGTAGCTAATTGTTAAAAAAAAACAACCTTGATTACACATTTTGATTTATTTCTAATCAAGATAAGTTCATTCAATTATCACATAAAAGCCATAATCCATTTATCTGAATAAATTCTACAGCAATTGATAACCTCCTTTGTATGCAAAGAAGTACACTGCAAGTTAAATGTTATAGTTTGATTTTTAATTTGGTTTAAAGGAATTCCCCATCACTGAGGAAAATCATTTGTTTTTATAGCAAAAAAATCCAAAACATTGCTTCCTAAGTTAAAAAGTTTCCTTTTCATCAGTTATTTCAACAGAAAAAATTATTCTCTGCTTCCTGCAAAGACGAGACAGCCCTTGCAATTTTTCAGTTCCTTCTTCACATCAACATGCAGGTTACTATGGAACACCAAACACCATCATGGGCAGATCACACACCTTCACCTGGCACCAGTAAAATTGCCTCTGCTTTGGCGATAGGTCATGTCTGAAACCATTTTTAAAACATGAGAAGGAAAAGCTCCAAAAACTCCTGCAATTTTAATGCAGCTTTCACAAAGACAGATCACCACTCATCTTTCACTAGTATACCTGTGACCTCAGAAAATATTTAATAAAAGAGTTATTTTTAAATATTATTTTTAGGCACCTAATTTTTGAACTCTCTTTGTGAAACAGTCTTTAACGCAGGACAAGTCACTAAACATGTTTATTAAAGTAAGTCTCAAAATATACTTAGTGTTTAGCATTAGATGATTGGTTCATTGTAAAAGACTACCACAAAGATATTGCGTAAAAATAACATCTCTAAAAATAATCTATTAACGTATTCTGTGAAACATACTGATATTTATGACACAATTTTCAATTAAAATGATACTTCTTATTTTATAGCAAAATGTTATTCATAAAGATATTCTCTTTGAGTTCTGAATTTAACATCCTTAGTTAGTCCTTCTGTTAAAAAATAAAATTGTGATGGATACGTGCTTCCAGATCGACAACATTTTGACAGTTGCATATTACAGCTTTCTCTGCTCAATATCCCATTAAGTATTTGCTTTCTACTTGCTTTTTGGAATGCTTATCTAAACCTACTTCCTATTCAAAATATTATGATAAACCCCTAACCACATCTAGGATCTGAACATTGAAGAAAGAAAATAAAGTGTAAAGCATGTATTGCAACTGCTGTTCTTTTAAAAAGGAAAGTGAGGATTAAAAATGTTAATGGAATAGGCATAACTCATCCTACATCAGAGAAGAAGCATTGGCACAGGAGATGTGAGACTTATGAGCAAGGTTCAGGATTTTGAGAGAATTTTAAGTTAGTTGTCTAGATGCTGATCTCATACCCCTCCACTTATTTGAAAGAATCATGTTTTAGACAGGAATATACACAGGAACTAAGTACTTGAGGGTAGCTTCCATCTTTCTCCAATTATCAGCATATTAAATAGAAAACCATACAAATCCCTGCAATATAGGAATGAGCTCCCTGCTCCATCCCAATTCAGCCCCAGCACTGCAGGGGATGGAGCTTCTCCCACAGGGGTACCATCCTCCGTGCCAATGCCAGCCCTTTTGGTCCACCCGGCCAACGCTGCTGCTTTCTGGCTTTGCTGTCAGGATGGCAAACTGCCTTCCAGATAAAACCATGCACAAAAGAGTGAACTGATAGAAACTCAAATGAGAAAAAAAAACCCTGCATCTTCCCCTTAGTTCAGTTATGTGGCTAAAAGTCATTTGTATTTTAGAATTGCAAAGCAACTATTTTGGCAGTAAGAAAACAATACTTCTGAAACTTTGACCTTGTTAGCATTTCCACGAAATAAAGCCCCAGTTCTTTTAAAGGCTACTTAAGTGGATATGAAAGGGGGGAAAAAACTGCCTAGGAGGAGAAAAAAAGGGTTAGGAGTAAAACAACATTTCTGCCTGAAAATTATCTGCAATGGATAATTTAAGAAATCAAGTCACTGTATATTACTTTTACTTCATTTTTTAGGAAACAAGTTAATATCGTACTCTTGAAAGCAACAGCAGAGTTCGAGCTAGGAATACAGATACCACAATGCTTTGGTGGCTTATGACTCAGCCAAAAACCCCATTCAATTAAAAATGATGTATTTTCTGTGTAAAGACAGTAAAACCATTACAAAGTTTGGTAATATGCAAAATTACAAAGTGGATTAGGAGAAAAGCAGTAACATTTTATCAAGGTCATCTGTATTCAGGTCTCTGGACCTGAAGCTGGTAAATCTACAAAAATAACAATACCTATGTAATCAGTATTTGTTTCAGGTTTATTGAGGGCAGATGGCTTTGTGAAACAGCTTTAAAATTTGTTGTAGGGATTATAAATTTTATTTTTATTAACATGTTAATAAATACGAGTTTGAAACACTCAATTGTTAATAATACATATAGCTTTTAATTATAGAAGCATAATACATACAGCTTATTCCTTTTTGCAGCTTTAAGGGAACACATTGTATTAAGTTATAAATGCAAATGTGATCTATTAAGCACAAACTAGTTCCCTAATTGTTTAACCAAACAACTACCTTTTATTTTGTGCATTGTACAGAGGCTACCAGAATGGATTTCCTTGTCCAGGATAGAGTCAATGTGCAATTGCGAAGTTACTACTAAGGAACAATGAAAAGAAATGATGAAATGATTAAACAATTGTCAGCCTCAGATAGAAGATGGTACAACAAGAGAGGATCTTATTACTTCAGAAGGTGTTTTACCTTGAAATGCAGCAGTACATCCAAGTTACACAGCCATGTATAAATTGTGAAAGCAGAAAATTTAATCAAAATCATGACCAAAAGAAGAAGATACTGCATTATGTTTCTTGCAGCAACAGTAAAATAGAGAGATTGCAGATACCTTCATCTATGTCCCAGAAAACTAGTTATGCATGATATAATCTATCATATCCAAATACAGCAACACTTTTTAAAGACACCTATTTTATTTCAGCATGAGTCTGTAAAAGGGGGGAAAAAATAAACCAAATTTACAAAGCAATGTGTCTGTATGTATATCCATGTGGTGTGTCTACATCTCAAAATTAACCAGAATAGATCCTAAGTATCTAGGCAGAACTTCATCTACTTGCTTCTTTAAAACATCATGTCCTCTGCCACATAAATAACTACTAGTACTTCAGCCTCTGAAAGCAAACCAGTGAATACGTTTCACCCTGTCTGAAGAAAGAGCCCAAAACTTGGTGGCTCCTGTCTGTAATTGGAGAGAGTTGATTAGATCGGCAATGGAAGCCAGCAACATTGAAGCGATGTTCAACCTGTAATTCAACACAGCAGAGACACACACTCAAGCCCACAAAAAATAAGAACAGAAGCTTGTGATCAGTTAAAAGGAGCAATGAGAAATTTTTTTCCAGTAGCCACGCTGAGATGTCCTTTCCTAATCCGGGCTTCAACTCTATCATTTCCCATTTCTCTCAGTTGGATCTGTCCGTTCAAATCCTTGCAGTTCTGGGTACAGCTGATGGGCACCACCCTGCACAACAATAGAGACCATGTCCTACCAGACTATGTTTACAACATAGAACATTTCACCAATATTTTATATATATTTATATATTTTTAAATATATATATATATATCTCTATCTTTGCTCTGGCATAAAGCAACCTAGACTTCAATCTAAATCTGAACCCGCAAAATACAATCTTAATAGGAAGCATTCTTGCACTGAGTGCCTTTTTGGTTGCCATGGATACCCCCCCACAACTTTTTTTTTTTTTTTATTAAAATGGGTCAGGTTTTTGGAGAGGCTGTAGCAAATATGAAGGAAGAGAGACATCTCCAATTTTTCCTCTGTCCAGACAAACAACATCCCTAATCTCAATCCCTATATCCCCAATCAATAATCAAGCAAATTGGCATCTCCAGCAGGCTCAAATGCAAGCCCCAAGCCCCTCAGAAGTATACCACCACCACACCTGTTTCAGAGCAGCACTTTGATACCTGCACTAGATTCTTCTTGTGCAATTAATTCTTGTTTAGCTTTTTTACTACAAATGGGTGATAAATATTTACACAGTTCCTGGAGCAGAAACACACAAGTGAAGTGAAATGCGTATAAATATGAACTCATTTTTCAGATGTTTTCCTCCAGGGCATGTTTCACCACCCTGGCATGGTCCATTCTCTCCACAGTACAAAGAAAGAGGAAAAGAAAACACAGGTACTGGAACATTTTTGTGTTACATGGTATTTGCATTGGTTCTGCTCACCTCTTAGCTTTATGTGACAGCGCAGACCAATTAATTTGTCAGCCAGAACCAGAGCTAAGATCATTTGTGAAATCAGCACTTAAAGGACAACAGGAAAGCGTAAAGCAGTTTTCAAATCTTTACATGATTATCTAATGATAAAATGGGGGGAAAAAATGCTACTGAATCATGGCCTAGCTTTCGGATAGTCTGGAAGAAGTTACAGGGTTTCCTTTCAATAAATTCCCACATCACAAATATGGAATGGAAACACGTCAGCAAAGTTGACCCTATCCACCCCTAAAATCCCCAAAACTGCAGAACGCAAGCAGACAGTACTTGGCTGCTCATCAGTTGCAAGACTACAGGGGCACCCAGCTGGAGAAATTATCAGTCCTGGCCTCATATCAACACAATGGACCAAAACCTGCCACTGCCTCTTGACCAAAAAGACCCACACTGACAGGATACAGGAGAACATGCTACTGCCTCTCATTATGGTTTCCTCTAACTCCCATCACCTTCTGCAGGGGGACTCCTCTCTTGCTTTGCCTGTTTCTAGGTCTTGCTCACTTTCTCTCCTCTCTGTTTTCCATGTTCCTGCTACTGCAGCCTTTGCTCTTCCCTATTTTCCATTATTTTAATAATTTTATTTTTTCAGCTACTTTTCAACAGCTCGTATGTTTTTAAGGGTATAATTTATCTAATAATGAGGATTGGCCCTGATTTCAACAGCATCCACGAGCTTGTACAAATATTCTGCTTTGGCTCTCCACAGCAAGCCAGAAAATCAGAACTTTAACAAGGATTCAAGCTGAAATCCACTTCAAACATGCACATTATAATTTCCTCATCCATACTCCATGATTGTAGAGACCCGGCTTTCATCCTCTAACCAGCTATAAGTCCCTTTAAGCCTTTCCTCAAATTTCCATAAGAGTCTTTTCTTTACACTCACACAGTGTCTTGCCCCTATTCTATTCTCCCCATATTCATTTCCTGCCTTCTTTCCATAGCAAATTTTCCTTCAGTTCTTCTCATTTATATTTGTCTCCATTCTTTCAGGATCTCTCCATCTCTTTGAAGTTCCCTTTGCCGTTCTCCCTCCACCTCCTTTTTCTTTCATTTCCTCTCTCTCCTCATTTCTGCTAACCAAAAGCCAAGAAGCAACACAGGCTTCAATGCCAGGAGCATCCACATGCCCATGATGGGGTGTAGGAACCACCACCGCAGCCTTCAGATGCTGCTCCTGAGTACCAGAAGCTGGGCAGAGAAGGCAGGTGGCCTCTGTGGGGACGCATGGCCTTTCAGGAGTTGAAGGGGCTCCTGGAGGTCAGAGGCCTCACCTCTTCCTCACTGTCGAGCCAGGAGATCAACTGATGCCTCTCCTGGCTACGCAAGATGGTGCCTTGCAAGTCAGCTAGACTAGCCATCCTACATGGTGGAGGATGAATAATTAAAATAAAAGGCACTTTTAGTTAGGCAGATAACGGAGTCACTTCTTATTTTAGTTGAAATGGTGATTTTTTACTGTGTATTTTATGCTCATCTATATTCTGCCATACTTAAGACAGTAGTATTGCGGATATCGTGTCAGAGCACAGGATGACAGAGAAAGAGGCATACCTTCTCGTCATTAATTTCACCTTTTAATTGTGAAATACAGTGTAATGGACCCTCATTAATTCAAGTCATGCCAGTAAGACCAAAATTGAATTATTAAATTATTGTGAACAAGTTCCAGAACAAATAGCATAAAAGGATTCTTAACTGCAAAGTGTACTTTGCTTATTTGTGTTGACAGCTGTAGAACACCTGTAATTATTTATTATACTCTGTAAATTACAATCTTTTTTTAAAATATGAACCTTCATCATGGCATCAACCATTGAAGTTCTGCTGAGCAATACTGAAACCTGTTTTTTAATATTTTTTTTTCCCAAATTCTTAAGTGAGAAAATTAGCAGAGATGTTCTGGCATATATAATGAAGACGCTGGCATAGTGAAAAAAGGAATCATTTCTCATAAGAAAAGAAATGTTCTTAATAAAAATACAAGCCTCCTTATGACATCCTTTTCTATAAGATGGGATGGTTTGGAGGGGGAGAGGAAATACATTAGGATGCCAAGAAGATTGTTATTAGCCTGATAGCAAATAATTTATGTCTATTTATACCACATGGCCTTTCAAGGAAGTCCGCAAACTCAAATGGGAAGACAGCACAGAGCTATACCTAGGAAAAAGCAACTTTTCACTAGTATATCAATGAATGTGTAACTATTTTATCATTATTACAGATACTTCTGTATCACCCAGATACAAAGTACAATAACTTGAATTGATTCTGCACTTTCAGTATGCCAATAAATAAAATATAAGCCAACACCTGGCTTGGACCAGGACAGCACATTTGGAAGAAGGGTTCCAAGTCAGTGGCAAACCACCAACCTAATCGATTTAGAGATGGAGAAAGGTCACTTTGTACATTGTAATCAAGGCTGAAATGACTCAATGGAATCAGTAAAACTGAACTATATATCTCATGAAGGGTAATTGTTACATGCTTGTATTTATTTTGGGAGAAATAGCTAATTAAGGAATGGCACATTGTAAACTAAAACTGTTGTTAAGAACTGCCATTGTACTTCAGACAATGATGACCAAAATACCCATAGAATTAAAAAAACATACACAAATCACACTTCAGGCATTTAAGAAGACAGACAACGTCCATGAGCTTACTGGCTTTTTTAATAGCCTTTTAAGAAACCAGAATTGACTCTGCTGGAGGAGACAGACTGACAGTCAAAACACTTTTTCTTCTTTAGGTGCTGTTAGAAAACAGGCCTATGCAAGTCTTAGCATGTTCAAATGACACTTTTAAATTATATTTTTGTAGTACCTTCTAGCTCAGACCACAACGAAGTCATTCTTATGGTGCATGCATATATAACATAGCATTCTAGCACAGCAAATCAGTACTACATCAAGTCACACAAAACTGTTGCAATTGTCTTCAGTGCTAGAACACACAGGCATTGGAGACCTTTCCAAAAGCAATACTCCACCTCGGATAGAAGGAAAAGACTGAACTAAGGTGATTCTAGGAAAGTTCCAACTGGCCCAGACTAGTGCAACAATGCCGCCTTCTGCTTAAAAAATATAGGAAAAGAAGCTCCCTCTTCCCTGGAAATATCAGAATATTAAGAGAAAATCAAAGCAAACAAACAAAGGCCTTCCCCACCCCTAAGCTGTCCGACAGAGAATTGGCAGGAGCCACACAAATGGGCTGGAACTGGAAAAGGTTACTGGCTGCTTCAATTTCCTCAAGGCAGAATGAGCTCTGCCTACCTCATTGTGACAATTGTCTAACCTATCCTTAAAGGCCCTTCAGGATGAAATGTCACCTGGAAATGTAACAGAGTACATGTACTCCATCACTCAGCCTGCTCACAGAAACACAGAACCTCAGACCTCTGCAAAACTTCCCGTTTGCAAGTGAACTGGTGACAACTGGAGGGAAGTTTCCCGGACGTACTATGCTTTACTTTGTGTCACCAAATCCAGGTTCCCCTGCTATGCTCATTACATTATACCAAGAATCATACTGGTAGTTAAGAGAGTAAATGTCTACCACATCTGATTTTTTTTTTTGAAACGCAGTGATAGACCAACTTGGTTTAATGGGCTTTGCTCTTGATCAGACTGTTTTCTCTAGGAGCCTTCAAAACAATGTGAACTATTTTACTTCAGTATTTTTCTTGAGGGAAGTCAAGCCAACTACTCCTTCTTTTCTGTCCTACTACTGCTCCTTCAGCTTGCACTCTCCCTTAAAGGGAGGTAAAAAAAAAAAAAAAAAAGAAAAAAAAAAAAGACAGAGGACTGGAGGGAGAGAGACAGCAGCATATTCTTTCATCTGCCCACTTTCCTTGGCCCTTACCAGCCTTCAGCAACTTAGTGAAATGAGAAATTCCAAAAGGCTGTATTATCCCCCAAAGCAAACCCTCCTCCTACACAAGCTGCCACCACAGGTGTACCACCACGAGAACCTCTGGCTCAAACTGTCAGCCACTGCATGCAATTTGATATTTGAAGGTACCTACAGCTATAAAGGCTGGTCAGTAACCCCTCTGTGAGCAAGGCTAGCATCAAGCTGGAAAACGTTTCTTGCATGGACGTTGTCCACAGGCTGGCTGTGCATCACCTGCTGTAAACTACATCCCTTCACTTGCTTTTATGATCTACACTATAGAGGGAGATAATAGAGGGAATAGAGAATATAGAGGGAGGATACTTTTGTATCTCCCTTTATTTGTCATACGCCCTGAAATGCTCTATACTGTGGCATTTCATACGCAGTGCATCTTTTGTCATACCTATTTTACTTCCTTTATTTCTGCATACAAAAGCAGTGCTTGTACAACTTCTCAGAGGTTTTTAATTTTATGCATTTTAAGAAGCTTGAAAAGAAAACCGCGAGACTGCCAGAAGCAGTAATGACTTCTTCACTTCCACAGAGTACTCAATCATACTTAACACCCACTGGAGTATTTGCTGGTTTTCGAAGAAGAAGGCCTAGGCATCATTTTACTAATGTAACGCATTTGTCATTGTGAAGGTCAGCAATTCTTTTTACATTACTGAAAAATACCACAGACAGTACATAATCATAAGCTTTGTTTTACAGCATTTTCTAATAGCTGTAATATTCTACTGTCTACTCCAAGATGAGCAAGAAAAAGCAATACCCCTGTCTCTTAAAGTTTCATTAAACATAAACTTTTTAGTCAGCATATACAACTGCTCATCTTTGTGCTCTAAAGTCCACTGAAAGACTGTATTATTTGCAGTGCTTTTACTTCTTAACATTTAGAAAAGAAAGACGAATTGCTGTTGAGCATTTTCCTGAAAAGGCCCAGAACCAGTACCTTTCCTTCTTTTTCCAATAAAAATACACTAGTTGTAGTATTTCCATTTGCATGCTGCCAAAAGTATTAAACTTTGAGCTTTAAATTCCTGCTTTGGGGGATTTTTCTGAGCTTAGCACAACAAAAACTTACGACTCATTTTGCCCACTCTTTTCTTCTTTAATTTTCAGTAATCCCTGCTCCAGCTTTGGGCGATTCAAAACAGCAGTTTGTTTCTAAACAAAGGCCCACATATTTTTTCATTTCTTATAGCTAAAAAGGAATTCAAAGATATTCAACAGATTAGTGAATATGGACCATGTGCAGTTTAATGAATAACAGCTCGCCAGAAGAAAACCTTACGTTTCTGAAAAACATACAGCAGTAAATAGTCCTTCATTTCCACTGTTGAGGACTACAGGAAGAGCTTCAGTATAAAATACGTTGGGGTCTAGAACCCATATGTATTCAGAAAGTATCTACAATAAATACGTATTTTAGAATTTACCTGAAATAACAAAAGATCCAACTACACTACAATATTTTCCACAGAAGTCAGTAGACAGGCACAAATTCTTATGCCTGCAGAATTTGTCCTCAAGAGGTTACATAAAATCATCATTATTAGGCAAATGTTTCTTCTCCCCAGATTCTGGGATCAAAAACTTCCCTGTTCATGTCCACGTATTAAGCAAATGTTCTTTCTGAAGCGACTCCCTGTCTGGCTGGCTCTCGCTCTGAAGTGCACCATTATAACTGTCTCGTTCCTGAGACTTAAATTTGTAAGAAAAATACCACTCTACCCAGAGAAACCCTGGGAACCCCTAGAAAGTCATTCTCCTAGAGATGCTGTTGGACACCGGAGCTGACTGCAATGGAAAGAAGAATGAGAAATTGAAATAGTTTATTAAAAGTTAAAATTTAACCCAGTACCTTCAGAAAAGAAAAAAGGCACCATCTCCAGGCAAATATATCAATAAATATAATAAGAGATCCCAAATTTCACTGATAGGCACATATAAACAGAATATAACAGAATTTGATAAAAAGGGTTTGATATAAAAAAAAAAATTAAAAAAAAAAAGTCAATCTGCCAATGCGTTTTCTCCTCAAAACACAGCTTATCACTCTCCTTTTCAGAAAAATTTCAGCCTGCTTTCTAAATAAAAGAAGTCACCACACTGTAGAACAGATAAATCTTTATTAGGAAGACTGCTAATGTTCACATATAAGACAATGAATAATCCATCATAAAACAAGACAGAAACAGCAATTACCTGGATCTGAAACTGAAGCCTTCTCAGACTCAAGAAGCTAAAATCAAATTCATACAGCATTTGACTTTTCCCCTGCCATTCTCAAAGGAGTTGCAAAGAGATTACAGTAATGTTGTATGTAATATAAGATACAGGAAAAGAATTTTTTATACAGCATGAAGTGACACCATCATAGGCTATTTCAAACTACCAAAGTCAGTCTCACCATTAGTTCAGGTAAAATGAGAGATTATCCTCTACTATTGATTTTCATTCAGTACATACATATTTGGTGATACTTCTGGACACAGTTTAATACGATGTAAACTGTAAAACAGTACTAATTCAGGTTAAAGAGACAACAAGCCATTGTGTCCTCCTGCAATTACAAGCGAGCAGTATCTCAGTTTAAGGATATTGAAGAAGGAAATAGTTTTCAATTGAGAATTTGTATTTAGTGAAATAAGAGCACTATACCTTATTCCTGGAACTGCAGCTGAAGATACTGAATTCTGACATACAAGGGACTTCCTGCGTAGGACCAACACTTTCCTAAGTTGTTTTCTGCATAGCCTCCTGATCGCTTGCGAAACCCTGTGCAAATCTGCACACAGCCTGCGAGGCCGTTCTTTTCAAAAGTTAAGAATATACGGTTTCCATAACAGATCCAGTGACGGCAAGATTTGTATTTTTCTATAATCCTAAGATTTACAGTTAAAGTAGATGTACACTGATGGGCTCACAAGAATATGAGTAATCACCATTTAAATCCCTTTCAGTTTCGAAAGGGGACTACAGTTCATGTTCTACTTCCTGAACTACGCAATGCTTCACGCAAATTAATAGTATTACGGGACAGGTCCATACCATATTGCCAAGTAGGCAACCTATTCAAGGAAGTTATTGCTTCAAAGCTGTATTTTTGTACAGATTTCAAGTCAACAGTACAAGCAGAGCCTTCTCGCTTCTCTCTCTTGAAAGAAATAATGAGCTGCAGGAAAGCCAAAGCTCTGGACTGCTCTGCAGTAGTGACATAATAATGAAATGCCAAAGATTAAAATTCACATGAATCCTAATAACAAACATACTCATTACTGAAAGGTCTTGTTATTAACAAAGGCACCAAATATCAGGCATTACACAAAGGTGAACATCACATGTGTTAAGAATATCAGAAAATCATCCACAAATGGTAAAAATGAGGAGGAAAAGAGGACTGTGCAACACAGCCATTTCATGAAGATTTTTTTATATCAGCTGATCTGCCAATCAAAACCAGGGCACGTTGGAGCAGATATACAAAGTCTATCCAAGCTTCCACAAATTATCAAAACCACAGCAAAGTAGTGAAAATGCACTTTTTACACACCAAGATTGGAGAATCTTTCTCAAAAAAACCACAAAAACCAAAAAAGCCTAAGAAACAAAAAAAGCCACACCAAAGCCAAGTAAACCACCACCAAAACCCCTCTTTGAAATAAACAGCTCACAGTTCAAGGAAACCAAGAACCCGCCACAACGGTCCGACAACTGGTATACAATAAATATTTCATTTTTTTTATTTATTTGAAAGTAAGTTTTCTCAACATAGTAGTATATGAGGTATATTTTTTAGAAATCTTTATAAACATATATATGTACTCTCATTATTTATACATTCTGACTGTAGAAACGTATTTTCTGTGTTAAATTAGATTGACTTTGCGTGTTGCACAATATATGCTGTTGAACTCGCATTAGTTCAGACAGTTCCCAATCAAGCAGCAACCTGGCACACTATGCTCTGTATCAATCAGCATCTTTTACACGTCTGTCAGACACTGCTCTGAAAGCTCATACTGTTTGAAGGTCAAGCTCCTTCCTAGTACACCCAGTCAGTGCAACAACGCCAGCCATGAAAAGTTCCCATCTGCTACTCCAGCCATCCTGTTATCCAACCTCCTGACAAATCTTGATGTAGGAATAATGACAGTTTTCAGGTGGATCTTACTGGTACATTTCATCTTTTTGAGGCTTATTTTATTCATTTTTCTTTTAGTAAAAGATATACTAAGCTATTCACCTAGTTAAAGTAGTGTTCCATACAAGATTTAAATAGCATGGGAAAACAATTAATTTCTAACATGCACTAAATCTTATGCCTGAGCACACAAAACAGTATCATTGTCAAGTGTGAATTTGGCAACACATTTCTTTAACTAAATCCAAAACAATTTTAAGGCCCAGTGGCATGCTCTTGCAACTTTGTATTGTCACAGGAAAGCATGTCGCAAGGAGTTGGATCTGCTGTTTTGATGCTGCAGGACACAGGATGAAGCTGTAGGGAGAAATAATAAAGGAGAATAGCTACCAGATGGCAACCATAAACTTAGGACACAGCCAGCTATTCCCTCTAGCATATGTTACGTACTGACGGCTACAGTCACTTATAACACTGCCAATACAACATGCCCATCTACACTTACCTATAAAATAAAAGTCGAGGTCAAATTTTTATCATCATACATATTTCTATCAAATCTCAAGAAGGTTATTTTTTGTGAAGTGGCACTATTTTATTTTACTATATAGTTTGACATAATTCATCTACTGTACCTGACATGAAAATTTTGAATTCAAGCAGAAAAAGAAATAATTACAGAGGAAAAATCCTAAATTAAGGACTAATATAGTAAAATACTCAAACCTGAAAGAAAGAGTAAATTACATGCCAAGAAGCTACAATGGAGCTTGAGAATCTATACTAACCACTAACATCAAATCCATAACGCAATCAAAGCTTGTAAAAGCTGTATGCTATTTCTGGGCAGATCATATCTTCCTTACAAGTTGCAAGATACACATCATAAAGATGAAAATACCTCTTTTTCCACCAAGAAGCCTTTTAAAGTGGTCTGTACCTGAAAAATTCTGAAATTCTCCTAAAAACCTGTGAAGAACCTTTAGAAGCCTTTCAACACCATTTAAGAACAAAAAGCAGGTCCATCCTGTTTCCTTAAAAGAGCAGGACTGCAGAGTTAGTATTTAAATGTGCAATCAGGCATTACAGGAAAAGGTATTTCAAATAACAATATCCATCACAGGTGCAGCTAGAAAGCTTTCGACAGCAGAAGAATCCTTTGCAGGAGTTCTAAAGATTTCATTCATTCCCCCATGTTGAGAGTGGTAATGGAATAAACAGACTTGTTGGATTTCATGCAACTAAAAAAAAGCCATGCACAGAGTACAGAGTAACTCAGACTCTCGGTCAAATCTATTATCACTCAATTTACTTTATAGAAACTGTGATAACTTGCATGAATTCGGGATCTGCCTAGGACTCACTTCTAGCCTTTTAGGCATCTGATCTGAAGCAAAAGTGTTTCTTAAATGCTTTAAGACAAACCAGAATTACTTTTGGTTTTTGAGCAAAAGAAATGTTTTAAAAAATAATTTAAAAATCTACTAACAAAAGCATATACATTCTTTTTTTTTTTTTTTTTTTTTTTTTCACTGCAAGGAACTATGGTAAAAAAAGCCCCGACTTATGGGTTTCTGAAGCACAAAGAGTTAATACGGAAAGCCTTTGCAGTTCCCTTGCGAAGCAGCAGGTGAGGTTGAAGGTGTATACTCAGGTACACCACCAAAGCCATCCAGTACACTCCAGCACTGCTAAGAAGCATTCATGATCTGTGAATCTGATCTAAGTATTGGCATGCAAATAAGGCATCTTGAACAATCCTCTCTGCTTCCAGATTTGCCACTTTTATTACAGCCTGGGAAAAAAAAAAAAAAATCTTTAGAAAGTAGGCCAGGTTTTCACTTAGCTAAACTTGGCCCCAAACACATACACAATCTGTCAGGGATCAGCAGCGGCATCACAAAGAAACACAGTCTCTTTTGTGTAAAGCTGGGTAGTCGTGAAGCCTGCAAAAAGAACAAGGTATCGGGCTTTAAAAATAGCCAAAACAAGAAGCTGCACAACAATCAAATCTGCTTGAGTATAATTATCCCAACAGACTGATGCCGAATTTGAGAGCGCAGATAAGACAAGGAAATACTTTTCTTCAACCTACACTATATTAGATAGCTGGAATAACATAACCGAACTATAGGAATGTGTGCAATACAGAAGGGATACAGGCTATAAACTATTAGCTGCAAAAGAAAACCATGCTCTGTTTTAGGTGAAAGATTTCAACAAAGAAATGGAGTTCCACTTTTTTCTTCCACTGAATTTCACTGAATTTTTAGAGTTGGAAGGGACCATAGAGATCATCTAGTCCGACTCCCCTGCTGAAGCAGGATTGCCTAGAGTATCTTACTTTCCTTACTTTATTCCCGCTTTCACATAGTCATCACACTCTGGCCAACTTGCTTAACCTCTTGAACCTGAGTGCTCCAGGTGCAAAACAGAAATTGCTGTGACCCCCAGGAAGATTTTACACTGGGCTAGATTTATAATACTTTCTAAACGTTTCATACCAAAGCTTTACAATTTAGACTTCTTATAACAGAACATTTGTTTTACCAAACAGTAATATGCTGAAATTAGTTCAGATGCAGGAGCGAAATAAAAGCCTTGTGACAGACTATGACAGAGGCTGGATTATCTGCCATATTAAGATATTTGTGGATGGTGAGGAGAGAGATAAGAATCATTGCCCTAGATGCCAGATGAAAGTTTCCATCTCAAACAGTCCAGTCTAGGTGTTGCCGTTCACCTGCTAGCACCCTGTCAGACAGTATCTGTAAACATCCCAACATCATCTCTGACAACAAATGTGCCAAACTTCTCAGGCAACATTTCTAGTTATCTAAAGGAAAGAGATAGAAAAACATTTTGCTGCAATCAGTGTTTATGCCATTTCCCTGGCATTGTCTAATCTTCTGAATTTTAGAAGATGGCAAGTAGCACCGTTTCTTTTTCCTGCCTCTGTGTCTTCAACAGAGCCATCAGACAAAGACTTGTGAGTCAAGTTGAGACATCTATAATCCATTTCTCTACCACTATTTGCTGACGTCTCTTACGTTTTAAAATGCATTAGCAGGAAAATGTTTATTCCCACCCCCAATCCAACTGACCTTTCAGATGACTAGATTTCTTGAGACCATAAGCTTTATCATGCCTCTTCTATGCTGTCAGTCACCTGTAAGAACTCAAAACCCTCTACTTCCAAAGAGGTCCCTTAGGAAGATCAAAAGCCAAGCCTCTCTTTCTGCAGTGAAGATTAATTCAGAACTAAAATCTCATTTCGACTCTGAAAACATATTCGCTTTACCAAACCTTTTTCTTCTCCAGCTGAGAACAGCAGACATGAACCGGCTTCAGACTACCTAGTCTTCACTGCTGTTACTGGGAGCTTACTGAAAATGGTGCCCCTTGTCCTGACAAGGTTAATTTAAGGTGACTTGAAGTTAGCTTGTTAAGGAAAAAAAAACACAACACCAACCCACACCAAAAAACCTGTTGAGATTTTGGAGGCAAATTGTTTGCAATTGAAAAATCTATCCCACAACAGAATTGTTTACAAGATCTTGCTAAATTGCCTCTAATGCTAAAAGCATGGCACCAAATTGGCACATTCAGCTTCTAAAAATGTCCTCTTTGCTCAGGAGCACAGCATCTGTCCCCTCTGCACTGTCCACCAGCTCAGTGACACCACTGCTAACAGAAAAACTGAAAAACAAGAAAATGAGTAGAATCCACATATAATTAGTCCCAAAGAAAAAGAGGTTCATTTCCATGAATTTTTCTCCCCAGAAGAAAAACCAATGAATTACAATAGGAAAACAAGTCTTTTTCATGCCTCCAATTCAACAAAACTGAGCACAACAAATAATTAATCTTAAAATAAAACTAACGACAATGTCTCTATTCACAAGCTTATAATTAAGCTTATTCTTAAGTGCTTCGTCAAATCAGTTCCTTGATGAATATGCAATTAAAATTTCAGGAAAAATGTGTACCATCATAGTAACTCATGTAGTTAGAAAAATAGAAATACTAAGTTGAAGATTCACTCCTATTAAAGAGATAGCTCTCAGACTTTTCTAGTTTAAGGTATTAAAAGAAAAAAGCTTTGCTTTCTGCCAAATCTGTTCCAGTAGTTTAATATTTCAACTTACCCTGACGTGTTTGCACTGCCGATAGCTTAATGTCTTTTAGCAGACATAAGTATTAAGCAATTAGCAATGTTTATCTTGTTCTTGTCACACAAAAAGGTGAGTACAGGTTAAAAGGGTGAAGCACACACAAAATTAGAGAGAGAACACAGATGTTCGATCTGTAAAAATCTATCAAGCCAACACACATCACATATTGTACCTGATCAGAACCTCCAAAAAGAGGTTCTAACACTTTTAGTTTCATCATCTTGAGGGTTCCTTCTCCTTCTCTAATATATGACAAATAACAGCATTTATAACAAAGTTTTTTCAACATTTGTGCAGATTTCAATCCGTTCTGTTCCTGCAAAATGGCTGTTCCTAAAGATAAAATCCAAATCAGTTTATCTGAACTGCTTCAGCTGCGAGACCAATTCAGTTCATGTCACCTGCAGACTTCTGTCCTGCAGCTTTTCCAGATACATGAACTCAGCTGTACAAGAAAGTTAAAAGATATTTCAGCTAAGCAATGTTTAGTAGCTCCACAGAATTTAGGACTTCTAATTTGCCACATTCTACTTCACCTGCTTTGCATTTCAGTAAATAGGATGCTTTGGACCATCGTGGTCTGCCTGCAAAACCTTTCCATTTGGAAAGTCAGAAATTCATAAACAACGTTAAGGTACCAAACACCCCCAAGTCATCTGATTATTTATGGTGGTTTAAAAAAAATATATATTCCCTCTCTCCTCTGAAAACAATTTTCATGCTATTCCAGAAGAAAAAAAAAAATTTCACACAAACAATAACAGACAAACTTGCTGTGCATAAAAGAACAGGATGGCTATATCCAAAGTGCTGCAAAAGCAGAATATAAATGAACAAAGATAGAAGCATTATCTTCCTCCAATTTTGTACTATTATAGTCATTTTAATTGTTCCTTGTTACAAGAGTAAGCTTGAAACTTCGAGGAAGATGCATACTAATTGTCGGTCAATGCTCTCCATTTAATTCTGTATATTGGGTTCATCATTTTTCTTCTTTCCTTTTTCTTAAGTGAGGTTGAACTTTTACAATTACACTTTTTATTAGCAAGATATTTGAACTTCTCTAAGCACTACTAGTGTTCCACTGTTTAGGCAGAGCCCTACATGCGCCCACGGAAACATGCAGTGAAAAGCAAAATGAGACTGCATTTCAAGTACAGTTATTTTTCACTATTCCTTAAAAGTAAACTACAACACACAACTTACTTGTAGTAGACTGTAGTGTCCTGCATTTGTATTGGGGTAAAAAACATCATTAACGACAACAGCAGTCAGTGCATTGGAGACCAAGAGCACAAAGGGAGAATCAAAGAACATACGTAATACTGTATGTCTCATAAACCTGTAGTATTTGTCATAATTTGAAACTGTCTTCTCCATCTTAAGGGAAGAGTAGCGTAGGTTAAGCTGCAAAACCCGTAAGTTTGTGAACATCTCAATTAATTCTTAATGATTTTAAGGGTGGCTCTTTCAGTTTTACACACCCTGTCTGTGGACTATATGTGGTCTGCATACTAACACAATACAGAAAAATAAGACACAGAGCAGCAATGTTAGTCAAAACATCTTATAGACTCAAAAGAAAATGAAACCGAATGCTTTCATCACTAACAAAGAAACCCCACATAAACAACAATGTCACTCATCTAAAACATTCACACACAAACACAGAGCTCTTACACTGACTTAAATAAGAGAAGACAGACAAACATTGTATGAAAGCTGGAATGCATCATAGGTGGCCAGAAAGCAGTGCTCCAGGTATTACAAAGTTGGGTGGTGGTTTTTTTTAAAAGAAATTATATTATTCTAATAAGTTATATTATTAAATATATATAATTAAATATTTATATTAAAAATAATGTTTGTGATTAAAAAATTGTAGTAATTATACTGATAGTCAGGTTATCCATAAATTCCCATCATTCCCAAAGGAAATTTCACACTGAAATTTATGGAAGTTTCAACAACGTGGAATTTTTTTTCAAGTTTAAAGAGGTGTGAGGGGGAGAAAATAAAAAGAAAAAAGAGAGAGTTATCAACTCTGTTTTACCCTCATTTCCAAAAGATCTGATAAAAGTTTATTTGAAGGTAAGTTATCTACTATACTTGATATGCAAGCTACACTGTCTGCTTTTTTATAATTCTTTTGGTCACCCGTAAGAAAAGTCAGCTAAACAGCAGAGTAATTGTTGGAAGAGCAATCCTTCCAGGAGGACAGTAGTATAATCACAACAGGTGGAGGACACTATCTACCTGCAAGGAGCTTCTGCTTCCCTTGAACTGAATGGTGAATATTTCACACATCACCAGCAAGCAAGGCACAAGAAAGGCCTTGCTCTACTGAGCAACTGTTTATTGAATTCCCACAACCTCTACCCTTCAAATGTTTCTTGCTCTACAGTGTAGACAGCCTGTACAATACAATTAGTCAATGCAGTGGGCATTGTAAAGACAAAATCCAATATGGACTTGGACAGTATTTTTGTCTTGAGAGCTAAAGCCCTTTTTTCCTCTCCCTAACAAAAAAAAATAATAATCACCTCAGGCAAGAGTAAGTTTATTGTCAAAATAGATTACTGAAGTATGTTAAGAACCTCTTAACCTCAAAAAGAGACTTTTCCTACTCTGAATCCTTCATGAAAAACAGGTCATCCAGTAATTTTAAAAGGTAAGAAGAGGATTTGTGACCTGCACAGGAAAATAGGTATTAGACGTTAATAATTACTACTGAAACCAAGGGACAATTTCACTTCATGTCTAGCAAAACAGACAGAACTTCAGAACACTGAAGTGAGCCTTGTCTAACGAAATTCACATCTACATCCAACAAGAGAGCTACTTCAGTAAAGACCGTGAGCCCTTCGCGTCTGCCAGGGAGACTTGGTGCTTCCCGTCTGAACAACTCTCTGCTGTTGCTTAGCTCTGGCCATGTTACACAGCTGGGACTAGTATCTTCTATAAAATGCAGTCCTTCCCTCAGTCTGAGTTTTCCAGAGACCTTGATCTAAAATAACTCATTTTCAGAAACCAGGGCTGGGGAAAGCATGACATTTTTCTCATAAAAATTATTGACAGGTAGGTTTTTCAAAACACTATGCCTTCCCAGAGCAGAACAGAACACTTTAACCTCTTGAGATCTTTACTAAACATTTTCCCCATGAGCCAAATACAGTTTTAATTACTTAGAAAGCAATGCTAAAAGTTACCAAGAAACTCCCACTTCATGAAGATCAAGAAAATAAATGTCTGTGCTAGAAGTGTCTTTTAATAAAGAGCAAACTTTCCTTTGCTCTTTATTCTGCCCAGAATATATCCATTCCAGACACATGCTCTTTGAGCATTTGTTGTCTGAGGAATGCTGGTAGATTTTTCTCCTAAAGGTAGAAGGCAGATGAATAGATGCATAGAGATACTTAACTACTAATGACTGTTACAGACCTGGTTTTTTGTAGTCTCCCTTCCCCAAACTATTGTATCTATCTCAGTCACTACACATTAGAAGACTGAAGAGTAGTTCCAGGTAATCTGAGTGAACAATACCAAAGTAGAAACAAAGTAGAGGGCATACATTTTCATAGCCCTGCCAACGAGAGGGCTAATCACCTGCTCCAATCTGAGCAAATGCCTCTATGAATAAAATATAAACAATTTTGTTAGAGAATCTGTCAAGGGATTCAGTGAATGCATATGCAAACTCCAGTACCGCCCCGATTTAATTTCTGTAGGAGCAAGCCCAGTATCTCAAACTCTCACCAGCAGGTACTAGTTGTCAGTTGTCAGAGCTCTTGACATCTAAATCTCCTTGTCTAGACTTGCCTGTTCCTTCTGATAAAAGAGTTTCATTTGTCACCTCCTCTCTTACCTTCCCTTTTAAATAGCTTCCAACCAGGATACTAATACAACAATACTTTATTTCTGTTACTTCTACCATACTCCCATTTCCTCCATTTTATTTCCTTAGTCCTCCATCCATGTTATGCCATGTTTTGTGCCACCTACTTTTCCACACCTGCTCCACTCCTGCATGCAAGCTATCCACCTCCACGATCGCTGTCCTGTCACATGGCTGCCTGTGCTCCACCACAGCAAGTCACCAAGGTGGGGCTGAGGCTTGAAGACAGGACCTGTCAGGGCGGGTATAGCTGTCCTATTCAAATAACTGAAGACCCCAGTTTCTCTCCTGCTCCATAATCCCACGTAGCAGACAACTGGCCAGTGAGAGCTGCTGACTGAGCACGAGGCAGGCAAGACTGAGAGGCCAGCCTGGGTACACCACGGGAAGAGGACCAAGGAAGTCCCCATGTAGACCTCTGAGCTCAAAAAGGCCTTCCTGGAAGGCAAATGTCTTAGTTCTCTGCCTGTTGCCATGAAGTAGTTACAACTTCTCTCAGGTTGCTTCTGAGCCCCACTTTCACCATCCCTGACTATAATCCCTCCCTGTCCATGCTCCAGTGGGGAAAATTCTTCTTGGACACAAGATGCATCTTTGAGCATTGAGCTGCTGAAGTCTTTGTTGTTTTTTTTTTTATACTGGCCATACTGAGTTGGATGTTCACAGGAAAGACAAAATACACATCCATTATGCAACGGCATTTTTATACATTTGATAACTTAAGAAACTTATGTTTCTCCTCAGTCTTCTCCTCTCTAGGCTTAATAACTCTAATCTCCTATTACAATCTTCAATTCAAGGTAATATTTCTCAGACGCCAGCTTGCTTTTCTTGTTCCTTCTGGATTGAAGTTGGTTCACATCTTTCTACAAAGTCTTACCAAAGCTGAATAGAACAAAAAAATCACTTTGCATGTCTCACATAGTCCTACTTTCATGCACAGTTTACACTTTGCAATTACATGACAACCTTACAGAATCCCTTAATTCAAAGCAAGAGTCAAATTTTCATACTTATTTTATTCCTTTGCCAACTACTTTGAATACAGACCTTTGTAGAACCCCGAGTCCCCTTCCATTGTCTCCTACTGATGTGTACTAATCAGTGCCAAAAAAGTGGCATGCAGAACTGACACTACAGAACTTGAAAGCTCTTAGTGCGACTTTCTTGTGACGCCAGTTTGATTATACATCTGGTCCCAGATACAGCAAATACAGAGTACTAAAAGAAACATTCCACTTCATCTGGGGTCTTTGACATGGACTTTGTATTTTTTACTGCTTTCACAAAGACCCATTACCCCCCTGTATCAAACAACTTATTTGGTTTCTTCCAATAGTTCATAAATCATTTACCTTAAGACACAGTAAATATGCAAAGACCTTATTATCACCACAGCAGGCAAGTTTTTCCTAACAGTTCAGACAGACTGAACTCGGTAAGAGAAAAAAACCCAAAAAAGTCATAATAAATACGATACGGCCAATGGGGTGTCTGGTTGAAGAGCGCTCCCACGCCATGCACAAGCAGTCTTTGGGGACGTCATTATGCTCTTTATCCTGACCTCTTCAGTCTCCTTCCTCATTTTCATTGTCACAACAAAAAATGACAGAGCTCGTAATAATAAATGTGACATATAACTTACATTCACAGCCATGACATCACAGTCAATCCATGTAGATTAATGGAGTGAATAACTCCTTTTAAGCAGCAGAAACCATTATACAATGAAGTGAATTATAGCTCAGTATATTACCTGCAGTGTCAATCACACCATTCAGTTCTTCAAAACAGACTTTGAATTAAGCTGCAGCAGTCACCAGTATCATTCCCTCACTTTCATGCTTGCCCCTGCTTAAAAGATTCTTCAAAAAGTAAGTCTGGAAGAATAAATTTGTATTTTTTATTTTAATTAGAAGGTTTTCTGGATCAATTTGGGCTTCAGATCTATTATCAAGTACAAAAGAATCATGAATATATCTAACCATATCTATAATAGCTTCAAGCTATCCTAAGATGGTTGCAGATAATCTGAATGAGCAGGATAAGCTTATCACTCAGTCCTCTGGCTATGTCAGTATCGGAATCTCTATATTTTTAGGACTTCATGCGCAAGGATGCTTTCTACTGCTTTTTGGTCTTGCTGGATTCACACTGCTTAGCTAAAAAAAAATAAATCAGATTTTGCTAAATACATCAGATCTGTAACAACAGATACCTTAGTACTCAGAAGTCAAAAAATATAGGAGAGCGTTTATTTGCCTCTTGTCAAATTGCCTGTTTGCCACTTGCTATGAAAGCGCTCCCAACTAAGTTAGCTGACATGGCTGAGCAGAAATCCCGTGGGCTGTTTTCTCTCTTGCCCAACAGCTTGCAATGTGACCTTCAGCAAACCACCTCCTGTTCAAGTCTCTGTGGAACCGAGGTAACATGCTTGCTGCCTTCGTGTGCTATATATGGCCCAGCTACAATGACGATGCACACTGCTCAAGGGTGACACACTCAATATAAAAACTCACACTTACCTCAGCAAGACAGAATTTTACTCTCTGAGGATTCAAAAAGTATTTATTCATTACTGAAATTGCCAAAAGACCCACTCAATACCTGTTGATGAGAAGATTGAAAATGGGCTTCAAATACAGCCAAATGACACAGGAATGGCAACGGAACTCAGCCATTCCTTACATTCAGTACATTTTCCCTGAACACCATTCATACAAAATGAAATTAAAGCCAAAAGGTCAGGACATCAAAATTAAAACATTAACTGACAGAACAATCAA
>JAOXNO010000001.1:132272276-132289145 GCA_028565335.1 Limnodromus scolopaceus
CACCATTCATACAAAATGAAATTAAAGCCAAAAGGTCAGGACATCAAAATTAAAACATTAACTGACAGAACAATCAACAGACATTTTCAATTCTGCTTACTTTCTTGTACCTAGATAACAAACAAAGCTTCTTACATTAAGAAAAGATGAATTTTGTACAGGCCTGCAGGATGAGATCCCTCATCTCCACAAAACAGACAGAAGAGTCCTTTAAACTTTCTGGAGAAGACACCCATGCACTTCAGGTGACTGTTTCACAAGGAGGTAAGGAGGCCACAGATCTTGCCCTCAAGCAAGACATGAGGGCAATAAATGCTTTACTGAGAAAGCCAGGACCCAATTCCAGCTGGAGAGCAGACAACGCACTAACCAGAGCAACACCCAAAAGGCCCTCAGTGTTCAAAACCTAATCCAGCCCTGAGACCTTATTTCTTTCTTGAAGCTAAGACCCAAGAAGGTGCAACAAGGTCAGTCCACTTCTCATTGACCACATTTCTGGCTTCTACCTGCACAGCTCCATCATCTGCCTCACAACAAACTCAAAACACTTCTGAATGAACAAAAAAACTCCAACCGTACCAGCCTGAAATCCATTTCACGCTCTCTGGAATCCATTTCACACTGTAAGCCAAAGAAAGAAGGCAAAAGGCAGAGGCTACTACAACCCTACCCAACTGCATTCTCTCAATGGGGAACTTCATTATGCTTGGCAAGAAAAGAAGAGAAAACACCCTTAAAGGCATTCACAGGACTCAAGAAGAAGAACTTTATTATACAAAAGCCTATATTGAGGGGCTGCACAATGCATAATCACAGAGTGGTTCGGATTGGAAGGTACATTAAAGATCACCTAGTTCCAATCCCCCTACCATGGGCAGGGACACCTCCCACAAGACCAGGTTGCTAAAAGCCCCAATTAACCTGGTCTTGAACACTTCCAGGGATGGGGCTAGAACTGGGTATTTTTTAGTATAAATTTTCTAAAGATCCATGTTTGGAAAGTGAAGTCAATGCCTATGCCTAATTCCGAAGAATCAGCCGTGCACAAAATGTAGGGAACTTTATCAAAATATTACCTTCTTTTCCCCAGTAATTAACAACTCTGAAACATATCACCTGCACTCCTTACAAATCCTGCTTCAGCATGGGAGTTGGACTACATGATCTCTATGGTCCCTTCCAACTCTAAAAATTCAGTGAAAAACAAAAATATATATCTCAAGTTTATTGCAAACAAAAAACCTATACTAAACAACAGGGCATTACTTGAAAGTTACAGCTCCTTTGGATATTGAAATTAAGAGGACATAAGGAGAGTGACTTGTATTCTAATACCCCAGAGATCATTAAAAAAAAATAATAATTCATCAACTATATCATTTAAAAATAAAAAAAGTAACTCAAAAGGTATTAAATTTAAAGGGATTTGTACCAGAATTCAACTTAGGGGGAAAAAAAAAGAAAAAATGTTTTCTTGGTCCTTTAAAAATGACCAATTTTGCTAAACTAAAAATAATTATGTGCTCAGTCAAGCATGACATTTGTAAACAGATTCCTCATCAACATGTCCTTCTGTTATATATAAATTCAAAAGTATTTAAGAGGCTGAAAGAAAAACCTACTGCTAGTGAATCTAAAAACAATGGAGATTTTTTTTTACAAAAAACAGGACACTAGTATGTCAATTCACTAGTAACGGAGAAAATACAAATAGAAAAATAGTACTTTTCTACATTTAGTTGCCCCCCCCTTTTTTTTTCACTGTGTAAAACACAGCATTAATATATTAAAATTCACAGCTAAAGCAACTAGCACCAAAGAGTTTTTAAAAAGCTAGCCAATATAGTCAATGCATAATGTATTTAAGGAAAAAAAGAAATTTTCAACCTAATTGCAAACTATGTTTTGCAAAATAAGAAATGTGAGTGATAGTATAGTGATAGTATTAAATTAGATCTTAGGAAGAAATTCTGTACTGTGAGGGTGGTGAGACACTGGAATGGGTCGTCCAGAGAAGCTGTGGGTGCCCCATCCCTGGAGGTGTTCAAGGCCAGGTTAGATGGGGCTTTGAGCAACCTGCTCTAGTGGGAGGTGTCCCTGCCCGTAGAATCATAGAATGGTTAGAGTTGGAAGGGACCTTAAAGATCATTGAGTTCCAATCCCTCCTGCCATGGCGGGGAGGAAGGTGGAGGGGGGGAGGGGATTATTAGCCAAGAAAATCAGAGGTATGGATCACTGAGGACAGTGATTTGACTTTAATAAACAACAAGGCTCAAGTAAAGAGCCACAGATTTACCAAAAATTGAAAAAATAAAAAATAAGAAGGCTGCACTTAAAAACTGATAAACCTCAGTCTGAAAAAATTCTAAATAAGAAATAGGGATCATAAGAGCTAACAAACTAAGCAAACTTTCTACAAAAACCTACAGGGAAATGCATAAAATTAATCTTGAATCTATACACTGGAATATTAGAGAGACTATATGACCTCTGCTGTTGTCACAGCTCCCCCGAGACAGTATCAGAGAATAATATCCAATTTAGGTGCCCCCATATTGAAAAGGGTTCAGAAAAAAGCCACAAGAATGACTGAAGGGACTGAAAGACATGTTTTACAATGAGCACACCAAAACACATAACCTCTTTAGATTGTCAGAAAGAAGGCTAAGAAGCAAGTTAATACAAATTGAGAATAAAGAGTTCTCTGAATCAAGACTTGTAGCAATGCTGTCTCAGACTAGAAAAGGTCACCATACAGTTAAAAAAAAAAAAAAAAGAAGCAGTGAAACTAGCTACCATTTGGAATTACTCAGAAGAGGAAAAGCCAAGTCTAAAATGCAGCATTGTTTTTCAACAGAAATATTTAGAACACGAAATAGCAAAAGGAATGCAAAGAGCACTAACATAGACTTCTCCCTCTTTCTGCCTGCCCTATGCTGTAGCTGACCAAAAGAGCTATGGTGACAGCTCGATCCAACAGAAGAAAAGCTTTATTCCATGAAGATGCCTTAGTTAACCCACTGGAGTTATCAAAAGGAAAACTGAAGCTGTCAGCAATCACACAGTATAAATAAAGATGATATGCAAATATACTGATGACAGCAACATTTCAAACAGTATTTACACAACCAAGTGCATACTAAGGCATTTATTTTTTTTTAACGAAGTCAGCTAAAAAATGAATGTACAGAAACCAGTGGCAATACACTGTTTTTTTCTTGAAGGCATTAGGCCAGCTGTGATTCTCTACACAACCCTTTGAGATGCATATTTAAATGAATATTTATTTTTTTTCTCTGAAAATTATATTTAGCAAAATCACCCCAACAGATGTTATCACTTTTCCAGATGTATGTCCTGAATCAGCACCCAGCACTGAAGACATCCAGCCTCACTCTGCTCCTTGCCAGGCAGGCAGCAAACCCATGACCCATGTTTCCAAGTCGGGTGGTGGCACCCACATCAGTCCCTACAGATCAAACACAGGACCAGATTTTTATGAATAGGAGACACAAGCATGCACGCATGGAGTCCTGAGTGTCACATGGCACATGCACACAAAACAACTTGCAGAGTAAACCACTTGGTTAAATTCACATGAAAGCAACTCAATGTTTTAAGCAGGCGTCCTAGCACAGAAGACGGGAATCCACACCCTAAGCTAAGAGCCCTCTTTCCAAGTATTTCAGTGCTGAGAAAGGGCTACCAACACAAACCCAAGCACCAAAGGCTAGCACTCAGCAAGCCTGGCCTCTAAATCGGTCATTGCATTAATGCATTAATGCAGGCTGGGTGTATTGAAGCTGAGGGGCCACATCGCTGGCACTAGTATCGCTCACCATAAGAAGACTCCAGCATGGGCCACCAAAATCATCTGCCCCACAGCAAGGACCCTGTAGAGGTTTTTTTTGAGGAAGCAGCCTCAAGTCGCAGGACATCACACAGTTCAAAGATAAATGGATGTACGGTATCAACCAAGCCAGGTCAACATACCTTGCTAAGAACATGTTTGTATTATACAAAGAAGGGACAAAAGTCCAAATTTTCTCCCTGCCCCGGAATCAAGGCTGGCCTCCAAACAACAGGGAGGCAAACCAACCTGAATTCAAACACAGGACCAGGCCAGAGCACAGACTATGGGTCCTTTCAGATCTCAGCATGGAGACGTCTCATGTAGTTGTGATGGCAAACACGCAGAACACCCACCAGGAAAGGAAACTGACATCTCCATCTCATGGAAAAAAACTTTCTGCTTAAACCCAACAAAAACACACCAAGCTGCAAACAAGCAACCTTTAGTAATGACCCAGCACAAGCACTGCTACTAGTGTGCCACTGAAATCTGCAGGAACAAGTTGCGAGGCACCTTTAGAGGACATGGTTATTATCCTGGAAGACCTGACTAACACTGAAAATTAGAATAAGCAGAATTACACAAAGTGGAAACTTAATAATTAAACAAGACTAGAAACCTAAAGCATGTTAACATAAAATTATTAATTAAAAAAAAACAAATGGGAGAAGCAGCTCTGCTTACTAGTTAATAATAGGATTGAGTTATGAGCCACCAATAGTATGTGTCCATGAAAGGAAGAAGTTCAATCCCAGGATACATCAGAAGAAGCACACAATAGAGGTATGAAACATTCAGGGCACTTTACAAACCCTACATTTAACATCATCTAGAGTATTTTCCACTTCCTGGTCAGTTTTCAGAAAGATAATGGAAAACGTGCAGTAGCCTTCATGAAATTGCCACTGAACCAACTCCAGTTATTACAAAACAGCTACGATTTGACTCTAAAGGTCTCTGCTTGCATCCTTCAAAACCTCAGATTTTGCTGACGCTTTTCTACTAGGACACTGTTACCTCAAAATCTTTATGCGTCTGAAAGTCAGTGTTTGCAGAGGTGAGCTTTTTACTTCAGAGTTGTACAGACGTTGACCTTTATTTTGTGAGACTGCTCCGTAATATGATCTTAAGGGGGATCTTACAATTTAGTGTCAACTGCCTCCTGGTTCTACACAGTTGGAGTTACAGGAGTTGCATATGCTCTGCTATCACCATGGACTGCCTGCTATTGCCAACATTTGCGGGGGTACTGCAGCATTATTCCTTATAACCATTAAAAAAAAAAAAATGAGCCCAGAGCATCTCATATTCAGTACTGACTTTGTTTTGAGAAAGAGGTTGAACTAGAGGCCTCCTGAAGTCCCTCTCTACTCTGAATGACTCTCTGACTCCTCATTCCAGTCAACACCTGCCTGGACTTTGCTGACTCCTTTCCCATGATGACAGTATGCAGCATCTCATATATAAACTGACTACAGTAGAAACTGCAGGTACCTTGGCAAGTTTCTCTTCCCCAGATAACTTCTGCAGCTCATGCTAGAAGCACGCTGTTGTTTCCAGAGACACATGACGTATTTATCCTCTTTTAGAACTTTTGCTGGAGAGCTGTTTCACAGAGCACATCACCAAAGTGAAAAGCATCAACTGCACCTTTCTATTTCTGTATAGAACTGCTACCCAGCCCCATGGCCCCCAGACTGCCAAGCAGCTGCTCTCCCAGTTCCCATGGCCTTACGCAGCAGAAAGCCTCAACAGTAGGTAATTGTAACTGTCTTCTCAAGGACCATGCTGTTTCACCAGATTTCATCTCTCTTCCTCTCGCACACTCCCCATATTCCCCCACTTTTTATATAGATCTGGTTCTTTTCATCCTCTATTTCACTGCCTCATCAGAAAATCCCAAGCTAAGAATAGTATTGCTCCTGCTTTCCCTTCACAAGTACGCAACACCCAAATCCAACACTGGATAACTGCCATCTTTCAGATTAAAGGGTTTATTATAAACAAAAGATTTAAAAACAACAAGCAACAACAAAAACACTAGCTACATGACATGGTTTTAGTCTTAAAAACAGCCACAGACAAAAAACAGATTCAGGAACTGTTTGGTTAATCCAAAGGCTAGTAAGGAATGAGCCCAGATAGAATTTGTGAACCCAATTAATTCAACTAAGTTTTGGATCATGACTCTTTGAGGCAGAAATCGTTCTTCTGCAAATCACTGAAAGGATCTTGTATCTGTGTCAAATTACAAATTCAGACCTACCCTTGTCCTATACTCATTCCTATTTTATGACTGTATCTGCACCTGTATCTCTCTGACACCACTGAAAGCAAGGACTGACTGTTTCTGGAAGGGAATGCACATGCCTGAAGGGGCACAGAATCATGAATACAGGGGCTGGGATCCACTTTGCCTAACCTAACCATCTGGACTCCATTTTGTAATTTTGTTCTGTGAGACAGAAATGGGTGCTGGACATGGAAAAAGCAATAAATTATCCTTTGCTAATACCTCACTCAACTGTTTAGTACACAAAACTAGCCAAACTACCTCACACTAGATGCTAAATTCTTGACTATTCTCAGTCTGTTTCTAAAATGCTTGCGCTCCAGGTAAGGATGTGCTTTGGCACGAGGAGAGAATGAAGAGAAAAGTCTTCTTGACTGCCTATGCTGTAAAGCCCCGTGTCCATGGATGGCCAAAAGAGACCAAGAGACATAGGATGCAGGAGTGCTGAAGCCTACCCAAAGCCTAGGGAACACCACAACCTTGACCCAGCCATGAGGCTCAGGCACCCCAGCTGGTGAAGCCCTCGCAGGGAAGTGCTGCTCAGCCGGGCCTGGACGTGTACGCTGCAGTGTTACTAGCTACTGACAATTCTGCTACCGCGGTTTATGCTTCAGAGTATATTCATCTCATAATTAAGTTCTCATAAGTACCCTTGAGTTAATTCGGAAGAGCACACACACATGATGAGAGAGAGAAAAAGAACGATTTAGAAGAGTAAATACAGGAGTACCATTAAAAAGGCAAACCACTCCACAATCACAATAGTAGTAATCTTACAATAATATCAGGTATTTTCCTCAAACTATAATTCAGCAGTACAGGACTTTGGCATACACCAAAATACTGTGCAGTAAGTAATAATCCATTATAATCCATGTGGTTTATAGCACCTAAAGGGAACCTGCCACAACAGGGACCATGTAAAAGAAAATTCAATGTGAATGCAAAACTACTTTTCATGTTCAAGCAGGGGCAAATCCATCAAATGAAGCTCAATAAAAATGACAGTAAGACTGAATTAACATAGAGTTCCTCATCGTTTCAAAGAACAGAATCACTCACACATTTATTCTCTGTGGTGCACAACAACACCTTTTGATTTCAAACACCTCAACTTTTCAAGGAAGCAGCCCATTATCAACTGGATATCATTAACTAAAATACTTGCTATTCAAGGCAGGGAGGGGGATTAAAAAGTGATCCCATGTATCATTTTAGCTCAGATTATTTTGCATCTTAGTTTAAGTAGCAGGACCATTATTAACACACAAAGAATCACTGCAGACCTTTTCAGAAGCTTGGAGAGAAAACAAGGGTCATTTTAGGCTTGTTTTCTTCCAATTTTTATAACTACAATATCAGTCATACAGCATAAAACATTATAACAACCGGAAAAGAAACAATACATGCATATGGAAGTAAAGAGACGCAGATTTTTCTTAATGTTAGGAAAGCGGTTTTTAAAATAATCTTCAAAGAGTGCAAAGGCAATTTCTACACGGACTAGACACTTAACTTGCTCTGGCCTGGGGATCCTTCCCATCATTCACAGAAGAAGTAGCTACAAAAACTTGTTGGAAATCACAGGAAAATTAGTTAGCCTTTCTGTTGCAGATTTACAGTGAAGCAGCAGCAAAGATAGTGTTGCCCCCTCCCCCAAAGCCTTCCACAGTTCGAAGACTGAGAATATTCTGTCATTTTTATTTCTTCAGGGACAAATCTTCAGTAGATTTTTAAAACCATGACATTTCAGGTAGTAAAAAAAAAAGAAAAGTCACTAGTGCAGGACTCAATTTAACCCATTCTGGGTCTTTTTATCTCCCAGTCCCCATTGCTTCACTTACTGGCCTAGTTTCTCACTAGAGAAAGTCTCTGGAATGGGGAGCAGCGGAATACTAAGTATTTTGTCCATTCGATTACTGAAGGTTTATGAAGAAAAAAGAATTTCTCTAGCTCACCTAGACAGAATAAGCATAAGGCTGAGAAAAAATTTTAAAGGACCTTTTGAACAGAGGTAACAAAATTCATAATGTTATCAGTGTCACATTTTAAACTATATATTTGTATTTCTAATTATTGGCATCTTTATGTACACTTCAAAGAAAATAAATGGAAATTTCCAGTGGAACATAAAACCATGTGGAAAGTGGGCATGAAGATAATTCCTTCCCTCCTTCCTCAAAAAACACAATAGCTTCTTATGACACCAGATCAATTTTTGACAAACCCAGTTACATAAACTTCTTTGTAACCATGTACCTAGGTCACATGCACACGGTTCACTTCAGAACCTAAAGAAAACTACTCAACTTCTTGAACTCATCTGATATTTGGAAATGGGCTTTGCAATTTGCAATTTTCCTCTGTCTGAAAAGCAAACTCCTCTGCACAAGACTTTTATTCAAAAGCTGCTTATTATCCTACAAGAATTATGTCTCAACCAAATGCAAAACAATGAGGTTTGTTTCACTCCCATACAGAATTAGTAAGTCTGCCAAGAAAATAATCTTGCTCAAAAAAAGAGAACTACAGTTTGTATTCATTTAGTCCCTCATCTACCCACTAAAAAGTGTTCTTGATAACACCTTGGGACAGAATAAAGAAAAAAAACAGATATACAACTACTAATAAACTAGTATATATCACTGTATTTATACTAAAGCATAGTAACTTTTAAAATTATTTCATTTCTCCAAGATGACAACATTAAAAAAGAAAAGGAAGAAAATCTTACATCCACTGTGGACAGTTACTTTAGTTCATGCTTTCATCTTTAAGTAGCTTCTCCTTGCCTTAAGGGATTTTAAAAAAATCCCGCTATTTCTTATGCATGTGCTTCTCTTAAAAGCACCGATTTGAATGCCAAATTACCCTGTGTGCCAGACAATTGCTTTTTATAATAAATAAAAATTAATTTTTGGCTATCACCTTGATATTTTTTCTAAACTATCATAATTGCATCTTTTGTTTACTGAACAGATGTCATATAGTCTGCTGTTAATATCTAGGTATTTTTTCCTCTGACATATTAAAACATAATTATTTCCTGCTCAGCAGGTGCCACGCAGCATTACTCCATGGTTAGCCAGTCTATTTGAAGTATCTAGCACAGACTGGAAAAGCTGCTTTTTATTTCTATAAAGGCCATTTCCAAACAAAAAAAAAGAACTGGAGGGAAGGTTAAAGAGCCTTACAAACAGCCATTTTAACTTTCAGAGCATAATTTCTGAGGTAACTTTTCTTAAACCCCTCTCCTGTTAAAATCATGCAACCTGAGGGCTTTCAGCCTGATCACAAACCAACCAGATGTCATGAACGAAGCTGGGAAAAGCCAGCGTGGATTTACTGAGGGCAAATTATGCCGACTAACCTGATCACCTTCTACAACAAAATAACATCTTCTGTCAACATAGGGAGAGCTGTGGATGTTATTTACCTGGAATTCAGCAAAGTATTCTACGCTGTTTCCCACAGCCTTCTCCTGGACAAATTGGCAAGATACAGACAGGACGGGCGGTCTGCAAGATGGGTAGGAAATTGGCTCACAGGTTGCACTCAGAGCATGGTGATCAATGTGTTTTTTACTCAGGCTGGCAGCCTGTCACAAGTCGTCTCCCAGGGATCAATACTGGGCTCCATGCTGTTCAACACCTTCATAAATGATCTGAATGATGGGACTGAAAGCATCCTCACCAAGTTTGCTGATGACACGTCAGAAGGGAGAGCCATACAGAGAGACCTGGACAGGCTGGAAAAGTGGACTAGCAAGGACAGTATGAAGTTTAACAGACAAGTGCAAGGTCCTGTATCTGGGATGATATACCCGAAGAGGCCAGTACAGGCCAGAATCTATGTGACTGGGAAGTAGCCTTGCTCAAAGGGACGTGGGAGTCCTGATGGAGGAGCTGAATATGAGCCAGCAGTGTGCTGCTGCAGCAACAAAGGTAAATCGGATCCTGGGCTGCATCCACAGGGACGTTACTAGCAGAGATAGGGATGTGATCATCCCACTCAGCACTTCTCAGACCACCCCTGGAATACCGTGTAAAGTTCTGGCCCCCACAGTTCAAGAAAGACGTGGACAGACTGTAGAACGTCCAAAGAAGGACCCCAAAGATGACCAAAGGGCTAGAGAACCTGTCCAGTAAAGAAATATTGAAGGAGTTAGACCTTTTCTCCTGGAGAAGTCTCAGGGAGGACCTCATGACAGTATTCCAGTACTTAAAGGGCAGCTACAAAGAGGATGGAGGTTCTCTCTTCACAAGGCGCCACATGGGGAAGACAAGGGGCAATGGGTACAAGCTGCACCAGGAGAGGTTTCATCACAACATAAAACAGATTAGTACCATTCACTGGAACAATCTCCCCCAGGGATGTGGCAATCCCCATCACTGGAGGTTATCAACACAAGATTAGACAAGGTGCTAGATAATCTCATCTAGGCTTCCATTCCCATGAAAGTTTGGACCAGATCATCTTTCAAGATCCCTTCCAACTTGGGCTGTTTTATGATTCTATGATTGTAATTTATGAAAGCAAACACAAAAGTTTTGTAGCTACTTTAGCTTTATTCTACCTTTTTTGTCCCAGAAGTATAAACATCCGAAGGCAATGTTGAAATCAGTGGGGTTTGTTCTAGCCTTCCTGTGGCAGGTTTAAGGTTAAGCCCATTGTCCCATGCCATCACCTCTTTCTACCTTCATTTTAACTTCCTAAAAGAGTCAAGAATAACATTCCATGTCACAGGCAGTTTTAGTTCAACCACCCAAAGTTTTCCTTTGGATGATACAGACGTAATGGTAACCGAGCTTGTAAGGCTCTGTAAGGCTCATGGCAGCCTACCTTCAGAGATGCAATGATCTCATGTTTCTTAAATTTCTCTGCCTGAAGGAACTGAGACTAAAAACAAATCTATGAAACAAACCAGTGTGACTGAAATAGAGCAGAATGACATACTTTATCTAACCTATTTTTAGAGAAATGTATTAAACCCCTCAATTCTTCTTAAAAATATTTTTAACATTCATTTCTTTTTTCTTCAGCAATTGAAGGTTGTTGTTATCCTCCTTCGAGAGTAATTTACATCCAAGCGAATTAAAGAAAAAGAGATGTTATTTCTCACAAGCATTCTCATCTTAGAAGAAAAACAAACAAGAACTACTTCACTATGAAAGCACATTGTTCCCAGATCATGTGTGAGCACACAAAGATTACGTAAATGTTTCATTTTCTGAATTTCAAATACATCTAGCATTGCAAACAATACACTACAGTCTAAATAAATAGGTGTTAACAAAGAAGGCTGTCCAAATTAGATGTGCATCATCTTCGACCCCTGAAGCAGAAGAAAGCTGAGAACAGCCTGCCTGCCTCAGCAGGTAACCAGAACCAATTCCCAAGTCTCATTCGTTGAACTTTGCCAAGCCGCATGACTAATTTAAAAAAAAAAAACCAACCAAATCAAAAGGGGCTTTTTCTGCCTGGCCCCACCGCAGGCTCTGTTTGGGACTGGGAAGCCAGGCTGAACTCCTTCCATCCACTATATCAAAAGTCCCCCAAAAGGGACCATGCAGGCCAGTTCAGGGCTTTGCTACACCCACGTGCACTCCTCATCCTCCACAGCACCCACGGGATGAGGTGGGGTGGCAGAGGGGCAGCTGGGGACATATCAGCAAGATGGCTCATGGGAGGGAGAAGAAAAAGTCACCTTGCTCTCACCCTGCCAACACTAAACAGAGTAACAACAAAGCAATGAACCACTCAGCCTCCGCAATGTCAGCTTGCTCTGAGAGTTCACCTGAGCAAAACTGAGGCAAGTAAAAACCAAGTGCTGTCACTTGTCAAACTACAGTAAAACTCAAACTGCAAAAAATTCTAGACTGTCTCCAAATGGCAGCTACATTTGTTTATGATCTCCATAAAACTTTAATTTTCAGGAAAAATTGATTAGGTATCCTGATTGTATGTAGAGAAGTCCAGGCAAATTTACTTAATTGCTCTTTTATACTATAATTTTACTTAATTGCTCTTTTATACTATATATTCCTACTGTACTATATTGGTTCATCTCTGAATTTTTAACTGCACCAAAAAAAATTACTCACTCTGAGGGATATATAATCTTAAACTCTGCAGTTATTGATACGTAGTTTTTACTTACTTAGCCAATTCATTGAAGACGGGTCTCTCCATGAATCTTGGACAAAAAAACGCATGTCCAAAACTGAAACCCCAAATTTCTCAAGATGTAATTCTTATAAATAAATAAATAAATACATTGTTCCTTTTTTTCTTTTAGAAATTTTGTACCAGTCACAACATTCTTGCTACTATGCCGGCAAGTGCAAATCTTTGTAAAACTATCAACATACAGCTTTAATATAATCCCTGTGATGCAAGTTTACTGTGAACTCCTTTAAATGATAGATCTGCAATCTTTATTAAAAACAAACATTTCTTGAAAAAACACACTCCGTTATACAAATTCTGCAAACTTTCTCAGCAAAGCACTAAAATAAAAAAATCTCAGCTGTAGAGAATCGAGCATTTTCTAATACAAGAGAAATATAACATATAAAGAACAGAGTGCATTCAATTAAATAAATGAGCAAAAGGTGTCTGTTTTCTCTATATAAGCCTGATTTTATATTTTTAAGATATATAGTTTTTCTTTCATCCTGAAATATGAAGGTTCATAACCTTAATGAATTGGGGATTTTCCTAGCTTTTCACTTTGGGAAACAAAATCTAGGGAAGGTTCAACAAAAATCTATAAAATAATTACGAAAAAGAAAATTTACAAAACTGAAATTCATTCTTTACTTTTAATTTGCAGTAATAAACAAGTCAGACACACTTATGCCTGACAACCAACTGCACAATCAAACGATCTCTTACCAGTTTGGGGGTTGGTTTGTTTTTAAAACAAGGGAGGGAGGGAGGGAGGGAAGGAGGGAAGGAAAGAAAGAAAAGTAAGGATAAAAATCCTGCAGGCATAAAGAGGATGTGGCTGTCATAAGGCTGGAGCTCAGCGCCGCCTGGCAGCACGGTGCAAATGTCCCACAAGGAGAGCATGTGCATTGAGAAAGAGTTGTGTTCTGCACAATGGTAATGTAAGAGTTAAACATTATGAAATTATTTTTTCAGACATCCTCAGGGGAAGTAAACATATCAAGAGGGAAAGGGAAAGCAAAATAGGACACTGCTAAAGGAATTTAAGTGGCCTTTATTTCTAGTTTTCAAAATAAACAAGCACAAAATTGAGAGATTTCCAAAACAAAGCGAGACGCTGGAAGACAACCAGAAAGCAGTGATATGATTGATCAAAACCTCCACAAAACATATTTACTAAAGTAACAGGAACAGCATTCAATATCCTACAGCAACATTCAGAATAGATGGGGGAACGAGGAAGGTTTCATAAAGCTTTTTTAAATTACTCCAATCACGTCATAAGAAATGTTCAGCTACAAATGAACAACCGTTGAGGACGTCTAAAGAAAACCTTCAAAACAAGATTCTCTCTTACAACATCAGAATACAAGACAGATCTTAGTGCTGACACAACTAGGGAAATAGATGTCAACATCAATCCACCTTTGTCGCTGTTAAACCAAATTTCAGGTAATGACCGTGTGCATTGTTAGGGCTTAAGGGAGGAATTAAGTCAGTCGGGCATACTTCCACTGATAAGAAAAAGGCAAACCTCCAGCATACAGGCAACCCTACCATCAAATATCACATATTTTCTACACCAGTCCACAAAACCAGGCTGCATGTAGAACAGCAGCTACTGAAAACAGTGTGGAGAGCCTGGGCTACACACCTGACAATTCTGGAAATCAGAAGATTTTCAGATCACAGAAGAGTGATTTTTAGAAAGGATGTATCTTTTTAATAAAATTTAAGGATGCAAGTTTTTAAACCACTAGTTGTTTATAACCCTAAATTTTTAATTTAGAGAATCTTTTTGTGTGACCTGAAACTGTGACAAGTCATTGCATTATCAGCCATCTGATTACAGGGGGTGAGTTGAGGAGGTGTTATCTAGTAGGCACCACATTGAAAGACTGGCCTCCACATTTATGGCTTACTCAAAATAATTTATGCTATAGGATTTCTTATACATGCCCCACATGCCTGCTGCGCCTGCAACACAAGGTGGCAGGTTTTTTACACTTCAGTAGCGTGCAGATTTTCCTGCTGATGATATTCAACTTCTTGGGTTCAGAATACACAGCACAGTAGAAAAATGCCAGAGATGCACAGGTGTACAGTGGTGTAAAGAAGGGAGTACCACCCTATTTAGGACATGCCTACCTTCGAAAGAAAAAGAAAGAAAAAAAAAAAACCCACTCCAAAAAACTAAAAAGTCACCACTAAACAAGAGGTATCTTCAGTCTTGGTGTAGGTATACAGGAGGTACAAGTTCACGCTTGATTGCTGGACATCAGTTGATGACATTTTTAAAGAATTTCTCTACATATGAACACAAAATCCATTAACATGAAAAGAAAAACCCTGTAATCCTTGTCTCACCACTTGAGCATATTAATCAATTTATTCTGGTTTCTGGGTCACTTTTTTGTTTGTTTTGGGTTGAGGATTTTTTCTGGTTTGTTTTTTGTTTTAAATAGCCAGCGCCAGTATTTTTTCAACTAATTTGAAAGGACAGGGAGTCTGTATGAACAGAGTAACAGAGCACTGACGTAATACAGCAAAACTTTCCAAATGCCTGCATTCATAGTTCGAATTCAGAAGCAAAAGGGGTACTGCCATCTTCTCTTGCCAAAGGCTGAAAATTACACATTGAAATTCCAGCAGAAGATTTGCAAAAATTTAACTGAAATAACGATAGCCTGCTCATCAAATGGCTGCCCAGTAAAAAGGCTTTTTATACCTCTTACTCCCACCACCTGAATGATGCTTTTTAGAAAGAAAAAAAAAAAGAATTCATTTGCTTTGTGTGGACTTTACAGTCCCCAGGCTTTTCTTCTTCCCCCATTCTCTTCCATCCCTCCATCAAAACGAGATTGCATAAAGCAAAGAGGAGTCTCAATTCTGGAGTCACTGGTCAGATTTTCATGTGCATTGGTAGGAATTTACCACAGTACTAACTGCCTTTCATCAACATCATATATGATTTGGTATTACTTTAAATTTAATATGTATTTTCAGTTGGTCACATGAAGTGACAGTAATGCTTCTGCAAAGACTGTTGAACATAGCCTTTATTAAAAACTGATCTGAGTGTCAGAGCAGTTCTCTTTGGATTTTTTTATTTTGTCCTTGCATTTCTCAACAGATAGCTTTCAAAATCATAAAAAAAAATTGTATTAGGTAATCCTTGAACTTGCTTACATAAGCCAAAGATACATAAGGAAGGATTTGGTTCTGTTCTAACTTACTACCTGAAAATTAATTATCTGAAATTGTCACAAACTGTTTCCTAGAAGACACTTTTTACAAGTAAGCAAAAAAAAAAAAATGCAAACTCTACTATGAACATGGTCTCTCTCAACTATTTACAACTCTTAAGGTTACTCTCTTTCATATTGCATTAAATTCAGATCAACAACCTAGGCATTTCAACAAACCTCTTCCAAACACACTATGGCTTGCTAAAGCTGCTAAATGCCTTCAAAAATTACAAATAAAAGTTAACAAAAGTATGAAGAGGAGTAACAACTGCAAACTCCTAGAATAAAAAAAAAACCTAGCAACAACAAACATGAGGTGACTGGATAGTAACGTAGATAACACATGATTATTACCACAACAGCTTCTGCACTCATATTTCCAGGAAAACTGTCATCTGCATTGCAGTGCTGCTGAAAGTGATTTTTTCTCCTGTATATCTGACTCCACCATTTTGCTCAGGTTTAATTCTGTTGCACTAGTGTGCTGTACCATTAACAGCCAAGCCATATGAATTTCCTGCAGAATCCAAAACTGTAAAAGACATTTTTGACAGTCACATTTAATTTTATATATGTTTTCATCTATGTCTTATTACAGAGGCATAACTGGAGAGTTTCAAGCCATTACACAGATTCACTTTTTGAAATACAACATAGTGTGAATAATAAACACACTCTTCAAGGTGGTCATGAGCTGTTGAAAGTTGCCTCAAACCTGCAGTGCCCATGGCAAACACAGATGCAACTGGGCACTCCTACTTCTGGAAGCATGGAAAAACTGCTGTGAGCAATACAGCATTTCATGTCCCTGGGAACTCAGCTCCTTCCCAGCCTACTAGCTACAGGAGACCCTGTGACAGACGTAGTCCTTTGCAAGAGTCCCAGCTTCTGAGCATCTTAGTAAGCGATACACTTTGTGACTCCCATCATATGAAGATTATTTTTTATATGCAAAGGAAAATTGGTGATATCTGAATGACTACATTCTCTATTGACACTTCCTCTTATTGGGAGAAGCAAAAATGACAGCACTGAAGTGTGAAGATGAAGTCTGTCACTAATAAAAAAGGAACCAATACCAAAAGGTCCATATTTGGGAAACAAAGGAAGGTATAGCTAATTCAGTTTCCCTCAGTACGAGATGCAGCAGATACCATGTCATCCAGCCACCAATCCACATTTATAAATTTAAAAGCATATTAGATCATCATTATCATAGAATGGTTAGAGTTGGAAGGGACCTTGAAGATCATTGAGTTCCAACCCCCCTGCCATGGGCAGGGACACCTCCCACTAGACCAGGT
>JAOXNO010000001.1:132289245-132320698 GCA_028565335.1 Limnodromus scolopaceus
CCCCTTGTCCTGTCACTACACTTCCTGACAAAGAGTCCCTCTCCGGCTCTCCTATAGGCTCCCTTCAGATATTGAAATGCCGTTATAAGGTCACCCCGGAGCCTTCTCTTCTCAAAGCTGAACAACCCCAGCTCTCTCAGCCTGTCTTCATAGGAGAGGTGATCCAACCCTCTGATCACCTTCATGGCCCTCTGCTGGACCCATTCCAACAGGTCCATGTGCTCCCTGTGTTGAGGACTCCAGAGCTGGATGCAGTACTCCACGTGGGGTATCACGAGTGCAGAGTAGAGGGGTAGAATCACCTCCCACAGCCTGCTGGTCACACTTCTCTTGATGCAGCCCAGGACACGGTTGGCTCTCTGGGCTGCCAGCACGCACTGCCGACTCATGTTGAGCTTCTCATCCACAAGCACTCCCAAGTCCTTCTCCTCAGGGCTGCTTTCCAGCCACTCTCCACTCAACCTGTATTTGTGCCTGGGATCGCCACGTCCCAGGTGCAGGACCCTGCACTTGGCTTGGTTGAATTTCACGCAATTTGCACGAGCCCACCTCTCAAGCCTGTCCAGGTCCCTCTGGATGGCATCCCTTCCCTCCAGCGTGTCGACCACGCCACCGAGCTTGGTGTCTTTGGCAAACTTGCTGAGGGTGCACTCTATCCCACTGTCCATGTCTCCAATAAAGATGTTAAATAGCACTGGTCCTGGTAGCAGCCCTGAGGAACACCACTCGTCACTGGCTGCCACTTGGACATTGAGCCGTTGACCACAACACACAATGAGTGCAGCCATCCAGCCAGTTCTTTATCCACCGAGTGGTCCATCCATCGAATCCATGACTTTCCAACTTTAAGACCAGGATGTCATGCGGGACAGTGTCAAATGCTTTGCATAAGTCCAGGTAGATGACGTCTGTTGCTCTACCCTCGTCCACCAAGTCTGTGGCAGTATCGTAAAAGGCCACCAAATTTGTTAGGCATGATTTGCCCTTGGTGAAGCCATGTTGGCTGTCTTCCAGGAGGATCTGTTCCATGATCTTGTCAGGCACATAGGTGAGATATCTTCACCAACTTCCATATTTGTGAGACCAGTTTTGAGTAAGGGCAATGAAAGACAGATAAATTGGATTGAGTTTCTGATAACCTTGGCCAAGACAGGTAAAGAACAATCCGATAAGGCAGAAAGCATTACTTTATTCTTTGATGTTTCCTATACTCATACACACACCTTAATTTCAATGTAATTATTTTACATGGACCCAGGAGAGCTTGCAGACTTAGACTTGCCAGAAAATACAGAAAACTGCAAAGACTTGAGGGAAAAAAACTCAGTGATGGAGTCAAGCAAGGCAACGGCATCTGATTCAGAGGACCCTTTGTGCTTTTGTAACAAAATAGGCTTAGAGAACAAAGGATACAGCACAAGCCGCACTAGGATTCCAGCAAGTTGGTTTAGCCTTGGCCCCAAAAACTTGTGATCTTTTCATTAGGTCTAAGTTTCATAACAGCATTCAGAGCTCAAAGAACATTCTTTCAATACTACCAAAACTAGTGCCTCCTAGTTCCTTAAACCAAAAAAATAATACTGAAATCAGTAGTTAAATACCTCATTCCTCATAAGGACCTCAAATTGGCATGGCTCCTCTCTTCTGGATCTTTTTACATGCCAGGAGAAAAAGCTTATCGTCTTCACTAATGTTGCTAGCAGCCATATCATAGGAAGGAGTAAATTGCAAGCCCCTTTATTTCTAGGGCAAGGGAATACTATTTGCTTCTTCCTCTACAAAGATGAAATCATGACAACAGGAATTGGAGCTCAAGTCTTTCCTATAAGTTATGAAACCATTCTATACTCTATAATGCTAACTTGGGGTGGGGAAATGACTTGAAAATAGTGGGACACAGCACAATTGATATGTTAATATTTTTCAGATTTCTGGTTTCTTTGGAAGATGGGGGTAATTACACATTGCAGTTGTTCCACAACTCAAAAAAAACCCCAAAATCTCCCACAACCAACAAAAAAACAAAACAAAACAAAAACATCCCAAAGAAAAAGAAAATAAGCCTAAAAGAAATCATTGCCAAGCAACCTATAAGACTCCAATGCTGCACAAAAAGCAAAGCAGAATCCAAAGAAAGGGTCTTTTCACCCTGAATTGGCATATAAAACCTCCAGGGAACTCCAGACTGACTTCTAGGTGGATTCAAGGTCTAAGCAGCAGAATGGCTTCTGGCAGAAAAAGCAGCACCGCTAAGTTTTAACTGTTCACTGGTGTCTTTATGGACAACTTTGATTTGTATGTATATACAATATATTGTGGTTTGGGCTGGGCACTAAACAAATAGATGCACTCTTTAACCTCTCTCTACTTCAGAGAAGGGAGAACATCTCCCTTCAAAGGAGAGGAGAGAAAATAAGACAGAGAAACTTATGAGTTAAAAAGAAATTAAACTACTTTAAAGGAATATTAATAATAAAATAATAAAAAATAAGAAGAAGATAATGAAACATATACAATATATAAAATTACTAAAAATAAAATTGGTTCTGTTTTACCTCAAACCAAGACATATATATATTTTTAGAGGGTTTTTTAATATATGAAAAACTTATGTCTTTTTATAAGGCCAAAAAACCATAATGTAAACATTCAGAATTTGCAGGAGGATGATATAATTGTATTTTTCAAATTTTGTTCCCATCACATGAACATGCTTGCTTTCTTTCTGAGGTCCCAAGAATTTTGCTTAACAAAGCAAGTCAAGGAAAGAAAAAAAGATTCTTCTTCTGTGTTAAAATGTGGGTCTTTTCGCTGAAAGTACACACATAAAAGAAGATTCCCCTCCTCCTCTAATAATGAGCTGCCACTTAGAAAACCGCCAAGGCTTTCTGCAGTATGTTACCAATATGTTCAAAATGCTCCTGTTAAAACACACATTCCTCTTCTCAAACATTTTTTCATTTTACAGTATTTTACTCACCACCATACTATAAGACAATCAAGTATCTTGGCTTATTTTTCCTTTAATAAAAAGGGAGAGTAAGCTCAAATGATTGAGCACCTCAGCAATCACAAAGGATATTGGAACTTAAACAACATTAATTTAAATCTCTTGACATCTCACCCTACACTTTATGAAGTGTGCACTTACCTCGTGGAAAAAAGCAGCTAGAATTAAAATGTTTCTTATCAGATGTAAAAAATGGATTCTAATCACCTGAGGAAGTCATGCTGCAGTCTTAAACACAGTGCAAACATACTTCTACTATACTCATCCCAGTTTTAGCCTCCCCATATAAACCCCTGCAGCAGCACAATGTAATACAGGCACTCTCACCTCATAAGGTCTTCTTCATTCCTATCCTGTCTTGTCACCTTTCCATTAAGCAGTATCAACCATGATATAAGTAGTTCAGCACACAAAACTGGAAATAAGCATAGCCTGCTATTATTAAAATATATTCTTCATTCCATTTTTGCATTACCACCCCTCCCATCTTTCCCTGAGTCCTGACTGTTCATTTGCAGGTTGGCAGTTCCCATACTTGTTCTTTTGGAATGTTTTAGACTGAAGACTGTTAGCACAAATGATCAAGTATTTATACATAAAGTATTTATGTATTTATAAGCATTATGTAAGTACGAATAAATAAATATGAAGTATTTATATATAAATACTTCATTGAAAGTATTAAATGGTTTAATTTCTCACAAATATTGAGGAATAACATAGTAAGCAAGAGACAGAGCTGCAAATCAGTAAGACTCTTCTGCTGTTACATTCACCTATTTTTTTTGCTGTGATTGAAGGCATAAACCAAACTACTCTTACAAAATCTATAAAACAACCATCTTGTTACACCTTCCCGCTCTCAGGATGCTTTTTACTAAGCATAAAGAATATTCTAATTTCTCATTGTATTATGGAATCTTGCCTTGTCCCTTCCTCTGCTCATGTAAAGCCACGACGCATAAGACGAGGATGGCAGGAGTGGCAATCAGAAGAAGCAGGAGGAGAGCCCAGTCCACAGCATAGGATGGGCAAGAGAAGCAGATATATGATCTGACACAGGCTAGCTGGCAGCATTAAAAATACAAATAAAAAAAGCCAAGGACCAAGAACAGAAAATTAATTCACTACCTGGGAAGCACTGCAGTTAACTACATTATTTGTACTTACTTGCAGACTAGGAGAGGAATGGAGAGGTACTCAAGATGATGAATCTGTGCCAACAGCTAGGAAGGAAGACTGAAAAATAAAGTTTCCAAATACTTTTAACAGTGAAGAAGATTCTTTATTCTTTCCTTGACATTCTTTGTTAAGCAAAATTCTTGGGATCTCCAAAAGAAAGCAAGGATGTTCGTGTGATGGGAACCTCATTTGGATAATGCATTTGCATTCCAAAATACCACCAGCTTTCTGCTCTGCCCTTGTACCACAAGTGACTGGTGCCCCATCACTTGGGATGTGCCACCCATTTCAGCAGACAGTAAAACGTGAACCTAACACTTTGTCGCTCACAAGACCCTACCTCAGATAAATGGTCTAATAGCAAGCAAATTGGTATACATATTTAAAGTTTTAAGAAGTTATTGCTTAGAATCATAGAATTGTCTAGATTGGAAGGGACCTTTCAGATCATTGAGTCCAACCATCAACCTAACACTGACAAAACCACCACGAAACCATGTTGCTTGATTTAGGGTCTTCCATTTCACATAAGAAAGGGGATTTTTAATTAACTGTGTTTCCCTGAATACTACTACCTGAATTTTGCTTATTTTGTAAATGCTTTATTTTCCATGGTCCCACACTATTTAAGATGTTTTCCTTGACATCCCTCCACTGTTTCCTTTCATCACACTTACTGACCTTGAAAATTTCATATAGTTCTCAGGCTTTATAATATGAACTTAGGGTTTTAAAGCATTGCTGTGAAAATAATTTTCTTTTCTGTATTTTGTAACAACCTTTGTGCAAGACACCAACATACAGCAAAACATGCAACTGTCCCCACTAACCCTGGTATAAGGAACAAGAAAGCCTAATGTGCTATTCGTACGTGCACAACTCATGAAAAACACAAGTTTGATTTCTACTTAATGGCAACAATGCTGCACCTATATAAATGGTCTAGACATGAACAAATAATGAGTGTCTTTCTGAGGAGGATGGGTATCATGTGAAATAAAATGACTATACATAGCTGTGATACATAATTAGAACAGTCATCTAAAGGGTAAAAGTTTCCAGAGGAAACGGTGAAGGTATTATATTCATGTAACAGGAAGCTAGATTAGAAGGATCTATCTCCGTAATTATCAAAGGAAGGAACTAATAAATTTCTGTTCCTAAGTTTCTATATAAAAGTATTCATTAAGAGTATATTAAAATGCATTCCTGTAGAGGAGTCATTGCTATACTTTCCTTTGGGAAGACTGTTGATCATAAAGAGTAACTCAGAGAAATAAAAGTACATTTTCTAAAATATCTGCTTATGCTAGAGGGAAAAATTCTTGGAAAAATAAACTTCATACCTAAACAGAGATTAAGAAAGAAGTTTAATGACAACTCTGACTCATACTAGGCACATGACACTTTTCTTCAAACCTGTATTTAGGATTCTGTGTGCATGCACACAACCTCCCTAAACAAAACAACACATCTCTCTGCACAGACATCCTACAAGAAGGTGTCCAAGAAAAATTGCATGTTTGATGAATCCATTATTCCCACCTAACTGCACCACAAACTAGTAAACTGAAGAAAACAAATACTCAGGACTACACCAGACATTTTTTTATATTTATCCCTACCAGTGACTGCAACTTTGAATTGGGACAGTTTGGGTGAAATCTGCTGTACAGATGCAATAGCTCATAACAACGGAGGAGAACTAAATTTGGCATTTTGATTAACAGTCTTTGATGAAGCCAACTGGCACTGGCTGGAGTCAATTATTTGAATTTTTTTTCCCCCTTTCCAAAAAAGAGCTCTTCAGCTGGTCAGTTCTTCTGGGAAAAATACCTGCTGGCTGTCATTTGAATCTTTTGAGCAACCATCAAAAGAATATCAAGAAGATCACTGAGACAAAAAATATTGATTAAATAAACAGCCATAACAACACGAAGCAATTACTTAGTTCCCCAGGTGTATCAGTATGCATTTTATTCCTTGCATATTTTTTAAGCTCTGCATGACATCTGGCAAGCCTTAGACAAAGAAGTAAATGTGAAATGTGGTGTAGTTGTCGTTACTTCCTTGAGAGAAAACCTGTGTTTTTAAATCTCAGCTTAGCTATTTTTCATATGATTCCACAGTTGAGCTGATTTACTAATGAACCAAATGAATACTTTTGGGATGCACCAAATGAAAAGAAGAAAATAAAAGCTATTCATTTTGTAATGCAAAAAATCCTTGGTGGAAAGGACAGCAGAAACTAACAATCAATTTTAATTGTTAATATTGTTAATTCAGTTATTCCAGCATTATTACAGATCTGATGATAATTTGGCATTTATCTTAAAATTGTAAGGTTCTGGGTTACAAAACAAAGGACATCACGGATCCTTACTTGGTTTTGTTGGGTTTTTTTTAATTTCCCAAGCCTTACAATTAGGAAAAAGCGTGAAATTTATTTCATGTCAAAGATGTGAGCAAATTCATTAAAGCACAGGTATTCTCCTTTCTGGAACATATAGGGATCACGTGATACAACTTCTGCTTCCCTATCAGAAGGTAACTTTTATACCTAAACAACTGAGGTTTTCAATTTCTTGAGAAGATCTAGCAATTGGAGATTGGGAAAATTTTAAGAAACATTGCCACATTTTTCTTCCCAGCCTGTAGAGATCTTACACAAATCACTGTTTGTAGATGATAAGATCTGCTGTTCAGTTTATTATTTCTACCATAAGCTAGATTTCAGTCTGTTCCATTACATTCATGGAAGTTAATTTCAGTCATGATCACAATTTGCAGACAAGTCTAGACTGACAACTCGACTGCCAGCTTTCACAACCAAAAATTCTGAATTTCTGCATGTTCAATGACGTATGATTCTTGTGATTCATCACACAAAGTCTATGAAAAATGAAAAGAAGGGACAATTACTGATATTTCTTAGACAGTAATGCCCTTAAACCAAACAGAATTACTATTGTCAGAGCTAACCTGACAGCTGATCGCATAGGATTGGCCCTGGTTCCTCAGCACAGCTCCTTGACTACAGCTATGCCAGGCTCATGTACACCACTTTTGGCACAAATACCAGCATCATTGTTCATGACCTTCCAGTGTCACAGGTGGGATCAAGACCTTCCAATGTCATACCACTAACCAACTTACCTGTTGTTTTTTTTAAAGGACAATTAAGAAAAAGCCATGCTCTTGGTGTTGAAGCCTGAAACATCTAAGATTAATTAACAGATGAGAAACCTGATGAAAACCAAGCACAAAATTGATGAACATGCAAAAACAGTGGAAAAGACACTCTAGTTACAGATATTACACATCCATCTCATGAAGGATTTGATTTACAGAAAATAAGAGTAAAGTAAATGCAAGGCTATCCTCAAAGCTGAAAGATTCGTGCTTGCAGGTCTACAAATAACTTTGTTAATGGCAGTGGAAAAGTGCCAGCCCTGAGCTGTGCAAATAATGATGCTGGAACTTGACAATCCAAGATCAAAGAAATAACACGGCTGGCTATAGAAGTGAAGGTGGTACAAGGGAGTCAATAAGAGGGTTTTGACAACAAGAATGACAAGGAAGCCAAGGCTTACTCTTTTTTGTCTTTAACAAGTTCTAAATATCCTCAACACCACTTGCATTTCAAGAGTTATCGACCTAGAAATCACTGTGTCCTTAAAAGGGACGCCCACATAAGTTTCACGTAGAAGATAAAGCTCTACATTCACTAGAAATAAGACACTGATCCTCACATCATGGAAAAGTAAGACAGCTTCAACAGAAATCTTAGATACAAATTCCTAAGGGAGACTTTACGAACCTCAGGAGGAATCGTAAAGTTCACCCTATCTTACGTACCATCATTAACCATCATGAAAACAACCCAAAAGTTACAATGCATGCTACCGTGTGCATAAATATACACCCAACAGAGCAAAGCGAAATCATCACAAAGGACACGACCATTTTGAACACAAACCATAAGCACCAGCTGACCTCACCAACAGCTTCACTGCTCTGACCCTGAGCTCCCGTACCTTCATTTTATAAAACCTTCATTTAAGGGACTTTAAAAGGTCCCTTCCAACCTAGGTGATTCTGTGATTTTATCACTGTCTCATTCTCTCTAGCTGCTTCTGCTACACATGGATCAGGGAAAGCTGCATATTCCCAGGTACATTTTGTTCACACATTGTCATAGCAGCCTGTACATATGCCCAGAGCTTTAGAAGGGAATATTATTAAAAAAAATAAAAAAATAATGTAACACACAAATCATAGCCACCCCACTGCCTCCCTTGCGTTCTCCCTTCAAGACCAGCACACATTCCACAGCTGGGCCAGATACTGCGCTACAGAGAGAGTTCAACAGAGGTAAAGGTTCAACAAGATAAAGGAAGGAAAAAAAAACTCCTCTGTGGTGCTCCTGCTTGTTCACAAGGCCGTTGTTCTCTCCAAAGAGCCTTGGCTGGCAGCACTCCAGCTCCTGCTCCTTCCCTGCATGACGAATGCCCCAGCACAGGGCACGGGGCTCAGCCTGTCCTACCAGCCCTGGGGCTGCACACCAGCTCCAGCTCGGACATTCACATCCTTCCTCTCCTGAGGAGCCTACTCATTTTTTCTGTTTCCAAAATTGGCTCCTCCTAAAGAGCACAACTCTTTCAGGTCTGGAAGGTGCTTGTGGCTGTTTTGCAAATGTACAGCCACATTTAAAGCCCTTGGAAAGAAAGCAACAACAACGACGAATCCCAATGCCTCCAAGCACTTTGTAGCTCAGAAAGATTTCTTTGACTAGGCATCACTACAGCAATTTGCAGTAGTGCTCCAGGACTTACTTTTGGGGCCAGCGATAAAAATCTCCTACAGGTTTTTAGGTCTATTGTGGATGGCTACGTTCGTTCACATTAAAAATCTACTGCTTCTTCCATTGACTGCCTCTCTTAGGTATAGAAGCTATTATGAAAGGAGTGCACTGCAGGTCACATGTCACAATCTTAATGGCTTTTCCAACTTCAGTGTCAAGAACTTCCCTCTCCCCCCACCTAAAAGCTCAGTCCTTCTCTAGTGCATTAATGAGCAAGCTGATAAATGGCACCAACTAGCGATTTAAGATGTTTGGAATGTTTTTTGCTCTCTCTCCATGATGGCCATTGTGGCCTTTCAGTACTCAAAGGGTAAGAAAGATGGGGGCAAACCTTTTACCAGGGCCTGTTGCACTAGGACTTTACTAGGGTAATAGCTTTAAATTAAAAGAGGGTAGAATTAGACTAAATGTAAGGAATACATTTTCTTACAATGAGGGTGGTAAAACACTGTCACAGGTTGCCCAGAGAGGTGGTAGAGGCCCCATCCCTGGAAAGATTCAAGGTCAGGTTGGATGGGGCTCTGAGCATCCTGATCTACTTGCTCATTGCAGGGGGCTTGGACTAGATGACCTTGAAAGGTCCCTTCCAACCCAAACTATTCAATGATTCTGTAGTTCTTAGAAACAAAGAAGCACAAAAAAAATGGGATCTATCAGATCCTACTGGAAATACATATATTAGCAGCTTCTGCATGGAGATTTCCAATAAGGCCCACATTAGATAGCAAGCGAGGCAAAAAGTCAATTTTAATAGAAGTTACTTATGCTCATCATTCCCTTCATAGCCATGCTCATTCTTTTACGTTAGTGTTCTCAGTGCACATAACCTCTACATAGCATATAACCAGAAAGACCCAGCTTCTATCAGTAGATAAAACCAGTGCAGTTAACCCATGGTTGCCAATAATAGTAGTCAACAGAGATACACTGCTGTCAGTCTGGACAACTCTACCTGACACTGCCTCCATTCTTGCATCCCCTTCAGTTTATTAAGTCTAGCAGAAACCCAGAAGAGAAGCAGCCCTTGTGTGTTGTTATTTACAGCTCACGGATTTTTCTCTTGCATGAAAGAAACAAGGGATACTGATAATAGCGATGGATGCAAATGAGAACTGTTGAATTTTGGAATTATCAGGAAAAATAATCAAGTTTAGTGCTTTTTTTCAGAGTACTGGGATGTTTTGAAGAAGTCATGGGGTTTTTTTGTACAGAACAAATGAGGAAATTAGAGGGCTAAGAGGGGTTTTTTTTTTCTGATTTTTAATACAGGAAACATACAGAGAAATGCACAATATGAACATAAATAGAGTTTTTGAATGCAGCCAGAAAATGCCCATTAAACAGCTGAACATTCCTCAATCATTCTACTGTTCAGTCGCAAGCAGTAATGAGATTAGCTTCTACCTAAACTCAAAGTAAACACTAAATCCACTGTTTCCCCCCGACTGTTCAAAAACAGTTCTCTGCCATCTGAACATCTCCTCCTATGGATAAAATGAAGCTGATTTGGCTTTATCAGAGACCCTGCTTCCTCGCAGTGACCATGTGCTCATACTTACTGGCAAGCCTCACTCCGCAGACCACACAAGGCCAGTGGCGACCGGGAGCCTTTAGCAAACAAACATCAGGTCAGAAGCCTTTCCTTCAGCAGTAACACCGCTCCCCAGCTCACCGTTAGTTATAACAAATGGTCTAATAATGTTTCATAACAGGTTATCCCTTTCATAAGAACCCTGTTATGTTACCTTAAGTGTTAAAGTCTTTTAAATTTCTAATTCTTTCAGTTCAATAGGTGCACAGCATGCACATACGGCATAGACAGCTTGTGGATGTAGTAGTGCTTTTATTACATAAATAATGATACATAAACAAAAATATGAATGGAAACTAACATGTCTCTAAGTAAAACATACAAGTTTTAAAAGGATTGCTTGTATTTTAAACAGAGACAGCACGCCAAGTCATTTTGGCATTCTCAGGCTTATTCCCACAGGGTAAAGAGTTATCAGCTACCTTGGGAATGTAGTTATTTTTAAATGATAGAAAGGTGATTTTACTATTTGACAAATACATTGGAAAAAAATATGCAGTTTCAGTCACTCTAAAAACTTTCTAGAATCCAGATCAAGTTGTCCAAATACCTTCATCTTAATTTTCACCACTTCTCCCAAAGCACAATTCCAAAAACAGAACAAAAAAAAAACCACCACAAAACAAAAACCAACCACTCCAAAACCAAACAGAAAAAACAAACAAACAAAAAAAGAAAACCTACCCCACTCACCACAAAAAACCCCTACTGGATAATTATTTATCAAATTTCTGCTCAAAACATGTTAGAGACCAGATGTGAATTTGGAGTTCCTAAATGAGTGCCTTGGCCACTGCACCATACTGTGCATGGAGGAAGACTGCTAAGTTCTTCCCACAGTATGAAATGTCTGAAAAATCCACATGCAGAACCTAAAAAAAAAAAAAAAAAAAAATTCAATTTTGGCTTTAAACTGTATAAAATCAGATTTTTCAGTTCACCTGCAAAACCAAAAGAATTCTTGCACAGCTCTTACTACAGAAAGGAAAGTTGACGGAATTACTGGTGTATCTAGTTCAATGTTTTATATCCTTCAGTTTTTAGCAGTGGATAATAACCTTGTTCATAAAAAGACCAGATCAAAAATACATTCAGTAATTTCCTACGAACTGTTTCACATAATATAACTGTACTGTAATATTCTGTTTGCATCACCAAACAGGTGTTTCTGCTACTTATGAGAGGTCAGCTACAGATGTAGAGGTGATCCACAAAGATTTTGAAATTAAATAAATCACATATTTGACTCCAAGAGAGGACCTAGAGGGGGAGAGAAAGACTGGATTGAACACTCACTACAGTGAATCATAGGCAACTGACTCTTCCCTGTGAACAAGCAAATAACCTGAATGTTCTTTAAATGTTTGGTATTGTAAAAAGCTGGAGGAGTTGTGGCTCTAATAATCTCTGCAGAATGATAAATCGCTTAAAATCCCAGTTTGCAATGGAAGCTTCTGTTTCAAAGAGCTATCCACAGATCACATTACTTTTGGTAAGCCTGAACTGATCTTTCTACAGTACTTACAGTCAGTGCAATAATGAACTAGATTATGTCCACGCACTGAACTATGCACAAAATCCCATCATAATATATTTGTTTCATTCTCCAAAGACCCTCTCTCCTGCAATTGCTTTGTACAATTTTGCAGAGCTTTGTGCATTAGCAGTAAGCTCGCCAAGCAGTTTCGGCTCCTCCACAGAACAAGACCCCACCTTGCCACAAATGTCTGACGACCCTTAAGAGGTTCAACCACCATTAAGACTGCAAAGGAAATGCAACTTATCTCTTTTTCGCTCACAACAAAATTGTAAGTAATGATGTCCTTTCTTACTGAATTAACTAGCTAGCTAGAAATAGTGACTTATAAATTAAGGCAGGTAATGTTAAAAATGTATCTAAGGCCTTGTTAAAAGGCTTAAACATTTTACATAATAAATTTAATTTAATACTATCTCAATAAATGCTGCGTAATATGAATAGAAAAATATGCCAGCAAATTATTACAATACAGTGTTACTACGCACTTGCAAATAAGGTATGACAAGCTGAATGCAACAAGATTTACTTTCGACAATTATTCACAGACTGACTACCTTAAGACAGTTTTACAGCAGTTCCTCTGCAGGATATATGCTGTAGAAAAGAGATTCCAGGGGCTTTGCAAATTAATAACTATTTGCAGAAGCAAATATTCATTGTAAAATACTTGCTCAGCACAGAAAAAAATCTGAAACAAACAAACAGGAAAAAAACCAAGCACTGGAAGGAACTAGCCACACATAACAGGTACCAAGAGTGGAAAGGCTTAGCCAGAAGCCAGGTACCAAATTTGGCTCTCAGTCCCAAACCGAAAGCATAAACAACTCTGTGTCTACCAGATGCAACTCAAGCTTCGGCGGGTGGGAGGGGAGGAAATAGCTGTTTAAATTTCTTAATTTATTGTTGGTTTGAATACTTGTAAATAACCTACATTACTGCTGATATTAAACTTTCTAGAATAAGGGCGGGGAAGGTAAGAGACCATGCTCTGCAACTTCAATTTCATATGGCCTGGGGCCATGTTACATTTTTTTTCATAATATCGATGCAGAGTGTTATTGTGGGGCCTAAGCTATGTCTGAAAAGTGTCTGTAGGGATTGGTATGGAAAAAACTCCCCATTCTTACTCTAAAAGCTTCCTTCTCTGCTACATCTCTACTCATGTTACAAAGGAACCCTCACTGCCTGCGAATTTGGCAACCTCAATTTAACTTCATGGCTATATTTTAGTTTAAAAAAAAAAAAAAAAAAGCTGGTAAATGTTTCTTGAAATCCAAATTTGAGTCATAGAATCATAGAAGATGTACCTGCCCATGGCAGGGTGGCTGGAACTAGACGATCTTTAAGGTCCCTTCCAACTCTAAGTATTCTATGATTCTAAAGAAATATTATTTTGATCAAGCAACTGCCCTTGCAAAACTAGTACAATGCGCTGGGACCTGTATACACACAGAGAACTCCACAGACAGCTTCAACAACAGCCAGGCACAAGCCGGCTTTCATCTTGCTCCTTTCCATTTCCCTCCCCATGCAGCCCTTACAAACATCCAAGGAAAGTATAGCAAGTGTTAATGGAGAAATAAATACATTTTTAAAAGCAGCTATCACACAAAACAAGATACCAAGTATAGCTTCACAGCATGTAAAGATTTTTCCAATGGAAAATTATTTACAAATCACAAGAACTACAATTCTCGATGGAGTAGACTAATAACTTAAGTCTCAGGCATCAGTTATACTCACCTCCTGAGAGCAAAAAGTCACTTCTTAAAAAGAAGTATTTGATTTCATCCCTTTGATTGTTTTGGCTGAACATTCTGGTGAGTTGAGAGGGTTAAAGTAGAAACCATGCATGAAAGATTGACCTTGTCCGTAAAAGCTGCTTCACTACAGACGGTATTCATTTACCACATTCTTAGTTTTGCAACTTTAAATAGATGGTAAAACGCCCTGGGATTCTGCACTGGGCACTTTATTTTTCTGAACGGAAGCAAACAGATAGCACTGGAGGCTTCATTTGCTCCCAGGAAGAGCTTAAGCAAAGACTTCTCAGCTCTGAGGCTTAGCAGGGGAGAACAGCTCTTTGCTCCATCTAACGGTGAAAGGGAATAAGCATCTCCATAAGGTTTAACTTATCTACCTGGTAAGGTCAACTCGGGGCAACTTGTGCGTGTTACTTTATGTTTTATTGAGGCACGCTTGGGCTGTGTGTTGATAAGGCATGGCACAAGTACACAGAGCTGCGGAGGAGGCAGAGGCAGTCGCAGGCATGTTCCTGTAGAAGGCAGGTCACGTAGGGATGGCTGGAACCACCACCGACGTCAGCTCCCGAAACTAGAGCCACGGCTTGTTCCCATGCCCATCCCTGCTATTCTCCCCAAGCCTCCAGACACCACACGTGTTTGTGTTTGGCCTACTGCCAGAGGAAGGCACGGTGATGAGTGCAGACAAGCTGGGGCAGGATCAGTAGGACCAACTTCACACAATGGCACAAGGGACAAAAGGCTGAGCACCTCCCACTGCCGAGCAGAGTGCAAGCCGGCAGCATGGCCCTCTCCCAACGCTAGCTTGTCCCTGGGTCCCCAGCACCCACTTGAGTCTTCCACCAAAAGATACAGACAGGGAGGAAGAGCAGACTACATGGCTGGCCTTTACCCCTCATCCACTATCCAATTTTTTGCTGAGCAGACATCATTACACTGACCAAAGGTCCACACTGTTTTTCCAGTGAAGGACTATCAAAGATCTCTTACTCCCCAGGGATTCAAGAGCCCTCAAATGGGCAAAGAAAAGAGGACAATTTCTATGTTATATAAAGGCTCAAAGTGCAGCATTTCCAGAGGACTTCTGAACCTAACTTTGTTAATGGTTTAGAAGAGTCCCTAAATATGGTCCCCAGCCTGGCTCTTGCAGCCTGTGATGGCTCCAGGCCAAAGGCTCACGCAACACCACAGCAATTGTTTGGGACCGGGAAGGAGCCACAGCTTTAGACAAACCAAACAACTTATGGTTTGTTCTCACACATGGGTGCTGCACTGAGCATCAGGAGGACAAAACAAGGTGGCTTTGCTCTTCACCAGGCAGTCAGACCTCAGAGCCAAGGGCGGTGTCACACCTCCATGCCCACACCTTGAGCACAACTGAGTATGGAGAAGTGTTTGTACTGAACATCGCCCCATGCTTTATTTACAACGACCGTGTTCACTTTTCCCTCACAATCCATCAATTCCTGAACATACTAAAACACCTGGCTTGTCCTTTTAAGAAATGAATTTGGAAGTATTAAATCTTGCTGTAAAAGCATTTTGTTTTTTGAATAGGTTGATGGGCAAGGGAAAAGACTTTAAATACAAAAAATTTCCAAGCACTCAACTAACACCACTTTAAACAAGCTCCAATTTTCAGAAAATAAGGAGCAGCTATTCATTCTCAAAAATCAGATCTTAATGCAAGTTGGGCACTCAAAATTCTCTAGTCAGTCTGGAAACCTTATTTTAGAAGCAGGGGAAATATTTCAGTAGATGTGGACTGGTAGAAAAAAAACCCAAACAGAAGCAGAGTTACCTTTAAATCTGACACAAGACAAGGTGCAGATTTTTGCCCAACATAACCTCCCTTCAAGCCCAGTAATACAGCACAAGGTAATTCAACCACCTCCTAAAGATAATTACATCTGTATGTTAAGACAGTCCGATTACTCTACAGGTACGGGAAGTGTATTTTATTCTAATTACCTGTACCATCTCGCAAATTTATGACCTGGTCATCTAATATCTAAATTCTATCTAGTTTTGTAAAACATTTAATAATTGCACTATTAAAAAAACTTCAAACATTACCTCAGCTTAACAAATTGTTTGTATTTTGATTTCTATGAAATTGTATATATTTTTTTACATAGATATAAAAACATGTTTACTGCCCTATTCCAAACTCCTTAAGCATTTAAAGCAACATCTGCAAATATTGCCTTGATGAAAGCAAAAGCAGTAACTTACCTGAAAATGTTTTCTCCTGCTATATCTTCTGCAAGTTTATAGGACGAAAACAAAAATCATACCTTTCTCCTGTCTTTGGGAAGGTATATGAAATAAACAATACAAAAGCTGTCACATGAGAGCCCTGTGTCATTGTTAATAAAAACCATTAGTGATCCCCCATTTATATAGCTCGCTCCTTTCTGTGAATGTACGCATCCTCTTTGTAGAGGGGACCTCATCCTCTTATTCCTCTAATTTTGAATGTAACATAGAACATGAAACAATATTAAAAAAAAAAGTTATGCTTTTTTCACTTCATGCACCTATACCATAGAAAAGAATAATTTGTAATGATTTCTCCAAGTTTCTAAAAAAATATGCCTTCCAAATTTAGCACCATGGGAAAAGAATCAGGCCCTGCATTAACCAGCATTCTCCCATGGTTAGTCACTAGTACCTGTTGGCACCGGTTGCTTAATGTAAGGAATAGTTATTGTTACCATTCCCTTACACAAATAAGACGCCTAACTTTTCATTTATACTGAGAAAAATGCACAACCAAAGCTGAATTTTCACTGTCATCTAGCAGTAATCAGTGCTGACAAACTTTATACTAGCTCTTTCTTTTTTTTCAGAAATGTAGAAGAATTTTCTAATAAATTCTGTAAGTTCACTATTCATTTAGAAACATGACAGAAAATGAGCACGTACACAAGTCCCGCTGTATTAAAATTTTTGGATTATGTTCCCAGCACTACAGAAACAAAGCTACTCAGAAGTATCAGGTACATATATTCAATACCTTGGCATCTGTTTGAATAGCTAAACAAAAATTAAAATAGATAACAAATATCCATTATGAAATAGGAGTCAAGACCAAAAGTTATATGAGAAAAAAGATCGTCCACTGCCACACCATGATGTAAGCACCCAGAAGAGAAAGTCCACATTCAGAAGCCAAACATTTCAGGATTTATCTATAGATAACTAGACTAAATTTCTTGTGATAAGAATTAATCACTAGGTCTTACAGTTCCTATAATGTATGGGTCAAAAGGAGACCAATGCCACCTGTCTAGAGGTGCACAACTGAGCAAAATAAATTTGCTATTTATTATTAGAGCTTCTGATGTTATCCATATAAAAAAGAATTAATACAGTCAGAAGTGAGGTAATGTATTTCCTCAGAGAAATATGCCACCCAGCATTTAGTAATTTAATGGGCAGTCAATTGGCACAAGAGCATTACTGAAGTCAAAGAATTCACAGCTTTACACAGATGTATATACAAGAAAAACCTAACGTGCCTTCACCATGGACAGGTAGGGCATTCAAACTTCTAGGCTTGTCAAAGACAAGACAAAATTTGCTAGGGTCAAGTTTTGAAACTTACTGATTGTGTTACTTACCATAGAATGAAGCTGTAGTAGGTAGAGCTAAAATGTTGAATGTTATTCTTTACTTCAAGTATTTACCTAAGAGTTTCATTGTATATAAAAAATTAAAAATTATATTAATTCATTTTTTTGATTTATTTTCCTCCACACTTAATACATCTCATCCACATTTATGAAACATACTTCCTTTTAGTCTCACTTTTATTTACCTATTCATAACATTTAAACTACACTTAGAGGTTGGTGTTAAACAAGAATTCAGTTAAACAGTATGTTTATTAATTCAAATTTTCTCATTAAAAGCATTCTAGTTGGCTGCTTCCCAAGTTTCATTTTGATCTCCTTTCTTCTGCTTGCTCCTTTAAAATATATGACAAAAAGGGTATAAGGAATGTAAGCTTGAATGAATAAAAGTAACAAAACCTGAGGGACTGTAACTCGGTAAAAGAATGGGTAAAAGAAGCAGTAATGGAGGAAGTATAGCATGCAAATCACACAGCATCAAAACAAATGTCTCCTTAATATATATTTACTAGTGATAGCATGTGTCATATAAATCTTATTTAAAAGCGGAGATAGACTATAACTGCTTATCCAATTTGTCTATTCAAAGCAGTATGTCATTTAAGTCTGTCTTATTAGATGACTTATTGTCTAAAAAGGGTAGTTCCTTATTTCACTCTGGGATGAGCAGCCAACTTTAAGACAATGTTTTCCAAAAACAAGTTAACATTTTACTCCAGTGCTGCCGTATTAATACTGATTTTTTTTTAATAACAGTTTTCTATCTATTTCTCTTGCTTTCCATTTCCCAAAGCACTTTTCTTTCAATTGTGTTCATCATTCTTTATTTTGTTTGCAAGGAGGAAGGTGAAGGGAGAAAGCAAGGAACTTATATAAAGAGAAAATTGTGTAACATTGATATTATACATTTGACTTCGGGGAGATTTAAATTATGGCTCAGTAATTTAAAATATGTATTCCAGAGAGGATATTGTGATAGACTGTTCCCAATTCCCACCATGTGCCATTCAGTGGAAGGAACTGTGAACCACAGCTTGAGATGAACCTGCTACCAACTTCCTATAGATTGGGAGGACTACAGACGAGCCAGCTGGTGACACTTGCCTTCTCCAAGAGGCAAGACTGTCCAGACTGAAGAGTCATCCTCTCAACACAGATCAACATCCTCTGGGGGCACACAAACTCCTACTACATCAAGAGACAGCTTATCATAGCACTTAGGTTGCTCGCCTCTGATTTAAGTGAATTAATCCACAGCATTGTAGTAGGTAAGCATGGACACACTCCTATGCCTCCTAGCTAATGGGTGATAACTTGTGAAAAAGGCAATAAGCCAAGGAAGTTTGAATTATCAATTGTCATTAATTTTTAACCAATCTTATAAAAATTAAAAACCGAGACAAAGAATTCAAACAGTGCGTTTAAAAATGCTTTCCCTTACATTAACAAAATTAAATCAACTTCTACATTGTAATTGTACATTGCAGATGTACAAAGTTCAGCAGAGCCTGGAGAGAAGTCACTGTGCCCCTGTCTGGACTGCCTACCTTGGCATATCACTTAAAACTGCCCTAGTGTCACATGCCCTGCTTTATCTTTTGCTGCTATATATCAATTTTAAAACTCTATATACCCTAACTCCTCCTTACTGGATGCGATTTCTAGAATTATTCCAATTAAATTTCCTCTCAAACATAATTTGAACATGTACAATTAGCAGGAAACAAGTTCGTCAGGTTGTAAAGAACCGCCAGAGATGACCTACCAACCCAGAATTAGCAATTTCTCCACACGACTTCTACTAACAAAATTTGAATCATTAGATATCTTAGCCTGTACTTATTCTCCTCCCAGAAACATTCCTCAAAAACTCAACCATTGCCTCCAAGACGAAAATGTTCCTTCATCCCTCAACCACTGAAATCATTTAGACAGCCTTCACTATATTTACTTTGCACCTTTCTTCCCCCTCTGGATCTAAAAAAATGTAATAAATATCATGCTCTAATATTGTGTGCATATTATGCACAAAGCCTGAGCTTTGAAAACATGTTCAGCATCATAATTACATGAGAAAAATGAATTTAAACACTGTTCCTTTAAACACAATTCTAATGCCAGAGTTTATAAATAACTGGCTAACAGAGCTTTCTGTGAAAGTTAACAAACACTATCTCATTGTATTTACCAGACATTTTGCTCCCAACTGGAAGAAGTGCGGGATTTTTTCTCCTCAAGATACCAAAGATAATGATAGCACAAAAGTTTAAAACAAAACAAAAACAAACCACAAACCAAAAGAATCCAACCCCACAACCAAAAAACCCACAAAGAAACCCACACCACAAAAAAAACCAAAACAGCATGACAGAAATATTCATACTTATCATAGGGTCAGACGAGGACCAATGGAGTAAGAGTTATTCTGAGACAATAGCAAAGCTTTCTTATTCCCTGGGCTTTTCCAGTGTACTTAAGAATGACCCAAATACAGGCGTTCAGAGCCCACATCTCCAGCAGCAAGCTGCGGCTGAATCCTGAGGCAAACAGTCTTTCACAGAAATCAAATGCTAAATTTGGTAACACATTTCAATACACATAATAGTGTGGCCAACTGAAAAAAAAAGGATAAAGAAAACGAAAACTAGCAAGCCAAACGTTTCTGGTGGCTTTCATTTTATACCAGTGCTCACTCTTGCTTTCAACCTAATATTCATGCGCTGCTGCATGTCAATAATGCGATATTTTACATCCAAATGTTAGGGAAGAGCATGAAATATATGAGCATTCAAGCTGAACTGTAGGTGCAAATGGGACTGATGGCATCCCAAAGACAGGTATGGGCAAAGCTGGGACACCAAGGGAAAAAAACGAGGTTTGGGGTGAGCTGAATGAAATGTGTTTTCCTATTCTACCTCTTTCCTGCAGGCAAAGGCATTACAGGGAGAGTGTCACAACTTAAACACGTACTTTCCATACAGTAAACCCACGACAGTAGTCAACTTTGATCCAAATGGAAGCACGTAAGTGACTCCCACTCCTAAAGCAATTAGTAGTGAAGTATTAAGGTGGAGTATAATTAGAAATAAACTGTAAAACAGGTAAGAAAAATTAAATGTCAGAAACAAAAAGATGAGTGGAGAGGCTTCACATATAAAGAACTTCGAGGTATAGATACAAGATAAGTGTAGAAAGATTACATTTTTTCTAACACAACACAGAACTGGGAAATTAGTGGTAGTGACTTCCAAACTAGCAATTGTAAAATTGAAAAAGTGATGAAGTGTATCAATAACAAATTTGTAAGAATTATTGTAAATGGCAAGTTAAGCAATAAAAACATTTCTAAATTATTTTTTAAAAAGCATAGGAAGAAAGTTTTCTGAGTTTAATATAATTCTTTATCTTATGACTGATGATATCCACAGGGATGCTGGAAAAGAAAAAAGAAAATAACTCTAAAGTCTTAAAAGCATTTCTACTCACATGTGGGGCTAAAAAAGGTGTGGCCATCACCAAAATGCTGTAAAATGGGATACTGCTTTTACAACAAATTGTTGAAGAGCAACTACTGCAATAAAGCAGAACTATAATAACAAATCTTAAGTGATTTAATTGTCAGACATAAACAAAACCTGGTGTTAAACATATTACATATTCACTGAATAAACTATCAGTGTATTCTGCATGCCAAAAATGGGTTTTCTCTCCCTTTGACTCCAAGGCCCAATTTTTGATTGCCATTTTCCAGCTACACAGGAAGGAACAAAAGGCATCCTCCTTTCCTCCCTCCTCCATCTGCCCATCAGCAACAGGATCTGCCCTGTGGGTTTGAATCCACTTGCACTGAAGGAAGAGCTGAACCCTACCGCCCCAATTTGTAAGCTGCCACACAAAGTATGGGGAAACCATCCTAAACAGATTGCAAGAAGACCAAACAACAAGCAGTGTACTTACGGTCAAGAAAAGGGCTTCAGTAACTGCCCATCAAGGTGTTGGCCCCAACCCTCTAGAGGTACACCAAGCACCTCCTTCCTCCATCTCCCACAAAGGACGGGCAACCAACACACCCCTGGCATCACCCGTCTCCCTGACAGCTCCCCTGGGAATGCCAAATTGCCCTTTGGCACAGCTTTGTCCTGAATCAACCTGCCAAGTCCAACATTTAGGGACTGTGACACCCAATAACGACTGACAGTAAGTTATGGACCCCACTGAGAATGCCCTTATATTGGTCTTTGCTAACACAATCCCATTTGCTCATCTGTATTTACATATATTCGCTCTGCAGCCACTAGAGGACTGACGAAGTAGCTTTCAGCACAGAAGAGAAAGGCAAACATTTTTCCCAAGTCCCTCAATTTCGGACATCACATTCAAATATTTAACAAAGCAAAATATTTCTTAAGACACTATACGTTAGTTGGCCAGCATGAAAGGCAGAAACCTATTGTTTTCCTAGGTAAGTATTAGAATAAACTTTTCAATAAATTGATTTATTAAGTATAGAAACAAAACTAGCTACATATGGTATTTAGAGTCTCCAGATATGCAGGCTCCACATACATAAGCTCAGATATGTAAATTATGGCCCTCACAGAATTTGCTCCAGAATGAAGACTTTCACGTTAATCTTAGTTTTGAGACAGCAGTTTCAGATGTTAAGATACTAAAATACTTCAATAATTATTTACATGAATAAATGCAAATATATGACTACCAGCATTACAATTGATGCATGTATACGGGAAGTCCACAGCTAAAAAAAGGTAAATGTAATACTAACTGTGAGAAAAACATTGATGCAGTGTATCTGGCATTTTCAAAGACAAATGATTTATCCACTCATCATTTTGATTTAAAAAAAAAAAATAAGTCATTTACAAACATAACAAAATTAATTTTTAAAACGTAACTAAGTAGGACCAGTTCTTGGCCCTCTGCTATTTAACAGTTTACCAATGACCCAGAAGACAAACAGTTGCTGTTGATACAAGGACAGCTGGCAGAGGGACCAGGGGAAATGGTAAACATGAAGAAGATACACCACTGATAGATAGATCTGGATCATGCACTTGAAGACATCAACACAGGCAAAAGGATAATGAAAAGCTACCTATTTTGGAACAGACACAAGGAAATTTTATATAGAAGTGTTGGAATTACAGGAAATTATGGTGTGCAAATAGATAGGCCTGAAGACTACCATAACTTACTAGATGACAAGACAGAAGAGAGTTAAAAATAGAGATCACTGTATGCCTCTATTTGGCACCAGCATGACACATCATACGTCCATACCAACATCCACAATTCAAAATGTTAAAAAGCCAAAAGAGAATTTCAGGATTATGAACATCTCTCACTACCAAGTCAGAACACTAAATTTATTATACCAAGGACAGAGTATGAGTAGCTCAGTCCCTGCCTATAAGTATGTACCTATGGGAACAAAAGCTTCAAAACAAACTCTTCAATAGAGCAGCCAAAGGTCAAAGAAGGCCTAATAGCTGAAAGCTGAAGTTGGACAAATTCAGAAGAGAAAATAGTTGGGGTTTTTTGATTCTTTAAGCAAGGGTGGTTAGCCACTGCAATGATCGCAGGCCAATTTTCAAAAGCACCTTCAGGTGGCTGTCATAAATATGAGCTCTGATGCATGCAGTAATGCAGGGAAGTATTCTGAATGTTTTATACAGGTCAAATTAGAATATTACAAGTTTCATCTTTCCTTATGATTAAGAAATATAGTGATAGTGCAGGCTCCAGCTCACCAAACCATGCAATAAGTCTGTACTTAGAAATGCCTACACTAAAACAGAAGTTAAAATGCACAAGGGCCACCACTGTCCCCAAGTATTGAGGCATCTAATTGTCATACAAATCAATGTAAATTGCATCAAAGTATGATGCAGGTGACCAAATTTATAGCAACAGCCATCAGATGATGCCATCCTAAAATACAATTGTCCCTGATCACAACTTCTGAAGTTATCGATAACTCTGAACCTAAAAACACATAGATCACCATGCCTCTTACAAACAGGGATCTGCTGCACATAACCAAGCCAAACCAGAAAAACATGATAGCATGCATAAATAAAATTTAGAAATAACATTATCAGAGGGAACTTCAATTTGGAAGATAATCCTACAAGCAAGAGATCCCAAGCAATCAGCAGTGAAAACATCATTAGAACCCATGAAAATAGATTAACATCACCTTTAAAATACAAACATTGCTGCACCCCACTGCCCAGGTATCTGCTTGGCATCTCATTAAACATGAACTAATTACAGAACTGGAAGTTGATCTTCTGGTCATCAGCATTTGTGGTATGCCTAATATTAGCAAATACAGGAGAACCCCAACTAGTAGCAAGTTACAAACATATATTTTTAAGAAAAAAAATAAAAGAAGCCCATGCCCTTGGACACTGAGCCTGTCATATTTCCTTGTATTTCACTAAATTTGCATGAAAGGCTTCAGGAAAGCCACAAATGCATAATGGAAGGCAAGCTCTCTCAAACCTGTTACCTTCTTTCTAAAAAAAGAAGTATGGGAGGGGTCAAGGGAGGCTTCACTTTCAACAGTTTGATTAAAAAGCACTACACAAACCATAATACATATATAAACTAATAAGAATAGCTGCCACTGTGAAAGTACATTTCTACTCAAGGTGCAGATCCAATTATATTCAGCATTTTCACCACTGATCTGTCAACAAATACAGAAAGAAATTCTGAAAAATTTCATCCAGTGAGGTTAGCACTCAGTAATCATTTGAAGACTTGGGTTTATTCAGGGAAAATTAATTTATTCCAGCAAATATAAAGTTTATAGCTGGACATAAAATATTCTAACCTATTCTGTAGAACTCTATGCATGTTCTGAAGAGGAACAGCTCAAAAAAATTCCCAGTGAGCAACTAGGTGAACCTGCAATCCTCAGATGACACAGAAATGAAGAGGCACAGAGCAATCCTATCCTTCGATAAATCAACAGGAAAACAGCAAGAGTATTGATTTTAGTATGTTGTATTGCACTGGGGAGGCAGATATTAACACTGTATGTGCAGTTCTCCTTTAAACGTTTTTATAAAAATACAACCAAAGCAATTCATACAGATACAGTAATAACAAAGAGCTAGAGAAAACGCCTTACAGCAAGAGTTAAAGAGCTGTCTGATTAGTTTAGAACAAGAGAATTGAAAGGTGACTTCATTAGAGAGTATAAACATCTCACTAAGAATAAAGTATTAGAGCTCTGAAGCAGAAACCAGAGGCAATGCCTGGAAACTGAAGCCAGACAAATTCATATTAGAAATAGAGCTTAATTACATTTTTCAGCAATGAGGGTCATTAACTACTGATGAAGTTAGAGTGAAATGAGGCTTCTTTGTCCTTCCACATCTGTAAATGAAGACCAAACACTTCTAAAATATGTGCTCTATTGTAAGTACTAGCTTAATACAGGGGTAGCTGCATAAAGTCAGAAAAAGCCTATATTATACAGAGTTTAACCCACATGATGTAATGGTCCTGCAAGACCTTAAAATTGCTAGGGCATATGAATCAGTGCCAAGATAAATAAATTTGCAGTAATAAACCACATAGGATCACATAGCTCAATCACAGTTACCCCATTTTCGGTAAATCACCTAGCCTTTCTACAAAAGACTAAGGGATCTCCATCTTGTAGCAGCTACATATTTCACTGATATGATCTCATTTCATATAATGAAAAGGCTTTTCTTTTCATGCATATCTTAAAATCCATATTTAACCTTTTTCAGTACTTCTGCTACTTAGTAGCAGTGATAAATGTCATCTAGATGTTAATACTGCGTTACTGAAAATTAACGCTATATCAAAACTAACAAAATTCAATGAATGCTTATTAATACAATACTTCAAAATGTTACCGCTGGCTGGCAAAGCTCATTAAGGTTTGAAATAACTATTTTGATAAAAGGAGAAGCACTGATTACATAATTTGCACTCATTTTGTCACTTCTGTCCTTTTTATCATTTTCTTTTCTGCTGCATAGTTGTTTGACACTGCTGACTCACAGGCGGCAAGTATATTCCCAGACTGAATGTAAATGCATCTTATGCCCCTAAATTGGCATTTTCCAGATATTCATCTCCTCCTTAACACCACCTGTACTCTGAGGGTGCATCTGAAAAGAGATTAAAGTAAAGAAGCACAACTGGCCTCTGAAACGGAATTGTTTCTTGATTGCTTTGTAGGAAACCATTCCATTAGGTAAACGGCTATTCCTCAAGCATACAGAAGCAGAAACAGCACAAAACTGATCCCAATTTGATGAATGTAAATACCAAAATGCAAGCCACGGGACAGCAGGGCTTACAGAATTTTATTGCAAATAAAGAATTGGGAACTTCAGAATATAATTTATTCACACTAAACCTGGATTTACAGGGGGTGTGGATCCTTAAGGAATACAAATCCAAATCTGGAAAAAAAAGGGGGGGGGAGGGAGCGGGGCAGGCACAGAGGAAGACCTGAAGAGGTCAAGTAGCCCAAGCCCTGTTCCAAGGCAATCCAGACAGAGATTTTTACAATCTGTTCCTCGGTCTCCGGACAATCTATTCCTGCACTCGCTACTCTTGCCACTTGAAAGGTTTTAGCCGTTTCTTTGTTTTCTGTTTGCCCTTTTTTAATATCTAATTACATTCTTTTACCTGCAGTTTAAGCTTCGTGTCCTACCCACTATGAATACAAAGGAGATTATTGCCTCCCTCCTGACATCAGTCTTTTACATATTTGAAAATTTGTTTTTCCCATCAGTAAATAAGCACAATTTGTTCAGACTGCTCGAAAGGTCACTTTTCTTAGATGTCTTATTATCTGTTTCCTTCCCCTAAACCAACTGGTCCACATCTTTCTGAAATCCCAGTGCCTTGCCCACGGCAGTGTATGGGGCCAAAAAATTATCATGTTTTCATGAACAGACTGCACTTAACTGCAGTACATCCTCACACAACCTGCACAGAGTCAGGAAAGCAGTGAAAGAAAAGGAGCATGCTACAGGAGACCAGAGATAACAAGATTCTAGGGAGAAAGTAATGTTATTCCCAACTATATGCAGGTTTTTATATCAGTATTTTAGTCTACGGAGTTATTTTTGCCTCATTATAAATCCAAATTTATTTGTACATCATGATAAAAAAGGGGGTTATGATTCTACCTCAGGCTTTTAGCACAGCAAACTATACCAATGAGGAAGAGTCTCTAAATATATTATAAATAAGGAAAAAAGAGGAATTAATATACATATGTGTATATGGATACTAAATATTTTGGCTAATTTCAGTAGTTCTTAAAACATACGTTTTTCTTACATTTTAAGAAAGAATAAAGCATTCTGCCTCTCAGAAAAGTCTGAAGCAAAGTCTTGACTAACAATCAAACTTCACCGAGAAATAATTCAGCATAAACTAATGTACAATTGTTCTGCATGATGTCTTTCACCTGGTCTGCCTTGCTCTTTCCTTCCTGACCTAGACAACTATATTCCAGGCAATACTGGCCTCAAAATTGCCTAGGCAAATGTTTCACAAACTCAGGATAAAATTGTCACTTTTTTGCCACTAGCATTCATATGGGGAGAGACAGCAGAGCAGATAAAATTAAACAGCAAAACAGTTTTGAAACTGCTATTGATATAATTGTGGAAGAAGTCTGTCTCCTGTGGAATTCTTTAATTGTGATCTTCTGATTTTACATCAGTACTTAAGATCTGAAAGCATGTTGTGGATGCCCTGCCTGTCATCAAGTCTTGGCACCGTCTTCATTCACACAAGCCCTAGTGTTGCTGAACTCAGTGGGTTTGTTCATTCAATTCTCTTGCGCAGAATCAGATCTCATATCAGCAGCACTTCGTTATCCCAGTGTTTCAAAATACTTTCTCTGTATGACAAGCAACTTCCTTGTTGTTCTCAGTCCTTCAGACCTACTTACACACACAAGAAAATTGAATAAATCAGATTTATTTAATCTCCATCAGTTTGTCAACGTTTTACATACTTGGATCTGAAAGCCCCAGATTAACAAATTGAGGGAACATGCACATGAAAAAGGCACCACATCTCACCCATCCTAACACGCTAAAGCACATTTAAACAGTTAAGTATACATTCTTATATTCAGCAGCTGAGTGTTTACAAGGTCTTAACATATATTTAATGAATATACCATAAAATATGATTCATAAGCAACTACTGATACAGATGGCTCGTATTTTTTCTATAAAACCTTTAATACATCAATCAGAACATGGATTACACACACACGAAAAAAAGAGATTGGCACAGAAGAGAAGAGGCAATTTGGCAGCTTCTCAACAAACACAGATTAAAGCACACAAGCACTAGTGCATACAAGAAACAAGATAAATAACCCCAAAAGGTCACAGAACATACTCTGAGATCCATGACTACTTATGTAATAAAAGATAAAACCTACTTCTGTGAATAAAACTGAGTAATTATAGTATCCAATTTCAACTAGATTTTAAATATGTTTAACACCACAATAATCATTGTATGTGCTGCAGTATTTTTCCACTAACAGATATGATTTTCCAATCCAGTGAGAGAAAGTACAAAGATGGCCACAATTAAGTACCACAACCAACTGAACTCAAAGCCAAATGCCTGCACCGAGTTTTGCTCTCTACAGGATGCTACTGGTAACTTTTGTATTGGATTTATATTTCCATGTAATTCAGAATAGTGTGCTACTAAATCATATTACTTCCCACTGCAAAAACATTAGGGATAATAAATCACTATAGTCCTACTGCTAATAATATGATACGGAAGCTACAAATGCAGATTCTTTAAAAAGAAGGAATCAGCTGTCAAGCTCAACAGGAATTTTCTGGTATAGTTATTCATATATTGGGAAATGCTAATTCCACATTACCCCTCTTTCTGAATCCAAGATATCCATGGAAACAGAAAACAAGAGATGGACTGAAAGTGCAGCAGAATAATCTTATTTCTTTCGTCAGCCAGATCAGTATGGTTGGGCCAATAACTGCCACCCTCCAGCTATATTCAAATATTTGCTTCTCAGGAACAAAAAACCACAAAAAAAACAAGCAGAGTGGGTCCATGCAATAGAGTCTGTATTTTATTGCAGATTTCCATCATACATACATCAAAATAGAACAGGCTTCTCTCTACCCTCAGCATATCCCTTCCTTCAGGGTTGATTTTTGGAAGCAAGAAATATTTTTGTGCTTTTCCACACTCATCCCCCTTCCCAGTAAGTACTTCAGCACTTCACTGCACACAGCTTTGTTTATAGACCTTTAATTCTATCTAAGGTAAAGACAGGCTAAGGCTGTCTCCTTCATCTGAACCAGCATGGCTGCTGTTCTCCTGAAAATGTAATTAAGTTAGAAGCATTTTTAAAACAAAGAAAACAAAAAAGAAAGTGTTGGCAGGGTAGACTCTTACTGATAGGCATCCTTTTGGGGAGACCTGCAGCACTATTCTCTCCTGACTCTAAACAAAGGGAATTCTCATACCCTTCCTTACCTGCTGTCCAGACATCCATTGAGGAAAACATGCACTAGTCCCAGAGAGCAGCTGAGGGTGCTCCACCTGTAAGGTGAGGTAGCTGAGCAGGATTTCACTTACGGTTGCTCATCATCTTGACTGGGAGCCATCACAGCGAATGACATAAGAACCGAGCACACCATGCTGCAATAGCGGCTTGCTGGAACACAGATCTGAGATGAGATGAGATGAGATGGCAGAGGCAGCCACCACAAATGGAGATTAGAAAAAAGTAGCTTGGAAGTGTCAGGGAAACAGATACCTGTTTAGTAGGAAGGGCAGGACGGAAGAACTCTAGTAGTGGTAGAAGCTGGAAATTAACTAAAGCTGGGAAAAACCCGGAGATAAAAGACGCAATTGTGAACAGCTGTGAAGTCCACCAGACTGCTACATTTTCTATCTCAATCATAGGTACAGAAGGTAACAGGCAACTGATGAAATTTTGGATCTTAAGATTCAATAGAGATGGACTGAAAGTACAGCGGAATAATCTCATTTCTTTCGTCAGCCAGATCACTATGGTTGGGCTACTAACTGCCACTCTCCAGCTATATTAAAATATTTCCTTCACAGAAAGGAAAAAAAAAGAACACAACAAAGCAGAGTGGGTCCATGCAACAGAGTCTGCACATGAAAAGATTACTGTTATTCTACATAATGGATGATGTGTTTAATAACAAACCAACCACCCAGAACAAGGAATATATATATAGTAACTGTACAGACACAAAAATATGAAATGTCAGCATTTCCTAGATAGACAGGTTTAAAAAAAAAAAAAAGAAAAAAAATAACCACAACACACAAAACCATCTCGGTCCACAGAATAAGCAGAACTACTGTATTGGATCTCCCAAATCACTTAAACCAAAGCATCTACAAACTACAGCTATGGGGCTCATCCTTTGCAGGTGCTGAATTGAGGCTTTTTCTTGGAGAAGCACTTGCAACTGCTACGGAGGTAACAACATGCTGATCACATAAAGGAAAGATGGCTAAACGCTGGCAGAAAGCCACCTCTGTCAGAAAGAAGGATTCTGGCATTTGCCTAAGACAATGGAAAATAAACATTTTTAAAATAAACTTCAGAGCAGACTTAACCAAAAAACCACAACAGGTTAGTCCTCATTATTTGGAGAGGGCTACAAAAATGTCCAGCACCATGAAAAATCAAATTGACATGTCCCATATTGCATATGAAGACCTAGATGTTCAACTGGTTTAGCCTTAATCATCTCAAACCTCAGTTCCCTTCTGTAACAGGATAATAAAAAGATGTCTAATCTTACAACACCAGTGTAAAATACATCCATTATAGTTTTAAGTATGCAGATACAATAATGAGTGCCACAGAGCAGCTTTAAGGAGACAAGCTATTCTGCGCACGCTGCGGAACATGGACAGCACACGGGTAATCTGAACCAGGGGTGGCATGGGCAAAATGAAGTACTGAGGGGGTGATCTTTGTCAGAGTTGCATCCCACCTATCCCACCTGCACACACAGAAACACAGGGTGCCATGGAAAAAAAAAACAACCTCAACTACCAACCAAAAATCCCCCAAAGACTGTGCAAGTAAAGACAAAGTTGCTCTGTCAACATTTTACTCTGCATTGTTATTTGCCAATTTTGACATAACATATGCAGAAATTGCTCAATGCTCAGAGTAATTCTAGTTTTAACTGAGCAGTGGAGAAAATGTTTTAACAGTTAAAAAATATAGACATTATCATACAGCACCTCCAGGTTTCCTCACCAAGTCTGGTTTTTTTCTTATTGATACAAAAAAATTCTAAAAAAATATCAAACACATAGATCCTTTAGTAAACCAGGAAGGAAGCAACAAAAGCATCTTTCTTTTCCAAAAGTAAAACCAAATTTTTTGGACAAACTTCTTACCCAACTCCCCATTCTATTCAAACCTGAGTGATGACTTCTGTAAATCCCTCAATTATTTTCCTGGGGGATTTTTTTTCTGGGATGAGTTTAAAGCAAAGGAACAGAACTCTGACTGATGAAAAGAAAAATCCAAGTAGAGACAAAAATATATTGTTAAGTCTCAATGAAGATGGAATTTAAGAGGAAAAGCATACTAGCTATGCATTAAAAAAAAAAAAAAAGAAAAAAAAAGAAGAAGAAAATAAATACGGAAGCCTATAGCAAACATACTATCAGTTAATGGACTGATCTGACCCAGATGCATCTTTGGATGAAAGCCTTGATATTGCAATAAATCACAAAAGAATAAGCATTTTTCAAGTCTTTTCCAAGTA